>CM066323.1:76004762-76604762 GCA_033807775.1 Saussurea involucrata | reverse complement strand
TTTCTATCTATGGAGCAAACTACGGAGTCAGTGAACGAGATCACTGACAAATTTTTGGAGCGGTCCCTTTTCTGTCCTGAGTATGTCAGGAATGAAAAGGCCAAAATGTACAGATATGGGAGAGTTTTGAAACAGGAGATTAGAGAATTTGTTGTTATGGCAAGGTGCACTGATTTTCAGCAGATGCACGAGGCGGCTCGGGCTAGAGAGCTCGAATTAGAGAGCCAAAGAAAGACAAGAAGGGCAGAAACGGTTCAGACTCAACCTCAGCAGACTAAGAGGTTCAAAATTGGGAGTCATAAACCGGAGGTAAAGAAAGAGTTCAAGAGAGAGCATCCCCGCTGTGGGAAGTGTGGACGACAGCATCCGGGAGAATGCCGTATGGGCTCCGGAACCTGTTACAAATGCGGACAACCGGGTCATATCAGTCGAGACTGCAAGGCGACCGCAAAGATATGTTTTAAGTGCTACAAGCCGGGCCACTTTGCTGACGAGTGCCCAATGAATACCGGGTCGGTCCAGAACTCGGGAACCGCACCGGTGAAGATGCTAGAGGGTGGATTGGGAAAGAAGAACGACGCACCCAGGACTCGGGGGCGAGTGTTCCAGATGACCGTAGATGAAGCAAAGGAGGAGCCAGATGTCGTGACAGGTATTTTTCCTGTTAATGCATCACCTGCCCTTGTCTTATTTGACTCCGGAGCTACTAAATCTTTTGTTTCTTTATCGTTTTGTAAAGACTTTGCTATTGTAAAGGACAAGTTAGAGAGTCCGCTAGAAGTAGAAATAGCGGACGAGGAGTTTCGTTTTGTGAGTGATGTGTATAAAGGTAATGTAATAGAGATAGCCGGAGTGAAGTTTAGTATAGATCTTATTCCTATTGCGATGAGGGAAATAAATGTAGTAGTTGGGATAGATTGGCTTAGTCGGAATGGAGCGCGCATTGATTGTGAAAAACAGCAGGTAGTGATTCGAACCCCAAGTGGGGGAGAATTAACAATCTCGAGTGAAGGAAGAAAAGGGGTACCAAAGGTGTGCACTTTGGCCAAAGCTAGAAGATATGTGCACCATGGTGGTAGCAGTTACTTGGCGTATATTGTTGATGAACGGGAGGAGAAAAAGAAGAGAACAGTGGCAGATTGTGACAACCGTCAAAATCGCGTTCAGGTTAGAACTGCACTAATTATGTCAGATACAGTTATTCTATGTCACACTGTCTAGTTTTAGCAGTAAACCCGACACAGTAGGGAAAATTTAGAAATCCAGTCTAAAATCCCTCAATTTAGGAAATTATCCATACATCTCATAAAATGCCAATTAAAAACATGAATACACTTAAATATATATATACTTATATACATATACCTTACAAAATAAATACTAGCAAATTAAACTAGTATTATTATTAATAACAACTAATTAAAAATGTTTAATAATTTAATTAATTAAAAGATTTAAATAAAAATTTAATTTAAATACAAACACAATCATTTTATACAAAACCACACTCCACACACTCCCTTTCCCCTCTCCCAAAACCGGCCACACACACCACCACCACCCTAACCTCTTTCTCACTCCATAAATACCCCCTCTCCCTCTCCATTTTCACTCTTCACTCACTTCACAAACCCTTCTCTCAAAACCTCCATATTCTCTCAAGAATTCTCCTCTCCAAGGCTTCCAAGATCAGCCACATATCTTCAAGAAACCAAGGTAAAAACATTTTTGTAACTTCCTTTAATCATCCTCCTACAACTTTCTCTTCTCTTTCAAAGTTTTATCTTCTTAAAACTCTAAGTTTTCATCTTCTTCTTGCTAAATCCAACTCTAGGCGATCTAATGTTTGTAGATCCATCACCATGACATCTTGCATGTCATTAAAAAGGGTGATGAATCCATAATCAAACCCATATTAGTGACCTAAGAATGTTTGGTATGCATGTGTTTACAAAAGCTCAAAAACAACAAATTTTGGAAATGTTTTATCAAGATAAGTGTTCTTGGTTCCTTGCATGTTGCTTGGGATGATTAAAAAGCAAAGATTTCATCTGAAAATATGTGATTTAGTTGAGTAAAAATCGTGTCTTGACAAAAAGAACAAAATCTTTTGAAGAACCAATTAGAAAATAGCTTTTATATAAAAGACCTTTTTCATCAGCTTGCTGTCAGAAATTTCTACTGACTTTGCATGCCCTTATCTCTCTCAAAAGTGATCCAAATACAGTGATTCTTTTTCTGGAAATTACTTTTATGAGTTGGGAATCAAACCCCACTGGAATCACCGAAACATATTAAGTTTTGAACACTCAAACAGTTTTTACAAAAACAGTGTGCAACAGCTACGTGTTTCTGTCACTGTTTTTGTCAAGTGTTATTTTATGTACTTATGTTGATCCAAAAATCATGAATCTTATGTCAAAAGTTTCCTAACACATGGAGGTACCCGACTACAAAATACCAGGACCAAATAATCTCTGGAAGTTATCCAAACAGTAACCGAAAGTGACTACAAATTCTGACTACTAACAACTATATTGTATACTAGCTATATGCTATCTCTTGATCCTTTTCCTCACCTTTGGTGATGAAATTGTGGTATATTATACATATATTACTTAGACATAATTACTAATCTAACTCTACCCGTTTCACCATTTGCATGGTGGAATTGTGGAATATATCTATACGTATTTATTTACGCATTTCATTTACGCATCTAACATCTAACATCTAACATCTAACTACTAACTTTTCTTATCTTTTATGATGGAATTGTGGTACATACATACATAATACACATGACCTAACACCAAACCATATTTACATATGGACCTAAAACATTTATTTTTCGTTATTTCTACTACAACACTTCGGTAATTTTAAACCATCACATGTAACGTTCTTTCTAAGTATGAACTATTAAAGAACATTTAACGTCATACAAATTTAACAACAAAGGCATTTTATGATGAGATGGAGATTTAAGTGACCAAAGTCTAGAACCTAGAATCTTACTAGTGTCCTTACATTCGTAGGATCGAAGTAGGATCTCATTTCGGAATCACATTACGCATTCGGGAAACACCTACGCAAACCACCGTGAGTATTCATAGCCCCTTTTTACTGTTTTATACATTTTGGGGTGAAAAGCATGTTACTATTATTTCAACATTATCAGTCTTCGTAACCCTTTTTACTGTTTTACATATTTTGGGGTGAAGAACATGATTCAAAACTTTATTCGAAATAAATTGTTTTATTTCCGAACTTTTACGCATGTTTAAAGCTCTTTATGGTACATATGCACATGTGAAAGCTTCTAAGTTTGCAACTATCATATACAAAAGTCCCCAACACTCTTAACATTACTTATTAACTCACATGCGTGTGAGCCATGGTAATTATGGATAACGTTATTTGGTTGACCACCCACCTACGATAAAAACATGGTGCATTAATTACTACACTGCCATGTTAATGATAGGACATGATGACTCGGGGCAAATGAATACAAGGTCATGAGGCTTAGTAATGGCTTAGTTTGCTACCTCTGGGGCATTACACATTACATTACATATTTTTTTTTATATATACCATGAGCATGCGTTACAAAACAATATCGTACAACTTATACTACATTTTTGCGTATACCAACACCTATGAACTCACCAACTATTTTTAGTTGACACTCTCTTTTACATGCTTTTCAGGAAATAGCAAGTAAGGACGCACTTTAGAAGGCATCACTTTAGCGTCATCAAATTATTTCATCATGTCATTGTACTTTACGTTTTTATGGACAAGTTGTATTTTCTTTTAAAACTCGTTGTATTGGTACTATTTTGATGTGATGAGTTGGTGTTGTCTTCTACCTATTGCTTTTGAAACATTAACTGTGACATCCCGTGTTTCCGCTTTAGCGGGGTGTGACAGAAGTGGTATCAGAGCCAAAGGTTATAGAGAACGCCGGTCTTTCATCGGAAAAACCCAACTATAACCAATTGTCCAAAAACTGACATGAAAACAATTAAACTTACTACTAGTATAACTAAGTCTAGAATGGCATTAACAGACTTCAATTAAACATAGCCTGATCACCTATGTTTGATTAAGGTAGGTTAATGCGAGACTAGAAATGGTTATAGTAGGAGTATGTCGATTTTCACTTGCACTCTTTAGGAGCATGCTTAGAACATATACATGGCATAGGATAGGATACATCCTTTATGCGATAGGTTACTAAGTACACTTTTGCTTCAGTATTCGCTATGTCGTCGTCAAATCCTTCTTACACTCCCGCGTCATACTCAACCAATGCATCGGGCCACAACACGGGGCGATCGCAAGATATCCCGTCTAGCAACCGACAAGAAGATGACCCCTACAATAGCACGGACTCGGAACCCGAGGTGTCGAGCGAACGAGACCCATACGATGGACCGAGAGTATCACCCAACACGGTTCTACCAAGACCCACTCCAATAATCGTACAACCGTCGTCCGGAGGACTTCGTATCCGTCAAACGGCTAGGAAAAGTGTTCTGATCCCTAGGAGAGTCACGCTAGCAACTCCTCGTCCCGAGGCGCCGGAACCATCAAGGGTTGCCCCCGGCGTACCGATTGGACGCTTGACTGAGTTAGGAATAGCAAGGGATCAACACATTCGGGCCATGACAACCGAGTTGCATGGATGTCAAGTCAGAGTGACTCATCAAGCCCAAGTTCTAACAGAGCTAGTAGAACTCACGCACCAACTAACCGTCGTGTAGACGCAAGCAAGAGATAGTGCAAGAATGGCGAGAGAGATGGCTTCAAGGGCTCAAGCTACAAGCTTGGTTGTAGGAATGGTGCTAATGTTGTTGTTGTTTCTACTCGTGCTAGGAGCATACTTGGCATAGTATGAACGGGTTTGGCATGGGGAATGATCTTTTGGAGAAAATATTTTATTACTTATCATTTATTTTAAGTTGTACTTCCATTTAAAATTGTACCGGTATATGATACACGCCGGAAATTTTGTAAAACCGCCAAAAATTAATGAAAATGTTTGGGAAGTTTTAGTTAAATTGTCTAAATACTCTACACTTTACTTATTGCTCAAATATCCGAATGAAAACTTGTTAAGCTTAAACTTTTTTGAAAATACGAATTCAAAGACTTTACAAACTATACTAAAACAAATTTATTTTACAAATATGTTTTAGAATCATGCCTCCAAGAAGGTCTACACGTCACACGGAAAATACCCCCGAAAACCAAACGCCCGACATAGCACGAATCATTGCACAACGCATTCAAGAAGCCATACCTAACATCGTCTCACAAGTAACCGCCGGCCTCAATGCAATCCCAAGGAATCAAGGAGGTAGCGGAGGAAGCTCGGGAAATAACGACACCGGATGTAACTACAAGACCTTTATGTCTTGTAAGCCCAAAGAATTCCCTGGAAAGGAAGGCGTCGTAGGATTGCTTACATGGATTGATAGCATGGAGTCGGTGCTCCATATTAGCAAGTGTTCGGAGGACCGCAAGGTGGAATATGCTACATGTCAACTCCAAGGTAGGGCACTAACTTGGTGGAACATCCAGGTTCAGACCCGTGGAAGGGAAGATGCCTACAAGCTCACATAGGAGGAATTCAAAGAGTTGCTCATTGAGGAGTACTGCCCAAAGAGTGAACTCCAGAAGCTAGAAGTTGAATTCTGGAACCATACTATGATCGGAGCTGACATAGATCGATACACAGCTCGTTTCCACGAACTTGCAAAACTGGTACCTCACATGGTCACTCCCGAGAGTAAAAGAATTGACCGATACTTATGGGGATTAGCACCGGGAATTCGAGGAATGGTTACCTCGGCAAAATTGACCACAATTCAAGAGGTTGTAGCAATGGCAACTACCCTAACAAACGATGCTGTGAGAGCTGGAACTCTATCATCGGGTAGTGCTAGCCATAAGAGGAAGCCGGAGTACCAGTCAGGAAAGAAATCCCTTGGTAGTGCAAGTAAGGATAGGAGTATTGTAAGGAATTTCGGACTAAGCACAGAGGAACCAGGTCAGTACAAGGGATCCTTTCCTAAGTGCAACAAGTGTAACTACCATCACGAAGGAGCCTGCGTCATCTGTGATAACTGTAAGCGGCTAGGTCATCCCGCTAAGTTCTGTAAAAGCGGAAAGGGCCCTATGGAAGGAAGGAGGGCTTGTTATGAATGTGGAAGTCCGGATCACTACCGGAACACCTGCCCGAAGTTTGGGAGGAAACCGAACACTAACTACAAGGGGAACCAGACGAGACAAGTCAATCAGGGAAATCAAGGAGGACAGGCTCGAGGACGGGCATTTGTCATTGGAGCTGACGAAGCACGTCGCGACCCTAATGTGGTGACAGGTACGTTTCTCATAAACAACCACTATGCATCAGTATTATTTGACACTGGGGCGGATAGAAGCTTTATTTCATTGGAGTTTAGACCACTAATTAACTTGGAATCTAGGAGAATGTCGGATGCTTATGTTATTGAGGTTGCTAATGGTCACAAATTCGAGGCTAAGGATGTAATCTTAGATTGTACTTTAAATCTAGCCGATAAATTGTTTAGCGTTGATCTTATTCCTATCGAATTGGGGAGTTTTGACATAGTTATAGGAATGGACTGGTTATCTAAGAATCGAGCGGAGATTTGCTGTTTTGATAAGTCGGTTAGAATACCTTTGCAAGACGGAGGAACCCTAGTAATACAAGGACACAAAGTTGGAAGAAGCGTAGAGTTGGTGTCAAGTATTAAGGTTCGTAAGTATTTGAGGAAGAAATGTATTGCATTTTTGGCACTCATAGACGAGAAGAAGTCCAAGGAAAGGCAAATTCAAGACATTCCCGTGGTAAAGGATCACCCGGAAGTGTTTCCTGACGAATTGCCAGGACGGCCCCCGTTTAGACAAGTTGAATTTCAAATTGACCTTATACCCGGAGCAGCACCTATAGCTAAGGCACCCTATCGTTTAGCACCCGCCGAAATGCAGGAAATGTCAAGCCAACTCCATGAGCTATTGGACAAGGACTTTATTAGGCCAAGTTCTTCGCCCTGGGGAGCTCCAGTCTTGTTCGTTAAGAAAAAGGATGGATCGTTGCGAATGTGCATCGACTATAGGGAATTGAACAAGCTGACGATCAAGAATCGTTATCCTCTTCCTCGAATAGACGATTTATTCGACCAGTTGCAAGGCGCAACGTATTTCTCTAAGATTGATCTTCGATCAGGTTATCATCAACTAAGAGTCCGCGAGGAGGACATCCCTAAGACAGCATTTAGGACACGTTATGGACACTACGAGTTTTTGGTTATGCCTTTCGGTTTAACCAATGCTCCAGCAGTATTCATGGATTTAATGAACAGGGTATGCCGACCATACCTTGACAAGTTTGTGATAGTGTTTATAGATGACATTCTGATTTACTCTCGAAGTAGGGAGGATCACGAGCAACATTTAAGCGTAATTCTAGAACTCCTTAAGGAACAGAAATTGTACGCCAAATTCTCTAAGTGCGAATTTTGGATTAGAGAAGTACACTTTCTTGTGCACGTAATTGGAGAAAAAGGAATTCACGTAGATCCAGCCAAAGTAGAAGCCGTTAAGAAATGGGAAGCTCCCAAAACGCCAACAGAAATTCGTCAATTCCTGGGATTGGCAGGGTATTACAGGCGATTTATTGAAAATTTCTCCAAAATCGCTAAACCACTCACAACACTGGCCCAAAAGGATAGTAAATTTATTTGGGGAGAATCACAAGAAAAGGCCTTTCAGTTATTGAAGAAGAAGTTGTGCAATGCGCCAATTCTGGCGTTACCGGAAGGAACCGATAACTTTGTGGTATATTGCGACGCGTCTCATCAAAGATTAGGTTGCGTATTGATGCAAAAGGACAAGGTGATAGCATACGCTTCGCGACAACTGAAAGTTCATGAGAAGAACTATACCACACACGATTTAGAGCTCGGAGCTGTGGTTTTTGCTCTAAAGATTTGGAGACATTATTTGTACGGCACCAAGTGTACCATCTTCACCGATCATAAAAGTCTTCAGCATATTCTAGACCAGAAAATGTTGAACATGAGACAAAGAAGATGGGTGGAACTACTCAGTGATTACGATTGTGATATTCGTTATCATCCAGGTAAAGCCAACGTAGTGGCTGATGCCTTGAGTAGGAAGGAAAGGACAAAACCGTCACGTATACGAGCAATGGGAGCACTGGTACAAACAAGCTTAAAGACTCGAATTCTTGAAGCTCAGACCGAAGCAATGAAAACGGAAAACTTGAAGGACGAAACCCTTCACGGCGTAGAAAGAAGATTTGAGACTAAGGTGGATGGAGTACGTTATTTCAAGGATAGAGTTTGGATTCCAAAAGCGAACGACATACGGGAGATAATCCTGCACGAAGCCCACAAGTCACGATATTCAATTCATCCTGGTGCGGATAAGATGTATAAGGATTTAAGGGAATACTATTGGTGGCCAGGGATGAAAAAGAATATTGCTTTATACGTAGGAAAATGTGTAACTTGCTCAAAAGTCAAAGCGGTATATCAGAAACCATCTGGTTTGCTTCAACAACCAGAGATTCCCCAGTGGAAATGGGAACAAATAACCATGGACTTTATAACCAAACTTCCGAGAACTGCCCGAGGGCATGACTCTATTTGGGTTATAATAGACCGATTCACGAAATCTGCACACTTTCTACCGATTAGAGAAGACTACAAGATGGAAAAGCTAGCTCAGATCTACATCAAGGAAATTGTTACGCGACATGGAGTCCCGATTTCCATCATATCGGATAGAGATAGTCGTTTCACGTCTCGATTTTGGCAGTCACTTCAAAGAGCAATGGGGACGCAACTGAATTTAAGTACCGCCTATCATCCCCAAACAGACGGCCAAAGTGAGAGAACCATTCAAACGTTAGAGGACATGCTTCGAGAATGTGTGTTAGACTTCGGAGGAAGTTGGGATAACCACTTGCCATTAGTTGAGTTCTCCTACAACAATAGCTATCACACCAGTATCAAGTGTGCGCCATATGAAGCACTGTATGGACGCAAGTGTCGATCACCTCTTTGTTGGTTGGAGATTGGAGATAGACAATTGTCTAGTCCAGACATTGTGCAAGAAACCACCGACAAGATCGCAATCATCAGGGATAGACTCAAAGCAGCTCAAGATCGTCAAAAGAGCTATGCTGACAACCGTAGGAAACCGTTAGAGTTTCAGATTGGAGATAGCGTATTTCTGAAAGTATCCCCTTGGAAGGGAACTGTCCGATTTGGAAAGCGAGGAAAATTAAGCCCTCGATACATTGGACCCTTCAAAATCACCGAAAGAATCGGACCAGTAGCATACAGGCTGGAATTGCCAAAGGAACTAAGTGCAATTCACAACACCTTTCACGTGTCCAATCTAAAGAAATGCCTAGTCAACGAGGAAATAACCGTACCTTTGGAGGAAGTCCAAGTCAATGAAAAACTGTGCATTGTTGAAAAACCAATCGAAATACTTGACCGAGACCAATCGAAATACTTGACCGAGAGGTCAAGCGTATTAGGCGAAGCAAGATTCCAATAGTGAAAGTTCATTGGAACACAAGGCGTGGGCCTGAGTACACATGGGAACGAGAGGATTACATGAAACATAAGTATCCTCACTTATTTTCTAAACAACCGGTTACGGACGAAAGTTCTTGAATTTCGGGACGAAATTCTTTTAACCGGGGGAGACTGTGACAACCGTCAAAATCGCGTTCAGGTTAGAACTGCACTAATTATGTCAGATACAGTTATTCTATGTCACACTGTCTAGTTTTAGCAGTAAACCCGACACAGTAGGGAAAATTTAGAAATCTAGTCTAAAATCCCTCAATTTAGGAAATTATCCATACATCTCATAAAATGCCAATTAAAAACATGAATACACTTAAATATATATATACTTATATACATATACCTTACAAAATAAATACTAGCAAATTAAACTAGTATTATTATTAATAACAACTAATTAAAAATGTTTAATAATTTAATTAATTAAAAGATTTAAATAAAAATTTAATTTAAATACAAACACAATCATTTTATACAAAACCACACTCCACACACTCCCTTTCCCCTCTCCCAAAACCGGCCACACACACCACCACCACCCTAACCTCTTTCTCACTCCATAAATACCCCCTCTCCCTCTCCATTTTCACTCTTCACTCACTTCACAAACCCTTCTCTCAAAACCTCCATATTCTCTCAAGAATTCTCCTCTCCAAGGCTTCCAAGATCAGCCACATATCTTCAAGAAACCAAGGTAAAAACATTTTTGTAACTTCCTTTAATCATCCTCCTACAACTTTCTCTTCTCTTTCAAAGTTTTATCTTCTTAAAACTCTAAGTTTTCATCTTCTTCTTGCTAAATCCAACTCTAGGCGATCTAATGTTTGTAGATCCATCACCATGACATCTTGCATGTCATTAAAAAGGGTGATGAATCCATAATCAAACCCATATTAGTGACCTAAGAATGTTTGGTATGCATGTGTTTACAAAAGCTCAAAAACAACAAATTTTGGAAATGTTTTATCAAGATAAGTGTTCTTGGTTCCTTGCATGTTGCTTGGGATGATTAAAAAGCAAAGATTTCATCTGAAAATATGTGATTTAGTTGAGTAAAAATCGTGTCTTGACAAAAAGAACAAAATCTTTTGAAGAACCAATTAGAAAATAGCTTTTATATAAAAGACCTTTTTCATCAGCTTGCTGTCAGAAATTTCTACTGACTTTGCATGCCCTTATCTCTCTCAAAAGTGATCCAAATACAGTGATTCTTTTTCTGGAAATTACTTTTATGAGTTGGGAATCAAACCCCACCGGAATCACCGAAACATATTAAGTTTTGAACACTCAAACAGTTTTTACAAAAACAGTGTGCAACAGCTACGTGTTTCTGTCACTGTTTTTGTCAAGTGTTATTTTATGTACTTATGTTGATCCAAAAATCATGAATCTTATGTCAAAAGTTTCCTAACACATGGAGGTACCCGACTACAAAATACCAGGACCAAATAATCTCTGGAAGTTATCCAAACAGTAACCGAAAGTGACTACAAATTCTGACTACTAACAACTATATTGTATACTAGCTATATGCTATCTCTTGATCCTTTTCCTCACCTTTGGTGATGAAATTGTGGTATATTATACATATATTACTTAGACATAATTACTAATCTAACTCTACCCGTTTCACCATTTGCATGGTGGAATTGTGGAATATATCTATACGTATTTATTTACGCATTTCATTTACGCATCTAACATCTAACATCTAACATCTAACTACTAACTTTTCTTATCTTTTATGATGGAATTGTGGTACATACATACATAATACACATGACCTAACACCAAACCATATTTACATGTGGACCTAAAACATTTATTTTTCGTTATTTCTACTACAACACTTCGGTAATTTTAAACCATCACATGTAACGTTCTTTCTAAGTATGAACTATTAAAGAACATTTAACGTCATACAAATTTAACAACAAAGGCATTTTATGATGAGATGGAGATTTAAGTGACCAAAGTCTAGAACCTAGAATCTTACTAGTGTCCTTACATTCGTAGGATCGAAGTAGGATCTCATTTCGGAATCACATTACGCATTCGGGAAACACCTACGCAAACCACCGTGAGTATTCATAGCCCCTTTTTACTGTTTTATACATTTTGGGGTGAAAAGCATGTTACTATTATTTCAACATTATCAGTCTTCGTAACCCTTTTTACTGTTTTACATATTTTGGGGTGAAGAACATGATTCAAAACTTTATTCGAAATAAATTGTTTTATTTCCGAACTTTTACGCATGTTTAAAGCTCTTTATGGTACATATGCACATGTGAAAGCTTCTAAGTTTGCAACTATCATATACAAAAGTCCCCAACACTCTTAACATTACTTATTAACTCACATGCGTGTGAGCCATGGTAATTATGGATAACGTTATTTGGTTGACCACCCACCTACGATAAAAACATGGTGCTTTAATTACTACACTGCCATGTTAATGATAGGACATGATGACTCGGGGCAAATGAATACAAGGTCATGAGGCTTAGTAATGGCTTAGTTTGCTACCTCTGGGGCATTACACATTACATTACATATTTTTTTTTATATATACCATGAGCATGCGTTACAAAACAATATCGTACAACTTATACTACATTTTTGCGTATACCAACACCTATGAACTCACCAACTATTTTTAGTTGACACTCTCTTTTACATGCTTTTCAGGAAATAGCAAGTAAGGACGCACTTTAGAAGGCATCACTTTAGCGTCATCAAATTATTTCATCATGTCATTGTACTTTACGTTTTTATGGACAAGTTGTATTTTCTTTTAAAACTCGTTGTATTGGTACTATTTTGATGTGATGAGTTGGTGTTGTCTTCTACCTATTGTTTTTGAAACATTAACTGTGACATCCCGTGTTTCCGCTTTAGCTGGGTGTGACACAGATGTACCAGTGGTCAGCGAGTTTCCGGATGTTTTCCCGGATGACTTGCCTGGCATTCCTCCCGGGAGGCAAGTGGAGTTCCGAATAGACTTGATTCCGGGGGCGGCACCGGTAGCAAAGGCTCCTTACCGTTTGGCACCTCCGGAGATGCATGAACTGTCTAAGCAGCTGGAGGAACTGTTGGATAAGGGTTTCATCCGCCCCAGTAGTTCACCTTGGGGAGCCCCTATCCTTTTCGTGAAAAAGAAGGACGGGTCGATGCGGATGTGCATCGACTATAGAGAGCTTAACAAGCTTACGGTGAAGAACAGATACCCGTTGCCGAGGATCGACGATCTCTTCGATCAACTTCAGGGAGCCGTTTGGTTCTCTAAGATAGATCTTCGCTCAGGGTACCACCAGTTGAAGGTCATGGAAGAGGATGTTCACAAGACAGCGTTCAGAACCAGGTACGGGCATTTCGAGTTCATCGTGATGCCATTTGGACTGACGAACGCACCAGCGGCATTCATGGATCTTATGAATAGAGTTTGCAGACCGATGTTGGATAGGTCAGTCATCGTGTTTATAGACGATATACTGATCTACTCCAAGTCGAAGGAGGATCATATGGAGCATCTACGAGAGGTTTTGGAGATTTTGCGTAAGGAGCAGTTATATGCAAAGTTCTCCAAGTGTGATTTCTGGTTACAAGAGGTTCAATTTCTTGGACATCTTGTGAACCGAGAGGGTATCAAGGTAGACCCAGCGAAGGTGGAGGCAGTGATGAAGTGGGAAACCCCGAAGACTCCCACTGAGATTAGGAGTTTCCTTGGATTAGTCGGGTACTACCGCCGGTTCATCCAGGATTTCTCCAAGATAGCAGTTCCGTTGACGAAGCTAACGAGGAAGAACGAACGTTTCGTTTGGGGAGAGGAACAGAAAACAGCGTTCGAAACCTTAAGGAGAAAGTTATGCGAGGCTCCGGTGTTGACACTACCGGAGGGAGTTGAAGACATGGCAGTCTACTGTGATGCGTCTTATCACGGGCTAGGCTGCGTTCTTATGCAGAGGGGAAGGGTGATTGCCTATGCGTCTCGTCAACTGAAGACGCATGAGGTGAATTACCCGACTCACGTTTTGGAGCTTGCGGCAGTGGTGTTCGCTCTCAAGTTATGGCGGCACTACCTGTATGGGGTGAAGTGTACTATCTATACGGACCACAAGAGTCTTCGTTATTTCATGGATCAACAGAATTTGAACATGAGACAGCGGAGGTGGTTGGATGTGGTGAAGGATTATGATTGCGAGATTCTTTATCACCCGGGGAAGGCAAATGTCGTAGCGGATGCCTTGAGTAGAAGAGCGAGTAGTGTTCTACTTCGGGTACCGTTGATGAGACTAACAGTATCAACGTCGCTTCACGACTTGGTAAGAAGGTCTCAAGAGGAAGCGATCAAGGGTGAGAACCAGAAGAAGGAACGGATAAAGGGACAGGTGGATCAGTTAGTGCCCGACAGTCGAGGTCTATTGACTCGGTACGGTCGGGTATGGGTTCCAGTATCGTGTGAGGCAAGGCAGACACTTCTGGACGAGGCGCATAAGTCAAGGTTCTCTATCCATCCCGGTGCTACTAAGATGTACAGAGATCTGAAGACTGACTACTAGTGGCCGGGGATGAAGAGGGACGTGGCTAAGTACGTGGAGAAATGTTTGACTTGTTTAAGGGTCAAAGCAGAGCATCAGAGACCGCACGGGAAGTTACAGCCATTAGAGATACCAGAGTGGAAGTGGGAGCATATAACAATGGATCTGATTACCAAGTTTCCTCGAACACCTAGGAATCATGATGCCATTTGGGTGGTTGTAGATAGGCTGACAAAGAGTGCCCATTTTATCGCGATCCGTGAAAGTTCATCTGCAGAAAAGTTAGCTGACATCTATGTCAGTGAAATTGTAGCAAGGCATGGGGTACCGGTAACAGTGATATCAGACAGGGATGTTCGGTTTACGTCGCGGTTTTGGGGGAAGTTCCATGAAGATTTGGGTACGAGACTTCAGTTCAGTACAGCCTTTCACCCACAGACGGACGGGCAAAGCGAGAGAACAATTCAGACTCTTGAGGATATGTTGAGAGCCTGTGTTTTGGATTTTGGGGGCAGCTGGGATACGTATTTACCGTTGGCTGAGTTCTCATACAACAACAGTTTCCATGCCAGTATTGGCATGCCTTCGTATGAGATGTTGTACGAGAGAAGGTGTAGGACTCCTATCTGTTGGGGAGAGGTAGGCCAGCGGGAGTTAAGCAGCACAGAAGTGGTTCAGAAAACGACGGAAAGTATTGAGATGATTCGGGATAGGCTACGAACCGCACAGAGTCGTCAAAAGAGTTACGCCGACAAGCGAAGGTCGGATTTGGAGTTCAACGTGGGAGATAATGTTTTGTTGAAGGTGTCACCTTGGAAAGGGGTGATCCGATTCCGGAAGAGGGGCAAGCTAGGCCCTAGGTTTATCGGACCTTTCAAGGTGATAGCACGGGTTGGGAAGGTTGCGTACCGGCTGGAGCTTCCGCCGGAACTCAGTCTGATACACAACACCTTCCACGTGTCTCAGTTGAGGAAGTGTTTAGCTGACGAGTCGGCGCATGTCCCTATAGATGACATACAGGTCGACGAACGGTTGAATTATATTGAGAGACCGATAGCAATCTTGGAAAGGAAGACCAAATCCTTGCGAAACAAGGAGATCAGCTTAGTGAAAGTTCAGTGGGAACACCGAAAAGGATCAGAATGGACATGGGAACCGGAAGCTGAGATGAGATCGAATTATCCGGAACTCTTCCAAGTCTGATCGATTTCGAGGACGAAATCCTGGTAAGTGGGGGAGAGTTGTAACACCCCGTTTCCCAATTTACGTGATTTAACTGTCTCTTTTGGGGTGGAGTTAATTTTTGGGTCGTTATGTACGTGTTCAGGAATCTAGGGGCCAGTTATCAATTTTGTAAGATGAGGGTGTGTTTTGGCATGTATGTAAAGGGATGGAAACCCTAAACACCCTCATTTGCAGCCATTTGTTTCTTTAGCAAAGAAGAGAGAAAAGAGAAAGGGATTTTCGGAGTTCTTGTGAGCTGCTGTGAAAGATCGACCGATTCTCCTTTGTTAACCGTTGGATCGTCGTGAAATTCGGACAGCGACTTCACGACCCTCTAATTTACATTCTGACCGGAGGGATTTAGCATCGGAGTTCCCAGTAGAGAGAACCAAGTGTCCGAAGTTGCTGTATTTTCCAGGCGGAGTTCTTGTGAGATGCTGTGAAAGATCGACCGATTATCCTTCGTTAACCGTTGGATCGTCGTGAAATTTGGACAGCGACTTCACGACCCTCTAATATACATTCTGACCGGAGGGATTTGGCATCGGAGTTCCCAGTAGAGAGAACCAAGTGTCCGAAGTTACTGTATTTTCCAGGCGAAAGATTTGGTGATTTTGGAAGATTCAAGTTGTGAAAGGTTCTAGGAGGATTGTTGTTCGCGGTCTAGAATTGCAAGGTATGTGTATTATGTTTAGAAATCAATAGAAATGGGGTGTATGAAATAGGATGTTTGGCAAAGTTTTATGGTATTTGGACTATCCTAGCTATGTCATTTCGGGATGAGAGTTGGGATAGAATTAGAGTTCCATTTTTGGGCTTGTTATGATATGTGTATGTATGAATGTTATAGGTGGTACGAGGTGATTATTATACACTGTGAAGTACTTGGTAATTGACATCTTGACAGGTGAGTACTCTACCTATATTATGTAAGTTATGTGTATGTAGTTGGATTGCATGTGTGATTATGTGTATGTTTGGCTTTGCCAAAGGAAAGAGTACCTATGGTGGTAGTAATACCCCTAGGGAATATGTTATGTATGAAGAGGTCTGGTACCAGTGTCTAGTTATGACATTCCTTATTGGCTTTGTGCCTTAAGGAATGGAAGGATGTTACATGTATGTGATTGCTATGTTTATGCAAGTATGTATGCATGATGATATGTGGTATAGGTGCGTGCTCACTAAGCGAAAGCTTACCCCGTTGTTATTCATCTTTTAGTGGCAGGTACATCTTCAAATAATAAAGGAAAAGCTCCAGCTTGAAGCTTTTGGATTTGCGGCAGCTCAGCAGCTTATATTTTCTTTTGATGAATGATAGTTTTGGATTCTCTAAGCTTTTTAGTTGAATATTGTTTTTCTCAAACTTATTGGTTTTAAGTTGCAAACTTGTACTCTTTTCTATAAGATTATGGGATTTTATCTAAATGTTTTAATTACAAATCTTCCGCTGTATTTTAAGGTTACTTTCCGTTAAATGAGTGTTTTAAAGATAAGGGATGTTACAAGATTCAAGTCTTGCTACTGGAGCAAAAGTTTTGTCATAATCTATGCCTTCCTCTTGTCTGTATCCCTGCACTTCTACGAGTCTGAATACCAGCGTTTGGATCACCAAGAATTTGATCGATTGGGTGATTTACAGTCCATCGCTGAGCCGGAGCATACGTCGCTGACTCAGTCTGAACTGGAGAAACTGAAGATGAGGCTTCAGCTACTTCTGGATTATCAGCTAAGAGAGGAATGTTTGCATTTGTCACTTCATTCACTGATTGCTGAGAAATAGATGGAATTTCTGAGACATTTGGATCAACTGCAGGTATAGTGTTTATAGGAACAGCTGAGACCCAAGATGTTTCAGCTTCACTATTCTGCATATCTGGAATGATAGTAGGACCATCATTTTCTATGGTGTGAGCATGAGGAGTGGGAACTTCTTCTGAATCACCAAGATGAGAAAACATCCATTGATTCAGTTCTTCAGTATCAGCGGACGGTTTAGAGTTCGCTGAACGGGATTCATCAAACGTGACGTGAATAGTTTCTTCTACAGTTTGTCTTCTACGGTTGAAGACTCTGAAGGCTTTGGAAACTGAGGAGTATCCAAGAAAGATTCTATCATCAGCCTTAGGATCAAACTTTCCAAGGGCATCTCTGTTGTTTAGTATGAAACACTGACAACCAAAGATGTGAAGAAAGCTGATTGAAGGCTTTCTCCCATGAAAAGTTCATAGGCTGTCTTCTTGAATCTTTTAACTATCAGCGACCTGTTTTGCGTAAAACAAGCCGTATTGACAGCTTCTGCCCAAAACTGAGTAGGCAGGTGAGAATCGCTGAGCATTGAATGTGCAGCTTCAATAATTGTTCTATTTCTTCTTTCAGCGACTCCATTTTGTTGCGGTGTTCTCACTGACAAAAAGTTGTGAGAAATACCCTTACTCTCAAGGAAGGAATCAAGAGAACTATTTTTGAATTCAGTTCCATGATCACTCCTTATTGAGCGAACAGTCATATTGTTCAGAGTTTCCATTTTCCGAACAAAGGTGATGAGTTCTTCAGGGGTGTCACTCTTAGAACGGAGAAACATTACCCATGTGTAACGAGAGAATTCATCAACTATGACCAGCGTATATTTCTTTCCAGCGATGGATTGTTTGTTAACAGGGCCAAACAAATCCATATGGAGTAGTTGTAGAGGAGATGACACTGAGGAGACTTGCTTTGACTTGAAGCTTGCCTTGGTCTGCTTCCCTTTTTCACACGCTAAACATAAAGACTCTTTGGCGTATGAATGCTGAGGTAGACCAATGACTAACTCTTTAAAGGAAAGAGTATTCAGTGTCTTGAAATTTAGATGCGAGAGCCTCTTGTGCCATAGCCAGTTAACATCAGAAGATGCCTTTGAGAAGAAACAGGAGTTCTCAGTGGTTGTTGAGTCCATGTTTATTACATAAACATTTTCCAAACGATAACCGCTGAGAGCTATCTTCTCCTTTTTGTCAGTGACAAAGCAGGATTCCTTAGTGAAAATCACTTTGTTATCCATGTCGCAAAGCTGACTGATGCTCAGAAGATTATGCTTCAGCCCTTCAACATATGCGACTCTTCTGAAGGAGGTTGTACCATTTGAAAGTACACCATACCCTCGGGTGTGTCCTTTTCCATTTCCACCGAAAGTCACAGAGGGACCCTTCTCTTCCTTGTATTCAGCGAGCAGGTTTTTCTTTCCAGTCATGTGTCTAGAGCATCCGCTATCGAGATACCAGATACCCTTCTTAACCTGCAATACAAAGGAAGATTAGTTTTTCTTAGGTACCCACTAAACCATGTATACACGTTTGTCAGTGGAAGTAGTTGGAATGGAAGATTCAGGAGTCTTCGCTGCATTTGAAGATTCAGCTTTGTCTTTCTTCACTTTGGTTAATTTCTTAACCTCAGTGGTAGGAGTCACCTTGACCTGATATGCATCGGGGTTGGTCTTCTTTGCCTTGGGGGCAATCTTCACCTTAGCTATCTTTTCAGCTTTGGTGGCTGTGGGGCACTTACTAGCAATATGATCGGTAAGTCCACAGTGATAACATTTCCTATAACTAAAGGTAGTTCTAGGACCACTTGTATGTTGAGCTTTTAATTTAGAATTAGAAGTGCCAGCACCAAGTAAACTATTGGCTTTAGAAATGGGACGAACATTCAGTTCTTCAGATTTCTTACCAAGGACATCCACTCTGAGTCTAGGAGTAGATCGCTGAATAGATCTAGAGATCAGCTTTCTAGATCCAGAGGGGTTGGTCACTGAGGCTTTAGAAGCATTCAGCTTTGGTACTAAGGTACCCTTCTGAGGATTTTAATAAATAACAATTCCTTTACCTTTGTTTTAAAGACAGAGGTAGGTTTTGAATAAACCATTTTTTCCTTACCTTTTGAGGAGGTAGGCGTTTCCTCAGGGATTGGTGTAAAGGACGAGGAGCACTGAGATGATGAAGTGTCAGCGACTGAGGATACGAACGTTCCAAATTTAAGCATTGAACGTTCAGTGGTTGGTTTTGGAGTATCATATTTATAACCCAGACCACGTTTATCACTCAGAGGAATCTGAGCCTTAATTATCTCAGTGATCTTTGTTGAAGAATTACACCATCCTTCAACAGTAGCTTTTTCAGCCTCTAATGCAGCGATAGCTTCTGCTCGTTCGATTTTGACTAGCTGATTTAAATATACTTGATCTTTAAAATCTTCTTCAATTTTAGAAAGCTTTTCTATTTGAAGGTGGCAGTTTTTAAGCTTTTCAGCGAGATCAAGATTTTGGTTTTCAACCACAGTTTTTCCGTTCATGGCTTCGTATAAACTTCTAGTCAAGAGATCGATCTTACGGAGACTATCAGCTTCATCAATATTTGCAATATTGGTAAAGAAAGAAGGTGATACCTGAATGACAGATGTTGAAGTGGAGGGAATGTCTGAACTTTCTTCCTCTTCTTCAATCTTGGCCATGAGACATTGATTTGCTTCATCATCTTCAGAGTCAGATGATGATGCTTCTTCATCAGAAGCAGCCCAATCATAGTCAGCCATCAGGCCTTTTCCTTTCTTCTTAAAGCTTTTCACCTTTGCATACTTCTCCTTCAGCTTTGAGTATTTATCATCTTTATTCCTTGGAACAAAGGATTTCTTTGTAAAAGCTGAGGGTCTAGAAACTTTCTTAGACCTGCACTCGTTAGCAAAATGACCTGTCTTTTCGCAGTTGAAACAAGTAGCAGTAGCCTTATCAACAAAAGCTGATGATTTAGGCTTGTCAGTTATGGAAAGAGGTTTGTTCTTTCTAAACATTTTCTTCTTGGCGAATCTCCTGAACTTTTTGGTTAGGAGAGCCAAGGATTCATCATCTGAAAAATCAGAATCTGATGAACTTTCAGAGTTACTCTCTAACTCAGTGATAGTGACCGAGGGTCGCTGAGTAGAAAGTTCCTCTGAGATTAAAGCAACAGGGGTGCTTTTGGAATCTTTTACAAGATTCTTCTTAAGATGGCTAGATTGCTCATGATTCAGCAATGTACCATATAAGGTAGCAAGGGTCATTGATCTAAGATCCTTTGACAGCTTGAGACACATGGAATAATTGTCCCAACTCTCAGGTAAACATTCTTGAAACTTTGTCAGCACTTCAAAGTTAGAATATTCCTTACCAACAGTTTTCAGATCTATAATTAAGCAATTAAAACGTTGGTGAACTTCAGAGAGAGTTTCATTCTTACCAGAAATGAAGCTTTCATATTGTCTTACCAGGTTGATCTTTCTTGAGTCCTGGACTTCAGACGTTCCTTCATACTGAACACATATTGTGTCCCACGTGGCTTTTGATGATTTCAGGTTCATGACGGAATGGTAGACTTCGTCAGGAAGGGCCATGGATAGTATGGATCTGGTTTTGTATCTATAGCCACTTTCTTCTTATCTTCGTCGGTCCACTGATGGATTTCTTTAGGAATCAGCCTTTCTGGAATAGCAGGTCTATTTGCAGTGGCTGGAACTAAAGGATCAATTGTTACAGGGATGTGTGGGCCGTTCTCAAGATAGTAAGGTATAGTAGGGTCTACACCTTCTAAGAAGAGTGTCATCCTATATTTCCACAAGTTGAAGTTGTCTCTGGAAAATCTAGGGGGTTTTGCAAGAGAACCATTGTCTATATAATGTGTGTTTGAGTTGGTGGCCATTTTCAGATAATAGCAAGGAAGAGAAAAATCTTAGATTAGATCTTGTTTATGAGATTAAACAAATCTGCTCTGATACCACTTGTTGGTCCCGAAGGCCTATACAAGTTTGTAGAAGGGGGGGGGGGGTTGAATACAAACACACATATTTTACTTTTCTAAATTGTTTATTGATAAATCATTAACAATTTACAGCTTGTTGCGGAGACAAGATTAAGGATAAACCTAAATCTAAACAAGTTGGAACACTAAGGTTTCTTGCACTAAGAGAGATAAGGAAATTACTAATAATAACCTATCTGAGATAAGAGATTTGAACTTGTCCAAAGTTAGCAAGTTACTTCAAATGAAGTGAGTTCATCTCTTTATATACTGCATGCATTTAATGCAAGTCAGTATACACTTTACACGTGTCATCAGCTGGTTGGTTGCATGTCATTGACCTTTGGTGACAACCTAAGTAGCCGCATGTATGAACAGTGTAGTGTCAGAGTTGTTGTACGAATTCAGATAATCGGAGGTTCTTTTCTGACATTTCGTACGGAGTCGTGCAAGGGTGGTTAAGACAAAAGTACTTTGTACGGAGGACTTCATGATCAGCTTTCGTTGATTCAGCGCTTCATCATTTCTATTCAGCGAATGATAAAGTTCAGCGATAGCTGAAGTCTTGTACTTGATACTTCACGTTGAGTGGACAAATCTGAGTCTTCGCTGATCCGCATCAGTTCATTAGGAGACTTGTCGCTGGTTCTTGAGCTTGATCTTCGACTTCAGCGTAGAACCTATGTTGACGTGAAACTTGTCTTCAGGGATCATAAGTAAACAACTAACTTATCAGCGATCATCATAATGACTGAACAGACTCAGCACATTAATGATGAACAGTGTTCGCTGAATGTTTAATTTAAAAAGCGAGAGTTCCTATCAGCGGTACTGGAAGATCTTAGTATTTAGCAGCGATAGTGAAACTCTAATACATATTGTTTACTTACAATTTTCACTAAGTATATAAGAGAGGGTCATTATCAAATCACTGAGGGTTTGGATCAACATAAAATGTGAAGGTGCAGGGGTAGGGGCGGTCATGTGATTCAGGATCTGCTGTACCATCATCTTCACTGAACTTACGTCAGTCTTTACTGAACTCACGTCAGTCTTTACAGCGGACACCTCTCCCTGAAGATTTCCAAACGATGTCTTCAGCGTTATGACCTCGCTGGACATGGTTTGAACTATTGTTTTGAGAGAGGTGTAGTCGGTGTAGATGTCAGCAAGAACTTTGGCAAAGTCACCGAGAGTATTATCAACCTTCTCCAAATCAGCTTTGGAGGCTTTCTGTTCAACCACTTTTGTCAGCTTGTTGAGATTTTCTTCAACGTTTGTTACAGCTGAAGAGTTGTCTGAGAGAGTAGTGGTGAGACCTGTCAGCTTTGTATCCAGGTTCTTCAGAGAGGCGTTGATGTCTCCCAAATTAGGACCTGTAACAGATAAGTACTTGTGAATAAAGGAAAGCTCAGAAGTTTGGGGTTTAGTTACAGTGTATATGGGTTGGTATATACCTACAGGAGGGTTGGTGAAGTCGTCAAAACTTCTGTGTCCTGAAAAAAGTTCCATGTCATTAGCTAGAGTGCGTGTACGCATTGAAATTCCTGCAGGTCCTGCATCCATCATTTCTTGAAAAGTATCAGCTTTAGCTTCTGGAAGAATGACGGGTGCTCCAGTGATCGTGGTGAAAACTGGATTAGAGTCCAATGGAGTAGAGAGAACCTATGTTAACGTGAAACTTGTCTTCAGGGATCATAAGTAAACAACTATGAATGTCAGCGATCACCAAATAGGTCTGAACAGGCTCAGAGCTATATTCCTAAGAATATATGGTGAACAGTTATGTTGAACAATGTATGAGATCATCAACGATCATCAACAAGACTGAACAGGCTCAGAGCTTGCTGAATGAACAGGGTTCGCTGAATGTCTAATCTAAAGAGCGAGAGTTCCTATCAGCGGTACTGAAAAAGTATTAGTACTTATCAGCGATAGTGAAACTCTTATACATTGTTTACTTACAATTTTCACTAAGTAGAATGGAGAGGGTCATTATCAAATCACTGAGGGTTTGGATCAACAATCTCCCCCTATTTGATTATGACATAGCAACAGAGAAAATTGCAATTTAATGGAAACATAAGGATAAAAAGAACTCATAAAATATTCGTCCCTTTTACTGTTTTCTGGGATCTTTTCTGTACTGATGGAGTAAAGTACTTTCGCTGAAATCTTTCTTTAAACTTCGTATCAGGTTACAAAGGGAAGTGGAAAGATTTCAAGTACAAGCGAAATAAATTACAAGTACAAAATAATAACTGATAAAATAGAAGAATAAGGCGATCTTATCATCTTATAGAGGTTCTTCCTTAATGAGAAGTTCATCAAGGGTCTTTGATGTGGGAATCATCCAGTCAGGGACATTTACTCCTTGATTCTTTTTGTTCAGAGCTTCTTCAAAAATCAAGGGTTTAAGATGTCGTGCCTGAATGTCGCGTTTGAAATCATACCAGTAGATAAGATCTTTCAGATGTTCGATGGGAGTGATGGGAAGCTCAGAGATACGTTGAAAACGTTGTCGTCGACCATAGTCGATAAAGAATATCCCATAGGGTTTGCTTATGACTTTTCCAGGGATGAAAGTCTCACCAGGAGGAAGAGATGTGTCAAGTGCGGAAAGGTCAGGTTCTGGACCAAGAACTTCAGCACGAGAAAAACCAATACTTGTTTCGTTCCGTATAGGAGGACCTGAGTCTGAAGGTTTAGACTTTTTCTTTGCAGAGGCCCTTCTTTTCTGATTTGCGAGAGGAGGGGGAGGAGGAATATCCACACAAGAAGATACTAAGTCGATATGTTGATTTATCAGCTTTTCGACATGATCCTTGTACTTAGATTGAGACTTCTGGATGGCTAATCTGATCTCCAACCATTCAGAGAGACCGTACTTCGTGATGGCTTCAGCATAGAATTTTTCATACTGTCCGTTTTCTCTGAATATCTCGATCTCAGCGATTGAAACTTTGAGGGTTGATTTTCCAGTGATATGTACCTTGTTGATTCTGGCAGGTCGATATCTGAAGTGTACCTTTTCTTTACACCAGATTAAAGTAGATTGAGACACCGTTCTCTTTTCTTCAACGATCTTCTTGGCGTCTTCCCATAGCTGACGTTGAACTTCGATTGGAGTTCTTTTCAGCAAGGGGTCTTTCACTGATTGTTGAGTAAGCTGGATGGCGAGTTCTCTGCCTTTTTCTTCAGCTTCCCTTCTTTCAGCGATTAACATTTCAGCTCTGAGGTGATCCTGGTATTCCTTTTGTGATAGTCTGAACTTTGGAGGAATAGAAGGAAGTTGATCACGCTTCAGGATGATTCGCTGATCTTCGAATCTCTTGATCATTGCATCTCTCTTTTTTGATCCTCTTCACTCAGCTTTTGAGATGCCAAGGAAGGTCTGTTTTTGTGAGAGAGCAGTTGTTCTTCAGGTTCATCAGTCTCGGTGATTAAATCCAAGACTGGGATTATTTCTTCAGCTTTAGCAGCAGCTGGTTGTACTTCAGAATCCTCAAGCAGGGGAGAGGACTAGCTGAAACACAGCGATCTTACGAATAAGAACTTGGGTAGAACAGAGAGAAAAGAAATGGGTTTAAGTGTATAGGCTTTTTGTGGAGAGTAGAGCTGATAATGTGTATAGATAGAGGAGGGATGCGGTGTAAGGAAGTAAGATGTAGTGTACCTGACGAACTGGCTTTTGAAGCAAGATCATCAGATTATCTTCGTCTTCAGCGACACCTTTTCCTTTGCCCTTGTCAGCTTCAGACGCTGAAGGCTTTGTCCGCTCCCCTGAAGGTTCGTTGATCGAAATCCCTTTAAGAGCTGTAGTCTTCTGAGCAGGCTTGACGATAAAGGAGTCATCTTCATCATCATCGTCATCATCATCATTCTTTGGAGAAGAAGATGGTTCATCATCAGAGATGTCGACGGCTTCTTCATCTTCAGCTTTAGATGCAGATTCTTCAGAAGCTTCTTCGAGTTGCTCCCCCTCATATACAGAGGTAAGCTTCTCGGTTCCCTCAGGGTTTTCATCTCCCTGAGGTCCAGCAGTTGTTTCTTCATTTGTCTTCTCCCCTTCGATAGATTCATCTTGGGGAAGGTCTTCAGAGTTCTTCTCCCCCCCCCCCCCCTTCCTCATGATGAGTGGGGGAGGAATGCGATAACTCAGCAGATGGTGTTGGTTCCCTATCTTCTTGACCAGGGATCCCAATATAGTTTTCAATCGCTGCTACTCTGTCTTCTAGGCCAGTAATAGCAGGACTGATCTTTAAAAGTTCAACACGATCCGCCGTAGTAAAATGTGAAGGTGCAGGGGTAGGGGCGGTCATGTGATTCAGGATCTGCTGTACCATCATCTTCACTGAACTTACGTCAGTCTTTACTGAACTCACGTCAGTCTTTACAGCGGACACCTCTCCCTGAAGATTTCCAAACGATGTCTTCAGCGTTATGACCTCGCTGGACATGGTTTGAACTGTTGTTTGAGAGAGGTGTAGTCGGTGTAGATGTCAGCAAGAACTTTGGCAAAGTCACCAAGAGTATTATCAACCTTCTCCAAATCAGCTTTGGAGGCTTTCTGTTCAACCACTTTTGTCAGCCTGTTGAGATTTTCTCCAACGTTTGTTACAACTGAAGAGTTGTCTGAGAGAGTAGTGGTGAGACCTGTCAGCTTTGTATCCAGGTTCTTCAGAGAGGCGTTGATGTCTCCCAAATTAGGACCTGTAACAGATAAGTACTTGTGAACAAAGGAAAGCTCAGAAGTTTGGGGTTTAGTTACAGTGTATATGGGTTGGTGTATACCTGCAGGAGGGTTGGTGAAGTCGTCAAAACTTCTGTGTCCTGAAAAAAGTTCCATGTCATCAGCTAGAGTGCGTGTACGCATTGAAATTCCTGCAGGTCCTGCATCCATCATTTCTTGAAAAGTATCAGCTTTAGCTTCTGGAAGAATGACGGGTGCTCTAGTGATCGTGGTGAAAACTGGATTAGAGTCCAATGGAGTAGAGAGAGAAGCGAAGGTTGAGAAGGTTTGATGTGGAGCTGATTCAGTGTTCGATCCACTGAGAATAACTTCTTCAGTCCTGTGAGAGACTGAAGGAGGTTGGGTCGATTCCAAGTTTATAACTTCAGCGTTTAGAGACTCTGAAGCTGAGATGGAAAGGGTGGCTTGTTCAGCTGTGGCAGAGCGTACCACTGAACTTTCCATCAGCTCTACAAGATGAGCTAAGGAGTCTTCAGCATGAGATTGCTGGGGTTGCTCCTTGGTTTTCTTAGTCCTTTTGGAACCAAGTGGGGTAGTGGAGTGTTTCCTTTTACGAGGAGTAGATTTTGTGGCCTGGGTATCAGCGAGGGGTATTGTCGCTGAAGTAGCCACAAAAATAGAAGAAGGAGGATTGAGAAGAGTTAAGAGAGTAGACAGACGTACCTCGTTTGCCATTGGCTTGAAGTCGAGTACCTTAGGGCCAACCTGAGAGAGTTTCAGGTCTCCTACTTTTGGGTAGTTGTCCTTCAGGCCGGTTTGGAAGACGGCGCTGAGAAATCTTGGGTATGGAACCCATGATGGTCTATCAGCAGCAGAGTCTACTCTGAGCACTAGATAATCGTAGATTATCGAGGCCCAGTCAACATGAAGACCTTTCAGCAATGCATAGCCCATTGCTTGCTGAGGTTGAGCGTCTTGATCAGAGGAGCCGGTCTTTACAGTCATGCAGTTATCAAGTGTGCGAAGATGAAGTTCATCTCGCTGGGCATTTTTGACTTCTTGATGAGGGTCAGCTTCTTCTCGGGCTTCTTGTCCCTCCCTGTTTCCCATACATAATCCATTGCATCAAAGAATGCAGTGATGGCTTCCCTATCAGCATGTTTCTTTTGGTCAGGGAGAGAAACAAAGGGTTTTTCTTTTATGGCGATGGGAAGGCTCAGTGCTTTTCGGATAATGGCAGGGGTGATTTTTATGGTGCCAAAATCAGTGTCACTGAGGATGCAATCGATTTGCTTCGTGGGGTCTTTGGTCGATGTGAGCTGAGTGTGTCTGGCAGAATACCAGAACTGAGATAGTAGTAGCTGATGAGCAGGGGGTGTTATGGTCAGGGCTGTAGAGAGGCAACAGGTTTTGAGGAAATTCACAGCATCATTTAGATGTGTGACTTGCTTTCGAGGAGGAAACTCGAAAAACGCATAGAGATTGTTTGTTTTCGTCCAATCGAGTTCCTCAAGCGTGAACTTGACCTGAGGAGCCTTGGTGATTTCCAGTTCCTCATCGGCAACAGTGTTCTCAGAAGTAGGAATATCAGCTTTGTAACCAAGACCACGTTTATCACTCAGGGGAATCTGAGACTTAATTATCTCAGTGATCTTTGTTGAGGAATTATACCATCCATCAACAATAACTTTTTCATCTTTTAATGCAACGATAGCTTCTTCGCGCTCGATTTTGACTAGCTGATTTAAGTGCACTTGATCTTTAAAGTCTTCTTCACTTTTAGAAAGATTTTCTATTTGAAGGTGACAGTTTTTAAGCTGTTCAACGAGATCAAGGTTTTGATTTTCAACTACAGTTTTGCCATTCATGGCTTCATATAAACTTCACAGTTAAAACAAGTAGCAGTAGCCTTATCAACAGGAGCTGATGATCTTGGCTGGTCAGTAATGGAAAGAGGTTTATTCTTTCTGAACATTTTCTTTTTGGCGAATCTCCTGAACTTTTTAGTGAGGAGAGCCAAAGATTCATCAAGATCTGAAGAGTCAGAATTTGATGACCTTTCAGAGTTACTCTCCAACTCAGTGATAGTGACCGAGGGTCGCTGAGTGGAAGGTTCCTATGAGATTAAAGCAACAAGGGTGCTTTTGGAATCTTTTACAAGATTCTTCTTAAGATGACTCGATTGCTCATGATTCAGCATCGTGCCATATAAGGTAGAAAGGGTCATTGATTTTAGATCCTTTGACAGCTTGAGACACATAGAATAACTGTCCCAGCTTTCAGGTAAACATTCTAAGAACTTTGTCAGCACTTCAAAGTTAGAATATTCCTTACCAACAGTTTTCAGATCTATTATTAAACAGTTAAAACGTTGGTGTACTTCAGAGAGAGTTTCATTCTTACCACAAATGAAGCTTTCATACTGTCTTACCAGGTTGATCTTTCGAGAGTCCTGGACTTCAGAAGTACCTTCATACTGAACACATATTGTGTCCCACATAGCTTTTGAGGTTTTCAGGTTCATGAAGGAATGGTAGACTTCGTCAGGAAGAGCCATGGAGAGTATGGATCTGGCTTTGGTGTCGATAGCCACTTTCTTCTTATCTTCATCAGTCCACATATGAATTTCCTTAGGAATCAGCCTTTCTGGAATAGCAGGTCTATTCTCAGCGGCTGGAACTGCAGCATCAATTCTTACAGGAATATATGGGTCGTTTTCAAGATAATAAGGCATAGTAGGGTCTACACCTTCTAAGAAGAGAATCATCCTATTTTTCCATAGATTAAAATTATCTCTAAAGAATATAGGGGGTTGTGCAAGATAACCGTTGTAAATATAGTTTGTGTTTGTGTTGGTAGCCATTTTAAGAAATAGCTAGGAAGAGAAATCTTAGAATAGATCAGATCTTGTTTATGAGATTAAACAAATCTGCTCTGATACCACTTGTTGGTCCCGAAAGGCTATACAAGTTTGTAGAAGGGGGGGGGGGGTTGAATACAAACACACAGATTTTATTTTTCTAAATTGTATATTGATAAATCATTAACAATTTACAGCTTGTTGCGGAACAAGATTAAGGATAAACCTAAATCTAAACAAGTTGGAACACAAAGTTTTCTTCCACTAAGAAAGAGAAGGAAATTACTAATAATAACCTATCTCAAGAATATAAGAAGGATGACTCGACAAGAGTTTACGAGTATTTCAAAATGAAGTGAGGTCTTCTTCTTATATACTGCATGCATTTAATGCATGGCAGTTTATACTTTACACGTGGCAGCAACTGATTGGTTGTAGGATCTGACTTGAGTAGACAACCTTAGTAGCCGCATGGTGAACAGTGTAGCATCAGAGTAGTTGTACGATTTCAGACAATAAGGAGGTTCTTTTCTGACATATCGTACGGAGTCGTGCAAGGGTGGTTAAGACAAAAGTACTTTGTACGGAGGACTTCATGATCAGCTTTACGTTGATTCATGGCTTTATCATTCTTTATCAGCGAATCACAAAGTTCAGCGATAGCTGAAGTCTTGTACTTGATATTTCACGTTGAGTGGACAAATCTGAGTCTTCGCTGATCCGCATCAGTTCATTAGGAGACATGTCGCTGGTTCTTGAGCTTGATCTTCGACTTCAGCGTAGAACCTATGTTAACGTGAAACTTGTCTTCAGGGATCATAAGTAAACAACTATGAATGTCTGCGATCACCAAATAGGTCTGAACAGGCTCAGAGCTATATTCCTAAGAATATATGGTGAACAGTTATGCTGAACAATGTATGAGATCATCAACGATCATCAACAAGACTGAACAGGCTCAGAGCTTGCTGAATGAACAGGGTTCACTGAATGTCTAATCTAAAGAGCGAGAGTTCCTATTAGCGGTACTGAAAACAGTCTTAGTACTTATCAGCAATAGTGAAACTCTTATACATTGTTTACTTACAATTTTCACTAAGTAGAATGGAGAGGGTCATTATCAAATCACTGAGGGTTTGGATCAACAATTGTATCAAAAAATAATTAAACATGTGTCGTACCATCATCAAAAGTTTAAACATTTGAGTGTACCAAAACATTCCAAGACAACAATTGTTTTCATCATATTCTAATACTATTACTTGTCCTTATCATAAATTGACTTCACAAATTCTAGCTTCATAGCATCATCCAAACTCTTCCAAAAACGATATTGGATGGTTTGTCCCCAATGTACTTACCCATTTGAATGATCTCCATCACACCAAGTCCAAGTCACTTCAACTCATTGCTTAAGCCATCCATTTTGGTTGTAGAATCCGAGATGACCGAAACCAACTTTTTCATTTGATTTGTTGCTTTATGTATATAATTCTTGGTTTCTTCCACAAGCTTCGATTCTCAGTTGTCCTTTTTTTCTTTTTACTTGTTCTTTCACCTTCATTTGGAATGGAGGAATGAGAAGTTGTATTGGAAGGACTTGGAGCGGGGGGGGGGGGGGGGGGGGGGGGGCATTAACTTCAGTCTAAAAATCATCATCATTTTCTACGTTCATATTTTCTAATGCGTCTGTATCAGATTCGGCCATGTTTCCCGTTCCACGATCTTTCCCGAACACCAACTTCAACCGCTCGTAAGCCAGTAATAGCTTAGTAACTCTTTCCCGAACACCATCCATCAACAGTAGCTTTTTCAGCTTTTAATGCATCGATAGCTTCTTCGCGCTCGATTTTGACTAGCTGATTTAAGTGAACTTGATCTTTAAAATCTTCTTCAATTTTAGAAAGCTTTTCTATTTGAAGGTGACAGTTTTTAAGCTGTTCAGCGAGATCAAGGTTTTGATTTTCAATAACATTTTTACCATTCATGGCTTCATATAAACTTCTAGTCAAGAGATCGATCTTTTGAAGACTATCAGCTTCATCAATATTTAAAATATTGGTAAAGAAAGAAGGTGATACCTTAGTAGTAGAGGTTGAAGTAGAGGGAATGTCAGAATTTTCTTCCTCATCTTCAAGTTTGGCCATGTGACATAGATTGGCTTCATCATCATCTTCAGAGTCAGATGATTCTTCTTCGTCAGAGGCAGCCCAATCATAGTCAGCCATCATGCCTTTGCCTTTCTTCTTAAAGGTTTTCAGCTTTGAATACCTTTCTTTCAGCTTTTTGTATTTTTCATCTCTAGTCCTGGGAGTAAAGTTTTTCTTGGGAAAAGCTAAGGATCTAGAGACTTTCTTTGACCTGCACTCTCTAGCAAAATGTCCTATCTTTTCACAGTTATAGCAAGTAGCAGTAGCCTTATCAACAGTGGTTGATGATCTTGGCTTGTCAGTGATAGCAAGAGGTTTGTTCTTTCTGAAATTACTCTTTCTAGTAAATCTCCTGAACTTATTAGCCAGGAATGCCAGAGTTTCAGCATCATCTGAAGCGTCAGAATCTGATGAACGTTCAGAGTTAGTTTCCAACTCAGTGATAGTGATAGTAGATCGCTGAGTGGAATGTAACTCTGAGAGTAAAGCAACAGGGGTGCTTTTGGAATCTTTAACAAGATTCTTCTTAAGATGACTTGATTGCTCATGATTAAGCATCGTGCCATATAAGGTAGAAAGAGTCGTAGATCTTAGATCTTTTGACAGCTTGAGACACATTGAATAACTGTCCCAGCTTTCAGGTAAACATTCTAAGAACTTTGTCAGTACTTCAAAGTTAGAATATTCCTTACCAACAGTTTTCAGATCTATTATTAAGCAGTTATGTTGGTCCCGAAGGGCTATACAAGTTTGTAGAAGGGGGGTTGAATACAAACACACAGATTTTACTTTTCTAAATTGTTTATTGATAAATCATTAACAATTTACAGCTTGTTGCGGAAACAAGATTAAGGATAAATCCTAAATCTAAACAAGTTGGAACACTAAGTTTCTTGCACTATGAAGGAGAAGGAAATTACTAATAATAACCTATCTCCAGATAAGAAGGATGAACTTGTCCAGAGTTAGCAAGTTACTTCAAAATGAAGTGAGTTCATCTTCTTATATACTGCATGCATTTAATGCATTGCAGTTTACACTTTACACGTGGCAGCAGCTGATTGGTTGCATGTCATTGACCTTTGTTGACAACCTAAGTAGCCGCATGTTTGAACAGTGTAGTATCAGAGTTGTTGTACGATTTCAGACAATAAGGAGGTTCTTTTCTGACATATCGTACGGAGTCGTGCAAGGGTGGTTAAGACAAAAGTACTTTGTACAGAGGACTTCATGATCAGCTTTTCGTTGATTCAGCGATCTATCATTCTTCATCAGCGAATGATAGAGTTCAACGATAGCTGAAGTCTTGTACTTGATACTTCACGTTGATTGGACATATCTGAGTCTTCGCTGATCCGTATCAGTTCATTAGGAGACTTGTCGCTGGTTCTTGAGCTTGATCTTCGACTTCAGCGTAGAACCTATGTTGACGTGAAACTTGTCTTCAGAGATCATAAGTAAACAACTAACTTATCAGCGATCACCATAAGTACTGAACAGACTCATAGTTTTATGGTGAACAGTTTCGCTGAATGTTTAATCTAAAGAGCGAGAGTTCCTATCAACGGTACTGGAAGATCTTAGTACTTATCAGCGATAGTGAAACTCTGATACATATTGTTTACTTACAATTTTCACAAAGTATATAAGAGAGGGTCATTATCAAATCACTGAGGGTTTGGATCAACAATCTCCCCCTATTTGATTATGACATAGCAACAGAGAAAATTGCTATATAATGAAAACATAAGGATAAAAAGAACTCATAAAATATTTGTCCCTTTTACTGTTTTCTGGGATCGTTTCTGTACTGATGGAGTAAAGTACATTCGCTGAAATTTTTCTTTAAACTGTGTAAAGATTACAGAGAGAAGTGGAAAAATTACAAGTACAACGAATAAAATTACAAGTACAAAAGATGTAGATAGATAAAGGATAGAAAGAATTACAAGGCGATCCTATACGTCAAAAGGTTCTTCCTTAATGAGTTGTTCATCAAGGGTCATTGATGTGGCAATCATCCAATCAGGGACATCTGCTCCTTGATTCTTTTTCTTCAGAGCTTCTTCAAAAATCAAGGGTTTCAGGTGTCTAGCTTTGATGTCGCGTCTGACTTCACACCAGTATAAGAGATCTCTGAGTTGTTCGATGGGAGCGATGTGGAGCTCAGAGTTACGTTGAAAGTGATGGTTTCCATCGTAGTCTAGAAAGAATATACCGTATGGATCACTTACAACTGTGCCAGGAATGAAAGTTTCTCTAGGTGGTAGGGAGGTGTCAAGTGCTGAGAGATCAGCATCAGGGCCAAGAACTTCAGCACGAGAGAAACCAATACCTGTTTCATTCCGTATAGAAGGACTTGAATCAGAGACTTTCTTTTTCTTAGCAGAGACTTTTCTTTGTTGAGGAGGAAGTGGAGGAATATCCACAACAGAAGAAAGCAGGTCCATCTGTTTGTTTAAGATCTTCTCGATATGGCTTTTGAACTTTGAGCGCGATCCCTGAATGGCTAATTTCGTTTCTAACCATTCAGAGAGACCAAACTTTTCTAAGGTAGCAGCATAGAAAGTTTGCTTGGTTTTGTCTTCTCTGTAGACATCCACTTCAACAACAGGAACGTCGGCGTACAGTCTTCCTCTGATGTTTACTCTGATGATTTTGGATGGTCTAGATCGATAGGTCATCATTTGTTTAGCCCATTCCAAAGTCGTATCAGAGACCTTAGTCTTTTCTCTAACGATCTCTTGAGCATCATCCCATAGCTGACGTTGAACATCAATGGGAACTCTTTTCAGCTTAGGGTCTTTTATTGATCGTTGAGTAAGCTTGATGGCGTATTCTCTGTCTTTTTCTTCAGCTTCCTTTCTTTCAGTGATTAAGCGTTCAGCTCTGAGGTGTTCCTTGTAATCCTTTTGGGAAGTTCTGAACTTTGGAGGAACGGTAGGAAGTTGATCACGCTTTAGAATGATTCGCTGATCTTCAAGTCTCTTGATCATTGCATCTCTCTTTTCTTGATCCTCTTCACTTAGCTTTTGAGGAGCCAAGGAAGGTCTGTTTTTGTGAGAGAGAGTCTGTTCTTCAGGTTCATCAGTCTCAGAGATCAAATCCAAGACTGGGATTATGTCTTCAGCGTTGAGAGCTGGGATTTTTGTTGAAGTCGCAGTTGTAGGAACTTCAGCGATATCCTCAAACAGGGGAGAGGACTACCTGAAACGCAGCGATCTTACAAGTAAGAATTTGGGTAGAACATAGAGAGAAAGAATGGGATAGTGTATGTAGGTTTGCGGAGGTAGAGAACTTATAAAGTGTATAGAGGAGGGATGTTGAGTAAGGAGTTAGCGTACCTGACAAACCGGCTTTTTAAGCAAGATCGTCAGATTTTCATCTTCAGCAACACCTTTTCCTTTGCCTTTGTCAGCTTTAGATGCTGATGGCTTTGTCTTTGTCCGCTCCCCTGAAGGTTCATTTATCAGAATCCCTTTAAGAGCTTTAGATCTCTGAGCAGGCTTGACGATAAAAGAATCATCATCATCGTCATCTTCGTCATCATCATTCTTTGGAGAAGAGGATGGTTCAGCATCAGACAAGTCGATGGCTTCTTCATCTTCAGCTTCAGACTCAGTTTCTTCAGCTTCTTCTTCGAGTTGCTCCCCCTCAGATACAGAGGCGAGCTTCTCGGTTCCCTCAGGGTGTTCATCTCCCTGAGGTCCAGTGGTTGCTTCAGCTTCAATTGTCTTCTCACCCTCTTCAGTGAAGGTGAGGTCTTCGGTCTTCTCTCCCCTGATAGATTCATCATGGGAAAGGTCTTCAGCGCTCTTGGAAGGGTCTTCAGCTCTCTTCTCCCCCTCTTTATCATGATGAGTTGGGGAGGAATATGATGATTCAGCAGCTGTGGTTTTCTCCCTGTCTTCTTGGCCAGGGACCCCGACATAAGTCTCAATCGTTGATAATCTGGTTTGAAGAGCAGAAATACCAGGATTGATTTTGACGAGTTCAGCACGATCTGCTGGAGTAAAATGCTTAGGTGCAGGAGCAGGGGCAGGTGCAGGGGCGGTTGTGTTGGTCAGGATCTGCGTCAACAAGTTCTGAATTGAAGAGATGTCATTTTTCATCGTGTTGACATCAGTCTTCACAGAACTCATATCAGTTTTTACTGAACTGACATCAGCCTTTACAGCAGACATATCACCTTCGAGTGTGCCAACCGATGTCTTCAGCGTTGTGACTTCGCTGGACATGGTGTCAACTGATTTCTTGATGTCGAGGTAGTCTGTGTAGATGTCAGCGAGAACTTTGGCAAAATCACCGAGTGATTTATCAACCTTCTCCACATCAGCTTTAGAGGCATTCTTTCCGACTTCGGTTGTAAGCTTTAAAAGATTCTCTCCAGCGGTTGTGACAGCTGAAGAGTTGCCGGAAAGAGTAGACGTGAGAACTGTCAGTTTTGTCTCTACTGTCTTCAGAGACGCGTTGATGTCTCCTAAATTAGGACCTGTAACATATAAAAACTTGTGAACAGAGGAAAGCTCAGAAGTTTGGGGTTTAGTAATAGTGTATAGGGATTGGTGAGTACCTGCAGGAGGATTGGTGAATTCATCAAAATCACGGGTTCCTGAGTAAAGTTCCATATCGTCAGCGAGAGTACGTGGACGTATGGTCAGCTCTGCAGGTCCTATGCCATCACTGCTTGAAGAGTATTTTCTTTAGCTTCTGGAGGAATGACAGGTGCATTAGTGATAACTAGAGTTATGTCCAAATGAGTTGAGGGAGAAGCGAAGGATAAGAATGGAGGTTGGTTACTGAGTTCAGCGTTGGAATCGCTGAGAATCACTTCATCAGTCTTTTGAGAGACTGAGGGAGGTTGGCTAGTTTCCAAGTTTGTAACCTCAGCGAATGGAGACGCTGAAGTCGGGATAGAGTGGGTGGCTTGTTCAGCTGTGGCAGAGCGTACCACTGAACTTTCTTTCAGCTCAACAGGAGGAGCTGAGGAGTCTTTAGCAATAGATTGCTAGGGTTGCTCCTTGGGTTTCTTAGTTCTTTTGGAACCAAGTTGGGTGTCAGAATGTTTCCTTTTAAGAGGAATGGAGGTTGCAGCTGGGGTATCAGCGGTGGGTTTGTCCGCTGAAGGAGCTGCAGAAGTAGAAGAAGTAGAAGGATTTAGAAGAGTTAAGAGTGTAGAAAGACGTACCTCATTCGCCACTGGTTTGAAGTCGAGTATCTTAGGGCCAACCTGAGAAAGTTTCAGGTCACCCTCTTGAGGATAGCTGTCCTTCAGGCCTTTTTGGAAAATGGCGCTGATGAATCGAGGATACGGAACCCATGGAGGTCTGTCAGCAACGGTGTCCACTCTTAGCACCAGGTCATCATAGATGATCGATGCCCAGTCTATATGTAGACCTTTCAGCAATGCATATCCCATTGCTTGCTGAGGCTTAGCGGCCTGGTTAGAGGAGCCGCTCTTGGCAGTCATGCAGCTGATCACATGAGCGAAGATGAAATTCATCTCGCTGGGCATTTTTTATTTCTTTATAATGGTCAGCTTCTTCTCGGGCTTCATATCCCTTCCAGTTTCCCATACATAGCCCATTGCATCAAAGAATGCAATGATGGCTTCCCTGTCTGAGTTTTTCTTGGGGCCAGGGAGGGGAACGAAGGGTTTTTCTTTGGTTGCTATGGGAAGGCTGAGGGCTTTGCGAATGATGGCAGGGGTGATCTTCATGGTGCCATATTCGATATTGCAAAGGATGCAATCAATTGTTTTGGAGGGGTCTTTGGATGATGGTAACTGAGAGTGTCTGGCAGAGTACCAGAATTGTGATAGCAAAAGCTGATGTGCGGGAGGGGTTATGGTCAGGGCTGTGGAGATGCAACAATTCTTGAGGAATTTCACAGCATCATCTAGATGTGTGACTTGCTTTCGAGGAGGAAACTCGAGAAGCGCATAAAGGTTGTGTAACGTCCCAAAAATTACAAGAAATTTAAAATTTTAAAAACATGCATTTCATTATAAAACAATCACAATTTAATAATTCGTAACTCAAATGAAGTTAACGTCGTTAACTCGAACAGTCAATAAAGTTTATGCAGCGGAAATTTCATAAAATAAAATCCAAAGGTTTGAAAGTGAAACTTAAACAATTCTTGACACTCCGCGCCTAGTGTGTGTACCGTCAAGCCCGACTGCCGCTCGCACCTGAAATCACAATATATTGGGAAAAGGGTAAGCTAAACGCTTAGTGAATCCTATCACACACGCAGGTAGCAACCCCACGTATATCGCCCCTACCCGCCAGTAGGCAACATCACCATCACCACGGATATAAATCCACATAACAATTAGCGTATAAATACGAACCTCGGTCCCACCGAGCACACCAAAAATATATAGATACAAGCTCAGTCCCACCGAGCCCTCGGTCCCACCGAGTAAAGACATCGATACAAGCTCAGTCCCACCGAGCCCTCGGTCCCACCGAGTAAAGATAATACAATTGTACTAGCTCAGTCCCACCGAGCCCTCGGTCCCACCGAGCCCCCCAGTCCCACTGAGGTGTACACAAGCATACATAATTCACATACACATTCAACAGATCACAACTAGATATCACATCCCAACTAATTCACGTAAACACGTAATAACACATAATAACACGTAACACAAAATAACGATATGCATGAAATTCCTAACTACGCGGTGAGAGAACTCACCTCAAAGCAAAGTGACGCGCTCCCGAGCCGCAACACCAGCACGTCAAGCTTCCTCACATTTTCCCACCTAATTACGCACTAAAAACGTCAACGGAAGGTTCCAACTCACGACACTTTTACTAGTTTAACGAAACTAAAAATTCCAGCTTTTATACTAAAAACGCAGGTCTGTTCGGAACCCATTTTACCCCTGCTAAACTGATCAAACCAAAACTCTAATTCCACATTCAGGAAGTTCAATGTCTTACGGTTCCAGGGACGTATCGCACGCGTCCTAACGATATTCCTAGCACTCTATATGAATTTTACAAAAACACCTCTCAGAGCAGCTAAAACAGGACCTGTCTGTATAAAATGGCAATTTGACACTAGCTATGGCCCGAACTGGTTTTTCCACAAGACATAGGAAACTTAATAGACTCCGAAACGAAACTTTTGGCACCAGTCCCATCCCAATCCGACATTCCAAGCAAAAGTTATGCATAAAACAAAACAGGGACAGAAAGCTGGAAGTTTTTCGGACCAGGCTGTATAAACAGCCCCATACGGCCTAGCTACAGGCTTAAACAGATTTTCGGCAAAACACGAAAAACTTTCCTGACTCGATTAGTGAACTTCGGCTACCGATTTCATTTCAATCCGAGCTACGAGTAAAGAGTTACGGTTTACTCAAAACAGGGCAGAAACTGTGCAATTTACATAAAATGATAATCTTTTGAACTTGATCCCAATAAGACGTCTTAATCCAAACAGACCTGCAAAACAACATGACTTACTGTTTTAGGGTTACCATGGTCTGAAACACACCAAGCACCACCCACTACCGCCTCCGGAGGTGGTGGTGATTGGCGGTGACACGGTGGTTGCGGTTTACAATTTCCGACGAAGAAAACATCAATAAAACGAACGGGACACTTACCTTAACGGAATCCTTCTTCTTCCTCCTTTCCGACCAGTCCCGACGCTGGTTCCCTCACGCCGGTGATCGCCTCCTTCCTCCTCTCGACTCTCGCTCTCTATCTCTTTCGGTCTCTCTCTCTTTTCTTCTCGGTTTCACTTCCTTTTCTTCTTGGCCGAAAACAACAAGGGGAAGGGAAGGAAAAATGGCTAAGGGTTTTGGGGGAGGATTGTTAAGATGAAACCGAAGGGGAGGGGAGGGGTTGTGCCTCTTGGCCGATCCCCTTGCCCAACTATGGAGAAAGTCCCAAACAGCCCCTCAACTTACACTTCTTAGCAAAATCCCACAAAGGTTACTTCACTTAACTTTTTGGCCCGACTCGGCTAACCCCGCTAACGGAAACCACGTTAATTAATTAAATGCCTTTTTAAAAAAAAATAACGAGAATACATACCGGGATACGGGCTTTACAACTCTCCCCCACTTGGATCAGACTTCGTCCTCGAAGTCTATGTCCGTGAATAGCTATAGATAGGTCTCCCACATCTCAACCTCAGGTTCCCAAGTTCACTCGGAACACTTTCGGTGTTTCCACTAGACCTTCACTAACTGGAATTTAAGATTTCCCACATCGCCTAAAAATCTCTCGAATAATTTTCTTACCACAAAACTCCTTCAAGTACACCGCAAGTATGATCGGAGGAACATTCCAACAACTGATTCATTCCTAGTCAAACGACTTCGGTTGTCTCCCAACCATAGATAATCCAAACATCCCGATTCAAATTTCAAGCTCTAACCATTCTAAAGTTGCTCACCAATATACCCTACAGGATACTCGAATTCGATCATTCCTATCATTAACTGTCGATTAACTTTCACGAGTTCTAATAGACTCCCACAATTTATTCCACATGAATTATCAAACTAGTAAATTTATAATCATCCACGAAGGTCATTCCACCACAACCATTCACCACAAGCAAACATCTCAGGATTACTACTACCATCAACATAATTTCCTTAAAATCGGCTACAATTCCCCAATTACACTAAGGCATTTGGCCTCAAGCCCAAAAGTCGACACCTAAGTATACTATTTACCTCAAAAATTCTACGCATTTATCCTCTTTATTACAAAGGGCAGCATTCCCTAACCGATAATATTCGGCCTACAGTACCCACACGTGTGGGATACCCAACCTTCCATTAAGACCGAGCAATTGACCCATGACTATCACGGACAAAATTCGGAATTTCCCCCGAAACTCTCTCGCGATTGGCATTTTCCTCCAAAACTGCCACCTCCTGAGCACTACCTATCGACTCGAGAAGAGGTGCAACCACTGTTAACCGTTGACACAAGCCCCACAGTGGCTCACCATCCAGATGTCGACTAAGTGCGTCCGTAACAACATCCGCTTTACCGGGGTGGTAAAGTATCTCACCATCATAATCCTTGACCACGTCAAGCCACCTCCTCTGACGCATGTTGAGGTTTTGCCGGTCATCAAGTACTGGAGGCTTTTATGGTTAGTGTATACACTTGACGCCATACAAATAGTGCCTCCAAATCTTGAGAGCAAACACCACCAATTCTTACATACCCTCCGGCAAAGTCAACATCGGAGCCTCGCATAACGCTTGCGTAGCTCCCCAAAGCCCTCTGCTGCTCTTCACCCCAACTAAAAGCCGCAGATTTCTTCGTCGATCGGGTCATCGGTAAAGCAATCTTGGAGAAATCCTGAATGGATCTCCGAAAGTACCCTGCTAACCCAAGAAAACTCCGTACTTCAGTGAGAGTCTTTGGCACTTCCCACCGCATCACAGCCGTAATCTTGGCCGGATCCACCATAATACCATTCTGGTTCATGACATGTCCTAGGAATTGGACCTCTCGTAACCAGAACTCGCACTAGGAGAACTTAGCATAAAGTTTCTCCCGCCTCGAAACTTCCAAAACTACTTGCAAATGCATCTCGTGCTCTTCCTTCGACTTCAAACACACAGGAATATCTTCGATGAACACGATCACCGATCGATCCCACATAGGGCTACATACCCGGTTCATGAGGTCCATGAACGCTGCGGGTGCATTGGTGAGCCCGAGAGGCATCACCACAAACATGTAAATGGCCATGACGTGAACGAAAGGCCGTCTACTCCGTATCCTCTCTCCTCACCCGCATCCGATGATACCCCGATCTCAAATCAACCTTAGAGAACCACGAGGCTCCCTGAAGCTGATCGAACAAGTCATCGATCCTTGGCGGAGGATAACGATTATTCACCGTAAGCTTATTCAACTCACGGTAGTCTATACACATCCGTTGGGACCCGTCTTTCTTTTTCACAAACAGAATCGGGGCTCCCCACGGTGGACAACTCGGCTTGATGAACTCCTTTTCGATAAGTTCCTGCAACTAGTGTACAACTCCTTCATTTTCGGTGGAGCCAGGCGATAAGGTGCCTTGGCCACCGGAGCAGCATCCGGAATCAAATCAACGTGGAACTCTACCTGTCGCTCAGGAGGTATCCCCGGTAACTCCTCGGGAAAATACGTCAGCAAACTCCCGTACAACTGGCACATCCTCCACAAACTTCTTCTCTCCATCGACGCACGTGTCGATCACATACGCCAAAAATCCCTGACCACTGTGCTGCAAGTACCTCCGAGCCCTCGCAGCCGAACATATCGCTGAGGTCCGCCTGGGCAAGCCGCCCTGAACTAGCATTTCTACCCCGCTTGGGGTTCGAACTCGTACTTGTTTGCGACGACAAACAATCTCCGCGTCATACGCATCCATCCAATCCATGCCCACAGTCACGCACAACTCCCGCATAGTGATCGGAATCAAATCAATCGGGAACCTCACACCAGAGATCTCTATAGTGCACCCCCGGTACACGTCAGTAACCGTCAAGGTCCTGTCTTCAGCAACTGCAACCACAAGTGGACAGCCTAACCGTCCTACAACTCGGCCCCAAACACTCACTGACTATGTGAGATACGGAAGGATGAGTAGCCCCGCTATCAATCGTCACCACAGTAAGCACCGAGTTAACCAAGAACGTACCTGTCACCACTTTATACGTAGCTTGTGCCTCCTCCACTCCCAGTTGACGAACTCTACCTCAGGCTGCCTCCATCACTACAGCAAGTGAAGCATACTGCGCGGTACTCACGAACTCCCTGATCTTGGTACGTAACATATCCGTGCATCGTGTCCTCTTCATGTCCTAAAAAGCAGCATGCTAAGGATAGAATAATGTCATTTCCGTAAACTTTCGGTTCACCTCCTTTATGGCCTCCGCAGTCTGATAGAGTTCCAAGAACTCTTTGGCACTCCTCTCCATCTCCACTAGAGGCACATGCTCTACACGAAACATACGACGAACTCCTCCCAGGTCAAGTAGTGAGCCCGTTAAGCGTCAAAGCAATAGCACACCAATCCTTCGCTCCGTCTCGTAACAGATTCACCGCGAAGCGTACCTTCTAGTTCGCAGGACAACCACCGGTAAGGAATGTGCACTCTATAACCGATCCCGACCCTCTTGTTCGGGGCTGCCCACCCGCAGGGGGTGGAATCGCCGTGATGCGCTCCTCCATCGACACTATTACCTCATCACGAATGTCGGTAATAATTTCGGGGATCGCCTCCTCAAAATATGCGTCACCTCGACCGCAAACATCTCACGAATCTGATCAGCAATAATTCCAGCATCAGCATCTGGATCAACATTGTTGTTCCTCCTTAACGAGCTACTAACACACATTAAAACCTGCTAACTACGCTCACACTCAACTCTTCGGATTCTCCATGACTTTCCCCGACTCGAGCACGGATCATGTGCTTCAGATAGTAGGAGCTCTGCTACTACCCTTCACACCTATCCTTACTCGTTTCGAGTCCTGTCCCGGGACGTCCAAGTAGTTGCTTACCATAAACAAACACATATGCCCATTCCGGCATATGCAAACACTTTTCCTAGCCCCCTAGAAAAGTCGTAATACCCTACCACCCTTGCTAGAACGGAACCCCCACTAGCCCTGACGAGTCGCCTCGTAAACGCACAGTCGTATACAGTGAAACCAGATAGACATTCGAATATAAGATTCTATCCTACAACGGTTGGACTCAAACAAGAGCTGCGCAATAGAACTAAATCCAACATTCTAAGGCTATTCAGTTCCTACTGTATACAACCTAAGGTGCATTCACATAACAACCTATCAAGGCTAGCATGAGTTCCTAATAGCAAGTAACAAGTATACAGTACCACAAAATCCACGTAAGCAATCTTGCATACATACTCCTATGTTCTAGAAAGCAATCTAGCATACGTACTCATATGTAAACGCTATTCCCAGCTCACTAGGAATTTCATCTCATCCCACTACTCTTGCTACAACGGAATCCCTGTTAGCCATAACGAGTTGCCTCGCGAATACCCAGTCGCACGCAGCGTGAATCAAATAGACATTCGAATACAAGATTCTATCCTAGAACGGTTGGACTCAAACAAGAGCTGCGCAATAGAACTAAATCAAATATTCTAAGGCTATATGATTCTTACTGCATGCAACCTATAGGGCCTTCACTTGACAACCTACTATAACTAGCATTGATTCCTACTAGCAAGCAGTCATCGTACAGCACAGTGTAAACAACCTCGGCAATCTAGCATGCATACCCTATGCCTAGAAAGCAATAAATACACTAAGTGCTGTACCTTCCCAATTGGCGTCGGCTGACTGTACACACTGCGCCCACGATCACCGTTTCCCAAACGGGCTTTCTCCGTTCATTTATTTTCAAAGATTTTAATAAGAGAGTTTAAAAACTTCATAGCCGCAACTTGAGACCAAACACACCGAGATGTGTTTGATTCACTCAAGATGTGCTCTGATACCAAGTTGTAACGTCCCAAAAATTACAAGAAATTTAAAATTTTAAAAACATGCATTTCATTATAAAACAATCACAATTTAATAATTCGTAACTCAAATGAAGTTAACGTCGTTAACTCGAACAGTCAATAAAGTTTATGCAGCGGAAATTTCATAAAATAAAATCCAAAGGTTTGAAAGTGAAACTTAAACAATTCTTGACACTCCGCGCCTAGTGTGTGTACCGTCAAGCCCGACTGCTGCTCGCACCTGAAATCACAACATATTGGGAAAAGGGTAAGCTAAACGCTTAGTGAATCCTATCACACACGCAGGTAGCAACCCCACGTATATCGCCCCTACCCGCCAGTAGGCAACATCACCATCACCACGGATATAAATCCACATAACAATTAGCGTATAAATACGAACCTCGGTCCCACCGAGCACACCAAAAATATATAGATACAAGCTCAGTCCCACCGAGCCCTCGGTCCCACCGAGTAAAGACATCGATACAAGCTCAGTCCCACCGAGCCCTCGGTCCCACCGAGTAAAGATAATACAATTGTACTAGCTCAGTCCCACCGAGCCCTCGGTCCCACCGAGCCCCCCAGTCCCACTGAGGTGTACACAAGCATACATAATTCACATACACATTCAACAGATCACAACTAGATATCACATCCCAACTAATTCACGTAAACACGTAATAACACATAATAACACGTAACACAAAATAACGATATGCATGAAATTCCTAACTACGCGGTGAGAGAACTCACCTCAAAGCAAAGTGACGCGCTCCCGAGCCGCAACACCAGCACGTCAACCTTCCTCACATTTTCCCACCTAATTACGCACTAAAAACGTCAACGGAAGGTCCCAACTCACGACACTTTTACTAGTTTAACGAAACTAAAAATTCCAGCTTTTATACTAAAAACGCAGGTCTGTTCGGAACCCATTTTACCCCTGCTAAACTGATCAAACCAAAAATCTAATTCCACATTCAGGAAGTTCAATGTCTTACGGTTCCAGGGACGTATCGCACGCGTCCTAACGATATTCCTAGCACTCTATATGAATTTTACAAAAACACCTCTCAGAGCAGCTAAAACAGGACCTGTCCGTATAAAATGGCAATTTGACACTAGCTATGGCCCGAACTGGTTTTTCCACAAGACATAGGAAACTTAATAGACTCCGAAACGAAACTTTTGGCACCAGTCCCATCCCAATCCGGCATTCCAAGCAAAAGTTATGCATAAAACAAAACAGGGACAGAAAGCTGGAAGTTTTTCGGACCAGGCTGTATAAACAGCCCCATACGGCCTAGCTACAGGCTTAAACAGATTTTCGGCAAAACACGAAAAACTTTCCTGACTCGATTAGTGAACTTCGGCCACCGATTTCATTTCAATCCGAGCTACGAGTAAAGAGTGACGGTTTACTCAAAACAGGGCAGAAACTGTGCAATTTACATAAAATGATAATCTTTTGAACTTGATCCCAATAAGACGTCTTAATCCAAACAGACCCGCAAAACAACATGACTTACTGTTTTAGGGTTACCATGGTCTGAAACACACCAAGCACCACCCACTACCGCCTCCGGAGGTGGTGGTGATTGGCGGTGACACGGTGGTTGCGGTTTACAATTTCCGACGAAGAAAACATCAATAAAACGAACGGGACACTTACCTTAACGGAATCCTTCTTCTTCCTCCTTTCCGACCAGTCCCGACGCTGGTTCCCTCACGCCGGTGATCGCCTCCTTCCTCCTCTCGACTCTCGCTCTCTATCTCTTTCGGTCTCTCTCTCTCTTTTCTTCTCGGTTTCACTTCCTTTTCTTCTTGGCCGAAAACAACAAGGGGAAGGGAAGGAAAAATGGCTAAGGGTTTTGGGGGAGGATTGTTAAGATGAAACCGAAGGGGAGGGGAGGGGTTGTGCCTCTTGGCCGATCCCCTTGCCCAACTATGGAGAAAGTCCCAAACAGCCCCTCAACTTACACTTCTTAGCAAAATCCCACAAAGGTTACTTCACTTAACTTTTTGGCCCGGCTCGGCTAACCCCGCTAACGGAAACCACGTTAATTAATTAAATGCCTTTTTAAAAAAAATAACGAGAATACATACCGGGATACGGGCTTTACAGGTTGTTTACCTTAGTCCAATCCAGCTTGTCAAGAGAGAACTTGACCTGAGGAGCCTTGAGGATGTCCACTTCCTCAGCATTATCATCAGCAGCAGTGTTTTCAGCGATGGTGTTCTTGGGAATGTCAGAAGATGCCATTTTCTGTATTATCAGTTCAACCAAATATTAACAAATAAGAATAATCTTAACGTGGAAAGAGTTTTCCAATAAGATGGTTCGAATTTTGTCCATTTCATTCAGACAAAGTGTCTTAATGAAGATTCGGGTTTTTCTTGTTTTTGAAAAACGAAATTTCAAACCCAATAAAAATCTTGTTTTCCAGTTTCCTTTGAAGATTGGGATTCTGGAAAAACGAATGAAGAACAAGTTTAAGATTTTTGCATTTAAACTTGAAGAACAACCATGAAATGGTTGTGTTTATAAAACCATGAAAGAGAATGATTTCATTTTTGAGAAGTTCTTTTGTTTGATCTTGTTAAAACAATGAGAAGATCAGAAACAAGTTATTTGCATTTGGTAAATAATAAGAACATATTAACCTTTGATGTTTGGAAGATGAACAGTTGTTATTGAAAAATTGAGAGCAAAATGCAACAGTGAATCCTTTCTTTGCTTGGAGGAGAAGTTCGCGTAAAAGGAAAATATAAACGAAGAATTTGTTTATATAGAGAGATTTTAGAAAGAGAAATCTTGAGCGGGAAAAGATTTTCATCATGACACGATCACGTGTTTGCATTTGATTGGCGAGTAAACGAAACGTGCAAACGTGTGTCAGAAAGAAGAACGTGTCAGGGCTTATCCGTTGCAATGACGTCACAACTGTCCTTTCATATTCTTGGTTGTCTCTGAGGTTTTGAAAACTCATGGACACTTTTGAAAACATGAAGCACTGAATTTAGAAATATCAGTGAAGGTTTTTAGAAATTTCAAAGTATCGCTGATAAGGAAGAGATATTCAGCGATGTAATTTATTTTGAAATCTTGCACTTACATTCGATTGTCAGAGAGAGAAAAACATACCTTGATATCAGCGAATCAAGTTTATTCAGAGAGAAGGTGATAGAATAGGTTATACAGGTTGATTTTATCCCGAGGGCTATACAAGTTTGTATAATCGTATCGCTGATCAAATGTGAACCGCTGAAGATTTTACTCTTCAAAGTTCAGCATTCCAAGCTCGCTAATGAGAAAGTTGAATCTTGTCTCATCAAGAGGTTTGGTGAACAGATCAGCTAACTGATAATCAGTTGGGACAAAGTGAAGTTCTATATCACCATTCATCACATGATCTCTGATAAAATGATAGCTGATTTCGATGTGTTTTGTCTTTGAGTGTAGCACTGGATTATTGGCTATAGCGATGGCACTTGTGCTGTCGCAATAGATTGGAATATTTGAGAGCTGAAGGTCATAGTCCAGTAGTTGATTTCTCATCCACAAGACCTGAGAACAGCAGCTTCCAGCGGCTACATACTCAGCTTCAGCTGTAGAGGTGGACACTGAGTTTTGCTTTTTACTTGTCCAACTTACCAGCTTTCCACCCAGGAGCTGACATCCTCCTGTGGTGCTTTCCTATCCATTCGGCAACCTGCAAAATCACTATCTGAATAGGCGATTAGATCGAATCCTGAGTCATTGGGATACCAAAGACCTAGATTCGTTGTACCCTTAAGATATCGAAAAATTCGCTTTACAGCTTTCATATGATATATCTTAGGTTCAGCTTGATATCGTGCACACAAGCATGTTGCAAACATAATATCGGGTCGGCTAGTTGTAAGATACAAAAGTGAGCCGATCATCCCACGGTACAAAGTGACATTAACAGGAATACCCTTAGTATCCTTATCAAGTGTCAGCGGTGGTGCCATAGGGGTTTTCATAGCTGAACTTTCAGTTAAGTCGAATTTCTTCAGCATATCTTTAACATACTTTCCCTGATTAATGAAAGTTCCTTTTTCATTTTGCTTTATCTGAAGACCAAGGAAATATGTTAGTTCACCCATTATGCTCATCTTATACTCGTCTTTCATTCTATCAGCGAAACGAGTACAAAGATCAGGGTTAGTAGAGCCAAATATAATATCATCAACATATATTTGAACAAGAATGATATGACCTTTTACTTTCCTGAAAAATAGAGTTTTGTCGATTTTACCTCGCTCAAATTTTTCAATATGGAGATAAGTAGAAAGAGTGTCATACCATGCACGTGGAGCTTCCTTTAAGCCATAAAGTGCCTTATCCAGTTTATAAACATAACCTGGACGCTTAGGATCTGAGAATCCTGGAGGTTGTTCCACATAGACTTCTTCATTCAGCTTTCCATTTAGAAACGCTGACTTAACATCCATCTGATATACTTTGAAGTCTTTGTGTACAGCGTATGCTAAGAATAGACGAATAGATTCTAATCTTGCTACTGGAGCAAATGTTTCGTCATAATCTATGCCTTCCTCTTTTCTGTATCCCTGAGCAACAAGACGAGCCTTGTTGCGGGTTACAGTTCCATGTTCGTCTAACTTATTTCGATAGACCCATTTAGTGCCTATCACTGTTTTATCAGTTGGTCTTCGAACAAGTTTCCAAACTTTGTTTCTTTCGAATTCAGTCAACTCTTCTTGCATGGCGCTGACCCAGTTTGGATCTTTGAGGGCATCATCTACTTTCTTTGGTTCAGTTAGTGAAATAAAGTTAACAAATAAACAAATATTACCTGCACTTCGTCGAGTCTGAATACCAACGTTTGGATCACCAAGAATTTGATCAATTGGGTGATTTATAGTCCATCGTTGAGCCGGAGCATGAGACGCTGACTCAACCTGAACTGGAGGAGCTAAAGATGAGGCTTCAGCGACGTCTGGAGTATCAGCCAAGAGAGGAATGGATGCAGTTGACATTATATTCATTGATTGCTAAGAAGTAGATGGAATGTCTGAGACATTCGTTTCAGAAACAGGTATAGTGTTTATAGGAACAGCTGAGACCCATGATGTTTCAGCTTCACTATTCTGCAAATTTGGAATGATAGTAGGACCATCATCTTCAACTGTGTGAGCACGAGGAGTGGGAATATCTTCTGAATCACCAAGATGAGAAAACATCCATTGATTCAGTTCTTTAGTATCAGCGGACGGTTTAGAGTTCGCTGAACGGGACTCGTCAAACGTGACGTGAATTGTTTCTTCAACAGTTTTTCTTCTTCGATTGAAGACTCTGAAGGCTTTGGAAACCAAGGAGTATCCAAAAAAGATTCTGTTGATCCAAACCCTCAGTGATTTGATAATGACCCTCTCTTATATACTTAGTGAAAATTGTAAGTAAACAATATGTATCAGAGTTTCACTATCGCTGATAAGTACTAAGATCTTCCAGTACCGCTGATAGGAACTCTCGCTTTTTAGATTAAACATTCAGCGAACACTGTTCACCATAAATGCTCTGAGTCTGTTCAGTCATTATGATGATCGCTGATAAGTTAGTTGTTTACTTATGATCCCTGAAGACAAGTTTCACGTCAACAAAGGTTCTACGCTGAAGTCGAAGATCAAGCTCAAGAACCAGCGACAAGTCTCCTAATGAACTGATGCGGATCAGCGAAGACTCAGATTTGTCCACTCAACGTGAAGTATCAAGTACAAGACTTCAGCTATCGCTGAAATTTATCATCTGCTGAATAGTAAATGATAATCGCTGAATCAACGAAAGCTGATCATGAAGTCCTCCGTACAAAGTACTTTTGTCTTAACCACCCTTGCACGCCTCCGTACGAAATGTCAGAAAAGAACCTCCGAATATCTGAAATCGTACAACCACTCTGATACTACACTGTTCATCCTTACGGCTACTAAGGTTGTCAACCAAGGTCAATGACATGCAACCAACCAGCTGATGACACGTGTAAAGTATATACTGACTTGCATTAAATGCATGCAGTATATAAAGAGATGAACTCACTTCATTTTGAAGTAACTTGCTAACTCTGGACAAGTTCATATCTCTTATCTCAAGATAGGTTATTATTAGTAATTTCCTTATCTTTCTTAGTGCAAGAAACCTTAGTGTTCCAACTTGTTTAGATTTAGGTTTATCCTTAATCTTGTCTCCGCAACAAGCTGTAAATTGTTAATGATTTATCAATAAACAATTTAGAAAAGTAAAATATGTGTGTTTGTATTCAACCCCCCCCCCCCCCTTCTACAAACTTGTATAGGCCTTTCGGGACCAACAGATTCCATCATCAGCCTTAGGATCAAAGTTTCCAAGGGCATCTCTGTTGTTCAGTATGAAACACTGACATCCAAAGATGTGAAAAAAGCTGATTGAAGGATTTCTCCCATGAAAAGGTTCATAGGCTGTTTTATTGAATCTTTTGACTATCAGCGATCTGTTTTGCGTAAAACAAGCGGTGTTGACAGCTTCTGCCCAAAACTGAGTAGGCAGGTGAGAATCGCTGAGCATTGAACGTGCAGCTTCAATAATTGTTCTATTTCTTATTTTAGCGACTCCATTTTGTTGCGGTGTTCTCACTGAAGAAAAGTTATGAGAAATACCCTTACTCTCAAAGAAGGAATCAAGAGAACTGTTTTTGAATTCAGTCCCATGATCACTCCTTATTGAGCGAACGGTCAAATTGTTCAGGGTTTCCATCTTCCGAACAAAGGTGATGAGTTCTTCAGGGGTGTCACTCTTTGAACGGAGAAACATAACCCATGTATAACGAGAAAATTCATCAACTATGACCAGTGTATATTTCTTTCCAGCGATGGATTGTTTGTTAACAGGGCCAAACAAATCCATATGGAGTAGTTGTAGAGGAGATGACACTGAGGAAACTTGCTTTGATTTAAAGCTTACTTTGGTCTGCTTCCCTTTTTCACACGCTGAACATAAAGACTCTTTGGCGTATGAGTGTTGAGGTAGACCAGTAACCAACTCTTTTGAAGAAAGAGTGTTCAGTGTCTTAAAATTCAGATGAGAGAGCCTCTTATGCCATAGCCAATTGACATCAGATGAGGCTTTTGAGAAGAAACAGGAGTTCTCAGTGGTTGTTGAGTCCATGTTTATTACATAAACATTTTCCAAATGATAACCGCTGAGAGCTATCTTCTCCTTTTTGTCAGTGACAAAGCAGGATTCCTTAGTAAAGATTACTTTGTTATCCTTGTCGCAAAGCTGACTGATGCTTAGAAGATTATGCTTCAGCCCTTCAACATATGCAAATCTTCTGAAGGTGGTTGTACCATTTGAGAGTACACCAAACCCTCGGGTATGTCCTTTTCCATTTCCACCGAAAGTCACAGAGGGACCCTTCTCTTCCTTGTAATCAGCGAGCAGTCTTTTCTTTCCAGTCATGTTTCTAGAGCATCCGCTATCGAGATACCAGATACCCTTCTGAACCTGCATCACAAAGGAAGATTGGTTTTTCTTGGGTATCCACTTAACCATGTGTACACGTTTGTCAGTGGAAGCAGTTGGAATGGAAGGTTCAGCAGTATTCGCAGCATTTGAAGATTCAGCTTTGTCAATCTTCACTTTAGTTAATTTCTTAACCTCAGTGGTCTTCTTTGCCTTGGGGGCAATCTTCACCATAGCTATCTTATCAGCTTTGGTGGTTGTGGGGCACTTACTAGCAATATGATCATTGAGTCCACAGTGATAACATTTCCTATAACTAAAAGTAGTTCTAGGACCATTTGAGTGTTGATCTTTTGATTTTGAATTTGAAGGACCAGCACCAAATAAGCTTTTGGCTTTAGAAATGGGAGGAACATTTAGTTCTTCAGATTTCTTACCAAGGACATCCACTCTGAGTCTAGGAGTAGATCGCTGAATAGACCCACGATGAGTAGATCCAGAGATCTGATTCCTTGATCCAGAGGAATAAATCACTAAAGCTTTAGAAGCATTCAGATGTGGTACTAAAGTACCCTTCTGAGGATTTTGGTTCAACGCAATTCCTTTACCTGTATCTTTAAAGACAGAGGTAGGTTTTGGATAAACCATTTTCTCTTTACCTTTTGAAGAGGCAGAGATTTCCTCAGGGATAGGCGGTCTGGGCGAGGAACACTGAGAGGATGAAGTATCAGCGACTGAGGATACGAAAGTTCCAAATAAGAGCATGGAACGATCAGTGGTTGGTTCTTTAGTTTCATATTTGTAACCAAGACCACGTTTATCACTCAGGGGTATCTGAGACTTAATTATCTCAGTGATCTTTGTTGAAGAGTTACACCGTCCTTCAACAGTAGCTTTTTCAGCTTTCAAAGCAGCGATAGCTTCTGCTCGTTCGATTTTGACTAGCTGATTTAAATGCACTTGATCTTTAAAATCTTCTTCAATTTTAGAAAGCTTTTCTATTTGAAGGTGACAGTTTTTAAGCTATTCAGCGAGATCAAGGTTTTGGTTTTCAACTATTGTTTTGCCATTCATGGCTTCATATAAACTTCTAGTCAAGAGATCGATTTTGCGGAGACTATCAGCTTCATCAATATTTGAAATATTTGTAAAGAAGGAAGGTGATACCTGAATTGCAGATGTTGAAGTAGAGGGAATGTCTGAACTTTCTTCCTCATCTTCAATCTTTGCAATAAGACAAATATTTGCTTCATCATCCTCAGAATCAGATGATGATTCTTCTTCTTCAGAAGTAGCCCAATCGTAAACCATCAGGCCTTTGCCTTTCTTCTTGAAGCTTTTCAGCTTTGCATATTTTTCTTTCAGCTTAGAATATTTGTCATCTTTATTCCTGGGAATAAAGGATTTCATGGGAAACGCTGAGTTTCTCGATATTTTCTTAGACCTGCACTCGTTAGCGAAATGTCCAATCTTTTCGCAGTTAAAACAAGTAGCAGTAGCCTTATCAACAGTAGCTGATGATCTTGGCTTATCAGTTATTAAAAGGGGTTTGTTCTTTCTGAACATTTTCTTTTTGGCGAATCTCCTGAACTTTTTATTTAGGAGAGCCAAAGATTCATCATCATCTGAAGAGTCAGAATCTGATGACCTTTCAGAGTTACTTTCTAACTCAGTGATAGTGACCGAGGGTCGCTGAGTAGAAGGTTCCTCTGAGATTAAAGCAACAGGGGTGCTTTTGAAATCTTTTATAAGATTCTTCTTAAGATGGCATGATTGCTCATGATTCAACATCGTGCCATATAAGGTAGCAAGGGTCATTGATCTTAGATCTTTTGACAGCTTGAGACACATAGAATAACTGTCCCAGCTTTCAGGTAAACATTCTAGAAACTTTGTCAGCACTTCAAAGTTAGAATATTCCTTACCAACAGTTTTCAGATCTATTATTAAGCAATTAAAACGTTGGTGAACTTCAGAGAGAGTCTCATTCTTACCACAAATGAAACTTTCATACTGTCTTACCAGGTTGATCTTTCGAGAGTCTTGGACTTCAGCAGTACCTTCATACTGAACACATATTGTGTCCCACATGGCTTTTGAGGATTTCAGGTTCATGACGGAATGGTAGACTTCGTCAGGAAGAGCCATGGATAGTATGGATCTGGATTTTGTGTCGATAGCCACTTTCTTCTTATCTTCGTCAGTCCACGTATGAACTTCTTTGGGTACCAGCCTTTCTGGAATAGCAGGTCTATTTTCAGCGGCAGGTACAGCAGCATCAATTCTTACAGGAATAAATGGGCCGTTTTCAAGATAATAGGGCATAGTAGGGTCTACACCTTCTAAGAAGAGAGTCATCCTATTTTTCCATAGATTAAAGTTATCTCTAGAGAATCTAGGGGTTTTGCAAGAGAACCATTGTCGATATAATTTGTGTTTGTGTTAGTAGTCATTTTTCAGAAATAGCAAGGAAGAGAAATCTTAGTATAGATTAGATCTTTGTTTATGAGATTAAACAAATCCGCTCTGATACCACTTGTTGGTCACGAAGGGCTATACAAGTTTGTAGAAGGGGGTTGAATACAAACACACAGATTTTACTTTTCTAATTTGTTTATTGATAAATCATTAACAATTTACAGCTTGTTGCGGAAACAAGATTAAGGATAAATCCTAAATCTAAACAAGTTGGAACACTAAGTTTCTTGCACTAAGAAGGAGAAGGAAATTACTAATAATAACCTATCTCAAGATAAGAAGGATGAACTTGTCCAGAGTTAGCAAGTTACTTCAAAATGAAGTGAGTTCATCTTCTTATATACTGCATGCATTTAATGCATTGCAGTTTACACTTTACACGTGGCAGCAGCTGATTGGTTGCATGCCATTGACCTTTGTTGACAACCTAAGTAGCCGCATGTTTGAACAGTGTAGTATCAGAGTGGTTGTACGATTTCAGACAATAAGGAGGTTCTTTTCTGACATATCGTACGGAGTCGTGCAAGGGTGGTTAAGACAAAAGTACTTTGTACGGAGGACTTCATGATCAGCTTTTCGTTGATTCAACGATCTATCATTCTTCATCAGCGAATGATAGAGTTCATCGATAGCTGAAGTCTTGTACTTGATACATCACGTTGATTGGACAAATCTGAGTCTTCGCTGATCCGCATCAGTTCATTAGGAGACTTGTCGCTGGTTCTTGAGCTTGATCTTCGACTTCAGCGTAGAACCTATGTTGACGTGAAACTTGTCTTCAGAGATCATAAGTAAACAACTAACTTATCAGCGATCACCATAAGTACTGAACGGACTCAGAGTTTTATGGTGAACAGTTTCGCTGAATGTTTAATCTAAAGAGCGAGAGTTCCTATCAGCGGCACTGGAAGATCTTAGTAATTATCAGCGATAGTGAAACTCTGATACATATTGTTTACTTACAATTTTCACTAAGTATATAAGAGAGGGTCATTATCAAATCACTGAGGGTTTGGATCAACAAGTTAAAACGTTGGTGTACTTCAGAGAGAGTTTCATTCTTACCATAAATGAAGCTTTCGTACTGTCTTACCAGGTTGATCTTGCGTGAGTCCTGGACTTCAGAAGTACCTTCATACTGAACACAGATTGTGTCCCACATGGCTTTTGAGGTTTTCAGGTTCATGACGGAATGGTAGACTTCGTCAGGAAGAGCCATGGAAAGTATGGATCTGGCTTTGGTGTTGATAGCCACTTTCTTCTTATCTTCATCAGTCCACATATGAATTTCCTTGGGAACGAACCTTTCTGGAATAGCAGCTCTATTCTCAGCAGCTGGAACTTCAGGATCAATTCTTACAGGAATATATGGGCCATTTTCAAGATAGTAAGGCATAGTAGGATCTACACCTTCTAAGAAGAGAATCATCCTATTTTTCCATAGATTGAAGTTATCTCTGGAAAATCTAGGGGGTTTTGCAAGAGAACCATTGTCAATATAGTCAGTGTCTGTGTTGGTAGCCATTTTAAGAAATAGCAAGGAAGAGAAAAGATTAGTATAGATAAGATCTTGTTTATGAGATTAAACAAATCTGCTCTGATACCACTTGCTGGTCCTGAAAGGTTATACAAGTTTGTAGAAGGGGGGGGGGGGGGGGGGGTTGAATACAAACACACGATTTTTACTTTTCTAAATTGTTTATTGATAAATCAAGACAATTTACAACTTGTTGCGGAACAAGATTAAGGATTAACCTTAATCTAAACAAGTTAAGAACACTACGTTTCTTGCACTAGAATAAGATAGAAAGGAGACAAGGAAATTACGAGTAATAACCTAACACACAGTAGTAAGAAAGAATAAGAAGATGGCTGAGCACACTTCATTTCTGAAGTAGGGTTCTTCTTATATGCTGCATGCATTTAATGCATGGCAGTATTGCTTTACACGTGGCAGCAGTTGAGTTGTTGCATGTCATTGACCATTGTAGACAACCTTAGTAGCCTCATGGTGCACAGTGTAGAATCAGAGTTTGTTGTACGATTCTAGCCAGAAGGGATGTCCATTCTTACATTTCGTACGGAGACGTGCAAGGGGGGAAAGACAAAAGTAACTTGTAGAGGAAGACTTCATGATCAGCTTTCGTTGAATCAGTACTTTATCAGCGAATGATAAAGCTCAGCGATTGCTGAAGTCTTCTACTTGTAACTTCACGTTGAGTGGACAAATCTTGGCTTCGCTGATATCCGCATCAGTTCATTAGTAGACTTGTCGCTGTTCTTGAGCTTGATCTTTGACTTCAGCGTAGAACATATGTTGACGTGAAACTTGTCTTCAGGGATCATAAGTAAACAACTAACTTATCAGCGATTATCACAGAGACTGAACAGGCTCATAGCTACTGGATGAATAGTGTTCGCTGAACTTTAAACTTAAAGAGCGAGAGTTCCTATCAGCGGTACTGTAAAGTCTTAGTACTTATCAGCGATAGAGAAACTCTAATACATATTGTTTACTTACAATTTTCACTAAGTGTTTTAAGAGAGGGTCATTATCAAATCACTGAGGGTTTGGATCAACACTTCATCACTTGAATCCCCAAAGCAAAGCTCCTAATCACCCACAAAAGCTTCAAGCTTCCATATTTTCAACAATAGTGGAAATGGGTTTAGTTTGAGTGGAGAAGATGAAAACAACACGCGGACTTCCGCGCTGTCGCGGACGTCCGGCCTTGCGCCCTTGCGGATGTCCGCAACTCAATAGTCAAAACTCCAATTTTTTGGGTGTTACAATCCTCCCAACCTTAAAGAGATTTCGTCCTCGAAATCTATATCCTTTACAATAAAAGCTAACCAGCTCAATGCCGACTATGTTCCATCAGCTTCCAACTGGAATCTAAATTCGTCCACGCAAACTGTTATGACAAACTTCATGCGAACTCTAACCAACTATGTCCTCTCAGATACATTATACTTATGTCCGGGTGAACGCTCCATCCACTGCAGTAACTCCCAACCAGATGACTTCGGTTGTCTCCCAACCTTAGATTTTTCCATACTCCCCCAACGACAGATTCGAACTCCCAGTCAATCCACGTCCACATGCTCTTAAATTTTCACTCTAAACCCATATGTTCCCACTGCTGACTGTCGCTTAATTCTAACGAGCCCTAATAGACTCCAAAACTTGCGGTCGTCACTGACCCATCGATTATACAACTCCAAGAATACGTCCAAGTATCAATCATCAAACCGACAGGTTCTTTTACCACACCAGAAAGGTCATTCCACTAAATTTACTCATCACAATTGAACCTCTTAAGATCACCACAACCGTTACCATTATTTCTTTAAAATCGGACTACAACCATGAACCTCGGGACTTGCGCCCTTGCGGACGCCCGCAACTCAAAAGTCAAAACTCCAATTTTTGGGATGTTATAATCATGAACCTCAGGACTTCTAAATCCATGTAAGACACTATATGTGTTCAATATGTAGGTACCACTGAGGTACAAGGACAAGAAAGATAAATCTGGTAAGACAATATGAAAGTTTCATTTGTGGTAAAAATGAATGTTTGTCTGAAGTTCACCAACTACTTATTAGTTGATTAAGAACTGTTGGTATGACATATTCAAACTCTGAAACTCTAATTAAGTTTTTAGAATGTCTTCCTGAAAACTGGGACAGTTATTCAATGTGTCTTAAGCTAACAAAAGACCTTAAAAATCTCATTGTTAGCACTCTTTATGGGATCCTACTCAATCATGAGCAATCACGACAACTGAAGAAGAATCTGATTAAAGAATCAAAAGATTCTAAAAGCACACATGTTGCTTTGATGTATTCAGAGATTGTTCCCTCTCGGCGTACTTCCACTCTCACTATCACTGAGTTAGATCCTGACTCAGAGGACTTATCAGACGCTTATCTATCAGAACTTGATGAGTCTCTAGCTCTCTTGACAAACTCATTTAGGAGATTTGCAAGAAAGAACAATTTCAGAAGGAAAAAACCTTTTGCTATTGCTGACAAGCCAAAATCAACTTCGGTTGACAAGGCTACTGCCACTTGCTATAGCTATGAAAGAAAATGACACTTTGCTAGTGAGTGCAGATCAAAGAAATTTTTCAAACCTTCTTCATCCTCCAAACTTAAATAAAGATATAAAAAGCTGAAGGATTTCAAACGAAAAGGTAAAGGTCTAGTCGCTGAAGAACATGACTGTGCTGAGTCAGAAGATAAGTACGAGTCTAATGACGAAGATGCGGCCAACATATGTCTAGTGGCTAAGATATCAGAAGTACAGGAACAAGCCCCTAAAACTTCCTCCACCTCTACTACTTCTCAGGTATCAACTTTTTCCAATCCGGTTAACACAAAAGCTGATAGACGTCGTGTACTCGATTCACTAACATTTGATCTGTACAATGCCTTAAATGGCAAAACTCAAGCTGAAAAACAAAATATGGACTTAATTGAACAGCTAGAGAAATGCCACTTAAAGATCCAAGAACTGACTAATATAGAGGAAAGTTTAAAGGATCAGCTAATTGTTAATGAACTAATCAACATCGAACGCGAAGAAGCTATCGCTAAGCTGAAAGCTGAGAAAGCCATTGTCGAAGGATGGTGCTCAGATTCCTGCTCGGGTTAAGAGTTATTTGGTTATGAGTCTGAAAACGATAACCGTGACAGAGATCGTCCCACATTAAAATTTGGAATGTTCGTCTCCTCTATTCCTGACACCTCCTATCTCAAATGCATGGGAAAAGAAGGTAAATCCATCTCCATCATTCCTAATAAAGGTATCAAGGTGCCTAAGATGAAAAAGAGTACTTCTAAGCCTTCAGCGAGTCAAACCTCAACATCTGGAACCAAGACCTCTGAACATGTTGGAAGATCTACTCCTACAATAAAGGTTGATCTCAAGCCTAAGAAATCTGAAGAACCAAATGTTCCTCCGAAATTCGAGGCTAAGGGCATTCTTGGAGGCTTGGAGCTAGCTTAGATCACTTAAAGCTTTCTAACACTTATGCTTTCAGACCAAAAGCTACTTTCAGCTATAGAAAATGTTATCACTGTGGTCTTATTAATCAAATTGCTAGTACGTGCCCCACAACAACCAAAGCTGAGAAATCAGCTAGAGTGAAGATGAATGCCACCAAGGCAAAGAAGGTCACCAAAGATGAGAAATCTGCCAAGGTGAAGAATACCACCAAAGTTAAGAAATTAACTAAGGTGACGATTACCACTTAGATTGAGTCATCAGATGTTGTAAAGAATGTTGAACCTTCCATCTCCACTAACCTTTGTGGACCCATTGTCAAATGGGTACCAATTCAAAATTAGTCTTCCATATGAATGTAGGATTCGAAGGGTATCTTGTATCTTGATAGCGGATGCTCTAGACACACAACTGATCCTACTCTCTGAATACAAGGAAGAGAAAGGTCCCTCAGTGACTTTCGGAGGAAATGGAAAAGGCTACACGAGAGGGTTTGGTGTACTAACCAATGTGTTACAAATTTATCTGTCATAGATGTTTGAACATAAACATTGAACTTAAATGGACAAGAAAAAGTCTTTATGTATTCCTTTTCCCTTGTCCAACCTGAAACCTTATGTCCTTGAGATGCATACTATAGTCAGCTTATAAAGTTTAGTGAGTTCATGGTTTGCGTGAATAAAAATCATTTCACATTATACATATCAATCTGTAAACTTTGTACCAAATAGTATGCATTTCCTGAAAACATGCAATGATGAAATAAAATAGATCTCATAAACAGTTTCTCTGGGTACGATCATTTTGTCACTGACACACCTTAGGTTGAACTTTCTGTTATGTTCGATCACCTACTTGTTTGGGTCGTGCCACTTGTCCGTGACTTACTGATCAAATGTCCACCTCTTAAAATTGATCATAATACTGTCATATAGCATGACATGCTAGAATTGTTTGAAAACAATAAACATAAATCATGCAATTGTCATAAATTACATACATGTAAAAGTATACCATAATATGTATGAAAACTGTAACATTGTGCATACGTAAACATTACCATATAAATCATATAATGCTGAAAATAAATTTTGTACTTAGGTATGCATCTCATTGTAAGTGTCATGAAGACTCACCGAATAATGTAGGCTGCTTACTGAAAGTCGCTGACACATAACCTGCAATTTATAAAGTTAAATAGTCCTTTAATGACTAATTTATTCTAAGGTCAACCCAAAAGTTAACTTACCGTCAACTATAGTTAACTACGGTCACTCTTGGTCAACTATTGTAACATCGATTTATAATTGTAGACATTACCCGTTCCGACTTAACGTGTCTTGTTTATTTATAAATCTTACAATAACACCTTAAACACGATTAATAGTTATCTATTACGTAATAAATAATTTAGTAATTACATAACTCTAGGTTAAAACATCCTATTAAACTTCTAACCTCAATGACAATTTAACTGGTCATTAGATTATTTAAGATTAAATAATTCAATAAACACTAATTAGATAAATATTAGGGAAATTAATTAAAATACCCAAAGTTTGACCAACTGTTACCAATTAAATTAAATTATGATCTCATAAACGTAATAATTTATGGAAGAATTTAGTGTTATTACTAATCCTTAGTTACGAGGAATCATTAGTATTATCAGTTTAATATATTAATTTAAAATACTATTTAACTTATATATTGAAATATTTTAAAAAACCAATAATTTGATTAATATTTAGGGAAATTAATTAAAATACCCAAAGTCAAACCAACTGTTACCAAAATACCCTAAAATTTTTCAATTTTGCAAAAATACCCAAAATACCCGTGATGGGGTCTCGCGATCGCGGGATACGCTGACGTGGCACGTATTTTGGGCACAAATGCCCCGCGAAGCCCCTAAACTTTGGCCGCGGTGCACTTTTGGTCCCTGCCCGCGATGGGCCAAAATTTACAGTTTTGGTCCCTGAAATTTTCAACTTTTGGTCCCTGAAAATTTACACTTTCAGCCCCTATACTTAGACGAATCTTGATGCTTTTACTGTTTTTTTCCACAATTATTGCAATTTAAAGACCGATTTGTGGTTGAAATTCAATTGCATGTTTCAATCAATGTTAAATCAATGTTTTTGGAATATCAGTTTGTGGATGAAATGAGAGATTGGTTTTCTGATATGTTGGTTGTTTCATTCATAAATAGACGTAAAATTCAAGCCATAATTCTCACACAACGATTTCATTGTTGCAATATTTCTTTCTGCAATATTTTGTGTTTGAGATACTACTGAAAAAATGAGTTCATCTGTTGCAAAAGCTAAGCTATATTTCTGTTTTGATGGTGAATGGGTGCAAGATAACAATGAGTGGAATTTTGCTTATAAATCTAAGCATGGTGTAAAAGTGTCAGTAAACTATACTTATCAGAAGTTTGTTGCATACGCCATGCAAAAATGTGGAATCAACTCTTCTGATATTTGCAAGTTAGTGTTTAAAAATGGCGATGGGTCATTTGTGGATTTATCCAACGATGGGGATATCTCTACTTTTCTGCACCTTGCAGTCGATTCAGAAAGACCCCCATTACTCTTTGTGTATCCCGGCGTATCCGACGGTGACGACGACGGTGACGACGACGGTGACGAGGAGGGTGACGACGACGAAGACCTCCAAATAGAGCAGCCTGATTCTCAACAACAACAACCACCACCACTATCACCACAACCACACGAATGGCGTACTGTTGGAGTTGCTGATGACGAAACCCACGTTTTCAGAACGGGTAATTCTGAAATAGACAGATCAGACACCGATAATGATGATCACGAAGAATATACCCCTCGTAGAAAATCATGTAGTCAGATAAATGACTTTTTTGATATGCCCCCTATTCTTCCAAACTCCCATACCCAGACACAAAGCTACGAACCTACACCTTATATTCGTAGCGAAAGTTTAACAGCAGGTCAGATATTCGATTCGAAGGATCTCTTAGCAAGTCAGATCGGACTCAAGTTCTTGGAAGAGGGTTTCCAAAGTCGCGTGCGGGCATCTGACAAAATCAAATACGTAGTTGAATAAGCTAGAGAAAAGTGTGAGTGGAGGTTGTACGCGATTCACACGGGTCCCAAAGGAGGGGCGATAATGATTAGAAAGTTGCACGACGTACACACTTGTACGAGGACGCAACTTAATCCCCACCACAAACAAGCCGGCAAAAAGACTTTGGGTGCGATCCTGAAAAACAAATTTCTTGATGTTAGCAGGTCATTGCGTCCAAAGGACATCGTCCACGACGTTCACCGGCAGTTCGGCGTCACGATTGATTACCACCAAGCGTGGCGTGCGCGCTGCCATGCACTGTTTATGGTGAGAGGCACGTTCGAGGAGTCGTATGAACGACTCCCGACATATTTATATAATTTGCTGCTGCAGAACCCTGGTACTGTCACGCACCTACGGACCGATTCACGTGGACGGTTTGAGATGTGCTTCGTGGCCCTTGGACCCGCGGTACGTATTTTAACACGTCATATGTTTACACATTATAAACTATAACATTTACACATTATAAACTATAACATTTTAACCTATGTTTTTGCAGATCCGCACATTTCTGGAAAATCTACGTCGTGTCCTGATAATAGACGCAGCCCATTTAAAGGGCCGTTACTTGGGTATGATGTTCCTGGCGGTTGCCATGGACGGGGATAACACCATCGTTCCAGTAGCTTTCGGCGTAGGCAAGTCCGAAACCGGGGACGAGTGGACTTGGTTTCTGTCCATGTTGAGACAAGCTATCGGAGACCCGCAAGGGTTGGTGTTTATGTCTGACAGGGCTCCTTCCATATGCTTCTAAATGAACATTGATAACACAGCTAGTTTGTATTCCATCCAACAAGCTCTTCATCTTCAATCTTTCTGACCCTTCTTCAACAGCTTCTGCTTTTGCAACCACGTATGGCCATTGTGTACCACAACCCGCACACACTTTAGCAAATGAGTTGAGGGTTGTCATATATTCTACAAGAGAAGTAGGCCCACGAATGAGGTAACCTCTGACTTGACCTTGCCTGATGTATCCAACCTAACCATGGTTCAGCGGCTTAAAAACCACTTTTCAGAGAAATTAACAACAACAAAAAATACAAAACAACAACACAGTAAAAAAAATACAAATAACAACACAGTAAAAAAAATACAAAACAAAAAAAATATATAACCACCACCTACTTAATTATTGATTTAGTTTCATCAATCCAAGCTTGCTTCTCGTTTACCTTCGCTTGAATAATTGCGAAGTCTTGCAGAATATGGTGAATTGCTTCTTGTTCTCGACGAACACGAGCCTCCCGAGCTTTTATATCCCCTTTCATCCTTTTGATCTCCCTGTCTTCCTCTTCGATCTTTCTCAAATGGACTGCCTTCCTGTCCATAATTTTTTTCCACTCTTCTGTTAGTTCATCTATCTCCTTTTCCTTTTTTGCTATGGCGACCTCGATTTGAGGTGACATTTTTTCAGGAGTAGACTTAGGGTTTGATGACGATGCCATTTGTGGATGAAATGAGAGAAGAGAGAAATCAATTCAAAGAAAGAAAGCAAGAGAGAAATCAAGAAAGAAAGCAAGAGGAAGTGTGAATTGTGAATTGCATACTACTGATATTTATGGATGAAATCTCAAACATGCAAATGAATTTCAACCACAAATCGGTCTTCAAAGTAAAATAATTGTGGAAAAAAACAGTAAGCATGCAAGATTCGTCTAAGTACAGGGGCTGAAAGTGTAAATTTTCAGGGACCAAAAGTGTGTAAATTTTCAGGGATCAAAACTGTAAATTTTGGCCCATCGCGGGCTGCGATCGCGGGCAGGGACCAAAAGTGCACCGCGGCCAAAGTTGAGGGGCTTCGCGGGGCATTTGGGGCCAAAATACGTGCCACGTCAGCCCTAGCCCGCGATCGCGTGATCCATCGCGGGTATTTTGGGTATTTTGGTAACAGTTGGTCAAACTTTGGGTATTTTAATTAATTTCCCTAAATATTAATCAAATTATAGGTTTTTTAAAATATTTCAATATATAAGTTAAATAGTATTTTAAATTAATATATTAAACTGATAATACTAATGATTCCTCGTAACTAAGGATTAGTAATAACACTAAATTCTTCCATAAATTATTACGTTTATGAGATCATAATTTAATTAATAACATGTTTAATGGATTTAATCATCCTGGAATAAATTAATTAGAAAAACTAATTAAATAATGTTCACTACGAAAGCCCAACACTTTTCTGAATAAATGATCATCAATATATATATATATATATAAAGCAAAATTTGGAGAAATGGTTAAGAAGATGGCTTCATGGCCTTTTATCCTTTTTATTATAATTTTGATTTATTTTTAATTGATTTTAACACATTAAATGCTTAAACTTTTCATTTTCTTTTTTAATTTAAATTAAAAATCATTAATTAATATATATTTATTATTATATAAAATATTATTTACGTTGCATTTTTAATTATATAATGAATCCAACATTTTGTATTTAAATTTATAAACTTATTATTATATTTATTTAATCAATAAGGTATATATACTTTTATTAAATGAATTTATTTTTATTTAACTATTTATATTTCTTTGTAAGCTAACAATGCTTATAAATCAATTTTTTTTTATTTAAATTTATAAACTCATTATTATTTTTATTTAATTAATAAGATACTAATTTTTTAGTAAGCTAACATGTTTATAAATCAATATACTTTTATTAAATAAATTTATTTTTATATAGTTTTTTATATTTCTTTATAAGCTAACAATCAATTTTTCTAATTTTTTTTATAAACATATTATTTTTTTATTTAATTAATAAGATACAATTTTTTTAGTAAGCAAACAATGCTTATAAATAAATTTGAATTTATTTTTATTTAATTTATTATAGTTTTTATAAGCTAACAATGCTTATAAATCAACATTTCTATTTTTTTTTTGAAAAGCAACACAATTATATTACCACAACCAAACCAAACAAACAAGAACAAAGAGTCACCAATACAAATGGAAATCACCCCCACGTCGGTTTGCTAGAGATAAACCTACGCAGACATGGGAAAAAACAACCAAATACGGGACAACAACTTATTGGAAGCAGTCGCTGCCCACCGAATAAAAGTAAACAGTACCAAGGACCATATGGGTCAGCAGCTTAATGCAACAGTTGCTGCCCCCAAACAGCAGCATCTTAGCGTGACTGCGTAAACTGATTAATCTTATAATCTTTTTGCAAACTAACAATGCTTATATTTAAAAACTTCTATTAAATTTCTTTATTTTTTTAGTAAAGAAAGAATATTACTACGATTGTTAATATATATATACATATATATATATAAGCAATTCTTTTTTTTATAAAAAATATTACACTATATATTGATTATTTTCAACAATTAAAACCACTTTTGAATTCAAAAAACATTTCATTTTTTCCAATTATGAATCATTATTATATACAAATGAACAATTGTTACAATCAATATCAATCAATATATAGAGGACACAAGAATTGTGTTGTCATTTTAGGATTGCGTGGGACATAAGTTTTTCTTTTGTGAAATTGAACATGAAACAATTGTAAGGTATACTTTTTCATTACTTTTTAAAATCATTTTAAAACAATATATTTCATTATAATTTGGTTGTTCTCTTGGTAATTAATTGCAAGACTATGTTTAACATCCAACTGTCCAACTTTGCTCATCTCTTATAAATCTTCTCTATTCATCTCATTTCAGGTTTACTTTTTAAAGGTGTATATCATACTTGCTTTGTTTTCTCCCCGTCTCTACTTATCTTGAAAGCGTGTCTGATGACAACAACTTGAATGAGGAATCGTTGAAAATTTATAAATTAATTTTTTTTAATTTCTATTTTTATTTCTTTATCATTTATATTTGATTAGAAATGTAATAGGTAAATGTGTATTATGGTAAACTTTGTGTTATTTTCCTAGCAAAAAAATCATGAGTGACGGAGAAGAAAATAATTGTGTGCTGCCCACTTTCTTCAAAAGAAATAGATTAACATATAAACTCTTGCAAGTGTGGCTATGAGGACCATTGTCATATACAAAAAATCTACATGTAACAGTTAGTGGAGTTTTTTTTGGGTAATTTTGCATACATTTTGTATGTATATGGTTAATCTACAACATATTCATCTTCTCTTGGTATTTCCTCTAGAGTTCTTGCTTTATCCATCTCTCAACTTCTTTTTCTCTATTGGGTTTTACTTTTTATGTTCATGATATGTTTTTTTTTTAAAATCTTGGAAACTTAGTGGGTTATCTATTGGTTGCTCAAAAATTTACAACTAATTAACGGTAAAACAATATTTCTTTGAATAACTTTTTTTCTTTTGATTTTCAAACATTTAGTAGTCAAACATTTTTCAGTATTGTTGTGGATTTCATGAAAATTCCATTTAAAACAACCATATATCGTAATTATTTTATGTTGCTTTTTTCCATGTTAAACTTAATTGTTATGAACTTTGACTGTATTTCATTATCTCCATTGTCTTCATATTAACATGTACCTAAAGTTCTTCATGGACATTTTCCTTGAGGACTTTTTTACTTATGTTGGATCTTTTCGGAATTATTATTGTAACAATACAAAAAAAAATGAAGGTCTCTTTGTTAATCAAAATAATATAAATTAAATTGTAAATAAGAAATAATTTGTGTTCAAAAGTAGATCTCTTATTGAGAAAAAGGAATATCACAATAACTATTTGACTAGAGAATGTTAGTTGTTTGAACCACATCGGGTCACAGGAGATTGCGTTTTATTATTTGTCAGTTAACGAATGGCGTTTCATCTTAATTTGATTACGTATTTCCTAACATAACTTCGTCACTGCGCATGTTGCTTTATTTTAAAAGAAAAATACTCTAATAAATTCATCTTCTTATATTACATTTTATTATCAAATTACGTTTCATCTTAAATTGGTTACGCATTTCCTAACATAAACTTCATCACCGCGCATCGCGCGGTACCAAATACTAGTACACTAATAAAAGGGGCTAGCTGAATAAATAAAAAAAATGGCCCAGTAGAAAGTAGAACGTCTAAACTCGCCGAAACCAGCTTGTAACTACATTTTCACAGGCAACAAAACTTAACAAGGCCGATTAGCCTCGTTTTAACGGTTTTTGATGATTTCTTTTGCTAAGTCTCTAGAAAATCTTTTTCCTCAACCATAGGAAAAAAATCATCAAAAACCATCAAATTTTGAGTGTCATTTTCACATTTAAAGTTTAAGTTCTAAACTCACTAAAAAAAAGACTCAAAATCAGTCCTTTTAAACTGAAATTTTAAACACAAGGCTACTAAGATTCGATAGAGGATCAAAAACCAAAGCTAAGCATGTAAGAAATTCAGAGTTTGGTTGAGTATGGTACCTCAAATCGTCGATAAACTATAATTCCAGGTGAGAACCTTGAGCTCCGGTTTTCTCCCTCGTTTGTCCACAATTTCAAAACTTCCTTGAATGAAAAGTGTAGTCTGGTGTAACGGCTATATGATATGTAATTTTTTTTGGCTTATTGGTTGACCGAGAGATCCAATAAGAGGCTTTAAAGTCGCTACATCACTAAGGGGTTGTTCATTTGTGGCTTAATGGGCTGTGTGGGAGATATTGCTGATTCGCACAGCCATATCTGAGTGTTCGGTAGTGGTTGAATCGGTCAGTGATAACTCTCATATGGCCATTTGTGGAGGAATAAGGTGAAAGAGATGTACACGATGCACGAGTCTGGATTGGTATTTAAAATACGTGTGGTATGTTTATATTTTACGAAAGGATTACCAAAGGTTTATCTAAACTATTTTGATACAAAGGATTTATATAAAGGGTTTTATAATGATTTTGGAAAGGACCGGGATTAACTCACTAGACCCGTTTGGTCTAACCCTCATTTTGTTTTCAAAAATATGTTTTCCAAGTTAAGGATCGGCAGGAGAGGATGAAGTGTAGGAAGCTTTTGATGGATGTTGATTAGGAAGCTTTTATATATTTTGTAATGTCAAGACTAATGAGACCGTACTTGGTTTGTTATGTAACTTTTGTTGTAAATCAATGATATGTATGAACGTTATGTATTATGATGTATGTTATGGGTTTTGGGTTGTTACAGTGGGCATAGAGTGCCCACTGTGGGAACACAGCAAATTCCACCGCCTAAACAAATTGTTGTGATGTGAAAATAAGGCACGCATTTCGATATCACCATCTCTTGAATTTGCTATAAATAGCAGATGTCGAAGTTGAAGAAATCGTCCATCATCATTCACTCTTTTTCAATTTTTTGCTTTCAAATAAACACCTCAAGCCTTTGGCTTGAGGTGTAGTGCTTTAAATTCTGTATTTTAATTCCGTACTTATTTTCCGTATTTTGTTAATGAAATTAGTTACTTAGTATTTCCTTTCTTTTATTATGTCTTTTACTTTTAGTATGAGCTAACCACCCTTTTGGGTGTGGGTGTGAGTCGAACTTGACACTAGTAGGGGACACTTGGGTGTTGCCATCATTGCTAGCTCTTAAGCTTGGTCACTTGAGTCGGGACTTAAACTCAACGCAGATAAGCTGATCACCTTGAAGTGTTAATATTAGATCTTAGACCTCGAGAGGGGCGGATCCGAAATACGGCTTAAGTGATGCACAAAGATTGGAGAAAGTCTTTGATAACCACGTAGAGATACGGGTTCTGCATGATTTACTAAGGTTCGAACTGCGGTCGAGATTTATATCACAAAGAGATTTAGGTGTAACTCTCCATACTGGTTGAACTTTGATTTTTGAGTCATACTTAGTTAAATCAGCAAGATTAAGAGTCGGAAATAATGGCGACTTTATGAGCATTTTGTAGGACCGGTCTATAAAAATCCACTTTCGAGAGATCGGGCTTTTTATAGACATTCCGTACTACAATGTGACTAACCATTTCGTCACTACGAACATCTCAAGGAAAACTTACACCCATACCCATTTTATTTACTTATTTAGTTTTTGTTATTAAAACCCCAAAACACACTCAAAAAGATATTTCTTCGTCTCTTATTGAAATCGGTGTATTCTCAACTTAGGACTCGAAACTTTGAAATCCAATCCCTGTGGATACGATACTCGGTACTTTTACCACTTTATTACTTGTAGCGATCCCAATGTTGGTGTATACTTGCGCCCCCACTGTGAGAACATTTGTGCCCACATTTCTGGGTACACGTTTTCCAGCTACCAGTCAGCCAATAGCTGATTCGCTCAGCTAAGGAAGAAGAGTCATTTATGTTTATGGTCAGCCATTAATATTCCATATCTACCCTTTTCCCACCTACCCCATTATTTAAGAAAAAACCCTACCCTACATACAAACTAAAATTGCCCCTTTTCATCAAAAACACCATCGACGGCTGCTTCATCCATCACAGGTATTGCTGTTGTCGCTCTCTTATCCATCGTTGCTGTTCAATTTTCTATGGTATTTCTCCATCGTTTTTCTATGGTATTTCTGTGGTATCGTTGATGTTCTGTGTATATGGAAATTTTCTCCATCGATTTTCTATGCTATTTCTGTTGGGATTTTGTTCAAAACATGATTTCAAAGATCATAAAATTTGCAACGGAACCTAAAAATTTGAACAACATGAAAAACATTTCATTACCCACCAAGGATCCATTTGCATTAACATGAAAGATTAAAACAACCATAGAGGGTTTTAAGAAATTACAACCTTTGAAGTCCTTTGCTATTTCTTCAAGTATGATGTTGGCAAGAACCCAATACAAAGTTCGTGAACCCAAGGCTTATAGGGTCGAATTGTTGTATTCGGAAAGTGCTTTTCCGACACGATTCTTAAGATTATCCGGTCTCGACACCATCATATAATTACACAATTTTCTAACAATCGAATACAACAATTTCTGTTTGATTAACGATGGCAAATCGAGAGGAATCCGTTCGTGATATGACCTCGAAATTCGGCAAACTAGAGAAGTTTCTAGGAAACGATTTTCGTCGATGGCAAAAGAAGATGCACTTTCTTCTCACCACTTGGAAGGTTGCGTATGTTCTTAGCACCCCCATGCCGGAGATCGATGAAGATTCACCTTTGGAGGCAATCCGACGTAAAAACAAATGGGAGAACGACGACTACATATGTCGTGGCCATATTCTTAACGGTATGTCTGATGCTTTATTTGATGTTTACCAAAATGTAGAATCATCAAAAGAATTGTGGGATGTCTTGGAATCGAAATACATGGCCGAGGATACTTCGAGTAAGAAGTTCCTTGTAAGTAATTTTAATAATTACAAGATGATCGATTCCAGACCCGTAATGGAGCAATACAACGAATTGCTCCGGATCCTTGGTCAATATACTCAACACCATATGCATATGGATGAATCCATATCGGTGTCGAGCATAATTGACAAGTTGCCACCATCATGGAAAGACTTCAAACACACATGTTGATCCAAACCCTCAGTGATTTGATAATGACTCTCTCTTATACTTAGTGAAAATTGTAAGTAAACAATATGTATCAGAGTTTCACTATCGCTGATAAGTACTAAGATCTTCCAGTACCGCTGATAGGAACTCTTGCTCTTTAAGTTAAACATTCAGCGAAACTGTTCATCATTAATGTTCTGAGTCTGTTCAGTCATTATGATGATCGCTGATAAGTTAGTTGTTTACTTATGATCTCTGAAGACAAGTTTCACGTCAACAAAGGTTCTACGCTAAAGTCGAAGATCAAGCTCAAGAAACAGCGACAAGTCTCCTAATGAACTGATGCGGATCATCGAACACTCAGATTTGTCCACTCAACGTGAAGTATCAAGTACAAGACTTCAGCTATCGCTGAACTTTATCATTCGCTGAATAGAAAATGATAATCGCTGAATCAACAAAAGCTGATCATGAAGTCCTCCGTACAAAGTACTTTTGTCATAACCACCCTTGCACGCCTCCGTACGAAATGTCAGAAAATAACCTCCGAAAATCTGAAATCGTACAACCACTCTGATACTACACTGTTCATCCTTACGGCTACTAAGGTTGTCATCAAAAGTCAATGACATGCAACCAACCAGCTGATGACACGTGTAAAGTATATACTGATTTGCATTAAATGCATGCAGTATATAAAGAGATGAACTCACTTCTTTTGAAGTAACTTGCTAACTCTGGACAAGTTCAAATCTCTTATCTCAGATAGGTTATTATGAGTAATTTCCTTATCTCTCTTAGTGCAAGAAACCTTAGTGTTCCAACTTGTATAGATTTAGGTTTATCCTTAATCTTGTTTCCGCAACAAGCTGTAAATTGTTAATGATTTATCAATAAACAATTTAGAAAAGTAAAATTTGTGTGTTTGTATTCAACCCCCCCCCCCCTTCTACAAACTTGTATAGGCCTTCGGGACCAACAAGTGGTATCAGAGCGGATTTGTTTAATCTCATAAACAAGATCTAATCTAAGATATTTCTCTTCCTTGCTATTATCTGAAAATGGCCACCAACACAAACACACATTATATAGAGAATGGTTCTCTTGCTAAACCCCCTAGATTTTCCAGAGACAACTTCAACTTGTGGAAAAATAGGATGACACTCTTCTTAGAAGGTGTAGACCCCACTATGACTTACTATCTTGAAAACGGCCCACACATCCCTGTAACAATTGATCCTTTAGTTCCAGCCACTGCAAATAGACCTGCAATTCCAGAAAGGCTGATTCCGAAGGAAATACACATGTGGACCGACGAAGATAAGAAGAAAGTGGCTATAGATACAAAAGCCAGATCCATACTATCCATGGCCCTTCCTGACGAAGTCTACCATTCCGTCATGAACCTGAAATCATCAAAAGCCATGTGGGACACAATATGTGTTCAGTATGAAGGAACGTCTGAAGTCCAGGACTCAAGAAAGATCAACCTGGTAAGACAATACGAAAGCTTCATTTCTGGTAAGAATGAAACTCTCTATGAAGTTCACCGACGTTTTAATTGTTTATTTATAGATCTGAAAACTGTTGGTAAGGAATATTCTAATTTTGAAGTGCTGACAAAGTTTCTAGAATGTTTACCTGAAAGCTGGGACAATTATTCCATGTGTCTCAAGCTGTCAAAGGATCTAAGATCAATGACCCTGGCTACCTTATATGGCACGTTGCTGAATCATGAGCAATCAAGCCATCTTAAGGAGAATCTTGTAAAAGATTCCAAAAGCCCCTCTGTTGCTTTAATCTCAGAGGAACCTTCTACTCAGCGACCCTCGGTTACTATCACTGAGTTAGAGAGTAACTCTGAAAGTTCATCAGATTCTGATTTTTCAGATGATGAATCCTTGGCTCTCCTAACCAAAAAGTTTAGGAGATTTGCCAAGAAGAAAATGTTTAGAAAGAACAAACCTCTTTCCATAGCTGACAAGCCTAAATCATCAGTTTTTGTTGATAAGGCTACTGCTACTTGTTTTAACTGCAAAAAGATAGGACATTTTGCTAACGAGTGCAGGTCTAAGAAAGTTTCTAGACCCTCAGCTTTTACAAAGAAATCCTTTGTTCCAAGGAATAAAGATGACAAATACTCAAAGCTGAAAGAAAAATATGCGAAGCTGAAAAGCTTTAAGAAGAAAGGCAAAGGCCTGATGGCTGACTATGATTGGGCTGCTTCTGATGAAGAAGCATCATCATCTGATTCTGAAGATGATGAAGCAAATCAATGTCTCATGGCCAAGATTGAAGAAGAGTAAGAAAGTTCAGACATTCCCTCCACTCCAACCTCTGCTATTCAGGTATCACTTTCTTTCTTTACCAATATTGCAAATATTGATGAAGCTGATAGTCTCTGTAAGATCGATCTCTTGACTAGAAGTTTATACGAAGCCATGAACGGCAAAACTGTGGTTGAAAACCAAAATCTTGATCTCGCTGAAAAGCTTAAAAACTGCCACCTTCAAATAGAAAAGCTTTCTAAAATTGAAGAAGATTTTAAAGATCAAGTATATTTAAATCAGCTAGTCAAAATCGAACGAGCAGAAGCTATCGCTGCATTAGAGGCTGAAAAAGCTACTGTTGAAGGATGGTGTAATTCTTCAACAAAGATCACTGAGATAATTAAGGCTCAGATTCCTCTGAGTGATAAACGTGGTCTGGGTTATAAATATGATACTCCAAAACCAACCACTGAACGTTCAATGCTTAAATTTGGAACGTTCGTATCCTCAGTCGCTGACACTTCATCATCTCAGTGATCCTCGTCCTTTACACCAATCCCTGAGGAAACTCCTACCTCCTCAAAAGGTAAGGAGAAAATGGTTTATTCAAAACCTACCTCTGTCTCTAAAGACAAAGGTAAAGGAATTGTTATTTATCAAAATCCTCAGAAGGGTACCTTAGTACCAAAGCTGAATGCTTCTAAAGCCTCAGTGACCTACCCCTCTGGATCTAGAAAGCTGATCTCTGGATCTATTCAGCGATCTACTCCTAGACTCAGAGTGGATGTCCTTGGTAAGAAATCTGGAGAACTGAATGTTCGTCCCATTTCTAAAGCCAATAGTTTACTTGGTGCTGGCTCTTCCAATTCAAAATTAAAAGCTCAGCATTCAAATGGTCCTAGAACTACTTTTAGCTATAGGAAATGTTATCACTGTGGACTCACTGATCATATTGCTAGTAAGTGCCCCACAGCCACCAAAGCTGAAAAGATAGCTAAGGTGAAGATTGCCCCCAAGGCAAAGAAGACCAACCCCGATGCAAATCAGATCAAGGTGAATTCTACCACTGAGGTTAAGAAATTAACCAAAGTGAAGAAAGACAAAGCTGAATCTTCAAATGCTGCGAAGACTGCTGAACCTTCTATTCCAATTACTTCCACTGATAAACGTGTATACATGGTTAAGTGGGTACCTAAGAAAAACTAATCTTCCTTTGTATTGCAGGTTAAGAAGGGTATCTGGTATCCCGATAGCGGATGCTCTAGACACATGACTGGTAAGAAAAGCCTGCTCGCTGAATACAAAGAAGAGAAAGGTCCCTCTGTGACTTTCGGTGGAAATGGAAAAGGACATACCCGAGGGTATGGTGTACTTTCAAATGGTACAACCTCCTTCAGAAGAGTCGCATATGTTGAAGGGCTGAAGCATAATCTTCTAAGCATCAGTCAGCTTTGCGACATGGATAACAAAGTGATTTTCACTAAGGAATCCTGCTTTGTCACTGACAAAAAGGAGAAGATAGCTCTCAGCGGTTATCGTTTGAAAAATGTTTATGTAATAAACATGGACTCAACAACCACTGAGAACTCCTGTTTCTTCTCAAAGGCATCTTCTGATGTTAACTGGCTATGGCACAAGAGGCTCTCGCATCTAAATTTCAAGACACTGAATACTCTTTCCTCCAAAGAGTTAGTCACTGGTCTACCTCAGCATTCATACGCCAAAGAGTCTTTATGTTCAGCGTGTGAAAAAGGGAAGCAGACCAAGGCAAGCTTCAAGTCAAAGCAAGTCTCCTCAGTGTCATCTCCTCTACAACTACTCCATATGGATTTGTTTGGCCCTGTTAACAAACAATCCATCGCTGGAAAGAAATATACGCTGGTCATAGTTGATGAATTCTCTCGCTTCACTTGGGTAATGTTTCTCCGTTCTAAGAGTGACACCCCTGAAGAACTCATCACCTTTGTTCGGAAGATGGAAACTCTGAACAATATGACTGTTTGCTCAATAAGGAGTGATCATGGAACTGAATTCAAAAACAGTTCTCTTGATTCCTTCCTTGAGAGTAAGGGTATTTCTCACAACTTTTCGTCAGTGAGAACACCGCAACAAAATGGAGTCGCTGAAAGAAGAAATAGAACAATTATTGAAGCTGCACGTTCAATGCTCAGCGATTCTCACCTGCCTACTTAGTTTTGGGCAGAAGCTGTCAACACTGCTTGTTTTACGCAAAACAGGTCGCTGATAGTTAAAAGATTCAAAAAGACAGCCTATGAACTCTTTCATGGGAGAAAGCCTTCAATCAGCTTTCTTCACATCTTTGGATGTCAGTGTTTCATACTGAACAACAGAGATGCCCTTGGAAAGTTTGATCCTAAAGCTGATGATGGAATCTTTCTTGGATACTCCTCAGTCTCCAAAGCCTTCAGAGTCTTCAACCGTAGAAGACAAACTGTAGAAGAAACTATTCACGTCACGTTTGACGAATCCCGTTCAGCGAACTCTAAACCGTCCGCTGATACTGAAGAACTGAATCAATGGATGTTTTCTCATCTTGGTGATTCAGAAGAAGTTCCCACTCCTCATGCTCACACCGTAGATAATGATGGTCCTACTATCATTCCAGATATGCAGAATAGTGAAGCTAAAACATCTTGGGTCTCAGCTATTCCTATAAACACTATACCTGCAGTTGATCCAAATGTCTCAGAAATTCCATCTATTTCTCAGCAATCAGTGAATGAAGTGACAAATGCAAACATTCCTCTCTTAGCTGATAATCCAGAAGTAGCTGAAGCCTCATCTTCAGTTTCTCCAGTTCAGACTGAGTCAGCGACGTATGCTCCGGCTCAGCGATGGACTGTAAATCACCCAATCGATCAAATTCTTGGTGATCCAAACGCTGGTATTCAGACTCGTAGAAGTGCAGGTAATATTTGTTTATTTGTTAACTTTATTTCTCTAACTGAACCAAAGAAAATAGATGATGCCCTCAGAGATCCAAACTGGGTCAGCGCTATGCAAGAAGAGCTGACTGAATTCGAAAGAAACAAAGTTTGGAAACTCGTTCGTAGACCAACTGACAAAACGGTGATAGGCACTAAATGGGTCTATCGAAACAAGTTGGACGAACATGGTACTGTAACTCGCAACAAAGCTCATCTTGTTGCTAAGGGATACAGACAAGAGGAAGGCATAGATTATGACGAAACATTTGCTCCAGTAGCAAGACTTGAATCTATTCGTCTTTTCTTAGCATATGCTGTACACAAAAACTTCATTGTACATCAGATGGATGTTAAGTCAGCGTTTCTAAATGGAAAGCTGAATGAAGAAGTTTATGTGGAACAACCTCCAGGATTCTCAGATCCTAAGCGTCCAGGTTATGTTTATAAACTGGACAAGGCACTTTATGGCTTAAAGCAAGCTCCACGTGCATGGTATGACACTCTTTCCACTTATCTCCATATTGAAAAATTTGAGCGAGGTAAGATTGACAAAACTCTATTTTTTAGAAAAGTGAAAGGTCATATCATTCTAGTTCAAATATATGTTGATGACATTATATTTGGTTCTACTAACCCTGAGCTTTGTACTCGTTTCGCTGATAGAATGAAAGATGAGTATAAAATGAGCATGATGGGTGAACTAACATACTTCCTTGGTCTTCAGATTAAGCAAACTGAAAAAGGAACCTTTATAAATCAGGGAAAATATGTTAAAGATATGCTGAAGAAATTCGACTTAACTGAAAGTTCAGCTATGAAAACCCCTATGGCACCACCGCTGACACTTGATAAGGACACAAAGGGTGTTCCTGTCAATATTACGTTGTACCGTGGGATGATCGGCTCACTATTGTACCTTACAGCTAGCCGACCCGATATTATGTTTGCAACATGCTTGTGCGCACGATATCAAGCTGAACCTAAGATATCCCATATGAAAGCTGTAAAGCGAATCTTTCGATATCTTAAGGGTATAGCGAATCTAGGTCTTTGGTATCCCAAAGACTCAGGATTCGACCTAACTGCATATTCAAACAGTGATTTTGCAGGTTGCAAAATGGATAGGAAAAGCACCACAGGAGGATGTCAGCTCCTGGGTGGAAAGCTGGTAAGTTGGACAAGTAAGAAGCAAAACTCAGTATCCACTTCCACAGCTGAAGCTGAGTATGTAGCCGCTGGAAGCTGCGGTTCTCAGGTCTTGTGGATGAGAAATCAGCTAATAGACTATGATCTTCAGCTCTCAAAAATTCCAATCTATTGCGACAGCACTAGTGCCATCGCTATAGCGAACAATCCAGTGCTACACTCAAAGACAAAACACATCGAAATCAGATATCATTTTATCAGAGATCATGTGATGAATGGTGATATAGAACTTCATTTTATTCCAACTGATTATCAGTTAGCTGATCTATTTACCAAACCTCTTGATGAGACAAGATTCAACTTTCTCATCAGCGAGCTTGGAATGCTGAACTTTGAAGGATAAAACCTTCAGCGGTTCATATTGATCAGCGATAGGATAAAATCAACTTGTATAACCCATTCTATCATTCTCTCTCTGAATAAACTTGATTCGCTGATATCAAGGTATGTTTTCTCTCTCGGACATATCGCATGTAAATGCAAGATTTCAAAATAAATTGCATCACTGAATATCTCTTCCTTAACAGCGACTTTTTGAAATTTCTTAAAACCTTCACTGATATTTCTATTAGTGCTTCATGTTTTCAAAGAGTCCCTGAGTTTTTAAAAACCTCAGAGACAACCAAGAATATGAAAGGACAGTTGTGACGTCATTGCAACGGATAAACCTCGGCACGTTCTTCTTTCTGACACACGTTTGCACGTTTCGTTCTTTCGCCAATCAAATGCAAACACGTGTCCGTGTCATGATGAAAACCTTTTCCCGCTCAAGGTTTTCTCTCTCTAAAATCTCTATATAAACAACTCTTGGTTTATATTTTATCTTTTACACGATCAAATCTTCCTCCGCAAGAAAGAATCCTCTGTTGCATTTGTGCTCTCAAAAACCTAAAGAACTGTTCATCATCTTCGTTAACAAACATCAAGGTTAATATGTTCTTATTTTTTTTCAAATGCTTAACTTGTTTCCGATCTTATCATTGTTTTAAACAAGATCAAACAAAAGAACTTCTTAAAAAATGAAATCATTTCTTTCATGGTTTTATGAACACAACCATTTCATGGTTGTTCTTCAAGTTTTAAATCTTAATCTTAAACTTGTTCTTCATTCGTATCTAGTTTTTTTTAGAAACTGGAATACAAGACTTTAGGGGTTTTACATTTCGTTTCAAAAATCAAGAAAAACCCTAATCTTCATTAAGACATTTTTGTCTGAATGAAATGGATAAAATTCGAAACATCTTAATGGAAATTTCTTTCCACATTAAGATAATTCTTATTTGTTAACATCTTTGGTTGAACTGATAATACAGAGAAATGGCAACTTCCAAGATTCATGCCAGACATCAACGCTTCTCTGAAGTCCGTGGAAACAAAGCTGACAGATCTCACCACCACTCTCCGACAACTCTGCAGCTGTAACCACCGCTGGAGAAAATTTGACAAAGCTGACAACGGTGGTGGAGAAGACGGCTTCCGCAGATGACTTGAAGCAAGTTGATAAGACTCTCAGCGATTTCGCTAAGGTGCTCGCTGATATCTACACAGACTACACCTCACTCAAACAATCAGTTTCCTCCATGTCCGGCGAAGTAACAACGCTGAAGACATCGGTTGGAGCACTAGAGGGTAATATGTCTGCTGTGAAGACAAATGTTCAAACTCTGAAGACTGACTTAGGCTCTGTAAAGACCGACGTTGGTTCGATGAAAACAATGATTGAAGAGCTGCTCAACAAGGCGAGAACTCCTGCTCCTGAACCTGCCCCTGTCCCTGCATTGGAAACTTTCACAGCGACGGATCACAAAGAGCTGGAAAAGATCAATCCTGCTATAACTGGCCTAGAAGTCAGATTAGCAAAGATTGAAAGCTGTGTGGGTATCTCTGGCCAAGAAGACAGAGAGCCTCCCACAGCTGAAGAGTCTACCAATTCCTCCCCCAGTCATCATGAAAAAGAGGGGGAGAAGAGCGCTGAACATCCTAGGGAGAAGAGCGCTGAAGATCTTTCCCATGATGAATCTATCAGGGGAGAGAAGAACGAAGACCTCACCTTCGCTGAAGAGGGTGAGAAGACTATTGAAACTGAAGCTGCCGCTGGACCTCAGGGAGATGAAAACCCTGAGGGAACCGAGAAGCTCGCCTCTGTATCTGAGGGGGAGCAACTCGAAGAAGACACTGAAGAATCCGAAGCAGAAGATGATGAAGCCGTCGACATCCCTGATGATGAACCATCTTCTTCTCCAAAGAAGAATGATGATGATGATGACGAAGATGACGATGATTTCTTTATCGTCAAACCTGCCCCAAGGATCAAAGCTCTTAAGGGGATCTCGATAAATGAACCTTCAGGGGAGCGGACAAAGACAAAGCCCTCAGCCTCTGGAGCTGAGAAAGGCAAAGGCAAAAGCGTCGCTGAAGATGACAATCTGACGATCTTGCTTGAAAAGCCGGTTTGTCAGGTACACTAAACATCTCTTACTCCATCCCTCCTCTATCATACACTATCAGTTCCTCTACCCAAGCCTATACACTTAAACCAATTCTCTCTATCTGTTTCTACCCAAGTTCTTACTTGTAAGATCGCTGTGTTTCAGCTAGTCCTCTCCCCTGTTTGAGGATATCGCTGAAGGCTCCACAACTGCGACTTCACCAAAAATACCAGTTGCCGCTGAAGAAATAATCCCAGTCTTGGATTTGATCTCTGAGACTGATGAACCTGAGGAACAGACTCTCTCTCACAAACGCAGACCTTCCTTAGCTCCTCAAAAGCTAAGTGAAGAGGAACAAAAGAAAAGAGAGGAAATAATAAAGCGATTCGAGGATCAGCGAATCATTCTGAGGCGTGATCAACTTCCTTCAGTTCCTCCAAAGTTCAGAATCTCAAAAGCTGAATACAAGGAACACCTCAGAGCTGAACGCCTTATCGCTGAAAGGAAGGAAGCTGAAGAGAAAGACAGAGAATACGCCATCAAGCTTACTCAACGATCAATCAAAGACCCCAAGCTGAAAAGAGTTCCCATTGATGTTCAACGACAGCTCTGGGATGATGCTCAAGAAATCGTTAGAGAAAAGACAAAGGTCTCTGATACAACTTTGGAATGGGCTAAACAAATGTTGACCTATCGATCAAGACCATCCAAAATAATCAAAGCCAACATCAGAGGAAAAATGTACGCTGATGTTCCTGTTGTTGAAGTGGATGTCTACAGAGATGACAAAACCAAGCAAACCTTCTATGCTGCTTCATTAGAAAAGTTTGGTCTCTCTGAATGGTTAGAAACGAAATTAGCCATTCAGGGATCACGCTCAAAATTCAAAAGCCATGTTGAGATGATCTTAAACAAACAGATCGACTTGCTTTCATCTGCTGTGGATATTCCTCCTACCCTTCCTCAACCGAAGAAAGCCTCTGCTAAGAAGACGAAAGTTTCTGATTCAGGTCCAATCATTCGAAATGAAACAGGTATTGGTTTCTCTCGTGCTGAAGTTCTTGGCCCTGATGCTGATCTTTCAATGCTTGACACCTCCCTACCACCTGGAGAAACCTTCATCCCTGGCACAGTGGTAAGTGATCCATATGGTATATTCTTCTTAGACTATGATGGAAATCCTCACTTTCAACGTGTCTCTGAGCTCCACATCGCTCCCATCGAACAACTCAGAGATCTCGTACACTGGTGTGAAGTCAGACGCAACATCAAAGCTAGACACCTGAAGCCCTTGATTTTTGAAGCTGCTCTGAAGTTAAAGAATCAAGGAGTAAATGTCCCTGACTGGATGATCCCCACTAAAAAGACCCTTGATGAACTTCTCATTAAGGAAGAACCCTTTGAAAACTGATATAATCTCCTTTTTCTCTATTGTATCAGTTATCCTTCTGTACTTGTAAATTATTTCGCTTGTACTTGTAATCTTTATGTTCTTCATTGTAACCTGATTCAATATTTTAAAGAAAGATTTCAGCGAACGTACTTTACTCCATCAGTACTGAAAAGATCCCAGAAAACAGTAAAAGGGACAAATATTTTATGAGTTCTTTTTATCCTTATGTTTTCATTAAATAGCAATTTTCTTTGTTGCTATGTCATAATCAAATAGGGGGAGATTGTTGATCCAAACCCTCAGTGATTTGATAATGACCCTCTCTTATACTTAGTGAAAATTGTAAGTAAACAATATGTATCAGAGTTTCACTATCGCTGATAAGTACTAAGATCTTCCAGTACCGCTGATAGGAACTCTCGCTCTTTAAGTTAAACATTCAGCGAAACTGTTCATCATTAATGCTCTGAGTCTGTTCAGTCATTATGATGATCGCTGATAAGTTAGTTGTTTACTTATGATCTCTGAAGACAAGTTTCACGTCAACAAAGGTTCTACGCTGAAGTCGAAGATCAAGCTCAAGAACCAGCGACAAATCTCCTAATGAACTGATGCGGATCAGCGAAGACTCAGATTTGTCCACCCAACGTGAAGTATAAAGTACAAGACTTCAGCTATCGCTGAACTTTATCATTCGCTGAATAGAAAATGATAATCGCTGAATCAACGAAAGCTGATCATGAAGTCCTCCGTACAAAGTACTTTTGTCTTAACCACCCTTGCACGCCTCCGTACGAAATGTCAGAAAAGAACCTCCGAAAATCTGAAATCGTACAACCACTCTGATACTACACTGTTCATCCTTACGGCTACTAAGGTTGTCATCAAAAGTCAATGACATGCAACCAACCAGCTGATGACACGTGTAAAGTATATACTGATTTGCATTAAATGCATGCAGTATATAAAGAGATGAACTCACTTCTTATGAAGTAACTTGCTAACTCTGGACAAGATCAAATCTCTTATCTCAGATAGGTTATTATTAGTAATTTCCTTATCTCTCTTAGTGCAAGAAACCTTAGTGTTCCAACTTGTTTAGATTTAGGTTTATCCTTAATCTTGTTTCCGCAACAAGCTGTAAATTGTTAATGATTTATCAATAAACAATTTAGAAAAGTAAAATTTATGTGTTTGTATTCAACCCCCCCCCCCCCCCCCTTCTACAAACTTGTATAGGCCTTCGGAACCAACAACACACTTAAACACAAAAAGGAAGAACTTTCCTTGGTGCAACTTGGGAGCCACTTACGTATTGAGGAATCACTACGTGTGCAAGAAAGTGGTAAGACCAAGGATAAGGATATCCCAAGTTCATCCAATGTCAACATGGTTGAGGAGCGTAAGAACACGACCAAGAAGAATTTCGACAAAGGTAAAAAACGGATGTTCGACAATCCCAAACATGGACCCAACAAAAAGTCAAAAATGACTTGTTGGATCTGTGGTCGAACAGGACATTTCAAACGAGATTGTCGTGTTAGTAAAGGTAACAAGAATGGAGCGAGTACGAGTGGTGCGGGACAAGGGTCGAACGACCAACCCCCAAATCAAGGTCAAAACTCGATCATTTCTAATAATTCAAGTAAGAATAATGTACCACTAATTTCCTATGCATTTTATGTACAAGATGATAATATTGCGTGGTGGGTAGACTCGGGTGCCACGAGTCACGTGTGCAAGGATCGAAGATGGTTCAAGAAGTTCGAACCGGTGGAAGATGGATCGGTCTTGCATATGGGCAACGAGTCTAGTGCTCCAATCTTGGGTCGTGGTTGTGTGGATTTGAAGTTTAGCTCTGGGAATTTGTTGAAATTAAACAATGTTTTATTTGTACCTAATATCCGGAAGAATCTAGTCTCCGGAAGTGTGTTGAACAAATTAGGTTTTAAACAAGTATATGAAAGCGATAAGTATGTACTATCGCGGTGTGGTATGTTTATTGGATTTGGTTACTACAATTCTGGGATGTTTATGTTAAATATAATAAATGAATTTGGTTGTGAAAATTCTGTTTGCATGGTAGATAATGGCAATCTGTCCTTTCTTTGGCATGCTAGACTTGGACACGTGCATTACAAAAGAATGCATGAAATGTCCAAGGATGGCATGATACCTTCCTTTAATTTAAATTTGGAAAAGTGTAAGACTTGCATGCTTACAAAAATCACACGTCAACCTTTTCCTAAAATTAAAAGATCATCTATGGTTTTGGATTTAATCCATAGTGATCTGTGTGACTTGCATGCGACTCCTTCACTTGGAAATAAAAAGTATTTTGCTACATTTATAGACGACGCTTCGAGATTTTGTTATATTTTTCTACTCCATTCGAAAGACGAAGTTTTAGAAAGATTTAAGATTTATAAAACCGAAGTGGAATTGCAGCAAAATATTTTAATTAAAAAGTTGAGAACCGACGGTGAATACTTTGATCCTCTATATTTCCAATCTGTTGGAATTATACACGAGACCACGGCACCGTATACACCTCAACAAAATGGTGTTGCGGAACGAAAGAATCGAGTTTTAAAAGAAATGGTTAACTCGATGTTATCCTACTCCGGTCATAGTGACGGATTTTGGGGTGAAGCCATGTTGACGGCTTGCTATGTTTTGAACCGGGTACCAAACAAAAGGAGTAAGGATACTCCTTATGAACTTTGGTTCAAGAAGAAACCAAACTTAAATTATTTATGAGTTTGGGGTTGCCGAGCTGTGGTAAGGTTAACGGATCCCAAAAGAAAAACTTTGGGAGAAAGAGGAATCGATTGTATATTCATCGGATATGCCGAGCATTCAAAGGCATATCGGTTCTATGTTATTGAACCCACCGACTCTATTTCGGTTAACACCGTTATAGAATCAAGGGATGCAATATTCGATGAGAATCGATTTACCTCAATTCCAAGACCGAAAAATGTGATTCCAAGTTCGAATGGAATCGAAGATAGTGGAAAAGGAAAATAAATTTCTTTGGAAATTCCCGAACCTCGAAGAAGTAAACGAGGAAGGATTGAGAAATCTTTTGGTTCCGACTTTCAACTATACTTAGTTGAAGGTTCACGAGAAGAAATTGAATCTCAATATGCTTATTGTTATAGCATAGAGGAAGATCCAAGAACCTATGATGAGGCTATGAAGTCTCAAGACGTCGCCTTTTGGAAAGAGGCAATAAATGATGAGATGGAGTCTATCATGGGGAATAACACATGGGTGTTGGCCGACTTACCACCGGGTTGCAAACCTTTGGGTTGCAAGTGGATTTTCAAGAAGAAAATGAAAGTCGATGGTACCATCGATAAGTTTAAAGCCCGGTTGGTAATTCAAGGATTTCGGCAAAAAGAAGGTATTGATTATTTCGATACCTATGCACCGGTTGCTCGAATTTCCACCATTCGATTATTAATAGCGTTGGCAGCTATTAATAATTTGGTAATTCACCAAATGGATGTCAAGACGGCATTTCTTAATGGTGATTTAAAGGAGGAGGTTTACATGAAGCAACCGGAAGGCTTTGTGATGTCGGGGAATGAACATAAAGTATGTAAATTGATTAAATCACTTTATGGTTTGAAGCAAGCCCCAAAACAGTGGCATCAAAAGTTTGATGAAGTGGTTTTGTCTAATGGTTTTCATTTAAACCAATCGGACAAATGTGTGTATAGCAAATTTGACGATTCCGGTAGAGGCGTTATAATTTGTTTATATGTTGACGACATGTTAATCTTTGGCACGGACCAAAGACAAGTCGACTTGACAAAAGAATTTTTGTCATCCCAATTCTCGATGAAGGATTTGGGGGAGGCCGAAGTGATCCTCGGGATAAGGATTAAACGGGAGAACAAAGGTTTGGCCATAACGCAATCTCACTATGTCGAGAAAGTGTTAAAGAAGTTTAATATGTTAAATTGTTCGCCCGTGAGTACTCCGATGGATCCAAGTGAAAAGCTTATGCCTAACGAGGGTGAAGCCGTTTCACAATTAGAACTCTAAGGCAATCGGGTGCTTGATGTATGCCATGACAAGTATACGTCCGAACATTGCCTATGCCGTTGGTAGGTTGAGTCGGTTTACTAGTAGACCGAGTACTCATCATTGGCAAGCGGTAAGAAGGGTATTCAAATTTTTGAAGGGAACCATGAGTTATGGTATAACATATATTGGGTTTCCTTCGGTGATCGAAGGCTACACGGATGCGAGTTGGATATCCAATGTAGAGGATCATTCTTCTACTAGTGGATGGGCATTCTTGCTCGGTGGAGGCGCCATCTCTTGGGCCTCAAAGAAACAAACTTGCATCACAAATTCCACCATGGAATCTGAATTTGTAGCTTTGGCAGCCGCCGGTAAAGAGGCAGAGTGGCTAAAGAATTTAATTTATGAGATTCTTTTGTGGCCGAAGCCGATATCACCTATAAGTATTCATTGTGGTAGTGTTGCGACTTTGGCTAAAGCATATAGCCAAGTATACAATGGAAAGTCGAGGCACTTGGGAGTGAGACATAGCATGGTTAGAAAATTAATCATGCATGGGGTGATATCCGTAGAGTTCGTTAGAACTCATAACAATTTAGCCGACCACTTAACAAAGGCATTGGCTAGGGACTTAGCGCACAAGTCCGTGATCGGGATGGGTTTAAAGTCCATATAGATTTTGTTAATAAGATACCCAATTCCCCTTTAATACAACGTTAAAGGTTGAATTCAATGTGGAAGACTTATTAATAAAATTGAAGCACATAATATTATCATCCCAAGGTATGTGCTTAGACCTGCAAGTGTTGTAAGGCTGAAAATTTTATTTCTTAATGATTCTTTTGAAAAATTGCATATGCAGGTGCAAGATATAAAAGAATCACCTAAGTGGACGTGAAGTGTGGCCGCTTCAAGAAAGTTTACGACTTGGCTTTCTATACGTTCATGAATGGATAAGGACACAAGGTCTCTACAAAAGTGTCAAGTTATGTTATCTAGATTTGTACGAACATATGTGTGTATTATCTTCATGTATTCAAATGGGTTGAAGGGTTCAATTCTTAGAACACCCCGATTCTCGAATATTTGGAATGTGTAATATACTAAAATGGAAATTCAATCTTCGTGACATTTTCATTTATGCGTCTGTTTGAATTTCACATATTTATAGTACGTTGTAAATCAAAGGATTACACTAAAATGGGGGAGGAATGTTGGTGATTTTAGTGTCATCAATCATTTTGGTGTAATTGTGATTTAATTGAGATCGATTAAAACAATAAGGCAAACATACGTAAGTTAGGAGGTGCGGAGTGCACACTTACAAGTTTCCATTATCATCTTAGATCGCCTTAAAGCGGTGTCGAAGTTCGAAAAGACTAGAATTTTTCTAAGGGCTGTCGCTGAAAAGCTGAAAGCTGTCGCTGAAATGCTGAAAGTTGTCGCTGAAAGCTATTAGCTGTCGCTAATAAGTGCTGTCAGCTTTTGATCTTATCCGTAAACGGTTGTAACCTCTTATAACCGCTCAACCGCTTGTAACCGTCGTTTGTAACCGTCGGTTTCTCTCTATAAATATGTGATCGAGAATTTGGATAACAACATATAGTTCTCATATCATAGCCTTTGGTGTGAGAAAATCTTAAGAATTATCCCAATACAAAGTTCGTGAACCCAAGGCTTATAGGGTCGAATTGTTGTATTCGGAAAGTGCTTTTCCGACACGATTCTTAAGATTATCCGGTCTCGACACCATCATATAATTACACAATTTTCTAACACGAGTTAATATTTTTGTTGTTGTAACTATTGATAATAGATTTATGTTTTGTTAATGTATTGTAATACATGTAAATAGTCAAAGTCATAGAAAAGTCAATGTAATTAGAGTAATGGTCAAAGTTATAAATACCTTTGATGTAAGGGAGTTGTAAGTAACATTGAGAGAGAGACGTGTGAGAGTGTATCATTTTGTAATTGTAGAATGTAGAGAGATGACTCTAGTGAGAGAGTCTAGAGAGAGAAAGTAGATCTTACTCCTATCTTGTATCCTTTTTCTCATCTAATCAAGATCTCTTTGATTCTTACATTGTTACTTGATAAGATTGGGCTCACAAGTGGTATCCGAGCCAAATCAGATCGAATTGTGCTTCAATCCAAGATTTTTTTTGTCAAGTTTTTAGGAAATTGAAAGTTTTTGATGTTCTTGAGATATTCTTGAATTTCTCAAGAATTTGAAATTTCTTGATTGAATTTGTGGTTATTTTGGTGAATAAATCTTTTCTAAATCATTCTAAATCGATTTGTCGATCAAAATGTTAGTTTTTAAATCAGTTTTTGAGATCGAAATTCAAATTTTAAGAAAAATTGAGTTCCTCGAAATTGAGATTGATTTTTTGAAATCTGCTGTGTTTTTTAAATTGTTTGAGTTACACAGATCGATTTCCTTTTCAATTTAGAACATATTACAGTTTTCAGATTAGTTTTTCAGCAATCATACAGAGTTTATGGAAAATTGGTGTTCGACAGCTTCATATTTGTTAATTTTCTTCGAAGCCAAGAAATATGATGATCGATCTCTTGTTGTGTGTGTTGTTTTATTGATTATGCTTTCACAGATTGTTTGATTATTGATTTCAAACAGATTACAGCATTGAGACTTACATTTCAGCATGAAATCATCAATTTTGACACAAATCTGAGTCGACAGTGTGTGCATGGGGTTCTTTGATGTTCTTCATGAACTTGACGATCGATTTGCTTATGTGGTAGTATTTTAATCGATCTAGGTCACATAGATCGATTCTATTTATAGTTTCTATCAATTTATAAGTTACAGATTCAGAAAAGACGAACATTTCAGTGAGTTTTGAATTTGTGGAGTTCGGCGGCGGAAAACCGGGTATCGCCGGAAACTGGAAAAACCTCGTCGGAAAACTCATAAGTCTTGGTAGTTCATCTTTGTCGCTCAAGAGGTGAGCGATAAGTGTTCAATATTATAGCCCAGCATCATGGTCTTATCGCCCAGCTCCTCGACAAGAAGTTCTCGCCTGACTTTGTGCGATTAAAGTTATCGCCTAAAAATTTTCTAGTTGTCGCTTACCGTTTGCCCGAGAACCTTGGTTGTGGACCAAAGCTTACCCGAGAACTTCTTCTCGACCAAGTGTTGCCCGACAACTTCATTTTATCGCCCAGAACTCAGTTGGTTATCGCCTGAATCATCTCCTCACCGGATAAACGTATACTCGCCGGAGTTTGTTATTGGTTTGCCACCGATCAATTAACGGTGCATGAGATTGTTTCAAATCGTGAAATATGTTGTTTGTTGATTTTATAACACAAAGAAACCGAAAGAAACAGATTTGATCCAGAAAAGAGGCTGCAAATCGAGGCTGAAACACTGCAATTCGACGAAGATGGTGAATGAACAGTGATTTAACAAAACTCCGTTAGGTCGTCGTTAAATTCACTACATTCTGGTCCTTTTCCGTTAACGTCGTCAGGATTGTTAGTACTGTTCAGTTAGATTGTTAGCTTTTCTTTCATCGTTAGTCCTAAGTTAGTTAGATTTCATAACGTTTCGTTAGTTTTTTTCGTTAAGTTTTTTCCAAAGTTAGTCCTTCCGTTAGAATTTCTTTTAAGTCAGTTAGTTAGTTTTAGGAATTGTTAGTTTCAGTCCCTGTAGTATAGGTTTTATAGTTTTTCCATTTTACTCCCTGTAATTTAAGTTTCATTTTATTCCAGTTTTGGTCCTTATTGTTTTAGTTTAGGTTTTTGTCAACATTAGTCCCTGTAGTATAGGTTTTAGATTTTATCAGTTTTAGTCCTTATAGTTTGTGTTTTACTTTTAGTCATTTTTAGTCCCTTGAGTTTTAGTTTTAGATTTTGACATTTTTAGTCCTTGTTCTTTTCTAGTGTTAGTATTTTACACTTTTAGTCCTTATTTTTTTGTTTTAGTTTCGTAAGTTGTCATTTTTATTCCCTATTTTTAGTACTTTTTAATTTCATGTCAATTTTATCAATTTCTACCTGCTTTTGTCCGTAACCGATATATTTTTCTTATATTTTGCAGGTTTGCGGATTAAAAGTCCAATTTTTGGCATTAATTTTTCGGAATTAATTTTTGGAAGACAAATTTATAATCTGTTTTTCAAATTTTGATTTTCAAAAATTTCTAACTTTAATCGTTTTTTTTTCTGATTATCGTGTGTGCACAATTCTACTTCTCACGAAGTATCTGTTAACGATTATTTTTAATCTTTTCAGGTAACAATGCCTTATTCGTCATACGCTATGGATTCAAGTCTATTGGTTGAACAACGAAAGAGATTTGTTGAGCTGAATAAAGTGATCATAGGTTATGCTATGAGAGAGTAGGATAACAAAAAACTCATTGAGAGCTTGGAAGATTATAAAATCAAATATAATGAGTTCATCAAAGCTTATAATTTTGGATTATATTCAAAAAATGATAAAAAGAAGATAGACGCGAAAGCAAGTGTTTTAGAAGCTGAAAACGTTGATTTAAAGCAAAAGAATGCTGAATTGGCAAAGGCATTCACTGAGCTTCAAAAACAAGTGACAACGGACAAAGAAGAGAATGAAAAGAAGGGAAATTTGTTAGAAGCTGAAAATGCTAATTTGAAGAAGAAAATTTTAGCGTTTGCTAAGGAAATTTCTACCTTGAAAACGAAGATGAGAAAGGAAAGAAAAGTGTTAGAAGACTTGTTGAAAGTAGAGATTAGTACATTACAAAAAAATAATCAAAATCTCCAGCAACAACTTTTTAACCTGAAGATACAAAGCTAATCTGAAGAAGTGTGACTGTGATGTCAATTCATATCTGGTTACTTCCGTAGAACAAAAGAATGCTGAGCTAACAAGGATAATAATTAATTTTAAAGAAGAGATGATACAGAAAAGAACTGAACTTGAAAAGGAAAGAAACACTTTTGCAACTGAAAGAAAAGTTTTTGCACAATTTTTTTCTGATTTTTCAAAGAAATCAGTTGAGGAAAAGAAAGAGATTGAGCTTCAATGCATAAAACTTTCAAAACAAAATCCCGATTTTGAAAAAGTTGTATTTCTTGAAAAAGAAAAGCTAGAGAAAGAAAGAATGAATTTTGCAAATGAAAGGAAATCTTTTGAAGCAAAGAATAGTGAGTTTTCCATGAAATTATCTGATTTGGAAAAAGTTTTGGAACAGGAGAGAAAAGAGTTTGCTGAAAAGAGAGATATCTTTGAAAAGGAAAAGAAGAGCTTTCAAAAGAAGAACATGAAATTTTTAATGAAATATCTGAGAACAGTTTTGAAGAAGAAAGAAACATCTTTCAGGCTGAAATTTCAAAGCTAACAAGGAAGTTGTCTGCTTTAGCAATGGAAGTTATGAAAGAGCAGAAGATCAAATATGATCTACAGAAGAAATTTGACCTGACTGTTCAAGAAATAAATGTTTTGTTCGATAGAGTTCAGAAACTGGAAGCAATTAACTTCAAAGTTGAATTATCCGAACAATTTAGTGCTGATACTATTAAATCGTCGTATGATGATTCAACTGATTCAAAATGTTCGTTCAAGATTGCTTCTAGTTCAATTCGTGAACATATTTTTCTTCGACAAGGTCTGTCAAATTAAGCAATGTTTCAGCAGATCAGATGCGTCCTTCTAATCTTTTCTACAACCATGCCACTACAAGTTTAGATACTCCTATTTTCAAGCCTGTTAAGATGGTTTCGAAAGTGAAAGGTTCTTCACCTGAGAAAGATGCCCCGAAATCATCTGTTCCCAAGACAAACGTCAAGAAGAACAATGTTCCTAAAGGTACGTCTTTTGTTAAATCTGATCCTATATATTCTGCAAATCATTTGATCAGGTTGGCATAAAAGCAAATTTGTTGTTCTTATTGTGGAACTCATGATTTTATCAAGAAAGGAAATGTTCAGTACTGGTATGGTACATATAATATTTCTTTAAATCCAACTACACTTAACAAGCCAGGACCCAAGTTCCGTTGGGTACCAAAATCTACTTAATTTGTTTTGCAGGTTCAACGTGTGTGGTGTTGATTGTCAGAAATATACCAAACACATGACTGGAAAACAGAAGAGAAGTGTGCACATCTTTGAAGAAAGTACTTTCTATACTGAACTATATATGAATAATTTCAAGGGAGAAAGTATAACTTTTTGGTATATATGTGCTTATTGATATATTTTTTATGCTTCTTTGTAGGGGGAGCATACACAATATTGGTTTCTAAACACTTCAGTTTAGAACCCGAGCACACAAGTTTTTGACTTCTGATCATTTCAGATCAGAACTCGGTCTTCAATGTGTTTGACTTCTAAACACATCAGTTTAGAACTCATACTTCATTGTTTTAGACTTTGATTGTTACATATACTAATGTTGTTTCGTTAAGATCTTTTGCAGATTTTGAGGGGGAGCTTATCTGATTTTTAATCAGTCTATCATGATTTGAAGGGGAGCTTAAATGTTTTTTTACTGTAAGTATCTTCTGATCTAAATCTGAGATTGTTTGAAAGAAGAACGACTTTCAAGCATTAAAAATGTTTTGCTTAAATGTTCAAACCACTTCTCTATTTTAAACAGATTTTATAAATTTAGAAGTGTGATTTTAAATGTTTTTCATGGATTATCGTAACATCATTTTCTGACCGTGTGTTTCCAAAGATTAATACTTGCGTATTATCTTTTCTATACTTTCAAGTATTCATACACACCGGTTCAGCTTCGTATTGACTTTGTTATTGTCATGTCTAAAAAACGAAACATTTTTTCGATGGTAATACTCTCGTTTGTATTTCAATTTTGTTGAGCATCATACATTCTTTCAGCGTAAGAATTTAAACGTTTCATTTAAAGATTGTTTATATTTGTTCATATATACAAAATCTAATTCTTTGAGAACCTAATCCTTACATGATTATCTTTCATATTTGATCTGATTGATACATTGTCAGATTCTCAAACAAGTCTTTCGAATTCATTTAATTCTTTCAATATTCTTATTTTGAGAAATCTTCAAAGTTCAAATGCTCAAATATTTCATGATATTATTGAAGAGCATGCATTCTGATGACATTGTAATTCAAAAGCTGAGTTCATATTTGTTCAAGCTAAACTGTTGAACAACATAACATCTTTTAGGACAAAATTTCATGGGAATCACTATGAGCGCATAAAGAACTTCTATTGGATTCACGTTAACCAGTGTTTCCTACCCAATAAGTTATCCTTGAGTGATTGAGGGGTGAGGGGTCTACATCAAAGAGTGGGGGAGATAACTCATACGGTTGAGTAATCTCATTGTGCTGAGGTAAATGTAAATGAGAGTTTGGGTAGAAGTGAGCGGAATAAAAACAGAAAGAGGGTGTGAGTACAAAGTTAAAAGAATAAGAGAACTCTGCACCAACCACTTTCTGAGTCGGGTAGCCACATTACTGATTGGTTCACATTTTTTGGTGATCGTCATTGAAACAGATAATTAACCCATTCCAACTCTTGCTTTAATCCCACCAGCTACTCATTTATTTCTCAACAAAGAAATGTTTCTATTTTTCTTGGGGACTGATATCCCTCAATTTTTAGAGTTATTTGTTACTCTTTTTAAACCCATTTTAACCTTTTTCGTACCCATTTGAGCCCTTCTAATTCATTTGGTCTAAATTGTTCCAAAGTTTTTAAAATAACCAAAAAGATCCAATTTTCACGGTTTGGTGCGCCACTGTGGTCACAATGTCACCACTGTGCTCACAGTGTCACCAATGTGGAAAGCTGTTGCAATGCTTTGATTTTCTGCAGATTTTTAGAGTCATTTTCATGCAATAAGAAGGAATGCTTAATAGGGTAAATGCTGAGTCTTGTGAAAAAAAGGATGTTTGGTAAAGACAAATCATATGGAGCCAAAAGATGAGAAGAAGACAACACACGAGAGGTCACTTTCCCCCTCTCATGTCTGTTTCATCCCATCTCTCCTCCTCCACCTATAAAAGCAAGGCTTGGCTTGGCATTTGAAGATCATCCCATAACATCTTATTACATTTCATACAACTTAGTTCACTTTGAATCAGCTAAAGTTAGAAGTAGTTTGCATTTTTAGTTCTTGTATTTTATTTTCTAGCAAGTCTAATTTTCGTCCACCACTGTGGTGAACTTGTGGCCAAAGTGGTACGTTTACGTTTAATGAAATTTTAGTTTACCTCTTTCTTCTTCTCCATTATGTCTTATATTTTTATGAGTAGCTAAACCCCCCTTTGGGTGTGGGTGTGAGCTAAGCCCGAGGGCTAAAATGTAACACTTGGGTGTTACCACTTTTTGTTAACTTTTCGGTTTGGTCATTCGAGTTGAAGCTTTTACTCAACGCGGACAAACTGATCACCTGTGCGTGTTAATATTAGATATTAGACCTCGAGAGTGGCGGATCCGAAATACGGCTTGGATGATGCAAGAAGGTTTGTGAAAATCTTTAATAATCACATAGAGATATGGATTTTTGCATAATCAACACTAAGGTTCAGATGTCGGTCGAGTGGTGTGACATAGAGATATAGGCATCTCTCCATACTGGCGGAACTAAGACTCTCAAGGTCTACTTAGTGAGGTTGGCAAACCGGAAGTTGACAATTGTGGCCGCTTTGTGGTGAGACTGTGCCCACATCCTATATGACGTAGCTTCGAGAGGAGGAAATCGTATGGGGCCAAATGTGACTAGTTAAGTTGACCATTTAAGTTGCTATAATACCCTTGGGAAAAGCACCCATACCCGTTTTTTTTATAATTGTTAATTCGCTAAAACTCTCTATAAATCAACTAAAATATTAAAACCTTAACTTTGCATCGGAAGTTCGTGAAAATCTCAGATTCTTAGTAGACCAATCCCCGTGGATATGATATTGGATCCTTACCATTATATTACTTGTGAAGCGAACGCAATACGTGGTGTATACTTGCGCCATTATTGTGCACATTTTACGTGTGGTTATTTTGCTACCAAGTTTTTGGCGCCGTTGCCGGGGATTGGCACGATTTTATATCCTAAGATATTGATTTTCACTCGAGCCCGAGTCGCGAGTTTCCCTTTGTGCTTTTCCGTGTTGTATGCCACGGCTACAACACTGTGACTTTTTGCCTCTTGATCCCGAAATCGAAAGAACCGTTAGGAGACGTCGAAGGGGTAGAAGAGGACGAGGTAATCGACAACCCCCCGTAAACAACACTATGGGTGACGTTGGTGATGGAGTCAAAAATCCACCTTCACCGCCGCCCGGTGCAAACCACGGTTGGAATTTCCGATGATAAAGATAGAAGAATACGGGACTATGCTACCCCTAAATTTGCTCAATTAAATTCGGAATCCTTGTGCCCGAAATCGAAGCCTTGAATTTTGAACCTAAACCGTTGATTATTTCCATGATCCACACAATGGATCAATATGGAGGTTTACCATCGGAAGATCCACCCTTGCATTTAAAATCATATTTAGAAATTATGGATGCTTTTAAAATTCAAGGTGTTGATAAAAATGCCTTAAGTCTTATGCTCTTCAGCTTTTCACTAAGAGATAGAGCTAAAGCTTGGCTAAACTCACAACCGCCCCATTCCATAGCTACATAGACCGATTTGGCGGAAAAATGTCTGAAAAAGTACTTTTCTCCAACGAGGAACGTTAAGCTCAGAAATGAAATTTTGTCGTTTCGTCAAGGGGACGACGAAGCAGTATCAGATGCTTGGGTGAGATTCAAGGACCTTCTTAGGAAGTGTCCCCACCATGGAATCCCTTGCTGCATCCAATTGGAAACCTTTTATAATGGGCTTGCCAATTCTGCAAAAAATGTTCTTGACGCAACGGCCGATGGAGCATTTACCGACAAGACTTATAATGAGGGTTTTGATATTCTTAAAAAGATTGCAAATAATAACACCGAATGGTCAAACCCGTGTGCAACTACACCTCCCGCCAATAGTACATCGGGATTACATGAAGTAGATGTCATCACCGCTTTAAATGCTCAAATTGTTGCTTTAACAAACTTGGTAAAAAATAATTTGAACTTAGGAGATAAAAACCAAGTGCATGCCATAAAGGCTAATATGATGAATGAAATTTGGGCATTTTGTGGTCAGAACCATGTGTATGAACACTGTCCAGAAAACCCCGTTGTCGTTAACTTTGTGGCTAACAATTCGCGAAATAGTCTATACTCGCAAACGTACAACCCGAATTGGTGGAACCAACCCAATTTTTCTTGTCTGGGAATCAGGGACTACAACCCCCTGGGTAAATTCTGGACAGAACCGACCTCAAAATCCCCTGGGATTTCACCACAGTGGGCAGTCCTCACATGCTCACCACAACGGACAGTCTTCAGACTCACATCACAACGGGCAGACCTCTAGGCAACAAGGCACGACCAACATTGGATCTTTGGAATCAATGCTCAAGGGTTTCATTAACCAAACCAATGCCACATTAAGAGGTTTTGAAACCCAACTCGGTCAATTTGCCAACGATCTTAGGGGACGACCGCATGGTACTTTACCAAGCGACACCGAAACCCCTAAGATGAATGGTAAAGTGCACATCAAGGCCGTCACTTTAAGAAGTAGCAAGGATCTTGTGGACATCCCCGTTTTGCAAGAGGAAGAGGAAGTAACCCACGCCTTTGACCGATGTGATTTTCCCAGGTTATTTCCTTCAAAATAGCCACAAACTCACTCTACCCCTGTTGTAAGTGAGCCTGTTACTCCAGATCCACCAGTTCCTAAAGACACGACGATAACCATCGACCATAGTGGCGACATTGTGGCCACAAATCGAGACAAAAATCATGGCCAAGAAAATTGTGGAACTTGACCTTAGAGACTTCCGCTTGCCAGATAGGATGAAACAAAAGAATGTGGATGCTCAGTTTAATAGGTTTTTGGACATCTTTAAACAACTCCACATAAACATACCTTTGGTAGAAGCTCTCGAGAAAATGCCAAACTATGTTAAATTTTTTAAGGACATCCTAAGCAAGAAAAGACGCTTAAGTGAACTTGAAATGGTAGCTTTGACCAAAGAGTGTAGTGCCCTCCTCACGTGTAAGATCCCACCTAAACTCAAGGACCCGGGAAGTTTCACCATCCCGTGTTCTATTGGAGGCCAAGAAGTAGGACATGCCTTGTGTAACCTAGGAGCAAGCATTAATCTTATGTCGTTGTCTATTTTCAACAAGTTAGGAATAAGAGAAGTCTGCCCTACCACCGTAACATTGCAACTAGCGGATAGGTCCATCGCTTACCCAAAAGGTAAGATCGAAGACATTTTGGTCAAGGTTGACAAATTCATCTTTCCGGCCGATTTTCTGATCTTAGACTATGAAGCCGACAGAAATGTCCCCATAACTTTGGGACGACCTTTTCTCGCCACCGGAAGAACCTTAATCGACGTCCAAAATGGAGAGGTCACTATGAGGGTTAACGACCAACAAGTGACCTTCAATGTTTTTAAATCTCTGAGGTTTCATGGAGAGATAGAGGACTGTTCGGCCATTAGCGAAGATTTAAGTTTGACTCTGGACAGTGTGGCCACACCCTCACCACTGTGGTGACAGACGATGACTTGGACTTTAGCGACGAAATTTTAGAGTACTTAGCAGCCTTTGAACAGTTGGATTTTAAAGATAAAACGACTCAACTTCCATCCATAGTCCAACCGCCCAATTTGTAGTTAAAACCATTACTTAGTCATCTTAAGTATGCTTATCTTTTGGAAGAAGAAAAACTCCCCGTGATCATTTCATCTAAGTTAAATCATGAACAAGAGGAGAAATTGTTAGAACTTTTGAAGAAGCATAAGAAAGCACTAGGTTAGACCATAACCGACATTAAGGGAATAAGTCCTTCGATTTGCCAACATAAGATTATTATGGAAGATAATAGCATTGGAAAAGTGCAACCGCAAAGGAGACTTAATCCCATTATGAAGGAAGTGGTTAAGAAAGAGATTTTGAAGTGGCTAGATGCGGGTATAATATATTCGATATCTAGTAGTAGTTGGGTGAGCCCGGTCCAATGTGTTCCAAAAAAAGGTGGCACCACGGTGATCACCAATGACAAAAATGAGCTCATCCCAACTAGGACCGTGACCAGTTGGCGTATTTGTATGGATTATAGGCAATTGAATTTAGCGACGAAAAAAGATCATTTTCCATTACCATTTATGGACCAAATGCTTGATAGGTTAGCGGGAAAATAATTTTTTTGCTTCCTAGATGGGTATTCGGGGTATAATCAAATCCATATTGCATCCGAGGATCAAGAGAAAACCACTTTCACTTGACCGTACGGTACATTTGCCTTTCGACGAATGCCCTTTGGTTTATGTAATGCACCAGCCACTTTCCAACGGTGTATGTGTCTATATTTTCGGATATGATTGAAGACACCATGGAAGTGTTCATGGATGATTTTTCCGTTATTGGTACATCGTTTGATAATTATCTTGATAATGTTAAAGAGTTTGGAACGTTGTGAAAAACATGATTTGATATTAAATTGGGAAAAATGTCATTTTATGGTCCAAGAAGGAATAGTTCTGGGACATTTGGTTTCCTCAGGAGGTTTAGAAGTGGATAAAGCAAAATTAGAAGTTATAAAGCAATTTCCCGAGCCCACCTCGGTCAAGGGTATTAGATGCTTCTTGGGTCATGCCGGTTTTTATCAAAGGTTTATAAAAGATTTTTCTAAAATTGCAAAACCTTTGTGTAATTTGTTGCATAATGACCAAAGTTTTGACTTTAACCAAGAATGTAAAGTTGTTTTTTTCAAAAATCAAAACTGCACTTGTTCCGGCTCCAATTGTTATAGCCCCGGATTGGTCGTTGCCTTGTGAGGTAATGTGTGACGCAAGTGATTCAGCCGTAGGTGCTGTCCTCGGACAAAAGCGAGAAAAAAATGTTTCATCCGATATATTACGCAAGTAAAACTTTAATTCATGCCCAAATAAATTATACAACCACCGAAAAAGAATTACTTGCCGTAGTTTTCGCTTTTGACCGTATTCGGTCCTACCTTATTAGCACCAAAGTTATCTTCCATACCGATCACTCCGCAATTAAATATCTCATCACCAAAGCCGGCGCCAAGCCTCGACTTATTCGTTGGGTCTTACTCCTCCAAGAGTTTGATATTGAGATTGTTGACTGAAAAGGAGTCGAAAACCAAGTGGCGGATCACCTCTCTCGTTTAGAGGGTGTGATCTCGAGTGGGGGAAACCATGCAATATAAGAATTTTTTTGCGATGAGAAAATCTTGGCAATCCAACACTTTCATGAAGAAAAATGTCCATGGTATGCGGACATAGCCAACTACCTTGCTAGTGGGCTACAACCGTATAACCTTAGCTCTCAACAATTCAAAACATTTCTTTATGAAAGTAGGAAGTACCTTTGGGACGATCCTCACCTTTTTAAATTGGGAGCCGATCAAATTTTAAGGCGTTGTGTCTCCGAGTCTGAAATATCGCACATTTTGCAAGAATGTCATGCGTCCCCGTACGGAGGTCACTTTGGTGGCCAACGAACAGCGGCAAAAATTTTACAAAGCGGTTTTTATCGGCCATCAATTTTTAAAGATTCATTCGAGTTTGTGAAAAAATGTGATCGTTGTCAACGCACCGGAAACGTGTCTCAACGTAATGAAATGCCCCTTGATAATATTTTAGAAGTGGAACTCTTTGACGTTTGGGGTATTGATTTTATTGGACCGTTCCCGATGTCGTTCAATAACCAATATATATTGGTTGCGGTCGATTATGTTTCCAAATGGATCGAGGCGCTTGCTTGTCCATACAATGTTGCCAAGACGGTGATAAATTTGTTGCATAAAAATATTTTCGCCCGTTTGCAACAACTTGAGCTTTAATTAGTGACGAGGGAACACATTTTATAAATAAAATGTTAAGTGCGGTCCTTAGTAAATATAACATCCAACACCGAGTTGCAACCGTTTACCATCCACAAACGAATGGGCTTGCCGAACTTTCTAACTGCGAAATTAAAACTATTTTAGAGAAAGTCGTCAAGCCTCACCGTAAGGATTGGTCTCTTAAATTGGATGACGCGCTTTGGGCATACCGCACCGCTTTCAAAACTCCTTTGGGCATGTCACCGTATCAGTTAGTGTTTTCGAAAGCTTGTCATCTACCGGTAGAATTGGAATATAAAGCGTTTTGGGCCATAAATAAATTAAACATGGCCGAGGATATTGCGGGGAATAAACGGAAATTGCAATTTGTTGAACTTGAAGAATTACGGCACAATTCGTACGAAAATGCAAAGATTTATATGGAAAAAACCAAAATTTGGCATGATCGTCGAATTAATCAACGTAATTTTTCGGAAGGTCAACAAGTGTTGTTTTTTAATTCCCACTTAAAATTGTTTCCGGGTAAACTCAAATCCCGTTGGTCCGGACCATTCAAGATTGCAAAAGTGAGTTCATTCGGTACGTTGAATCTAATAAATGCTCAAGATGGAAGCACTTTTCGAGTAAACGGCCAGCGGGTTAAGCTCTACCTTCCCGAGGAAGTGCCTAACGAAACCGAATACTCCGTTTGTGATTTTTAGGGTTAGAAAAAACCCATGTAAATATTAATTTTTAAACTTATTTTTATCGAAAAAAAGAGAAAACAAAGAAAAAAATGGAAAAACAAAAAGCTTTGTGAAAATTCATGTGCTGCAGGTGTGTCACCACTGTGGCCAGGTTCATCCAGTGTGTCACCAGGTTCATCCAGTAGTCCCAGCCGAGACCCAAGTTCAACCCAAGTTCAACCCAAGTTCAGGCCACCTTTTTATCTGTTGGGTAAAAGGGTATTTAAAAAACAAGCTGATTTCTTTTGGCATGTTTTGTTGACCACCCTTTTATGATGCATCACCATTCACTTTTTCCTTAAAAAAGTATTACTTTCACCAAAACAAGATGTGATCCCAGAAACAAGTAAACACAATCTAAATCAAGCAGCAATCATGTCATCTCTCATTAATCTTCAAGATATGGATTACACAATATAGAGAGAAAAATATGAAAGCCTTGATGTAATAAGTTCAAAGTTATAAAACTATGAACTAATCTAAGCTATTTATACTTAGACTAGATATTTACATTTTGATTCCCTTGACTTGGATACAACATGTAATTTTAGCACTAACATTCTCCCCCTTTGTATCCAAGTTAGAAAATGCAGAGTTTATCTTCTGAGATGCTCTGGTGAGAAGTACTTCTTCCTGATCCCAAATATGATCTTAAACCTTCTCAGAGAATTCCTGTTATCCAGTCTGTCTTGTATAGCTTTTAGTGCTTTGTTGATTAACACTCTTTCCTTTTCTTTCAGAGGCACCTTCTTCTGCTCATCAAGTCTGGTTTTCTCAGTCAGCCGAATCTTTATCATGTTAAGAGTGCCATTACTGAATTTGTTGACTTCAATGAACCTCAAGAACTTCTTCTTTTTCTGCCCATTGTGATAGACAACTCCGAAATTGTAATACCCCGGGTAAGTTCGTTAGTTAAAAATATTATTCCGTTAAATTATTTAACTTTAAAGTTACTATTTTGGGTAAGTTGAGATGAATTATTAAGTTAAGGGTACTTCGGTTATTATTGAATAGATTAGGGTCTAAAAGGGTAATTATGGTTGATAATATCTGAATTAAGAGTACAGATGTCTTCATAATAACAAAACTCAGATTTAAGGTGTGTGTGTGTGTTGGGAGCAAAAAGAAGAAGAAAGAAAGGAGAAAGAAGGGAAAAGGCTCAAATTAGAGTTATTGAAGCTGATTAAGGTATGTCTCTAGTACACTTTATGTTTATAATGGTTAGTAGGAAGTATCTATCGGATTAGAATCATCACATCTAGTCTGGGGTTGATTTCTATCAGATTTCTGGGCAAAATGGACCAAATCGACAGTAGTTTCCGGATAGATTGAATGTGTCCGGGTAGATTCTTGGGTGGTGTCCAGGTGGTTTTATTGATAGTGTCCGGACGATTCGTTTGATGGTTTCCGGATGATTTAGATACCGAATGGCACCCGGATTCCTTATGTTGTCCGGATTAGTCTGTGTTGTCCGGATAAATCGTGTTGTCGGGATTCTTTTGGGTTGTCCGGAAACTTTAGCTGTTTGACCAATTTTGAGGTTTCAGATACTTTTGAATGTCCAGATATAGTTTCCAAATGCATTTTGAGTTAAGTTGTTCCGAAAACTTCCTGGGGGGCCGCCCCCAGACCCCGCAAGGGCGTTGCCCCTTGACCCCATCCGCTATTCGGGTAGCGGAACCCCCGTATTAAGTTGCCGTAGGGGAATATTTGAGGATAAGAGTTTGATAGGTTATTTGGGGTTCTCAGCCTGTTAGTAAGTCTTATGAGTTCTTTTGGTAAAGAGATGTTTGTATGTAAATGGTTTCAGATTCTGAGAATTTTGGGTAAAGGATCGGATAGCTCGGAGAAAGGCTTGGACGCGTATTGTTAAGCATTCAAGGTGAGTTTTACTTCAAAATGTTTTTAACTGGAATACATATATGTGTGGAATGGATATATGATTAAGGTGTGAATATTATGTGTTTATAATATAGTAAGATATTATATTCATATGTGCATTACATTACACAAGTGTGCATTAGTCGGGTTCCGGTGTGCGGACCGATGGGTAGTCGGGTTCCGGTGTGCGGACCGATGGGTAGCCGGCTTCCGGTGTGTGGATCGGTGAGTAGTCGGGTTCCGGTGTGCGGACCGGTGAATTAGTTGACTTGCTACCAATTAATATGGCCAGTTGTGGAGGAATAAGGTGGGATGAGATGCATGAGTCTTAATGTGGTGTTTACACGTGTGGTATATGTGGTGTTTGTATACTTACGGTATATGTGTGATTTGACACGAAGGTTGTATATAAACTATTTTGAAACATGGTTTTATATAAATTGGTTTTATAACGAATTTGAAACGACAGGGATTATCTCACTAGAGCATTAGGTCTAACCCTCATTTTCCTTTCAAAAATATGTATTCCACGTCAATGATCTTTGGTTAACAAAGGGAAGAATAAAGCATAGGAGGCGATTGCTAGCTGATGAAGATTAGGATATGTTTACATTTTTGTATTGTATAGTTTTGAGACTTTGAGACCGAATGTGAATTATCATGTATTTTGTTATGAAAGTAACGACGTTGTGTATGAAATGTTAATTGTTATATATTATGTATGTTATGGGATACCGGGTCGTTATAGATGGTATCAGAGCCCTAGTTTAAGGGATTTAGGTATTAGTACCTGTACCTAGACTTAAACTGCATGTGAAGTAGGGTGTCCCTATTATTTTAGAACATGGGGATGCTAAGTATAAAAAGGTAAAAGGAACATCATGTAAGGTAAATTCAGAGTTACACCTGGCCAGTGTAATTGTGATCTTACAGGTGCATGTTGGACTGGAATACCTTATTATATGGGGTATGTGCTTATGTGTATGTTAACCTTGTTTGAATCTACAGAATGGCAAGCGGTACTAGACAAACGAATCGGGGAGGAGGAAATCCTAATAGAACAAATCCCACAGCCGGAGGAAGAGGAAGAGGGGGAGAAAGAGGTAGGGGCAGAGCTGGAGGTAGAGTTCAGGGGCGAGGTACCGAATTTGTTACACGAAATGATTTGACGGTGGAAATGGGAAGACTTCAAGCCAATATACAAGCTATGTTCGATAGAACTCGTCACACAGAAACTGGAATACCAGATCCTAGTCTGGAAGATGAGATGCCCATTACACATACGGTCATACCGGTGCCAAGGAAGTGTGACTGTAAAATGTTTTTAAATTGCAAACCCCCGACATATACAGGAGAAAGAGATCCAGTGAAGGCCATGAGGTGGCTGAAAGAGATAGAAGCTGTCTTCAGAACTAGCAAGTGTGCGGAAGAAGATAAAGTGCTATACGGAACCGCGATGTTGAAGGCAGATGCTCTATTTTGGTGGGAGGCTCATATTACCTCTAGAGGATCTGATGTGTACTCAACTTTTACTTGGGACGAATTCACAACAGCTTTTAAAGAACAGTTTTGTCCTCAAGCAGCAGTTAGACAACTGGAAGAGGAATTCATGAATCTACATCAGAGAGGTTTATCGGTTAGGGATTACACCGCTCGCTTTCTGGAGAGGTCTGGCTTTGCGGAGTACTATGTTGACACGGAGGCTCTGAAGATGGAAAAGTTTATTTTTGGGTTAAATGCAGAAATTAGAAAGCTAGTGATTGCAAACGGACCCCATACCTTCTCAGCCGCAGTGGATGCCGCGGAAAAATGTGGAACAGGATAACAGGAGATACGTTGGTGATAAGAGTGCTGGGAAAAGAAAACTGGAAGAAATGACGTACGATTCGGAAGAATACGAATCCCCGAGGTTTGATAGTTATTCACCTTTCAGACTAGTTGAAAGACCATGCCCAAAATGCGATCGTGTTCATCAAGGAAACTGTTTTGTGGATTCCCGAAGTTGTTAAATATGTGGAAAGACTGGTCACATTGTTAGAGACTGTCGGGTAACTCGATTCTGTTTCGTTTGAAATTCCCCTGATCATGTTCAGTTAGAGTGTCTACAGTGGAAAGCACAGCAAAGTAATATGACGGTGAGACCAACGGGTGGTAAGTCGGGAGGAGTACAAGGGTCTGAACTACCTGGAACCCAATGTCGTGTTTTTTAGATGACGGAACAAGAGGTAGAAGAAAGTCCTGATGCTGTTACAGGTATGATTCTAATAAACTCTATACGTGCTAAAGTGTTATATGACTTCGGTGTAAAATGATTATTGGTATTTTCGTGCTTTTGTTGCTTAGCGGTGTTAGAGATATAGATAGAGGCGGAGTGTCTATTCAATTAGTTCCTATGGTTTTGATTGAGTTCAAAGCAGTAGTGATAAGTATTCGTTACCTTTTTTGCTTAACCGAATTCCGGGATGGAATTCTTTTAAGGGGGAGATAATGTAATACCCCGGGTAAGTTCGTTAGTTAAAAATATTATTCCGTTAAATTATTTAACTTTAAAGTTACTATTTTGGGTAAGTTGAGATGAATTATTAAGTTAAGGGTACTTCGGTTATTATTGAATAGATTAGGGTCTAAAAGGGTAATTATGGTTGATAATATCTGAATTAAGAGTACAAATGTCTTCATAATAACAAAACTCAGATTTAAGGTGTGTGTGTGTGTTGGGAGCAAAAAGAAGAAGAAAGAAAGGAGAAAGAAGGGAAATGGCTCAAATTAGAGTTATTGAAGCTGATTAAGGTATGTTTCTAGTACAATTTATGTTTATAATGGTTAGTAGGAAGTATCTATCGGATTAGAATCATCACATCTAGTCTGGGGTTGATTTCTGTTAGATTTCTGGGCAAAATGGACCAACTCGACAGTAGTTTCCGGATAGATTGAATGTGTCCGGGTAGATTCTTGGGTGGTGTCCGGGTGGTTTTATTGATAGTGTCCAGACGATTCGTTTGATGGTTTCCGGATGATTTATATACCGGATGGCATCCGGATTCCTTATGTTGTCCGGATTAGTCTGTGTTGTCCGGATAAATCGTGTTGTCCGGATTCTTTTGGGTTGTCCGGAAACTTTAGCTGTTTGACCAATTTTGAGGTTTCGGATACGTTTGAATGTCCATATATAGTTTCCAAATGCATTTTGAGTTAAGTTGTTCCGAAAACTTCCTGGGGGGCCGCCCCCAGACCCCGCAAGGGCGTTGCCCCTTGACCCCATCCGCTATTCGGGTAGCGGAACCCCCGTATTAAGTCGCCGTAGGGGAATATTTGAGGATAAGAGTTTGATAGGTTATTTGGGGTTCTCAGTCTGTTAGTAAGTCTTATGAGTTCTTTTGGTAAAGAGATGTTTGTATGTAAATGGTTTCAGATTCTGAGAATTTTGGGTAAAGGATCGGATAGCTCGGAGAAAGGCTTGGACGCGTATTGTTAAGCATTCAAGGTGAGTTTTACTTCAAAATGTTTTTAACTGGAATACATATATGTGTGGAATGGATATATGATTAAGGTGTGAATATTATGTGTTTATAATATAGTAAGATATTATATTCATATGTGCATTACGTTACACAAGTGTGCATTAGTCGGGTTCCGGTGTGCGGACCGATGGGTAGCCGGGTTCCGGTGTGCGGACCGGTGAGTAGCCGGGTTCCGGTGTGCGGACCGGTGAATTAGTTGGCTTGCTACCAATTAATATGGCCAGTTGTGGAGGAATAAGGTGGGATGAGATGCATGAGTCTTAATGTGGTGTTTATACGTGTGGTATATGTGGTGTTTGTATACTTACGGTATATGTGTGATTTGGCACGAAGGTTGTATATAAACTATTTTGAAACATGGTTTTATATAAATTGGTTTTATAACTAATTTGAAACGACAGGGATTATCTCACTAGACTATTAGGTCTAACCCTCATTTTCCTTTCAAAAATAAGTATTCCAGGTCAAGGATCTTTGGTTAACAAAGGTAAGAATAAAGCATAGGAAGCGATTGCTAGCTGATGAAGATTAGGATATGTTTACATTTTTGTATTGTATAGTTTTGAGACTTTGAGACCGAATGTGAATTATCATGTATTTTGTTATGAAAGTAACGACGTTGTGTATGAAATGTTAATTGTTATATATTATGTATGTTATGGGTTACCGGGTCGTTACAAAAATCTGGTTTCTCTAACACAGTATACAAAAGAATACCCTGAATATCTGACAGACGTCTGTTTGGCCTTCTGGTATTAACTCTGATCTGATTTCCTTCCAACGTCATTTGAAAATCAGTCAAGTATGCAAGCTTGATCAAGTTCTTCATAAACCTTTTTACAGCTTGGTAAGCCTTAGACCATGTAATATCTTTATTTAGACATCTTGCAAGTATATCATACAACGCGAAGAAATCCTTACAAGTCAAGGATTTGAAGTCAGCTTCACTGAATGACCATTCCTTTCCATCTGTTCTGTCCACCGTAAATCTTGGATAGAAGACGTTCAGAATTTTCTCTGATTCTATCTTCGATATCCTCACTATCTCTTTATCAGTTCTCACAAATCTGAGCTCTTTATCTTTGTTGCTCATCATATGCAAGTATTCAATCTGGTGCAGACTTGAGAACTTTTCAAACGAATACAGTTTTATCTTGTCTATCGGCTGAATCTGTTTTACAAATAAGTCACTCCGGATATCTTCTTGGAACGGACTAATAATTCTTATTCGGTGACCTCCTCTTTCAATCAAAGCTTCTCTATCTATCAACATTTGAAGGTTTTAGATTTCATCTTCGGAGACTGGATCTTTAATTTTACCTTCGGGAAGATCAGGTATAACAGGAACTTCTATAACTGGATCAGGTTGAGCATCAGTGTTTTCACCTTCCGAGTCAGAATCAGGTTGAGCATGAACACCATCAAATACATCATCCAATTCCTCCTTTATCTTTACCACAGTTACTTCGGGTTCATCCTCAGAATCAACATAGATAATATCCTGAAACATATCATCAACTATTCTTTCATCAGCCGTTCTGTTATCACTTCCACCAGGATTTTCAACCGTGGGGATGATATCATCCAGAACTCCTATCACGTCACTTTCTTGTACTGTTTCACCAACACAAGTACCCGTACCAATAGTTTCCACATTTTCCGTTTGAGCACCCGAACCACTAGCTTCTCCAACTTTCTGCCTTTTACTCATCTCCCCCTCATGGTGATCAGGATCGGGATCTTGATCATCATGTTTTCGTTTGGTGGTTTGGGCTTGAATACCACATTTATCTTCCACAACTTTCATTTGGTCAGAAAGGGTTTTAAAGGCGAAAGAGATAGCTTGGGTCATGTCAGTAATGGATTGTTGAAGTGTTTGGATATTAGTTTGGGATGGTAGGTTGGTTTGTTGTTCGGTTTGACGTCTAAGTAGACCAAGTAAATCTACTTCTTCTTGGGTGTTAGTGTCTCCTTGTTCTAATAGACGTGTAAGCATTTGAGATTTCAATTCATGTAATGGAAGGTTAGGAAATACCTTCGGGTTAGGTTGAGATTCTGGCTGAGATTCAGGTGGAGTGGAAGTTGATTCTGCTACTGATTTGCCTTTCATGGCTCTGCTCACTTCTTGAGATAGTTTACTAACCACTTCTTTCACTTCAGTAGCATGAGCTTTATACGAGTTGCTCAGCGAAGTAACTACGAGTTCCAAAAGCTTTACTGATACAAAGTGATGAGGAGGAGGACCCATCAAAGACCTGATATTCTGAGCTTGGAACGGGGTAACACCCAGACCACTTAGGTTACTGGTTTGCATAGCATTCGAAGAGACTGTATGGCCTGTGCTCAATGCTGGCATGGTGTTAACATTGACAGGACTTCCATCCGATCCTCGTGAAGCACCAACGAATGACGGCAACACTTGGGGTGTTCCGGTTGGGTCACGAAGAACTCCAACGATTTGTGTCACCATTGATGATGTGACTGGCGGTCTTGGTGTCCTAGGAAAGGAAGTAAATTTGAAAGGCTCTAGACTCGATGTGTGGACAAATGAAGGCGGTGGCCGGGGCAGTTGCCATCCTGTTTCATTACCAGCAAACACCGAGTGTGTCGCCGATAGAGTTTGTGCTATTCCCCTGTGAGAAAATGAAACATCACCTTGTTGAGAAGTTGATGAGTGGCTGAGTGGGGTTGTGCAAGGCATAGTTGGGTCCACTATGTCTGTTTCAATGTCTTGTGGCGACGGACGCGCACTGACAGTAGATGTGGCTACCCGGGTTGACACGGTTTGGGTAGGATCATTAGTTAAAACTTTTGGTGATCCTGTCACACTCTCACAATCTTTTTTTCTTCCCATCTCACTTGACCTCACATTTATTTCTGTTTCAACTAAAGCTCCCTCATTACTCCTTATTTCCCCTCGAGCATCAGAATGTAGCTCGGAATTAGTAGCAGCACTGACAACTTTCTCTATAGTAAAATCAAGTTGATCATTGTTTTGATCATCATCGTTGTCATCATCAGAATCATCACCATCATTTCCTTCATCATCTCTTTCATCATCAGCTTCATCATCAGAAGGTGTGGGTAAATTTGCCGGATCATCAATATCGGCATAGAGATCATCTGTTTCTTGATCATTATCAGGAACAAGAGACGACTGACCACGAGCAACCCCAACACCAGTTCCCCTTTCATCATTTTTACCTCTCAACTCAGCCTGTTCAGGTACCCAAGTATCCTATACTCTCTCACTAACAGCTATACCCTGACGACGCTCACTGATAACTCTATTTTTAGAGTTATTATTTACTTTTATTTTGCCAAATTTTAGCCATTTCACTTCTCAAAACCCCCATTCTTGGTAATATTTATGAAAATGAGCAAAAAGAGTGAACCATAGTTTTTATAAATCATTTGGTGGAGTTTTGTTGCTTTTTCACGAAATACCTGCAGTGACTTGCGCATCCCACTCCGGACCCCACTGACGAAGAAAAAAGAAGACAAAAGAAAATTAAATCTTAGCTTGAAAGTAAAAATCTGGAGAATAGAAGGTTCAAATGGCAGAGGCATGGGATGGTGAAGTACAAGCATGTTCCCAAAAGCATGGCAAGATGAATTGTTTATTGAAACCAATGGTACTTTAAGTGGACTTTTTGGAAAAGGTTAATGGACCTATGGGTAAAAGAGATACAAGCTTGTGGATAGAGGAATTACTCAAAGAAGATGAATTTTATGCCTTCTATCTTCAGTCTTTAGTCTCTAGTTTAAACCCATCTTTTGTCAAACCCAACCTTTCCTCTTAGTATATAAAGAGGTGTTTGGTCTCATTTAATTCATCCTTCATATCTCATCTACCACATTTAGTGCTATTTTAGTTCAAGTTGTTAGCTCTCATTTACTGCAGTAGTTCTTTAAATTTCTGTATTTTCAATTCCTAGTGTAATTGTAGTTTCAAGTAATCAGTGGCAGTGACGTACCCTCGTTCCCCACTGCGAGTTTTAATACAAGTCACCTTCAGTTTACTTATGCGCAACTCTTCATCTTTTGTTTTCTTTACTTCAGTAATTATGGGCTAAGCATCCATTGGGATGTAGGAAAGAGAAGTACCTGGATTTTAGAGAAAATGCTTGAGTAATCTTTATACTTGGAATAATTATTGTTTTGGTCATTCACTCTCGATTATTGACCAATGATGCGAACGAGCCGATCACTTGTAAGGATCTAAAGTCTAGTTCTTAACTCAGAAATGAGTAGAATGCAGTGACACGAGCTTGGATGATGCTAGGGGATTCGAAAGAATTCTTATGACACTTGTGAAAGTGAGGTCGGCACAGTGAGCTAATCTCAACCCACTGGAGTAGTAGGCAAGCTAGTTGGTGTATTAAAAACACTTAGAGTATTTGTCTCTACACATTCCATCGAGACCTGAAAAGGTCCATTTTGATATTACCATTGACAAAACGATAAATACTAAGAATATGGGATTTTTACCTAAAGGTGTGAGTATTTTGTAACCGGGCTTTTCTAGCGAGAATGCTCACCTCAAATACAAGGATCATTTTTGGATCAAGTATTTATTATAAAATCTAGGGAAAATCTAACCTACGTTCCTTCTTTTAAATCTTAAGTAAAATCGTTAAAGTAGCATTTCACCAAACAAACCAAACTATTGCTTCTTCTGTAATTGAAACATGTAAAAGGAAGCTCATGAGAACCGTATTGTCTTGATTGCCCAGTACCTGTGGATTCGATTCTGGTATTTTACCAACTATTACTTGCTGTGACGATCATAGTGGTCAGTGTACACTTGCACTTCCCACTGTGGATAGTTTGCAACCCACTGCGATTAAATCACATATTTCGCACGTTCCAAGTTTTTGGCGCCGTTTTGCCGGGGACTGGCGTGATTTTAAATCTCAAGACATTAGTTTTTGTTCGAGCCCGAGTAACTCGTTTTTCTAAGTTGTCCGTGTTGCATGCCAAGGCAACAACACGAACCTTTGGTGACAATCGATCTTGAAATAGAGAAAACTTTTCGAAGAAGACGTAGAACCAAAAATCGACAACCCACTGTGAACACCACTGTAAATATGGCAGAACGACCCGTTAACCCGCCAGTAGTGGAGACCACAGTGACGATTGCCGATAACAAAGATCGAAAATACGGGACTATGCTACTTCCGGAGTTGGTGATTTGAGCTCCAGAATTTTAAGGCCCAACATTGTTGCAACACATTTTGAACTCAAACCGGCGATGTTTCAAATGATTCAAGCCATGGGTCAGTTTGGAGGATCACCATCTGAGGATCCACACTCACACTTAAAATCATTTTTGGAAATGACTGATTCCTTTCAATTGCAAGGTGTGCGTGATGAAGCGTTAAGGCTAAGGCTTTTCCCTTTTACATTAAGGGATAATGCAAAGGCTTGGCTGAACTCACATGCACCTCACTCGATAACCACTTGGCAAGAACTTGCTGACAAATTTTTACAAAAATACTTTCCTCCCACAAGGAATGTAAGGTTTCGAAATGATATTATTTTGTTCAGGCAAGAAGAAGAAGAGGCTGTTTCGGATGCATGGGAACGATTTAAAGATTTACTTCGAAAGTGCCCACACCACGGCATCCCACATTGCATCCAATTGGAGACCTTTTACAATGGTCTTTCCAATGCATCCAAAATCATCTTAGATGCAACAACATATGGAACATTCACAAGTAAGACTTACAATGAAGGATATCAAATCTTAGAAAAAGTGTCCAACAACAATACCGAGTGGTCAAATCCTAGAGCTCCCATACCAAAGACGAACACCATTGATTCCGAGGCACTCAAAACCATGAATGCGCAGTTAGTGGCCTTGACTAAATTAGTTTTGAATCAAAATAGAGGCCAAGTCAATTCCGCATCACATATCACTGAGAACTGTTCCCTCTGTGGAGAGGAACATGTTTTTTACTATTGTCCAGCAAATCCTGAGGTCGTTAATGTTATAGGAACCAACCCGAGGAACAACCCATATTCACAGACTTATAATCCAGGTTGGAGAAATCATTCGAATTTCTCTTGGGCTGGTAATCCAGGACTCCAACCCCACGGGGCGAGTCATGTCCAACAAAGACCACAAAACCCCCTGGATTTCACCAACATCACAGTGGGCATCCCCCACAGAACTTTCAGCAATGGCAATCCTCACAACAGTTTCAACCACGACCAACTCACCCCGCTGAAACTCAACCATCACTCGAATCAATTCTCAAAGGTTTCATGAATTTAACTCAAGCAGCCATTAGGAACATAGAAACTCAAGTAGGACAACTAGCCGTCGAAGTTAAGAATAGACCGCCAGGGACGTTACCTAGTGACACCGAACACGCTAAGGTGATAGGAAAAGAACACGTCAAGTCCATAACACTTAGGAGTGGAAAGGATCTGAAAGATATCATTTTTAACTCTGATGATCCGCCTCAAATACCCACTGTCCCTAAAACCACAGTGGCCACTTCTCAAGTCACCGTCAAACCCACAGTGAGGACTGATATCCCTGAGCATCCCACTTTTGAAACCATACCAAAACCTACTGTTCCAAAGCCAACACCACAGCAAACTCAAATTGACCCACGAAGTGTACCTTTTCCTGAAAGAATGAAGAATAACACTGTCCATGTTCAATTCAAAAAATTCTTAGACATTTTTAAACAACTTCACATTAACATACCCTTGGTAGAGGCTCTTGAGCAAATGCCAAGCTATGTTAAATTTTTGAAAGATATTTTGAACAAAAAGAGAAAGTTGGGAGAATTTGAGACTGTGGCTTTGACCAAGGAATGTAGTGCCCTCCTTACTAGCAAGATTCTACCTAAGTTGAAAGACCCGGGTAGTTTCACCATTCCATGCACAATAGGAGGACGAGAAGTAGGTCAAGCACTTTGTGATCTGGGAGCTAGTATAAACTTGATGCCATTGTCCATTTTTAACAAGTTAGGTATTGGAGAGGCTAGACCCACAACCGTGACATTACAACTAGCCGACCGATCCATTGCCTACCCAAAGGAAAAATAGAAGACGTTTTGGTCCAAGTGGATAAATTTATCTTCCCCGCTGATTTTCTAATTCTAGATTATGAGACCGATAAAGATATCCCAATCATCTTAGGGCGTCCGTTTCTTGCAACCGGACGTACTTTGATCGATGTGTACAAAGGGGAACTCACTATGAGAGTCAATGACCAAGAGGTAACATTCAATGTCTTCAAGTCCCTTAAGTACATAGAAACCGAAGACTGTTTTGCTTTGAGTTCGATTAATGGTAACCTAAGTTTTGATACAGTGAGCACAGTGGGGAGTGAGAGTGAGCACTCCAACTCTGAGAGTGATGACACTTTTGAGGATGAGTGTAACAAAATAGTGGCAGCCTTTGAACCTCTGGACTTCAAGGACAGAAACGTTCAACCCCCTTCAATAGAACAACCTCCCGAGTTAGAGCTTAAACCATTGCCTTCCCACTTGAAATATGCTTATCTCGCTAAGGATAATAAACTTCCCGTTATTATCTCTTCCAAACTTAATGAGAAACAAGAACAACTTCTGATTAATTTGTTGATGAAGCATAATAGGGCAATTGGTTGGACCATAGCGGACATTAGAGGTATTAGCCCTTACCTATGTCAACATAAGATTAACTTGGAGAGTGACCACCCTGGAAAAGTCCAACCTCAAAGAAGGTTGAACCCCATAATGAAGGAGGTAGTTAAGTAAGAAGTTTTGAAGTGGCTAGACACCGGTATTATCTACCCAATAGCTAGTAGTAGTTGGGTGAGCCCCGTTCAATGTGTTCCTAAAAAGGGAGGGACGACCGTAGTGAAGAACGAAAAGAACGAGCTCATTCCCACTAGGACTGTCACGGGGTGGAGAATATGCATGTACTATAGACAACTCAACCTAGCCACCAAGAAAGACCATTTTCCCCTACCTTTCATCGACCAAATGCTTTATTGGTTAGCGGGAAAGGAATTCTTTTGTTTTCTAGATGGATACTCCGGATACAACCAAATCCATATCGCCCCCGAGGACCAAGAAAAGACCACCTTTACTTGTCCCTACGGTACATTTGCATTCCAGAGGATGCCATTTGGATTGTGTAATGCCCCAGCCACTTTCCAACGTTGTATGATGGCCATTTTCACCGATATGATTGAGGAAACCATAGAAGTTTTTATGGATGACTTTTCTGTGATAGGGACATCATTTGACAACTGCCTGGGATATTTGGAGAAAATCTAGTGAGATGTGAGACTCACGACCTTATTTTAAATTGGGAAAAATGCCATTTTATGGTAGAAGAGGGTATTGTCCTAGGTCATCTTGTCTTAAAAAGGGGGTTGGAAGTTGACAAAGCCAAGCTTGAAGTAGTGGCACAACTTCCCGAACCCACAACGGTAAAAGGTATTCGAAGTTTCTTGGGTCACGCAGGTTTTTATAGGAGGTTCATCAAAGATTTTTCGAAAATAACTAAACCCCTATGTAACCTGTTGCAACATGAAAAAGAATTTAATTTTACCCAAGAATGTCGAGATGCTTTTGAAACAATCAAGAAAGCCTTAGTTACTGCACCCATAGTGACCACTCCTGACTGGTCACTCTCATTTGAAGTCATGTGTGACGCCAGCGAGTGGGCTGTGGGGGCTGTTCTTGGACAGCGAAAGAACAAAATCTTTCACCCCATTTATTATGCAAGTAAAACACCGATTGAGGCTCAGATTAATTATACTGTCACTGAAAAAGAATTACTTGCGGTGGTGTTTGGTTTTGATCGTTTCAGGTCATACTTGATAGGGACAAAGGTCATCGTGCACACTGATCATGCAGCGATAAAATACTTGATCAACAAAGCTGATTCCAAGCCACGTTTGATTCGATGGGTTTTATTGTAACAAGAATTCGACCTTGAGATCGTTGATAGAAAAGGAACAAGCAATCAGGTAACTGACCATCTGTCCAGGCTCGAGAAGGTAGTGACCACTGTGGATCCCACTCCGGTCAAAGAAAAATTTCCCGATGAACAATTGTTGGCAGCCCAACATCACGATAATAATATTACTTGGTATGCTGACATTGCAAACTTTTTAGCAAGTGGGCTAAAGCCCCACGGGATGAGTGGACAACCATTTAAGAAATTTTTACATGACACTCGTCAATATGTTTGGGACGACCCTTTCTTATATAAGATAGGAACGGATCAAATATTGAGGCGTTGTATCCACGGGAGTGAGCAACATCACATACTCCAAGGTTGTCACACATCCCACTACGGTGGCCACTTTGGTGGAAACCGCACTGCTGCAAAAATTTTGCAAAGTGGGTTCTTTTGGCCCACTATGTTTAAAGACTCTTCCGAATTTGTGAAAAATTATGAGCAATGTCAACTCACCGGGAACATTTCGCAAAGGAACGAGATGCCTCTTAATAACATTCTAGAGGTAGAACTTTTTGATGTTTGGGGGAACGATTTCATGGGTCCTTTCCCAAACTCAAACAATAAGTTTTATATCTTGGTTGCGGTAGACTATGTTTCAAAATGGGTGGAACCTGTTGCATGTCACTCCAATGATGCAAACACCGTGGTGAAATTTTGCATAAAAATATTTTCACTCGATTTGGAACACCACGGGCATTAATTAGTGACGAAGGCACCCATTTTGTGAACAAAGTCATGAGCTCGGTCCTTGCTAAATATGATATACATCATAGAGTGGCCACCGCATACCACCCGCAGACCAACGGGTTTGCCGGACTTTCAAACCGAGAAATCAAAGGCATTTTAGAGAAAGTCGTTAAACCACACCGTAAAGATTGGTCAACCAAACTTGATGATGCTCTTTGGGCCTATCGTACGGCCTACAAAACTCCTTTGGGAATGTCTCCATTTAAATTGGTTTTTGGCAAAGCTTTCCATTTACCAATTGAATTGGAACACAAGGCATTTTGGGCCCTTAAAGAGCTTAACATGAGTGAGGATGCTGCGGGAACCAAGAGATTTTTGCAATTACATGAGTTGGAGGAGTTGCGATACCACTCCTATGAAAATGCAAAGTTGTACAAAGAAAAGACCAAGATATGGCATGATCGAAGAATCAACCATAGGGAGTTCATTGAAGGCCAACAGGTGCTATTGGTCAATTCCCGTCTCAAACTATTTCCTGGTAAGCTCAAATCGCGATGGATGGGACCATACACAGTGGTCAAGGTTAGTCCCTTTGGAACAGTGGAATTAATGTCCCCACAGTCTGGTCAAACTTTCAAAGTCAATAGGTAGAGGGTGAAGCAAAGTCAAAACTCCATCCCACTCTCTATCCCACTCTGGTTAAGAAAAGTCAAAATCGCTTGTAAATATTTTATTTCAGTTATTTGCTGTGTTTTTATTAGTTTTGGTCTTTTTAATTCTGTGTGGTAGTTTATTTTAATGTGTGTAGGATGGATTGCCTATTTTTGAAGAAAAAGTCAAACAATTACTTCCCAGTGACATCGAGCATGTCACTGCGCTTCCCACTGCTGGCCTGACGCTTCGATGGGACGGTTTGGGGGCCCAAGAACTGAAAAGTAAATCACCTTTTCTTACACAAGTGTCTACTTTTCTTACACGTCTGCCACCTTGCACCTAATTCTCCTATTTTCAAGGCAAACCCATCATAACCTCTCTCTCTCTCTAAAAAATAACCGTTCCCTCCAAGATATTACCCATAAATTAAACCCTTTCCACAAAAGTTCCAAAAACCACCTTTTGCTCAAATATTACAAACACTTCCTTTCCAAATATTTTCTCTCAAGAACATCAAACACTCATCAATGGCGAGAAGCAAGAGACTCAACCCAAACCCTAATGAGCCCGGTCGTGTCGTGCTCCGCCACAGAACCACCGACGATAACCCGCTGGAAAACATCACCGGCGACCTGAACGAGCCTCCGCCATCCTCCGGCGAACATCCAATGACAACCGTCGCTCCAGATGCGGAATCATCAAAGCAAGAGGGTTCGAAGGCTGCTTCATCTTCTAAAGCCTCAGACGCTAGTTTGAGTGGTTTTGATACCGAAGCACAAGAAACTGATGAAGAATTGATGAAGTTGCAAGAAGAGTATAACCAAAAACGTTTTGCACTTCGAAAAAAGAAAGAGGAGGTTGAGAAGAAAAGGAAGGAAGAAGAGGAAAGGCTGGCTAGGGAAGAAGAAGAGAGGATGAAAAGAGAAGAAGCCGAACGGTTGGCGAGAGAGGAAGACGAGAGAAAAAGGGTCGAGAATGAGAGGTTATTCGAAGAAGAAAGGAAAAGGGCAGAGGCGGAGATATTCAAAGAAGAAGAAGAGAAAAGGAGGAAGGAAGAGGAAGATTACCAAAATCAATACCGCCAAATCGACAATACTGTTGATTTGGAAGCATTTCAGAAGGCTGCCCACAGTGAGGAGAACCCTATCAAGAAGGCTTTGAGGAAGAGAGGCATGGTCACCAGATCTGGGGTGACCATTTCGGAGAAAACACCGGCTAAGAATCCGAGGAAGGCCACGTCTGGGAAAGGTAAGGGTCTTGCTCCCTCTTTAAGTTCATCATCATTTGAATCTGTTGATGGTGATGAGCAAGTTCAAACTAAAAATCCGCACTAGTCCACAGTGGGCACTGAGCATGCCCCCAGTGGGGTGCCCAGGCAGTTCACGACCCTAACGGTCGCTACCCACTATGACTGCATAGTCAATCAAAAGTTGAACTTAGAGAGGGGTTTTGACCCGGACTTTGTAGAAGCCAACCGTTTTATCAAAGAGAGGTTTCTACAACAAGATTGGGCAACGTCGGCAACTGCCAATCGACGGGCCAATGCCTCTTTGGTTAGGGAGTTTTAGGCCGAATCCTCTCAGACAAAGGACCCGTTTGTAACAGTCCGGGGTCGAGTTGTGCACTATAATGCAACTGCTATCAATCAGATCCTTGGAATAAGGACCCCACTTGTGTGCACCTTTGCTAATTTTCTGTAAAAAATGACCCCGGCGGATGAAGAGGCTATTTTGAAAGCACTGGCAGTTGAAGGAAAACCCTGGGATAAGGATGGTCAGAGGAGGTGCCTACACGCTAGCTCCCTCACTACCGAGGATGCTGTGTGGTTCCAATTCTTGCGTGCATCCTTATCGTCCACTTCTCATGATACAACCCTCTCGATGCACAAGTGCGCTCTGCTGTACTGCATCCTAACAGGGAAAACAATCAACCTGGGAATCCTAATGCATTCCGCAATTCACCAAGCACGAACCCGAAAGAAGGTAATCCTCCCTCTTCCTTGTCTTATTACGTCTTTACTAATCGAGGCTGGAGTGCCATCTGCTCCAGATGATAAGTGGGTCACTTCTCTGAACAACATTAGCATCGTAACAATCAAGAAGATGGGGAGAGAAATTACCGCTCCCCCTGAAGAACCTGTTGTTGAAGAAGCCACAGTGAGATCCTCTAGCAACCCACAACGCCATCCCACTCCAGGAAGCTCAAGCAATCCCATGACCGCCATTCTGAGCGCATTAACAGCTCTCACCTATCGCGTCGATCTTATGGAACCCCATCAGAAGCACATGAACCAGGCTACAGAAACTTTCTGGATGTACACACGAGATAGGGATGTAGTCCTCAATCTGATATATCAGGGTGCTGATCCTTTGCTTGCTGCACAACTCCCTGATTTCCCAGAAGGAATCTGTCCCTCCAATGATAGTGAAGATGGTTTCAGTAGAGATTCCGCCACCGCCAGCAACTCCTACCCACTAAATGGTTTGTTGGGACTTTGGTTCCCACTCTTGATGCTCTCAAAAACAATTTTTATCTTTATGTCTGTTTGGTATTTTGCCTATGGCTAGGCATTTGACAATTTGCTACTTTATTTTGATCAATGATGCATGCATTACCTACTGCTAAGTAGGTCTTTTGGGCACTAACTTAATTCTCTTTTGAATGCTTTTTGATCTTTTTCCATTTCAAGGTGCAACTTTCGGCTTCCAACTTAAAAAATCAATTTTGTAAGTACGACTCTCAACTTGTCGCGTTGAAATGATATAGACCATTTTTGCATCCAAACTCGACCTTTTTGCACCCCTAAATACCTCCTTGAACCCACTTTCCAAGTCACAGTGAGGACACTGTGCAATCTTAAGTTTGAGGTGGGGACTTCCAGTGGGACTTCCAGTCTTTCCACAGTGGGGACACCGTGAGGTCCTAAGTTTGAGGTGGGTAAGATATACCCCCCTCCAAAAAACAACAACACAAAAACAGAAAAAATCGGAGTATCACTACAAAATATTGATGGTGTGCCTTTTCTGGACCATCAAAGTGCTCACTCCCAGAAAAAGATGGCGTGCCTATTCTGGACCATCAGAATACCCACTCTAAAAAAAAAATAGCCATACCCAAATAAAAGCCTGAAGTGTACGTACTCACCCTTGCAAAATACAGAAACACTCACTTCCTGAAATAAAAATCTCAAAGGAAGATTTTCGGTCCATGTTTGGAAGCATGTGCTACAAAGCCCTTGGGAAAAATATTCAAAGCCACAAACCCTACTAACCCAAGAAAGTCCTATTGATCAAATGAGAACAATGGAAAGATTTTGTCAAGTACAAAAGTGAAGTTTTAATCTTGGAACCGAAAGAAGCATCTACAGAGGGAGATCAACATCCATTTAGAGTGAGAAGCCGGTAAGTCCCTGAAAGCTCAAAAGTGCATAAATTTTATTTTTTTATTTTCTTTTTATTACTTGGGCAGAAGTAATGGTTTAAGTTTGAGGTTGTGATAACTCTATTTTTAGAGTTATTATTTCCTTTTATTTTTATTTTATTTTGTCAAATTTTAGCCATTTCACTTCTCAAAACCCCCATTCTTGGTAATATTTATGAAAATGAGCAAAAAGAGTGAACCATAGTTTTTATAAATCATTTGGTGGATTTTGTTGCTTTTTCACGAAATACCTGCAGTAACTTGCGCATCCCACTCCGGACCCCACTGACGAGCAAAGAAGAAGACAAAAGAAAATTAAATCTTAGCTTGAAAGTAAAAATCTGGAGAATAGAAGGTTCAAATGGCAGAGGCATGGGATGGTGAAGTACAATCATGTTCCTAAAAGCATGGCAAGATGAATTGGTTATTGAAACCAATGGTACTTTAAGTGGACTTTTTGGAAAAGGTGAAGAGACCTATGGGTAAAAGAGCTACAAGCTTGTGGATAGAGGAATTACTCAAAGAAGCTAAATTTTATGCCTTCTATCTTCAGTCTTTAGTCTCTAGTTTAAACCCATCTTTTGTCAAACCCAACCTTTCCTCTTAGTATATAAAGAGGTGTTTGGTCTCATTTAATTCATCCTTCATATCTCATCTACCACATTTAGTGCTAGTTTAGTTCAAGTTGTTAGCTCTCATTTACTGCAGTAGTTCTTTAAATTTCTGTATTTTGAATTCCTAGTGTAATTGTAGTTTCAAGTAATAGTGGCAGTGACGTACCCTCGTTCCCCACTGCGGTTTTAATACAAGTCACCTTCAGTTTACTTATGCGCAACTCTTCATCTTTTGTTTTCCTTACTTCAGTAATTATGGGCTAAGCATCCTTTGGGATGTAGGAAAGAGAAGTACCTGGATTTTAGAGAAAATGCTTGAGTAATCTTTATACTTGGAATAATTATTGTTTTGGTCATTCACTCTCGATTATTGACCAATGATGCGAACAAGCCGATCACTTGTAAGGATCTAAAGTCTAGTTCTTAACTCAGAAATGAGTAGAACGCAGTGACACGAGCTTGGATGATGCTAGGGGATTCGAAAGAATTAGTATGACACTTGCGAAACTGAGGTCGGGACAGTGAGCTAATCTCAACCCACTGGAGTAGTAGGCAAGCTAGTTGGTGTATTAAAAGCACTTAGAGTATTTGTCTCTACACATTCCATCGAGACCAGAAAAGGTCCATTTTGAGATTACCATTGACAAAACGATAAATACTAAGAGTATGGGATTTTTACCTAAAGGTGTGAGTATTTTGTAACCGGGCTTTTCTAGCGAGAATGCTCACCTCAAATACAAGGATCACTTTTGGGATCAAGTATTTATTATAAAATCTAGGGAAAATCTAACCTACATTCCTTCTTTTAAATCTTAAGTAAAATCGTTAAAGTAGCATTTCACCAAACAAACCAAACTATTGCTTCTTCTGTAATTGAAACTTGTATAAGGAAGCTCATGAGAACCGTATTGTCTTGATTGCCCAGTACCTATGGATTCGATTCTGGTATTTTACCAACTATTACTTGCTGTGACGATCATAGTGGTCAGTGTACACTTGCACTTCCCACTGTGGATAGTTTGCAACCTACTGCGATTAAATCACATATTTCGCACGTACCACTCACCTAATGGGTTTGCACTTTGGGTAGGCCCCTCCGGTTCTGGCCGTGCCATAAGCGCATGTTCTTCTCTATACTCACCCAATAATGGTGACTCCTGGTCAGCGTATGCGAGTACAGCTTCTGGTAAAATCATGATATTAGGAAAAAGTAAATCTTTAGAAATTCTGATGTATCTCATCCACTGTGCTGGACCACGTACAACTCCATCACGTCTCGGTATTTGTCTATTAGCCTCCATGATGTAATGAATAATGATTTGTAGGAATCTCTGAAACGGCACAAATATTATGGCTTTCGATGGTTTTGACTTGTCAGTGACGACCTCTATCAGCTCAATGCAGATTAGGATTGCAAAGTCTATCTTTCGATCGAACACGACTGCATGGAACATCCGTAGAACATAGATGCTTGCAGTATCATTTCCCGTATGCTTCAATGTCATACACTTGTTAAGGATGCTGAACAGTGTATAGTAAAAAGGTGGTAGATAGTTTCTTTTGAACTTTGAAGCACGTGTAAGAACCCCTAGCTTTGGATCATTGTATCCCATAAGCATAATATCCCGGCAGAAGTCTTCTTCAGAGATCATGTCTTCAAAGTTTGCAGAATAAGGCAGATCTAGAACAATTCACAGTCTCTTTAGAGTTATCTTGGCATCAAAATGGTCGACTTTCAGTGTGAAAAACTGATTGGATTCGGATCTGGGTACAAATTGAATTGTATGCCAAGCTTGTTGCAAATAGATCTCCGGTTTGTGTCTTCTCAAGAGCGGTGCGAAGCAGATGACCTTTGAGTATTTCCACCACAATATGATAATCCATGCGAACATTGGTGTCAAAGGTGTAGTTATTGGGCTTAATCTCTAATTTGTCCTTCGGAAGAATAAGCTCATCATCCGGGATTGGCGCGTTCACCGATGGGTGTGATGAACGATGTGATGGAATTACATTGTTCTCATCAGAAGAATTCCCATCACCATGCTCTTGAACATGTGCCATGATCTGTTTTGGAACTGATTAGATCACTGGGATAAGAATTGCAAGTCACCAAAATTTTGAGAAAGATTTTCTCAAAAATTCCTAAGTCTGGGTGGTAGTCGGACAACACATCAAGCCTAGTCGTACGACAAGTGTAGTCGGACAAAGCTTATCCGACCATCAAGTAGGGTTTGCACAAGAAGCATTAAGTTTAGAAGACTTACCTTATCTTCATGAATTTCCACAAACCTTGATCAACCACAAGTATTGGTATATGTAAATGCTCCCCCTCGACAAATGATCAATTTCTTTTATTGTCTCCCCCTAGACACATGCAACACACACCAAACTGCATAAAGCATATGAAATTATAGAAATGAAGATTATACGGTAAAGAAAGAATAAAGTTGAAATAAACTTTGTAAAATACTGAAAAACATAAAATTTGAAAGAATCATAATATAAATTCAGTAAGATGAAAATTATTATTCTGCAATCAAGTTATAAAACTTGAATGATTAATAAGAATTTTCAAACTATTGAATGAAGATTATGAAAAATCAAACTTTCATGTTCAACATGCCTAACTTTGAAATCAGAAACTTGAATCGTTTCTCATCCAAAGCCTTTGTAAAAAGATCGGCAAGTTGAAATTCATTAGGTACAAAATACAATTCAACTGTACCTTTTCAACATGGTCCTTAATAAAATTATACCGTATTTCGATATGCTTTGTATTTGTGTGTTGGACCGGATTCACATATATAGCAATTGCGGACTTGCTATCACAATAAATTGGAATCTTCTCGTACTTACATCCGAAGTCCACCAGCTGAGTCTTCATCCAGATGACTTGCGAACAACAACTCGCGGCAACAACGTATGCAGCCTCCGCCATAGAAGTCGAAACGCAGTTTTGTTTCTTTGAAGCCCAACTTACTAATTTATCTCCCAAAAATTGAACGTGTCCCGTTGTGCTCTTCCGATCCAATAAACTCCCACCATGATCCGCGTCGGAGTAAGCCATTAACTCGTATCCCATGCCCTTCGGACCCAAGACTGTGTTTTTGAATTCTGTGCCATTATCCGAACGAACGATTTTAACTGATATTTGCATGTTGTTTTGAGCTGACTTGATGACGTTGATCAAATTTTCTGGAGTTTCATCCTTTGAACGAAGAAACTTAACCCACGTATAGCGTGTATAGTCATCAACAATCACCAGTACGTATTTTCTACCACTAATACTTTCTGTCCTCATTGGTCCACACAAATCTACATGAATTAGCTCAAGTACGCTCTTCGTTGTAGGTTCAGGTTTTGGCTTATGCGGAACCCTCTTCATCTTACCTTTCTCGCAAGCATCACACAGATTCTCAACATTAAACTTCATAACTGGAAGACCCCGAACTAGATCGCCTAACACGAGTTTCTGAATATAACGAAAATTTAGATGGGACAAGCGTCAGTGCCATAACCAGCTTTGTTGTTCTGAAGCCTTTGACAGGAGACACACTTCATTTTCTGGCTTAAGTGAAGACACGTTGATTATGTAAAGATTGGACTTTCGTGTGCCGACAAGAAGTTCTTTCCCTTCATCAGTCTTGACACAACACCTTGTTGCTTTGAAACTTACCTCCAAATCTTTGTCCCAAAACTGTCCTATGCTGAATAAGTTGTGTCACAGTTCTTCAACATAGCTAACCTTCTTGATTGTAAGGTTATCTTGGACTATATCTCCATATTCTTTGATTGGTGCAAACTGATTATTTCCGAATCGTACGCGACCAAGATCTTTTTCAACAAAGTTTGATAACATATCTCGTTGGCCCGTCATATGTTTTGAACATCCGGAATCTAAATACCATAACTTACTTTTTTGCAAACAACCAGATTAAACATTTTTAGGTACCCATTTAAAGATGGGTCCTTTTTGGTTAGTTGCTTGAGATCCCGTTTTGAAAACTGGTGATCTCTTTTTCGTTGTGAAAGCAGGTTTTTGTTTATATGCATATGGAACAGAATATGAGTTGTACCAACAACAAGAACCAGGTATAGCAAACATACTATTTCAACCACAAACAGAACAAAAACAGTCGTTATTTGCAAAATTCAACAATTGGTCTTTAGAGTATTGCTTGTAAGGTGTTACAAGAACTCGTTTATCACTAGTACCAACTTGTTTATTCTTAGAAAAACTATTGTTTTTAACATTCTGTTTGGTCGTAGTGGTTTGTTTTGGCTTTACCCGCCATTCTTTCCTTTCGTTCTTCACATTCACAGAACAATCTGAAAAACCAGAAAATTTAGAATTAGAATCTTTAGAACTGTGAGAAGTGTTTTTCTTTGACTTTTTGTTCTTCTTCTTTTTAACAAGGGGTTTTTCAGAATTATTTTCTTTCTTTGAGTTTGAAGACTCTCCCTTGCAAAAAGTTCTTGAGGGTTTTGCATCTGAAAAAATAAATTCAGTATGGTCTGGAAGCTTCTTTAAGAAATCAAACACACAAGCCTTTCCTTTGTCATTTACCACAGACTTTGAGTTTTCCTTAGAGACTGAATCAGAATGAAAATCGTCACAATCAGAATCTGAATCATCATTGTGGACTTCAAAATCCTTTTTAGAAGAAGAAGAATTTTCAGGAGCACACCACGTTTGATAAGAAAATTCTTTTCGTTCTTTTGCCAAAGCAATTTCTAATTCATTTACTTCTTGAGAAAGCTCATTTATTTTATTATTATAAGTCTGTTTTTCATTTTCAAAAATAGCTTTCTCAATTTCAAACTGTGCACGTTCAAGATTGAAAACATTCTCAAAATCAGACATCGTACTTTTATTTTCAATTGGATTTTCCAATGTCTTTACTTTTGGAGAAAGTTCACAAATCCTTTCTTTAAAAGTTTTGGTTTCTTCATGATTAAACCAATTTTCAAAGGAAATTCTTTTCTTTCGTTTTCCAAAACGATTTCCAAACCAATTATTGTTTTGGAAAGTTCACTTATCCTGTCTTCAAAAGATTTGATTTCTTTAACAAAAATTGCTTTGTCCTTCTCAAATTGTTGATGCTCGAAGATTAAAGTTTTCTCAAGATCCGCCACTTGCTTCGAAAGTTGGAAACACTTTTGATTGACTTTTTGTTTTTCTTCAAATGCAATCTTGGAAGAGTCCGAAAACGTTTTAATCAAAGACTTTTCATAAACAGTTTTCTCCTTTTCCAATTCTGTCTTGAAGCTTGAAGATAGTTCCTTATAAATAGTTGAGTAAGTAGTTGAAAGAAAACTTTTTCAAGTTCAAACTTTATCCTTTGTTCTAGAATAGATTTCTCAATTTCACAGATTCTTCCTTCTAGAATCAAAGGTGGAACATATCTTTTTACTTCAAGAGGTTTTTCGCAAATTGGTTTAGTAGCATATATATCAAAATAGTTATTCGAAAGTTTTCCATGCGGATTCTTTTGATATTTTTCCGTTTCTCGAGTATAACAAAAAGGAAGTTGCATTTTTGTTGTAGTGGCTCTTTTCATTAATTCTTCTTTTTCTATTTCATCAGCATTTGTTCATCTGGTTGCACATTCAGGAAAATATATGGCATAACGCAAATATTTAAATTCATATAGCGTTGGAATGTAATTAATTACTTTTGCCAGATTTTTAGGATTTTCATAACCAAGTACCCAATATTTGTTGACAAAACTCACAAGTCTTGGTTTATTCATATGAATAGTTTGCTCAGTTTGACCTCTCAAATATAACTTCTTTTCCAAAACTTCTATTTTGTTCAAAAATTCTGTATTTTGAGTGGTGAAAATTTTCAATGAAAGTTCACACTCACTGTTCTTTTCTTTCAAGTCTTTGATCTCATTTAAAAATTCTGTATTTTGCTTTGAAAAATCATTCAAAGAAATCTCACTTTCGTTATTTCTTTCTTCTAATTCTTTGATTTTCTTATTTAAATCAGACATCTGAGAATCAAATAATGTCTTTTCCTTTACAAATTGTTCTTGTTGATCCTTGAGATTTTTAAATTCAACAAACTTCTTTTCTTTCTCAAGATCATTATCAGGAATAATTTGATTTAGAGCTTCATTTTGTTTCTTTTCTTTTTCAAGATTAGCTCTTAAACTCTGAACTCCAGGTATCATGTTATCTAATTCACGTAATAAAATAGCCTTTTCATTTTCTGAATCAGCTAATTTATTTCGTGTCTCAGTTAATTCACTACGTAAAGTAGTTATGTCATGATCATCCGAAGAAGGTAAGGGAAAATAATTTACTTGATCCGAAGTATCCTCATCATCATCTGAATTAAATTCAGCTTGGCACATGTTCGCCTATTCCTCGTTTTCCGCCTCGTCATCAGTTTGGTCTAGCCAGTATTCTTCTTCAACAAGTAATGCTATTCCTTCTTCCTTTTGTTTGGCTAGCAACATTTTGTTCTTATAATAATCAGAGTTTAGCACCACTTTCTTCCTACAATCTTTGGCGTAGTGACCAGGCGTGCCACAATTGTAACACTTCGGAGTCTCAACAGGTTTCTCATCAACAAAAGCCTTTTTACCTTCTGCCTTTTCAACCCTCTTCTCAACATTCTCAAAACGTTTCTCCTCAAACGGTTTCCTCTCAAAGTTGTTGTTTTCAATCTTTCTTGAACCAGAAGTATACCTCAGATTGTTGTTTGATGACGGTGGTTTGTAAAATCTCTTCTGAAAATGCGTTGTGAGTAGAATCATCGCTTGCTCTAACTCAACTCCATCATCATCAACATTCCCTTTGTATCCCGTTTCAAACACGCTTGAATTATCAGTCAAGTAACTACTGGTATACATATCTGCTTTGAGTGCCACTGGTTCACGAACAACTTCTTTCATCTTCTTCTTATTCCTTTTCTCTTTCTTCTCAATCACTTCCTCTTCATCTTGATTAATAGTTTCAAACAGTTCATGCAACGGCATCGAGGAAAGTCTAGGATTCTGTTTCATGCGTCTTGAAACGCTTTTCCATTCCGGTTGTAACACACTTAGAAACTTCACATTAACGTCTATTGACGGCTTATTTATTTTGTTCTTACTGAGTTCATTCAGTAATGTGATGAATCTGTCATATGTTTGGCTCAAACTCTCATCCTCTTTAGCTCTAAACTTCTCATATCGATTTATGCACAAGGTTGTTTTCATTTGATTTCCAATCTGAGAACCTTGCAACATCTTTTCCAGTTGTACCCACATATTATTTGTCGTGTCTTTTAAACTATCAATCTTGTTGAACACTTCATTCGGAATCCCCATTATCATAAACGACCTTGCTTTCTTATCTGCATCATATCTTGCTTTTTCTTCAACTGTGTATTCACTTATGGGTTTTACTTTAGCACCCATAATTCCTTGAGCACCTTGTGCTGGTGGAACATCAGTCATCAGTGGTTCCATGGGTCCTTTTAAGAAAGATGCTAACAAATTTTCTCCATTTGATTGTCTTTCTAAGAAATCTTGAAACCTTTCTTTCCATTGCTCATATTCACTTTCGATCAAAATGGGAGGGCGTGACTCGGTTCCCAAATACAACATAATATCACTTTTCGACATTTTGTCAAGTTTACTTGTATTGATCTTTAAACAGATAAGCAAATTTGAAAAAAATATCAAGTTGTCGGGCAAACTGTGTAATCGAACAAATCAGGTGAGTTGTCGGACAAGGGTTGTACGACAAGCTCTAGTGAACAGTAGAAGTCGGATGACTCTTGTACGACAAGGTTGAATGAACAGTAGTAGTCGGATGGCTCTTGTACGACAAGGTTGAATGAACAGTAACAATCGGACAAGCTGTGTACGACTAGGGCAAATGAACAGTAACTGTCGGCCAATACTTGTACGACTATATTCAGTGAATAGTGGTAGTCGGACAAGGCTTATACGACTAAATCTGATGAACAATAGTATTTATACAAGTCTTATACGACTAGAATCAGGAACAAATTTCGTACGATAACTTTGAATATCAGTTGTGTACGACAGTTATGAAGTTTTTAATATGTGTATCGTACGACAGTTATGAAGATATGCAGATGTGTATCGTACGACAGTTATGAATGTCGAACCCAAAATTTTTCTAAGTCCCCAAATTCTCTCAAACCTTAACCAATTGATCGGAAACTTTGCAGATACCTTCGCGAACACACTCTGAACACTTTTTGTTCAGATGGTAACACCAAGAACACACTAAATCTGCTGTTTTCGATCCAAAACAGTAGCCTTCTAAAAAACCCTAGAACTCACTAAAAATCCATCAAATCATGATTTTTAGATTTGTTTTCTTGCACGAATTTGTCCAGAATAACAAATCGAACACAACTGTACTAAAATCATCGATCAAAACATCCTAAAATCACCAAATCGATCCTAGTCCGAAATACCTAAAAAAATGCCCATTTTCTTCAAAATATTTCTTCAAATTTGCTGAATCTGTTTGCTCTGATACCACTTGTGACCCAGAAGCAAGTAAACATAATCTAAATCAAGCAGCAATCATGTCATCTCTCATTAATCTTCAAGATATGGATTACACAATATAGAGAGAAAAATATGAAAGCCTTGATGTAATAAGTGCAAAGTTATAAAACTATGAACTAATCTAAGCTATTTATACTTAGACTAGATATTTACATTTTGAGTCCCTTGACTTCGATACAACATGTAATTTCAGCACTAACACAAGAAAAAACCAATTTTGTAATTTTCTTACACTATTTTCAAGCTACAAGAAAAACAAATATATATATATATATATATATATATATATATAAATTTTCTTCTCCCTCCCCTTTTCCCATAACCGGCCTATACCCTATCCCCATCATCCATCACCTTTTTCAAACTTTTCTTCCCATCTTTTCACATCTCTCACACTTCTCTTTTTCAAAACAACTCTCATCTCCCTAAAACCACTTACCACTCCTCACACCCACCATTTTTCAAAAAGCAAAACCACCGTTTCATCCCCCCCAAAACCATCCACCTCTTCATCTTCTCTCTCTCTTTTCATCTTCTTCCCCATTACAACCCTAAAACCACCTAAAACCACTTACACCACCAAAACCTTCCCTTTTCTCCAATAAAACCACTTCACCCAACCCTTCTCCCTCAAAACCACCTACCACACACACTCTCTGATAAACCATCTTCTTCCTCTTTATTCTTCATAACTCAAACCATAAACCCTCACATTCCCTCTCAACCATGGCTAGACAAAAGTTCCTCACATCCGTGTTTTCCCGATGCAGTGTATGGCTTGGAGCCGTGGTTGACTATTCTCACAGGTCAACTCAAGGAGCTTTCATAGGCTGTTCATGCAGCAGGCATATTCAGCGATCGATTCTCGTCTCGGGTTGCTCGAGTCTCGCTCCACCGCTGTTTGGCGCTACACCTAAAACCGTGATCAGTTTCTGGCCAGCCGCTTCCTTGATCCCGTCACAGCAGCCGCATCCCCCGCTTTCTCGACTATCTTTGATGATCCCGCGAGTACCTTCGCTGCACGTACTAATTCGAGCTCCTTGTTACCCACCACTGCTATCGCTGTACACAGTGACCAGCCGCCACACCCATGATCTCGTGGTTATTTTATCTCTTTTGGAACAATTACTTTCCCTTTTTCTGTTTGTGTGTTAATTTATGTTGGGTACATTTTCGCTTCTTTTGCCACGTTACTCCAACCGTACGATGACCCGTTATGTTGTGAATTATTTTGCAAGGTTAATTATGTGTTACTATTTTTGTTGGACTCACCATTTCCTTGCAGGTGCATTTAGATCTAATGTTTGCATGTTTATTTGTTTGAAAGGACGTAGGCCCTCATTTCATTTTTCGGCCCATACACGACCCTTGTAGCCTAGCCGATACACCACCCACATGGTCTTCCCCGCAATGAGGACATTGCTATATTTTAGTTTGGGGGGAGGCTCTCGTTATCGAACCCAAATTATTTTCAAAAATAAAAAGTCTACAATTGTTAAGTCAAAAACAATAAAAGAAAATATATATATTGTCACACCCCGCTAAAGCGGAAATACGGGATGTCACAGCTAAAGATTTCATTGCGTAAGGTAGAAGACAACACACAATCGTCATAGCATAAAAAGTTTACAAAAGATACATCTTGTTCCAAAAATATAAAATTTGTCCAAAACATAATTTGACATGATAAGGAAAGACGTTGTAAAGCCCGTGTCCCGGTATGGTTTTAAAATTCCTAATGTATTTATTTTATTGTCGTTTAAAGCGAGTCTTGTTAGCGAAAGTTGTCAAAAGGGACCTTGAATGTGATGTATGGCAAACCTTACTCTTTTTTTACAATGTTATGGAAACTTAGGGACCAAAAGTGTCAAAGTGATTGAGTTTAGGGGCCAAAGGTGGACAATGGATATGTTGTGCATGTGGAATGGTCAAGGAAAGGGGGACCGACCCCCCCCCCCCCCCCTCTTCCTCTTCTCGTCGGTTTCCATGCAACACCAACAATCATCCCTTTTTGTTTTTGTTTGTTTCAATTCCTCGTGGGTTATTTTCCCGTGAGTGTGAGAAGCCGAAGTAGGAAGGAGAGAGAGAGAGATCGTGAGATAGAGAGGGCCGGAGAAGAGAGAGAGAGTGGGTTGCCGGAGGTCGCCACCACCACACCGTTCGCCGGAGAAGTCGAGGGAGGAGGAGCAAACATCGAAAAGTAAGCCGTTCCTATGTTCCGTCTCGTTTTTTTTCTCTTCTTGTTCGTTTTTTTCCGGCGAGGCAACCACCGCCGCCCGCCGCCGCTACGGTGGCCGTGGGTGGACGGCGGTGGCTGTGTGCTGATGGGTATACGTGTGTTTGGGGCTGTATGGTTTTAGCAATCGAAAGTAAGAGGGAAGTGGTGCGAGAATGGGATGGTATGTGTGTGTGGGTGTGGGTGTCGCCGGAACGCCGCCGCCGCCGCCGTGCCCCACTGCCGGAGGTGGCAGTGGGTGGTGCCCGTGGCGTAACCCTAAAACCACCCTGACCGTAACCTTAAACCTTAAGCCGTTAATCCTAATCTCGAACCGCTTTATCATTTCATGTGAATTAGTGTAATCTGCCTCTGTTTCGCGTAGTTCATAACCTTCTGCTCGTAGCTCCGATTGAGCCGAAATTGGTATCCACGGTTCCAGTACGGGGTCGGTCACGTTTTCCGTGTTTTAGCGGAAAACTGGTTCAGTCTCTAGCTAGGTGAAAAAGTGGTCGCGAGTTGGTGATTTGTCATTTTATGTGAAGGTCGATTTTCTGCCACTGTTTTGTCGTGGCCTTAACTTTTTACTCGTAGCTCGGATTGATATGAAATTGGTGGCCGAAGTTCACTAATCGAGTCAGGAAAGTTTTTCGTGTTTTGCCGAAAGTCTGTTTAGGCCTGTAGCTGGGCCGTATGGGGCTGTTTATACAGCCTGGTCCGAAAAACTTCCAGCTTTCTGTCCCTGTTTTGTTTTACACATAACTTTTGCTTGGAATGTCGGTTTGGGATGGGACTGGTGCCAAAAGTTTCGTTTCGGAGTCTATTAAGTTTCCTCTGTTTTGCGGAAAGACCAATTCGGACCATAGCTAGGGCGAAGTCGCTATGTTGTACTGAAAGGTCCGGGTGTTCGCTGTTCTGCGAAGCGTTCTTGTAAAATCTATAGTAAATTATAGAAAAGTCGTTAGGACGCGTGCGGTACGTCCCTGAAATCGTAAGACTGAGAACTTCGTATTTATGAATTTTAATTTCTGTATTTATCAGTTTTAAGGGGGTAAAACAGGTCCCGAACAGACCCGTAACCTTTAAGAAAAAGCTGGAATATTTAGTCGTTTGAAAGCTAGTAAACGTGTTATGGGTCGGGACTTTCCTTTGACTTTTTATACGTATTTAGGTGGGAGAAAGTGAAGAAGATTGCCGTGTTGGTGTTGCGTTTCGTGAGCACGTTGCTTAGCCTTGAGGTGAGTTCTCTCACCGCGTAGTTAGGAATTTCATGTATGTCGTTATTTTGTGTTACGTGTGATTACGTGTATTTATGTGCTTACGTGAATTAGATGGGATGTGATAACTGGTTGTGATTTATTAGATTCGTATGTGGAATATATATATATATATATATATGCATGTGTACACCTCGGTGGGACTGAGGGGCTCGGTGGGACCGAGGGCTCGGTGGGACTGAGCTTGTATTAATTACTCGGTGGGACCGAGGGCTCGGTGGGACTGAGCTTGTATTAATGTATTTTGTGTACTCGGTGGGACCGAGGTTCGTGCTTATATAATAATCATTATGTGGTTTGATATTCGTGATGATGGTGATGTTGCCTACTTGCGAGTAGGGGCGATATGCGTGGGGTTGCTACCTACGTGTGTGGCTGGATTCACTAAGCGTTTAGCTTACCCTTTCCCAATGTGTTGTTATTTCAGGTGCGGGCGGCAGTCGGGCGTGACCGTACACACATGGAGCGCGGAGTGTCAATTATTATTAAACTTTCACTTTTGAACCCTTGAATTTAGTTATGAAATTTTCCGCTGCATAAACTTTGTTGATGGTTTGAAGTAACGACGTTAATTTTATTTAAGACGTCAATTATTAAATCATGGTTGTTTTAATGAAATGTATGTTTTAAAAATTTTAAATTTGCTTGTAATTTTTGGGACGTTACAACTTGGTATCAGAGCACGGCTTGAGTGAATCAAACACATCTCGGTGTGTTTGGTCTCAAGTTGCGGCTAAGAGATCTTTAAATTCTTTTATCAAAATCTTTGTTTTAAATGAAAAGAGAAAACCCGTTTGGGAACGGTGATCGTGGGCGCAGTGTGTACAGTCAGCCGACGCCAGCTGGGAAGGTAAGGAACTTAGTGTATCTATTGCTTTTCAGGTATAATGTATGCATGCTAGATTGCTTATGTGAACGGTATGGTACCGTATGCTGGTTTATCGCTTATAGGAACTCATGCTAGCTTTGATAGGTTGTTAAGCGAATGCACTCTAGGTTGTATGCAGTAGGAACTGAATAGCCTTAGAATATTAGATTTAGTTCTATTGCGCAGCTCTTGTTTGAGTCCAACCGTTCTAGGATAGAATCTCTTATTCGAACGTCTATCTGGTTTTACACTGTATACGACCGTGCATTCACGAGGCGACTCGTCAGGGTTAGTGGGGTTTCCGTGTTAGCAAGGGATAGTGGGTGATATGACCTTTCTAGGGAGTTGGGAGAGGTGTTTGTACGGGCTGGATTGACTGTATGTGTTTATTTGTGGTAATCAACTACTTGAATGTCCCGGGACAGGACTCGAAACGAGTAAGGATAGGTGTGAAGGGTAGTAGTAGAGCTCCTACTATCTGAAGCACAGGATCCATGATCGAGTCGGGGAGAGTCACGAGGAAGTCAAGGAGTGGAGTATGAGCGTGGTAGGGTGAGTTATATGTGCTTATATATCTCTGAAATTTCTCTTTCTAGAATGGTCAATACAAGAAGGAACAACGCGGCGGCGCAAGCCGGGACGGGGATTACTGAGGAGCGTGTTAGTGAACTAATTGCTACTGAGGTTTCTCACGCGATCGGGGAGGCGATCCCCGAGATCATCACTGCTATTCGAGAGGAGGTGGTGATCCTACTGGAGGAGCGTATTGCAGCTATTCCACTGCCTGCGGAGGGTCACCCCTGTAACCGAGAGTTCCAATACCGGGATCTCTCCGCCTGTTCCCCGCCAGAGTTTAAGGGAGACCTGGATCCGATTACCAGCATGCGATGGGTATCTGACATGGAGTTTGCATTTTTGACCAGTGGTTGCCCGGACAACCTAAAGGTCCGTTTTGCAGTAAATCTACTTCGTGACGGCGCGAAGGATTGGTGTGCCACGGCATTGACGCCTGCCGAGGGCACTACTTTGACCTGGAACGAGTTTGTCACTCGTTTCCGTGCAGAGTATGTACCGCCGGTAGAGATGGAGAGAATCGCTAAGGAATTCCTAGAACTCACCCAGACAACAGAGACGGTAAAAGAGATGAACAGGAAATTTACCGAGATGGCATTATTCTGTCCTCAGTATGCCGCCTCGGAAGAGATGAAGATGTCAAGGTATAAAGATATGCTACGCACGGAGATCCGAGAATTTGTTAGCACGGCACAGTACGCTTCGTTATCCGCCATGATGGACGCCGCTCGAAGGAGGGAGCTTGAGCTGGAGACCCAAGCTAAGAAGCGGAAGGCGGCACAGCCAGTGACGCCCATCTCGGCAGCACCGAAGCGTTCGAGGTTCACAGATACGCGCGCGGGTTCTGGGAATGGCGGGTTTAAGCCCCGAGATTCTGGAGTGAGGAGAGTTGAGGGGTGTTTTAAGTGTGGCCAACCCGGTCACCTAAGCCGGGATTGTAAGGTTCCGTTATTGGTTTGCTTCAACTGTAATCAGACGGGCCATGTAAGGGCCAACTGTCCTAGAGCAGGGGTAGCTATTGGGGGTGGAGCACAAAGGGCGCCTGGGAATGCCCCATTACGCATCACTGATGGTCATACTGATCAGCCGGGGGCGGGAGCGGCTCGAGGAAGAGTTCATCAGTTGACGGTGGATGAGGCGCAAGCGACGCCTAAAGTGGTTACAGGTATATCCCTTTCGCTTCTTTCTTCTTGCCTTTCCGTTCCATGTCATATTTTTATTTGTGGTTCAGTTATACGTTAGGAACATTCCTAGTTAACTCGGTGCCTGCGGTTGTGATGTTTGATAGCGGGGCTACTCACTCTTTTGTGTCTCGCACTTTTAGCGAGGGTTTAGGCCGAGTTGTAGGACGCTTGAGTCATCCTCTTGTTGTCGAGGTGGCTGATGTTAGGACCTTGACGGTCACGGACGTGTTTCGCGGGTGTACCCTAGAGATCTCAGGAGTGCGGTTTCCCATTGACCTGGTCCCGATTGCTATGCGGGAACTTTGTGTGATTGTGGGCATGGACTGGATGGATGAGTTTGACGCGGAGATTGTTTGTTGTCACAAACAAGTGCGAGTTCGAACCCCAAGCGGGGGAGAACTGTTAGTTCAGGGAGATTCGTCTAGGCAGTCTACGGCCATATGTTCGGCTGCGAGAGCTCGGAGGTACCTTCAGCATAGTGGGCAAGGATTTTTAGCATACGTGTTAGACACGAGGGTTGGGGAAGCGAAGATGTCTGCGGAAGACGTACCAGTGGTACGGGAGTTCACCGACGTGTTCCCGAGGAATTGCCGGGGATATCTCCCGAACGACAGGTAGAGTTTCGGATCGATCTGATCCCGGGTGCGGCTCCGGTAGCCAAGGCACCCTACCGCCTGGCTCCACCGGAAATGAAAGAGCTGTACGCCCAGCTGCAAGAACTACTAGAGAAGGAGTTCATAAGTCCAAGTTCTCGATTCACCCGGGAGCTACAAAGATGTACAGAGAATTGTGTGGAGGCATGTATGACCTGTCGGAAGGTCAAGGCGGAACATCAACGACCACATGGGAAATTGCAACCGTTGGAGGTCCCGGTTTGGAAATGGGAAGAGATTTCCATGGACTTCATAACGAAACTTCTGAGGACTCCCCGTGGGAACGATGCCATTTGGGTGATTGTTGACCGTCTGACCAAGAGTGCTCACTTCTTGGCCATCAGGGAGAGTTCCTCGGCGGAGAAGCTCGCAGAGGTGTTTGTGCGTGAGATCGTGGCCAGGCACGGGGTGCCAGTTTCGATTGTCTCCGACAGGGATACTCGTTTCACCTCTCGGTTTTGGGAGAAGTTCCAGTCGGAGATGGGTACACGGTTACAATTTAGCACGGCCTTTCATCCACAAACGGACGGGCAGAGCGAGCAAACCATTCAGACCCTCGAGGATATGCTTCGAGCTTGTGTCATCGATTTTGGATGTAGTTGGGATCAGTACTTACCCTTGGCGGAATTTTCCTACAACAACAGCTACCACTCTAGTAATGGCATGCCGCCATACGAGTTGTTGTACGGTAGGAAATGTAGGACGCCCGTTTGCTGAGGCGAGGTTGGGCATCGGGTGTTAGGGAGTACTGACATCGTGCTGAAGACGACCGAGACAATTCAGATGGTTCGGAATCGTTTGGTTACTGCACAGAGTCGGCAGAAGAACCTCGCGGAACAAGGTTGTTGGTTTGGTGGAGGTTCAATGGAGACACCGAAAGGGTTCCGAGTGGACTTGGGAACCTGAAGCGGAGATGCGGGAGAATTATCCGGAGCTGTTTGCGGGTGTAGACTTCGGGGACGAAGTCTAATTCAAGCGGGGGAGAGTTGTAAAGCCCGTGTCCCGGTATGGTTTTAAAATTCCTAATGTATTTATTTTATTGTCGTTTAAAGCGAGTCTTGTTAGCGAAAGTTGTCAAAAGGGACCTTGAATGTGATGTATGGCAAACCTTACTCTTTTTTTACAATGTTATGGAAACTTAGGGACCAAAAGTGTCAAAGTGATTGAGTTTAGGGGCCAAAGGTGGACAATGGATATGTTGTGCATGTGGAACGGTCAAGGAAAGGGGGACCGACCCCCCCCCCCCCCCCCCTCTTCCTCTTCTCGTCGGTTTCCATGCAACACCAACAATCATCCCTTTTTGTTTTTGTTTGTTTCAATTCCTCGTGGGTTATTTTGCCGTGAGTGTGAGAAGCCGAAGTAGGAAGGAGAGAGAGAGAGATCGTGAGATAGAGAGGGCCGGAGAAGAGAGAGAGAGTGGGTCGCCGGAGGTCGCCACCACCACACCATTCGCCGGAGAAGTCGAGGGAGGAGGAGCAAACATCGAAAAGTAAGCCGTTCCTATGTTCCGTCTCATTTTTTTTCTCTTCTTGTTCGTTTTTTTCCGGCGAGGCAACCACCGCCGCCTGCCGCCGCTACGGTGGCCGTGGGTGGACGGCGGTGGCTGTGTGCTGATGGGTATACGTATGTTTGGGGCTGTATGGTTTTAGCAATCGAAAGTAAGAGGGAAGTGGTGCGAGAATGGGATGGTATGTGTGTGTGGGTGTGGGTGTCGCCGGAACGCCGCCGCCGCCGCCGTGCCCCACTGCCGGAGGTGGCAGTGGGTGGTGCCCGTGGCGTAACCCTAAAACCACCCTGACCGTAACCTTAAACCTTAAGCCGTTAATCCTAATCTCGAACCGTTTTATCATTTCATGTGAATTAGTGTAATCTGCCTCTGTTTCGCGTAGTTCATAACTTTCTGCTCGTAGCTCCGATTGAGCCGAAATTTATATCCACGGTTCCAGTACGGGGTCGGTCACGTTTTCCGTGTTTTAGCGGAAAACTGGTTCAGTCTCTAGCTAGGTGAAAAAGTGGTCGCGAGTTGGTGATTTGTCATTTTATGTGAAGGTCGATTTTCTGCCACTGTTTTGTCGTGGCCTTAACTTTTTACTCGTAGCTCGGATTGATATGAAATTGGTGGCCGAAGTTCACTAATCGAGTCAGGAAAGTTTTTCGTGTTTTGCCGAAAGTCTGTTTAGGCCTGTAGCTGGGCCGTATGGGGCTGTTTATACAGCCTGGTCCGAAAAACTTCCAGCTTTCTGTCCCTGTTTTGTTTTACACATAACTTTTGCTTGGAATGTCGGTTTGGGATGGGACCGGTGCCAAAAGTTTCGTTTCGGAGTCTATTAAGTTTCCTCTGTTTTGCGGAAAGACCAATTCGGACCATAGCTAGGGCGAAGTCGCTATGTTGTACTGAAAGGTCCGGGTGTTCGCTGTTCTGCGAAGCGTTCTTGTAAAATCTATAGTAAATTATAGAAAAGTCGTTAGGACGCGTGCGGTACGTCCCTGAAATCGTAAGACTGAGAACTTCGTATTTATGAATTTTAATTTCTGTATTTATCAGTTTTAAGGGGGTAAAACAGGTCCCGAACAGACCCGTAACCTTTAAGAAAAAGCTGGAATATTTAGTCGTTTGAAAGCTAGTAAACGTGTTATGGGTCGGGACTTTCCTTTGACTTTTTATACGTATTTAGGTGGGAGAAAGTGAAGAAGATTGCCATGTTGGTGTTGCGTTTCGTGAGCACGTTGCTTAGCCTTGAGGTGAGTTCTCTCACCGCGTAGTTAGGAATTTCATGTATGTCGTTATTTTGTGTTACGTGTGATTACGTGTATTTATGTGCTTACGTGAATTAGATGGGATGTGATAACTGGTTGTGATTTATTAGATTCGTATGTGGAATATATATATATATATATATATATATGCATGTGTACACCTCGGTGGGACTGAGGGGGCTCGGTGGGACCGAGGGCTCGGTGGGACTGAGCTTGTATTAATTACTCGGTGGGACCGAGGGCTCGGTGGGACTGAGCTTGTATTAATGTATTTTGTGTACTCGGTGGGACCGAGGTTCGTGCTTATATAATAATCATTATGTGGTTTGATATTCGTGATGATGGTGATGTTGCCTACTTGCGAGTAGGGGCGATATGCGTGGGGTTGCTACCTACGTGTGTGGCTGGATTCACTAAGCGTTTAGCTTACCCTTTCCCAATGTGTTGTTATTTCAGGTGCGGGCGGCAGTCGGGCGTGACCGTACACACATGGAGCGCGGAGTGTCAATTATTATTAAACTTTCACTTTTGAACCCTTGAATTTAGTTATGAAATTTTCCGCTGCATAAACTTTGTTGATGGTTTGAAGTAACGACGTTAATTTTATTTAAGACGTCAATTATTAAATCATGGTTGTTTTAATGAAATGTATGTTTTAAAAATTTTAAATTTGCTTGTAATTTTTGGGACGTTACAGACGTGTTGAATGCAACTACTTGAGGTGCCTTCTAAGGTTCCAATCTTACTTGCTATTTCCTGAAAAGCATGTAAATGAGAGGGTCAACTATAAAATAGTTGGTGAGATCACATGTTTAATGAGTACAACACGGTTTGTCATCGAAATAGTTTATAAACCACACAAGTGGATAAGTCAGCCGGTTATAGAAAACAGTTTTAATCCGCACAAGTGGGTAAGTCAAAATAGTTTAAATCCGCACAAGTGGATTTTGTAAAGTGATTTAAATCCGTATAAGTGGATAAATCAAAGCAGTTGAAATCCGTACAAATGGATAAAACAACCGGTCGTAAAATAGTTTTAAATCCGCACAAGTGGATAAAGAATTCATTTGTCAGCATGCGCAAGGTACAGTATTGTATGCAATTACATGTTAAAGTAATGAGCCACTACCCAGACCTACTGACTGTATCACGCCCCGTACGTCCTACCTCAGCGGTGGGTATCATTCCACATGGGTAAGACCAATTAGACACATGTTCAGTCCTACCTCAGCAGTGGGTATCATTCCACATGGGTAAGACCATTTAGACACATGTTCGGTTCTACCTCAGCGGTGGGTATCATTCCACATGGGTAAAACCATTTAACGTTATCCATAATATATCAAGCGGCTCACAAAATGAGCTAATGGGTAATGTAAAATCACCGGGGACTTAATAGCAAAACTCAGAATCAACTAACATTAGCATACATACCATAGCGCATAAGTATACGGAGAAAATATTCAGTATTTTAAATAAACAGTGAAATCGATGCGTAATAGAATCGGTGCGTAAAATAATTGTAGTAACGACATGCTTTTCACCCCAAATATGTAGAACATTGAAAAAGGGGCTGTGAACTCACATGATAAGCGATAGAATCCGGGAATCTCCCACAAGAACTCCGAGATGATCCTACTTCAAACCTATGAACGTAAGGTCACTAGTGAGTTCTCAATCTCGAAGGTTCGGTACTAACTATCCAAATCGTCATAAAATGCCTTGTTGTGTTTTAATATTATAACGTAATAAACGTATACATTGTTCTTGTTGGATTAAAGTTTCGGCAATTTCGTCACATTAAGTAACGGAAAGGGTTTTAAAGAACATAAACATATATAGTACATATATATGTATAAACCGAAATTTTATCGTAAGAACGATAAGATTTGAAGGGTTTTGAATGTAAAGACAATATTTAAGTGCATAAATATATAGGTATAGTATATATTTATATTCCACGATCTCATCATAAAATGATGAAATGGGATCAAGAATATATAAAATGCAAAAACATATATAAATATATTATATATATGTATATTCCACAATTTCATCAAAAATGATGAAAAGGGATAAAGAATAAATAATGTGCATAAATAAAATGTAAGTATAAGATATACATATATATTCCACTATTTCATCATAAAATGATGAAATGGGATTTGAAATTAGTCCTTAATAATAATAAGAATTTGTCCTTTGCTGTCCATAATTTGATGTCACTTTGTGTCCAACTTTGGGTAACTACCAGGTATAATTTGGTCATGAAATTTTATGTACAGGTAGTTCAATGAGTTAGGAAACTTTTGGCATAAGTTTCATAATTTTTGGAAGAGTCTAAGTATATGAAATAATATACGACGTAAAACCCGACATAAAATGTTGCTGTTTGCGTAATGATTTTGTGAGGACTGTTTGGTAGATGAAATCTGTGAGTTTTTGATCGAAACCACTTGGGTTTGAATCTTAACACATAAAAATGATTTACAGAAAAAGAATTATTCAATTTTGAGTTATACTGAGTGAGATATGACCCTTTGAAGTGGGGTGTGGAATCTGACAGCAAGCTGTCAAAACCACACATTGTGCATGTGCTCCCATATGATCTTTTTAACCAATATTCTTATTCCTTTGCATGCAAAATCCGATTTGACCCTCTTCCATATATTTATTTTCAGTTCCAAAACACATTTTTGATCCATTTAAAATGCATGCAAGTTACCTATCAACTCAACTTTTATAAATTCTTGTAAAAGACTCATTTTGGGAAAAGGTTGATGTTCTTGCCAAGAACATCAGCATGCATCTTAAAATTGTGCATCCTTGGCTCATGCATGTTTGTTTAAGTATGTTTTTAGTGGATTTCAAAGACTTACTCATAAAACTCTTAAATAAAAGATGATGGATTTCTCAAGAAAGTACATGCATGTGTTTTAAATGTTCATCTTTGGTCTTAACTTAGGTTTGATTTTGGACTCACCATCTTTCTACTAACAAAAAGATGTTATGATGGTAAATCTACAAACATTAAAACATAGTAAAGATGGTTTTTAAAAATATAAAGAAAGTGTAGAAAAGATGAAGAACATTCATAAAATGCAAGAAAGTTGAAAAAGATTTAAAAGAGTGTGTGTGGATTTCACCCAACACACTTGTTTTTACCTTTGATTATCTTGAACTTTTGAAGAAATATGACTTTGGGGCTGGAGTTGGGATGAAGATGGATGAAGATTTGAAGATCTTGATGAAGATGAAGATGAAGATTTGAAGATGGAGAGAGAAAGAATTGCAAGTATTCTTTTAGTGAGAGAGTGAGATGAGACAATGAATGAGAAGGAGATGTTAGTTGCTACATATGGAGTAGAGAGGGGGGGGGGGGGGGGGGGGAGGGGGGGGGGGGTTCTCAAGGTGGGGGGGGGGGGTGTGGTGTGATAAAAATAAATTGTCAAATCTTGTCTTTTTGATTAAAATTTAAAATACAAGTATTTTCTTAATAATTAAAATACAAAGTAATTATATATAAAATAAAGTATTTATGTATAATATGATTGAAATACATAAATTATCAACTACATAAATATTTGTAGTATAAATGTAGGTTAAATTGGCATTTTATGAGATTTATGGATAATTTCCTAATTCAAGGATTTCTTAGGCAAAATTTCTCGAATTTTCCTATCGTACCACGTTTGCTGCTAAAATTGCACTGTGTGAACTATGTCATGAGAAAATGAGGTATCCAGTGTAGTTCTAACCTGAGGTGTAAATTTGACAGTTGTCACAGTATATATATATATAATAATGTACAATTGTAAGCAATCGAAAATTTGGGTTCTCCTTAAAAAAAATTGGTTATGCTAGATCAAAAGAGCAAAAGTCGAAAATTAATCCACATCAAAACTACCAAAAGACTCCTTTAAAGCCCCACAAAAAAGAATAAATTTGGGGAAAAAAGGGTTGATCCAAAAATAACCCGCAAACACTCGCCCTATCAAGTCCTACCGATCAAATGAAGAGGCACGTCAACGGAAGAAATAAGTTCCCCGACGAATCCAAAGGTAACACATCGGCATCTCAAGCTCCAATATTGCAAAATCTCGTGTTAAAAATTTCGGTCATTCTATCTTTTTCTTCATTCTTTTTACTTGAGGACAAGTAATATCTCAAGTTTGGGGTGTGATATCCCTCGATTTTAAAGTTATTTGATACTCTTTTTAAACCCATTTTAACCTTTTTCTAACCTTTTTCTAACCTATTGATCCCTTCTAATTCATTTGGTCTAAATTGTTCCAAAGTTTTTAAAATAACCAAAAATATCCTATTTTCACAGTTTGGTGCGCCACTGTGGTCACAGTGTCACCACCGTGGCAAGCTGCTGCAATGCTTTGATTTTCTGCAGATTATTAGAGCCATTTTCATGCAAGAAGAAGGAAGGCTTGATGGGGTCAATGCCGAGTCTTGTGAAAAAGAGGATGTTTGGTAAAGACAAATCATATGGAGCCAAAAGATGAGAAGAAGCCACCACATGAGAGGTCCCTTTCCCCATCTCATGTCTCTTTCATCCCATCTCTCCTCCTCCACCTATAAAAGCAAGGCTTGGCTTGGCATTTGAAGATCATCCCATAACATCTTATTACACTTCATACAACTTAGTTTACTTTGAATCAACTGAAGTTAGAAGTAGTTTGCATTTTTAGTTCTAGTAATTTATTTTCTAGCAAGTCTAATTTCCGTCCACCACTGTGGTGAACTTGTGGCCACAGTGGTACGTTTACGTTTAATGAAATTTCAGTTTACGTCTTTCTTCTTCTCCATTATGTCTTATATTTTTATGAGTAGCTAAACCCCCCCTTTGGGTGTGGGTGTGAGCTAAGCCCGAGGGATAAAATGTAACACTTGGGTGTTACCACTTTTTGTTAACTTTTCGGTTTAGTCATTCGAGTTGAAGCTTTTACTCAACGTGGACAAGATGATCACCTGTGCGTGTTAATATTAGTTCTTAGACCTCGAAAGGAGCGGATCCAAAATACAGCTTGAATGATGCAAGATGGTTTGAGAAAATCTGTAATAATCACATAAAGATATGGATTTTTTTCATAATCAACACTAAGGTTCAGATGTCGGTCGAATGGTGTGACATAGAGATATGCGCATCTCTCCATACTGGCGGAACTAAGAATCTCGAGGTCTACTTAGTGAGGTTGGCAAACCGGAAGTTGACAATTGTGGCCGCTTTGTGGTGAGACTGTGCCCACATCCTATATGACGTAGCTTCGAGAGGAGAAAATCGTATAGGGGCCAAATGTGACTAGTTGAGTTGACTATTTATGTTGCTATAATACCCTCGGGAAAAGCTTGCACCCATACCCGTTTTTTTATAAATGTTAATTCGCTAAAATTCTCTATAAATCAACTAAAATATTAAAACCTTAACTTTTCACCGAAAGTTCGTGAAAATCTCAGATTCTTAGTAGACCAATCCCCGTGGATACAATATTGGGTCCTTACCATTATATTACTTGTGAAGCGAACACAATACGTGGTGTATACTTGCGCCATTATTGTGCACATTTTACGTGTGGTTATTTTGCTACCAGGGACGCATCATATAATCTATCCAATCTTCATTCGGAAGGTTTGGATATTGACAAAGAAGGAAGTTTGCCCTACCTTCAAATTTCAATCATGCACATTTAGTCTGTGGAAAACTTGTTGCTATTTCAACAATTTACACAATTTGAGCCTGATAATCAAGCATAAGTTTCATCAATCACTTCTAACACATGCACGTACACACAAAGAATATGTTTTCTTGTCATAACGTTCATAGAAATTCCTTAGTGTTTTTCGATGATTGAATGGAAGCCCTGGAGGAGTGAACATCAAAAAGCTCCTTTTCGAAGTACATTCGTTGTACTAAGTGGCTTTGTGCTACTTACAGGAATTTTAACTGATTCATATGTTGTTTCAGGGTTACCATATTAATTCAATCTGAATTTGAAAAGATTCGGATACATATCTTTTGGAATTGACGGTTAAACAATTCAAACGAAGGAGATTGTTACTGGTACATTCAAAGAATGCTGAAATTGAAGAAAGTTTTGATGATCATGATGCTCACAATCATCAAAAAGGGGGAGAACGTTGAATAGTTCAATTTCAAAGAAAAATTGATATTTTTTAAAGTCAAGAAGCTCGAGATAACAAGTCAAGATGTTTCGAGATGACTCAAGAAAGTTAAAAGTTCAAGGATTGCTATAGTTCAAGAGATGAAGATACACATTTCAAGATATTCAAAGCTACAAAGATTCAAAGTTCATTCAAGAATGTTTTCAAAGCTCAAAGAAAAGACTGAAGAAACTTGTCATAGCTTAAAGATGCAAAGATCAGTGATATGAAGATTCGAAGATGTGAAGATTTTGTTTTGAAGACTTTGATCAACGCAATGAAGTTATGAAGATTTTGATTGTAGACTTTGTTCAACGCTACAAAGATTTGAAGTTCATGTTTAAAGACTTGATGACTATTTGATTTTGAAGAGCCAGATGATGCTTAAAGATGTCAGAGTGGATTTTCGAAGATAAAGATCTGAAGATCACAAAGAGCTTAAGACTGTTGCCATAAATTTTTAAATCTTGAATCCAAAGGGGGATACTGCTAGTGCAAGAATTGTATTCAAGATTTAGTGATGAATCAAAGTCAAGGTCAATGTATTGTAATACTTGTAAATGGTCAAAGTCATAGAAAAGTCAACGTAATTAGAGTAATAGTCAAAGGTATAAATACCTTTGATGTAAGGGAGTTGTAAGTAACATTGAGAGAGAGACGTATGAGAGTGTATCAATTTGTAATTGTAGAGAGATGACTCTAGTGAGAGAGTCTAGAGAGAGAAAGTAGATCTCACTCCTATGTTGTATCCTTTCTCTCATCTAATCAAGAACTCTTTGATTCTTACATTGTTACTTGATAAGGTTGGACTCACATGTTTGTAGGGTGAAAAGACTTCGAAAGCGATGGAAAATGTACATGGTATCAAATCTAAAACCCCTTTTGCTATTTTCTTTTTTAGAAGGCAGTCTTGGATATGCGTCAATTTATATACGCTACACTATTGTTCTTTCTTTCAGAAAATAATGAGTTTGTTTCAATTGTCATTTCCACTGTTCTTTATTATATACCGAAGAGAACAGTCAGGGGCTCACTGCTGTTGAAGTTGATGCAACTTTTGGTCGTATAGAGTGTATGTATATTTTCACCCTAAGTCAACTTTTGTTAGCCACACACCACACACACATTTCCTTTGCTTAAACTATAAGACTGTTGGTAATGTTATAGCTTTTAGTTCCATTATTCCTAATCTAGGATTTTATCATCCATTACATCTATTGAGATTCTAAAATTATGCCCTTTGGTCTGAGATCAGAGAATACAACCTATATCAGAAAGTGTTGGAAGTACTTTTAACTGAATTTGAACTTTGAACATGGTAGGACAGTGAAAGGTTAATCCAATGATTCATCAAGACGTCGAGGTAATAACCTCATAACGAATTATACTTTCAAATTTTGATCAGGGGGGATACATTCTAAAAAGACGGGTTGTTGTTGGCTACCAATTAGTTCGAAGATGATCTCTCTACTTTACTTTTTTTTCTTTCCAAATGTTTGTAACTTTGTATTTGACAACAATACATCATTTTTTTCTCTCTTTTCAAATCCCATGTCTTAGAAACGTATCAACATGGATTCTTGGTAAGCTTTTACTCTGTAAGAGTCAATCACCCTCATTTATCGGGTAAGATTTTTGATCATTGTCTTGTCTTTTATCAAGTTCTCTTAATGGAAAATTACTCTTTAATATCTTGAAGTGCACAACTGATGAAAGATTAGGAGATGTGAGAGTTGATGAAAGGCATTATGTATCTTCAAGACATTGTTTTTTTGGGCGTTTGTTTTTTATATCTTTTCATCCCTAATATTGCATATGTAATGAAATGGTTATATAATAGTATGGTTAACAATGTTCAAAGTACTTGATTTATACCAATATCCCATATTCATGCAAAAACGTTTCATTCCAATTTTACAGTTAAATTTTTACATCCTGCTGCATTGTGCATGTACACAACTAGCATACATACACACATATGTACATATGTGATGGACACACACACACAGACGCACACACACACACACATATATATATATATATATATATATATATATATATATATATATATAGAGAGAGAGAGAGAGAGAGAGTGAGAGAGAGTCAGGTTCAGGGGAAAACCTCAAAAAAGGGAAACTGAAGAACACTCTGGTATCCCTTCATCTGGATTGTATACACTTGTGCATACAACTAATTTGTAACATGTGCCCGTGCATATGTACAAATGCATAATGCACACGTGCATAAATACCAAAAAACAACTTAACTTACTTGTATACACAAGTGCATACCGTCCAGATGAAGGGCTACCACGGTGTTCCTCAGTTTCTATTTTTTAAGGTCCCCCTCTCTCTCTGTCTCTCTCTCTCTATATATATATATATACACACACTATATTAGAAAGCATTTGATCCAAACTCTTAAAAACAATCATTTAAGTAGCGTCTTTTTCAATGAACTGTATCAGGTTTGTCTTTTATTATTTGCTTGAGTGTGTATTGTTATTACCGCCATTCTTGAATTCTTCTTGATTTCTTTGGGGTGTTTGTGTTTGTATATGAAGAGACCCATTAATTGCTGGAACTTGAGAGAACAAATGGAATAGTCTCATTTCAAACACCTGTATCATGTTTGTCTGGTTTCTTTCATATTTGATTTCTTTACTATGCACATCAATTTCATTTCTACATATCTGCTTTGTTATCTTCTAAGCTATTTCTTCATATGCTTGTAGGTTTATCATCATCAAACCATAATTGTTAATATTGATTTCTACAATGTCTTTCAGAACCAAATAGGCAAAGGTAAACCAAAATTTATATTCAAAAATCTTCATCGTGATTGATAAAGAAAAATTAGTACGTTCTTCACCTTATCCCCCAAAGCATTAGAAAATGAGTTTCATTATTAATTAACTTTTCATGTTTATTTTGACAGCAAACATCAGAAATATAAAACGATGAAGGTATGTTCAAGGTAACAGATTTGCTATCATGATAAGGTTATATTATTTGTTAACTCATGTTTCTTGCATGTTTTTTCTTCGTGGTTAGGTTATATTATTTGCTAACATGATAAGGTTATATTATTCATGTTTCTACTCCTCAAATAATAGCATTTCATTTATTCTTTTGATGGCTACAAGTTTGTGTTGAGAAGCGACTGGTGATTGAAGAAGTAGAGGTGGTGCCACAGGGAAAAAAATGAGGTATGGGAAGCCTTGGTAAATTTTGTAGCTTTGTGTTTCCTCGAATTTTTGTACACGAGGAGGGTATGTTAATTTTTGTAAATTTCTGCTATTACATAATACAATTCTATAAATTTGGTTGAATACAAAATCCTCTATCTTCGTATTTGCAACAAGCCATTGACCCTACCCTACTTTGATCGATCTGGTGTTCATCTCGGTGTCTATAGTCAGCCTCTTTCTAGGTTTGTAGTCGATTTTGTTTTTCATTGCTTCTTTTTGATTTCGATTGATTAACATGCTTGTTTTCCATTCTAGGTTTCCAAGTCAAAAGGTTCGATTAACAGGTTTGTGATTGATTTATCTGGGTTCTTCGATTACAATCGATTGCAAGTCTCAATCTTCACTTCATCTTTGATAACAAGTTTATGTTTCTTCTTTTATGTTTTTTCAATTAACCGGTTTTCGTCTCCACTTCATCTTCGATCAACATTTTACCGCTGCTTTTTTTTTCCCGATTATCAGGTTTCTAGTACTTCTTTTTGTTTATGATTAAAAGGTTTCATTGTTTTTTTTTTCACTTGACGGGTTTCCATTGCTTCTTTTTATTTTCGATTGCAATAGCTTTTTGTTTGTCTCGATGCTCATAGTTCTTTATCTGGGTGCATATATAATGTATAACTTAACTTCATTCAATTACTTTAAAGAGTTGGAAACATTGTTAATCGAAGAAGCAATGTAACATGTAGACACTAATTCCAGCTTGTTCCAGCTTGTTCCATGGGGTGGGCGTGGAACATGCCTGTTCCACTTTGTTCCACTCTGTTCCTGTCTGTTCCACATAAAAGTCCTGCCAAACATGGGACAGTGATCCCTGTTCTGTTCTGTCCTGTCGTGTCCAGTGTACCAAACGCACCCTAATAGTACAAGATTCATTTTTAAATCAGACATCTAAAAAGCCACTGCTTATTTTATGTGGTTCATCATGTGAATCCTTGGCATGGATTTATTTCGTTGCAAACAAGCCAATGATCATTGTATAATAACAGAATGAACAAATTTTCAAACCTTTGCACTAGATTACATAGACACTATTTAGCATGTATTACAACTTATAATTCCAAGACATGACCAAATACAAATGATGATTTAGTTAAAATATGAGCATCCTGCCATGCTAGACTTGTGATTCCATAATTTATCCTTTTGATGCATCGATTAATGCATTAAGGGCCCTCGGGCGCAGTGGCTTTGTTGGCAAAGGAACATAGTGAAGTTTTCTCAAATTTATGCATTAGTGGCTGACACGGGGTTTTGACACCCCGCGAATCTTACCGCAAGTGTACGGGTCGAAATCAAGTAATAGTACTTTAGAAGTACGAGTATCGAATCACGGGGAACTAGGAACTAAGTATCACAATTACTATAAGCTCGATTAACTGGACTGTCGAAATTGGAAGATGGGTTTTAAAACTAATTATTAGCAAATCACAACTTAAACGAAAACGGAACAGATAGAGAGAAAAGTTGAGGGTTGGAAATCCTCCGGTTCTACACACGCACACAAACAACTCAAACAATTACCAGTTTTATCCCCTTAATGATTCCCAAATCTTTTAAAGTCACCGTTGTTCTCTTTCAAGCCACAACGGGTTTTATTTTGAAAAGGATAAGTTTAATCTCTCGATCTCACCTATGGATTTCAAAACACATTAAGTACTCGATTTATATTTAACTCGGCTAGATTTTCTCTCGAAATCAACCTAACGGGTTAATTGGGACTAAGACTTATTCAGTATATCTCTATCACTGATTTATCGTCTTAGGCATGCAATTCCTAGTTCTACTTAACAGTTAATCCTTTCGAACTCGACTGAAAATAATAAATCAATTAAAAGCTAGCTAGACTTTCAAAGGCATTAAACACAAAATCACATGCTTCATTAATCAAGGAAAAACCAATAAAAGTTCAAATCATCTGGTTACATGCTTTATAAACCGAATTCATTCCAACCCCCAACACGAACCGGTTAGTTCATGTCGGTGGTGGATTCAAACACAAGAGAGAAAGATGAAACTACGTATGTAAACATGGTAACGCGAAAGATTAAAAACATGAAAAATAACGTGGTGAACTCCCTTTAATCGTGCTTGTATCTACGTTCCGTGATGATTGACTCCGTGATCGGCCCTCTAACGTGACTCCGAAAGCTCCGAAAAGTCGCCGGAAATCGCCCCAAAATCGCCCCTGGTCGTCTGCCGAAAGTTGGATACCGAACGAATGACCTAAACCACGAATAAAATAGCTGATTTTCGACAAACAGAGGGTTACACCACTTGCCACGCGACTTGCAAGTCGCGTGGTAAGTCGCGCGTGTTGTTTTTGCAGCGTGGGTCGATTTCTGGTTCGCGGGTCGGGTCCTAGTTCGGTCGCGGGTCTTGGGCTTGGCTTTTGGGCTTCCGTTAGGCTTCGTTTGGAATCGTTTTGGGCTCTTTTTAGCTTCTTTTCTCGAGGAATGCTGCCTTTTAAATAACCTGTGTAATTCACTAGATAAACCGTAAAATACACGCCTTTTTACTTGAATACAAGCCAATCTCATTGGTTTGAGAACCGGAAATAACGCCAAAAAGTGGCGTTATCAACAACCCCAAACCGAGCGTTGCTTGTCCCAAAGCAAATTAGCGATAAAACAGAATTAAAGCACATATCAGTGAAAATATAATAACTGCACAATTTCCAATCGGTACCAAGTGATGCATCGGTGATTTCCCATACCCGTGAATATCTATCTCACTCTCGCCTAATTCTCATTTCGTTTGACCTATAACCTTCCATTGGGAGTTGAACTCGTGACTGTTCCGATCACATCAGGGTTGGACTAAGTCTGAACATACTAGGGAAAACATTTCGCCTCGACCCTACCTCATAGATACTCTCGTTTCGCTCTTGAACCTAGGTTATCGCTCGTGTTGTCATGTGTATGGAGTTTATGTACAAGCACACGCAGTAATTACATGACAACTATAAAGAAAGACGCACAAATGTCCAAACTTTTGATCTCAGAAGGAATCAAATAACAAGACAGGGAATATCGGTAAAGGTGGTCATAGACTCTAATCACGTTTTCCAGAAGATCATCCAGGTCTTTACACGGGTTGTAACGGGGCTAAGGTTAAGGTTAAGAACGAAGGGTATAAAGGATCAAAAATCCTCGGCGTGTCAATCATTGGCAATTCCGAACTTCTCGTTGCTTTACATTTGCTCACTTGGTCCTTTTTCGTCACTATTGGAGTCGCTTTGACTCACTTATTATGCAGATCTACTAACGGTATTTATTTACGTTTTTTTTTTGGGACTTCATTGGTCCTCTTTTCTAATTCATGGGTTGCATTAACCCATTTTATTCTCGTAACTGGCATGATTTCTTTCTTTTCCGCTCTATCTCTCTAAGTTCATTACTGCTTCCGATTGACACACTTTCGGATAAGGGTTGGCTAAGGCTTATGGCTAAAGGTGTAATGGGGGTTTAGAAACGAATGGGGTGAGTGTTTGGCTGCAAAGGAGCTATGGATACATACACGGGTAAAAAAGGGACGATAGCTAAAAACAGGCTTGACAAAACACACAATGCCTGGAATCATGTCTTAAGGTCCACACGATATGGTCTACTATACCCTTACCTAATATCCCGATGTTCATCTTTGCTACTCAATGCAATAATGTAGCGAGATCATTCTACATTCACGACAAGGAATTCGAAAAAGTGTATATGAATTTAGTGTATGAATCCCTCGAAATGAAAAAAACAAACGTCTTTTCCAGACTCAAAACTCACTATTGGGTGGTCTCCACTAATGTCCCTAGTCATGTCCTTTCCCAGTCCTTCCCTAACTGTCACGTCACTATCACAAGATTCTTCCCACAATGGTCGGTCTCAATCATTCAAAACAAATTTTTTTGGCTAATGTGATCTAAATACTCAGAAATGTAGGAAATCTACGTGCATGAGCTTGGGCCCGATTGGGCAACCCCAAACCTTACCCACACATTGTCCCCAATGTGCAAGTAAAGTCGTGGGTGATGCGACTCATTATGCAGTTATTAAAAGAACAGGCAAGGCATTACATATATAGCATAAAAAGACTACCCAAATTTTCTAAAACTAGGCACCCCAAACCTAGGCCATGGCCTAGGTTTGCCAAATAAAAGCCAAATAGAAGCCAACCCCAAACCTCGGTAAAACCGAGGTTTGCACAGGGTCAAAAGCATTGAGTGTGTAGATGCGAAAGATGAGGCACCCCAAACCTAAGTGAAACTTAGGTTTGTTGCCTCTCGTTAAACTACTAAGGAATAAACATCATACACCACTCATTAAAAGCAAGGTTTAGAACGTACCTGTTTTACCCGGCCGACTGAGATTCTCTTATAAGATTCGAGCACTTAGAGGGGATGGAGGGAGCACATGCGCACACAACAGAAATAAAAGCAAAAGACAAAAATGCAAGAAAAATTGAAACACACAAATGCAAGAAAGCAACAAAGATTTGCACGAAAAACGAACGAGAGCCAACAGAGAGAAAAGTTGAGGGTTGGAAATCCTCCGGTTCTACACACGCACACAAACTACTCAAACAATTACCAGTTTTATCCCCTTAATGATTCCCAAATCTTATAAAGTCACCGTTGTTCTCTTTCAAGCCACAACAGGTTTTATTTTGAAAAGGATAAGTTTAATCTCTCGATCTCACCTATGGATTTCAAAACACATTAAGTACTCGATTTATATTTAACTCGGCTAGATTTTCTCTCGAAATCAACCTAACGGGTTAATTGGGACTAAGACTTATTCAGTATATCTCTATCACTGATTTATTGTCTTAGGCATGCAATTCCTAGTTCTACTTAACAGTTAATCCTTTCGAACTCAACTGGAAATAATAAATCAATTAAAAGCTAGCTAGACTTTCAAAGGCATTAAACACAAAATCACATGCTTCATTAATCAAGGAAAAACCAATAAAAGTTCAAATCATCTGGTTACATGCTTTATAAACCGAATTCATTCCAACCCCCAACACGAACCGGTTAGTTCATGTCGGTGGTGGATTCAAACACAAGAGAGAAAGATGAAACTACGTATGTAAACATGGTAACGCGAAAGATTAAAAACATGAAAAATAACGTGGTGAACTCCCTTTAATCGTGCTTGTATCTACGTTCCGTGATGATTGTCTCCGTGATCGGCCCTCTAACGTGACTCCGAAAGCTTCGAAAAGTCGCCGGAAATCGCCCCAAAATCGCCCCTGGTCATCTGCCGAAAGTTGGATACCGAACGAATGAGCTAAACCCCGAATAAAATACCTGATTTTCGACAAACAGAGGGTTACGCCACTTGCCACGCGACTTGCAAGTCGCGTGGTAAGTCGCGCGTGTTGTTTTTGCAGCGTGGGTCAATTTCTGGTTCGCGGGTCGGGTCCTGGTTCGGTCGCGGGTCTTGGGCTTGGCTTTTGGGCTTCCGTTAGGCTTCGTTTGGAATCGTTTTGGGCTCTTTTTAGCTTCTTTTCTCGAGGAATGCTGCCTTTTAAATAACCTGTGTAAATCACTAGATAAACCGTAAAATACACACCTTTTTACTTGAATACAAGCCAATCTCATTGGTTTGAGAACCGGAAATAACGCCAAAAAGTGGCGTTATCAGTGGCAGACTTTTTGAAATCCCCATTTGCAAGAATTTAACGACATCCCAAAAATAAAGACCGGTGCATCCATTATGTAAGCTTGCTCTTGAGTTCAATATAATGTGTTTCTACACTTTAAACTCTAATATGGGATTTTAAATTAGGGAACGGGGGTAAAATCGTGTTATTCCACTAACATTATTTGGTTTGGCAGGTTTCAAAGGTTTGATATTTTCTCAATTTATTGTTTTCAGTTTGATTGAGGCTTTTTTTAGGATTCCACAACATCATCCAACTCAAAAGTACAACCACTAATAGCATATTAACGTTGTTCAGCAACATCATGTTGTTGTATTTGTTAAATTTAAGCTAGGCATGGATGATCAGGTTGTCAGATTAGTTACTTGACCGTTAGGTGTACTAACGGGTAGTTAACAAATATGGTTTGACTGTCAACCTATTTGAAACAGTGTGTCGATTGGTGAAAGGGTTGCAACCCTTCTCTGTCTATATTTACATGTATGCTATGTACGTATTATGATGTTGATTAAAAAATAAACAGATATTATGTTCAGTTTGCTATAACATTGCGGTATCATAGCGCAGAAGATGGCCTCAACTTCGAACACCATCTTGCACCCTCAACTTCCCAAATTGTGTTAGCCCCAAGTATTTCAATGTAAAAGTATTGAAAATATTACAAGTCAGAAGAACATCAGAGAACAAGACATCAAAGATAGCTCAGAAGACTTAGCAGAAGATCAACAGAAGAACGTGAGAGACCAAACGTGAGAGACCAAACCATCAGAAAACCATCAGAGCTATCAGAGCTCTACTCTAGCAAATGATCTCTGATGACCAAGACCTCTGTGAAGCCGAAGACTCGTAGACATTCTCTAAGTGTTAGATTAGTGTTTACAATTTCCATGTCAGCCCTAAAAGGACAACGACCTACTTTCCACGTGTCATTCCAGGTAGGACTGTAGACGAACCGAGCGTTCAGCGAACCGTTCAGTGGGAAGTTCGTTTATTTAGTAAATGAACGAACTTGAACACGTTTTTTTTGTTCGTTTAGTTAAATGAACGAACATGAACAATGGTCTCGTTCGTTCATTTATGTTCGTTAATGTTCGTTCGTTTATGTTCGTTTATGTTCGTTTACGTTCGTTTATGTTCATTTATGTTCGTTTATGCCTAATGAAATTAATACGTAAAGTCATCAAGTAAATTGATCTTTTAGACTTTATCTTTTATACCTCCTAAGTTAACCGGGTTTTTCATTTTGTTAAGGTATTTTTTACGAACGAAATGATGATTACGGTGGTTGTTTTTTGTTCATTTGGGTTCGTTTGGCTATGTTCATTTAAGTTCGTTCGTTTATGTTCATTTAAAGTTGTTCGTTTAGGTTCATTTAAGTTCGTTCGTTTAACTCTTAATGAACGAACATAAACGAACACGAACAAACAAAAATTCTTAACGAACGAACATGGACACAAAAAATCTCGTTCGTTTACCGTTCGTGTTCGTTCGTTTGTTCGGTTAAGTTAAACGAACGAACATGAACACGCCTCCATTCGTGTTCGTTCGGTTTGTTTACAGCCCTAATTCCAGGGTTTGATAGTACACTGATTTACACTTTATCAGGCTATAAATACAGAGTAGTGGAGCACACAATTGTAAGAATTACTGTAAGAGCACACTCACTGCACAATTCCATTCCACTATCTGTGTACGTTTTGTAGCCTGAGAGAATTCAGAAGAAACACACACACTAAGGTGTTCTTGGTGTTCTTCGTATTATTATACGAGCAGTTTGTTGATTATTAATATCTTGTTCACTGTTCTATATTATTATTCTCTTATTGTTCTTACTTATACAATTACTCATTATCAAACAGTATTATTATGCTTTCGCTATCTTTGATATATATGTTTGAATGAGACAATGTGAATTTGGGAACCAACAATTGGTATCAGAGCAGGTTGATTTGCTTAAATCAAATCGATCCAATCTATACAGGTTGATTCACTCTTGTTGATTGTTAGTTATTCTTCAAGTTTCTTGTTATACCCTGTTTTATCAAAAACCTGAAACTAGTGATTTCAAGCTTCAAATATTTGTTCAAACCACAAAAGCAAGTTTAGAAAGTGCTATTACATTAGATATTTTACACTGTTTGTCTCTTTTCACGATTAAAACTCTTTCTCCATTCAAGAAAAACTTCACACTATGTTTTCTGTAAAAATAGCAAATAACAACATCAATGCCATTTATACCGCTGGTTCATTAACCAAACCTCCTACTCTTCTGAGGGATGAATACCCTCAATGGAAGATTAGGATGGTCAACTTCTTTGAAGGCATGGACAAAGATCTTATGCGATCTGTCACAAGTGGAACATTCCAATCAATGGTTTTGGTTCCTCGTTTTCCTGCAACAGAAACTACTGCTGAGATTACAGCTCACTTCGAACCTAAAACCACCGGGTTTACTGAAGAAGAGAAGTTAAAAATGGAAAATGACTCTAAAGCAGTTAGACTTCTGATAATGGCCATTCTAAACGATATTTTCCAAGAACCGGACTCATGTGTTACTGCTAAGGAGATCTGGGATCAACTTTCGAACCAACTTGAAGGGGAAATAAAAACCCAAAAGAATAGAAGGACCCAATGTATTAATGAATACAATGACTTCAAAGCTCTCCTGATGAAACTATGCAACATACCTACAACAAATTTAATGTGTTGATTAACAAGTGCAGAAAATGTGGGGTTGTCAAATCAAAGGAAGATTACAATGTTCTGTTCTTAAAAAGTTTAAATGATGAATGGCTGCACTTATCTATGTCTTTGCAAGCTAACCAGGACCTGGATACATGGTCACTCACAGATGTGTATTGTACTCTTGCTGCACAAGAAAAAGATGTTGTCAAACAGAAGGGCAAATCCTCTGTGGGAGGACTTCTGGCAATAATCTCTGAATGTAAAACACCCTCAGAAAGGAAATCTACCAGAGATAATGTCACCAGATAGAATAAGGGAAAGGAGAAGGTTCCGAAGAAGAAGGTGAAGAAGAGCCTGATTGTTGAGAGTAAAGAAGATGACAGCGTGTCTGATGCTGATGAGGATGCTGATATTAATGCTTTTGCCCACTCTCTTGCCTTAATAACTCAACAGTTTAACAAGAGATTTATCACCAGAGGACTGCACCTTACCAGAATCACAGAGTTGTGCCAGAACAGAGACCACCTCAGTACCAACAGAGGTACATCCAGCCAGCACCACAGAAACCAACAGTTGTTGCTCAACCCATCAACCAAAATGATGGAAGATGCTTTAGTTGTAGCAAACCAGGACATTTCTCTGCCTACTGCAAAGGTAGATTGGTAAAAGACCAGGACTACTATAACTTCAAGGAGAGAAGTTATGGAGCAGGGATGGAAAACTAGATCTCTGACTCGTCTTCTGATGATGAACCAAAGTTGGCAAACTTCTGTGGGATGTCAATAGAAGAGAAGATGACAGAGGGGATGACAGAGACAAGCTCTGTAGATGGATCACTGGAGATCTCTGAACCTAATGCTAAGGAATGTTCCACCTCTGACTCCAACTCTGATTCTGAACTTGAAATGAATGTATCTAAACTAGCTCAGAAAGATTTATCCTTCTACAAGCGAGAGAAAGATCTCTTGGAAATGGAGAAGGAAGAAATTTCAAAAGAAAAATCTGAGCTAGAAGCTTTACAAAAGCAAAAAGAACTATCTTTTTCTGACAAATGCAAAGAATATGAGGAAGTTTTGAAATTGAAAGGTGATGAGGTTAAGAGATCAGAGTATGAAAGGCTTAACTCTATGGCTTTAAAGAATTATTTTCAAAAGGAAAGAGAAGTTTTACACCAATCTTTACAAAGAAAAGAACTTCTGATAAAGAAGTACCAGGATGCACAAGATGTGCACATTAAAATCAACTCTCAGATGGACACTCAAGGTCTGGGTTTCAAGGACCTTGATCCTTTCACTATAAGGGAGAAGAAATCTCTGTGCTCAACCTTTTGTGTTGGGAAAGTCCAGATGGCTGATTGTATGGTACAAATGTTTTTACAAGAACAAAAACTTCAAAAGGGTCAAGGGCCAAGAAGCTGAATTTTAGAAATGTCTGCTATGACACCTCTGACCATGAAAAGATTACATAATCATCTCTAAAGTTAAATCATGATCAAGGAAAAGCTGAAATCATCATTTCTAAATCTGCTGAAAGCCTTGATCCAAAAGAGATCTTTAAGTTAGACTTTTTCAAAGCACATAAGTCTTTTACTTCTGTGAGTGGTCCCTCTGAAGTCAAATCTCAGAGTGAACTTAATCCAGAAGCACCTGATTTCTTTCCTACCTCTGAGGATGTTAGAACAACATTTGAGGAGGGCTTTCAAAGAGTTCTTGAGGAAAACTATGTTTCTGATGCCTTGAAAACAATGTTCAGAACATTTAAAACTTGCACCACCAGACATTTAAACTTCTCTGACTCCAACAGAGCAAGCTTCTGTCACAATCCCTCAGAGACTCTCATCTCTGACAGAGTCACCAGAGACTTTATGGACTCTGACTCTGACTCAGAGGTTGATGAGCAAATTTTCTGTGCACCAGAGAAGATCTTGCACAAACCAAAACATACATTTATTGGATCTCGTATTTTAAATAATGTCAATTCTGTTCCAAAGAAAGGACCCATTATGCAATGGGTACCTAAGAAAAACTAATTTGTCTTGCAGAAACAACATGTGCAAATTTGGTACTTGGACTCTGGATGTTCAAGGCACATGACTGGAAATAAAGAGTTGCTAACCTCATTCAAAGATAAAATGGGAGGTGCAGTAACTTTTGGTGGAGATGGGAAAGGACAGATTAGAACAAATGGAGGTGTATCAGTTTCTAAAGTTGCTTATGTAGAAGGGTTAAATCGTAATTTTCTTAGCATAAGTCAACTTTGTGATCATGGTTTTGATGTTAACTTTAAGAATAAATTTTGTTCTCTGTTAGTTTCAGAGTCTGGTCAAGAACTGCTCAGAGCTGACAGAAAAGGCAATCTTTACAAAATGAATTTCAATCCAAATCAAAAATCTAATATAGAAAGACTCTGTTTAGTTTCTTTGAACAAAGAAGATACATGTCTCTAGCATAAAGGATTTGCACACTTAAACTTTTCAAATCTTGACAAGCTTGTGAGACTTAACTTAGTTAAAGGTCTGCCTTCTCTTAAATTTGACAGAGACCATCTATGTTTTGCATGTGAAATGGGTAAGCTCAAAAGAGCTTCACAAAAAAAAGAGTGATCACAATTGTCGTAGACCTTTGCACATGTTACATGTGGATCTCTGTTGTCCCATCTCTGTGCAAAGTCTCACTGGAAAAAAGTATATCCTAGTATTAATTGATGAATATTATAGATATACTTTTGTTGAGGTCATCAGAGCAAAATTTGATGTCCCAGAGATATTGATAAATTTGTTGAAAAGAATTCAGGTGCTGCTGAGTTTAAAGGTAAAGAAGTTGAATAGTGATAATGGGACATAATTCAAGAATGCAAAACTTGAATCATACCTTACAGAGGAAGGCATTTATCCGATCTTCTCTGCTGCCAGAACTCCTCAACAGAATGGTGTTGTGGAGAGGAGGAACAGAACTCTGGTAGAAGCTCCCAGAACAATGCTAACAGGATTTGATCTCCCAGCCAACTTCTAGGCAGAAGCAGTTTCAACAGCCCGATTCACCCAAAACAGAGTTATCATAGTGAAAAGATTCAAAAAGACTACTTATGAACTCATCAACCACAGAAAGCAAAATGTGAAGTACTTTTATGTTTTTGGCTGCAGATGCTATATCCTGAATAACAGAGTTCAACTTGGGAAGTTTGATAGAAAGGCTGATGAAGGGAAATTCATTGGATATTCTCTAACTTCAAAAGCCTACAGAGTCTATAACATCAGAACCAAGGTCATTCTGGAAAGCATCAATGTATCCTTTGATGACAGAACATCAAGTATCTCTGAAAGTTGATCATCAGAGAGGATACATATCACAGAAGAGCCCAGTTCCTCAAAGACAAGAGAAGAAAATATCAATCTGATATTTAATGACTTCTTTGATGATGAAGATTCCTCTGAACTCATCAACAGAGACAATCAAGTTCAAGGTTCTGAAGGACAACAACACTTAGGTACATCTCTGTCTGGTCCTTCAAATACTTCAACGTCTACTTCCTTGACTACAAGTCCAATTCAAGGAGAAAGTTCAAGACAACAGTTTGAGGAAGAAGAACCTGAACCAGAACCATCATCACCCCTGATGACAAACATTGGAAGAAATTCCATTTACACAAGTTCACCTTCACAGAGCCCTGTTGGTACACTTCAGAGCAATGTGCCTTAGATCCCTGGTACCAATCCTCAGAGCTCTGAAGCTTTCACACACCAATTTCCTTCAGAAGCACAGACACCACCTCTTGTCCATGCTCTAATGACAAAATGGACAAAGGATCACCCCTATCATCAAATCATTGGTGCTCCTGAAGATGGTATGAAGACAAGATCAGCCACAATCAATGAGGCTTTCTTTGTGAACTTGTTAAGCATGATAGAGCCAAAGAAGGTCTCTGAAGCCCTTTATGACCCAAACTGGATAGAAGCAATGCAAGAAGAGATTTTGGAATTTAAAAGGAATAAATTTTGGTCCTTGGTTCATTTGCCCAAAGACAAATTAGCAATTGAAACCAAGTGGGTGTTCAGAAACAAGAAAGATGAGGATGGGATCATCATAAAAAACAAGGCCAGATTGGTTGCAAAAGGATACTGCCAAGAAGAAGGCATTGATTATGACGAAACATTTGCTCCAGTTGCTAGGATAGAAACCATCAGAATCTATCTAGCCTATGCGACCCACAAAGGATTCAAAGTTTATCAAATGGATGTAAAATCTGCCTTTCTGAATGGCAAGCTACATGAAGAAGTCTATGTCCAGCAACCTCCAAGCTTTGAATGTTCAGAGTTTCCAGACCATGTGTACTTGCTTGACAAAGCTTTGTATGGCCTTAAACAAGCCCCCAAAGCCTGGTATGAAACTCTGTCTACATTTATGTTGAATAATCACTTTGAGAAAGGTACTGTGGACACTACCTTATTCATTAGGAGATATAAAAATGATCTTCTTCTGGTACATATATATGTTGATGACATTATCTTTGGGTCTACAAACCAAAAGTATTGTGATAGGTTTTTTGAGTTGATGAAAAGTGAAATCAAAATGAGCATGATGGGAGAACTTTCATTCTTCCTTGGTTTACAAGTAAAACAATCTATTAGAGGCACCTTTATAAGCCAATCCAAATATGTCTATGATATTTTAAGAAAATATAAGCTCAACATCTCAAATCCTATGAAAACCCCTATTTCCACTGGAGTTAAACTTGACCATGATCTAGATGGTCAATCTGTAGATGTCAATATCTACAGAGGCATGATAGGTTCACTTTTATACTTAACCACAAGCAGACCTGATATAGTGTTTGCAACGTGTCTCTGTGCTAGATTTCAAGAAAATCCTACGGAATATCATTTGTCTGTTGCCAAAAGAATTTTCAAATATCTCAGAGGGACTCAATTTTTGGGTCTCTGGTATCCTCTTAACTCTGGCTTTGAGCTTGTAGCATATACAGATTCAGACTATGGAGGTTGCAAGAACGACAAAAAGAGTACTTTTGGAAGCTGTCAATTACTTGGAGACAAACTTGTGAGTTGGACATTCAAGAAGTAGAACTGTGTGTCAACTTCTACAGCAGAAGCAGAATATGTTGCTGCTGCTAGTTGTTGTTCACAAGTAATCTGGATGAAGACTTAGCTCAGAGACTATGGTCTTGAGTACAACAGAGTTCCAATCCTCTATGACTCAAAGAGTGCAATAGCAATCACGGCAAATCTAGTTCAGCACTCAAAGACAAAGCACATTGATATAAGGTACCACTTTATCAAAGATCATGATGAAAAAGGAACAGTTGAAATGTATTTTGTTTCAACTGACTTTTAACTTGCTGACCTGTTTACATAAGCCCTTGATGAAAGGAGATTTAACTTCTTGATCAGCAAGATGGGTATGCTCAATATATCTTCCTAATCTTTGGACAAAACATCAGAGTCTCTGACATCCATCTCAGAGCCTCTGATAGAGTAATTAGGTAATACATCTTGTTAGAACTTTTGTTGTTCTCTTCAGAGTTCTGTTAGCATACTTTCAACATTTTCTTGTTCTCAGAGCCTCTAATCTATCCATCAGAGAGACTCTTGTTTGTTTCATTTGTGTTCTTTTCTGTAAATACTTTTTCAAATCTTGCATACTTTAAGGGGAGCTTAAAAGTTTAATCTGAGAAATAAGCTCATCATTTAAAGGGGAGTTTAAAAGGTTACTTTGAGAATTAGCTCACTACTCAAGGGGGAGCAAGTCCAAGAAAATCAATTCTTTCAAATACTATGACTTGGCAAAGGATAATCATGAAGAAACCATCTTTGAGAAGGGAAAACCTATTCTGATGAAAACAACTTTGAATACATCTCTGAACTTTTCTTTCAGAATTTGGTCTCTGAAACTTCATCAGAGCATCTGAGATCAACATCAGAACCTCTGTGATACTTTCTGAGGTGAAATCTCTGTTTCAAAAGAGTTCACTGATCATTTCCACATCAGAATCAGGATTTTAATGATTTTTGGGTATTAAAGGTGAAACATGTTAAAAAGGGTTACTTGTGATAACATTAGAGAAGATACTCAACAGAGTCAAAATGACAGAAGAGGATGTCAACAGAGCTCTGTCGTTTTCAAATTCCTTGTGGCATTTTCTGAAACAATATGGACTCTGAGTGCGGGTTATTTCTGAGCCTCAACCACCCTTCACTGGCTAAACCCTAACCGTGACGGTTCCATCTCAGAAATTTGTCAGTTCCAAGAAACACGTGGCATCATACGATTGGCCAACAAAAATAAGCCGTAACCACGTCTCCTGAGACGACGTTCCACTATCTGACACTCGAGTACATTCCAACGTTATCCCTGAAAATCGATCGAGTATAAAAACCCATTTCAAACCTCTTTTCATTATTTACGCTTTCAAATCCTTTGAGTTCATCTTTTTCCCTCTCTTATTGCTTACCAAACCTTCTTGTGTTCATCCAACCTGACACCTGTAACAATGGCCGCACAAAACTCCGCAGAGTCAAGCAGAGTAGCCCCTGTCGATCAAATCGACATTCTACCTTTTCCTTTTAACAGTAACAACTTTCAAGTCAATCTTGACTTTACCAGATACGAACCTTTATACCACATCATCCTGGAATGTTTCCACCGTTCTGAGCTTTTCAACGCCCTAACAATGGTAGACACCACTATGCCCCAGGTTTATGTTCAACAATGGTGGTCTACCTGTCAGTACATAGAAGAACAAGGAGGAATAGTCGGGAAAGTAGACGCTGGTGCTCGTGGAAGAGCAGGAATAGTAAGGATCAGACCGAGGACGCTATATAGGATTTTCAACATTTAAACCCATGAACAACTCCAAATCGAAGCCTATGATGTTCCACCAGAACAACCCACCTTCATTGAGTTTGTCAAATTTTTGGGCTACAACGAACCAGAATTAGTGCCTTCAAGAGGAAGCATTTACCTCCAATCTGGAAGTTTATGTTCTCAGTTCTAAACCGCACCCTAACCTTGAAATCTGGTAGCCTAGACCAATCAACCCCTGCTATACTTAAAATCATGTATAGCTTGTACTTTGGAAGAAAGTATGACAGCGCAACAATGCTATATGAAGATCTTCAAACGGTCGTCGACAATAAGAACAAAGCTCTGGCACGAGACAAAGAAGTTGGTGATGACAAAGCCCTTAAATCCATTCTATTCCCAAGATTCATAAGCTTGACCATCAGAGAAGCCTATGAAAAGCTGCAACTAATTCAAGAAGGGGCACCTACACCATCCTAGACTATGGCGTCGTTCAAACCCACCAAATCAGGTATGTACCCTAATACTGGCAGAGTCCCTAGGACAATGCTTTCTCTGATTCACCTGAATCACACTTCTATAACCTCCTATAGACATGATGCTCAACCTTAATAACCTGAGGTGAGATCCCCAACATATTTAGGTTCTGAGCCTCAGTTGTATGAAATATCAGAAGAAGAGGAAGAAGAACCAAAGGCCAGAGCACCCACAGAGGGGTCTGCCTCAGAGAATGAGGAGGAGGAAGAAGAGAATGAGGACACAGTACCCTCAGAGGGAGTTAATGGGCCTTCAGAGAGAGGAGCAGAGAGTTCGTCCTCCTCTGAAGAGAGTGAGCAGAGAGAAGAGAGAAGAGGGTCCCGAGTTTTCTAACCCTATAGGAGCCGAGAGTCCTGTGAGGATACAAAAAGATGATCGTGTGAAAACACATGTGCGTTTTAGAACTCCTACCCCAACTCCCAGTGCAAGCAATGAGTCGTTTCATAACGGCGGAGATGCGTCTTGCGCTATTACTTTATATTATGTTTATTTACACAATATAAATATATCAACCAAGGTAATTTTTATTTGCATTCATTATTTTATTTTATTACAATTATTTATTTATTTATTTAATCAAACTTTTCATTCAATGAATCAAACTTTTTTTAATCAAATTTAAAGCATTATAGCCTTACTTTTATTAGTTACTAAGTTAACAATGCTTATAAATCAAACTTTTATTCAAAGAAAACATATATGTTTATTTATTATTATTATTTTTAACTAACCTAACAGTTACTTATAAATAATAACATTTATAAAATATGTCTAACATTTTTATATTTATTATTTTAGTAAGATAACAATGCTTAAAAGCAAAACTTTTATTAACTCGTCATGACGTGATCCACGCCTTACACAAAACGCTATGAGTCGTTTCGTAACGACGAAGATGTGTCTTGCGCTATATCGCGTCATGACACACCTTTTTGTACACCGGTTCAAATACAATATGTTCATAAATTAAAATTGTTGTCATATTCTATCTTCATATATAACATTTATAAACACCGCGCAACTCGCAGTGCAATTGCCTAGTTGTATATATGACTATATGACTGGAAAGGGTCGAAAGGGATAGGAACGAAGGAGGAGAAAACTCGTGCATTTTAGAAAGATCAAGACGTAGGGGAGATAGGACCCACAGACTTTTACTGTTGAAATGACGTCATTACGTGAGAAGTAGGAGGACATCTAGTATTTCAAATTGTGCTATGCTCTCTACTCTAGTATTTCATGCTCTCTCGCTCGTTTCCACTCCATCGTCTCCCATCACCGGCCGATGTAGCCATAACGCGGAAAGACTGTTGCGGTTTGTAACACCCTTCCTAGAGCCCAAAAGGCGTTACGGTAAATAGATTGATAAACAACACTAAAAGAATGAACCTTAAAATTTTTACTCATTAAATTTAACAATCTATTACAGCGGAAGCCTTATGAACTGAATATAAATTCTAAACGAATTAGTTCGTCCCATACCGAACTAGTTGTTACAACATAATGTATATCAAAATTCTCTACCAAGATCTAATCTAAATCCTTTCCCTTGTTAAGTCCACTGTGAATGGCACCTGAGATATACGAAATGAGTTAGCTTACAAAGTTAAGTGAGTTCATGGTTAGTTCTACGAAAACTGAAACAAACAATTCAATAAACTAATATTAATTAAATCAAATAACTTAAACAGTATGCTGAAACCGCTTCAACAAACAACACTGTTCTTATGAGAGACTTCATCCTTTTTAATGCACTACTCAACTGAAGACTAGACTGAATACCGACTTATGGGAAAATTAGTCTTGATAAATTACTGATGCTATTTAACCGTCGTGATTTAAAAATCACACACTTAACTGGCACTCGAAACAAAAACATACCAACTATGGTCTTCTTATAGGAACGCCGTCTAACCATACAAAATAATAAAACATATCACAAAGTTGACACACCAATTGTCACTAACTAATAAGCTCTTATTGATCATTGTGCAACTAACGCGTAATAACTCATATACTGATAACGGATAACTGATAACTAAAAACTGAAATCTGATAACTGATAGCTTATAACCTATAGTTGATAATTGATAACTGATAAATGTTAACTAATAATTGACAACTAATAATTGACACCTGCGGCATAACGAGTCCTAATAGTTACTATACTCAAACTTGTGGCATAAAAGGATAATATAATATTATTTATAATCCACCATATATGCTACCCAATAAAATAATGTAAAGCATGTTATGTAAAACAAATAACAAAAACATGCATAGTTGGAAAAACGTAATTTACTACATAACTGAAACATGTATACAAATATTATGTAACCGAAACGTACTAGTTGTATATCCTCCCCTTGGGGAACAGATCATGAAAACTCACCTCTATTTCCGAGACTTAATATACGACTGATTATTGCAAGCTCTATACGAGATGAACACCTAAACAATCATTTAAAGGTTCCAAGGTTACGCTTAAATATTTTTAAACTAACTTTAACGAGTCTCCATGAGCCAACTATATAACTTTACTCGACAACCTCTAAAATTAATTAATTAATTGCATTAGTAATTAATTTTCTCAAACTACCATTAATAACTATTATGTCAAAGAATTTCTAAAACCCAAGAACTTGGGTGGCCATTTTAGGCCACACACAGAACCATCAAAACAGACCCAAGAGAAAATGGATTTAGCCTCTTGCTTGCCACTATCAACATGAGGTTGTGGCCTCTTTATTTTTTTACTACAAATTCTATACAACCTTTAATATAACGTCACCTTGGTGATTAGATGAAATTTTGATACTACAATACTTATTCAATATGTAATAAAAACCCCGAATCTAAAACAAATTTGTAAACGAGAGTTACATACCTGAATCGATCGATTTCTCTATCCGAATTCGTTGAGCGCTTTCATGTGTTCTTGAACCTTTAGGAACTATTAAATCGATTTTCCTTTGCTTTCCCAAACACTCACGAACCCACGTTTGTTTATCCAAATGGCCATGGTGAGGAGAACATAATCCTTTTTTATTTAAACACCACAAATGGGGTTTTTGCTACCCATAACTTCAGGCCGAGAGTTTTGAGGGAGAGTGGGTTATCCCCACTTTTCTTTATTTGACTAGATCAAATATCGAAGTGAGCTTAACAATTCCCCATTGTTGCAAGATTGGTCCTTGGACCAAAACATTTTCTTTTTACACCAATTTGGGCCTTGCAACTCAGGTCATTTACTACTTGGCCCAAAAATTAGGGTGTTACAACTCTTGAAATAGTTTGCTATGTCTCTTTGTCATCTTGATTCAAGCTCCCAAGTCATAGTTGGCTTTCTGTGAAAACTTGGCTTAACTTGTATTAGGAACGGGGGGGGGGGGGGGGGGGGGGGAATCTTGTTTGGTAAACTGGCCTCAGGTTTCCAACAACCCATGCAATGAATAATTATAGAGAAGAGAAGAAACAATAATCAACAATTATAGAGGGAAAAAAGACAAGAATTTACGTGAAAAACTCCAAAACCGGAGAAAAACCACGGACCTCCAGAGAGAAAAATCCAGTGAAAAATTGTTACAATCACACAACTTTAATATCTCAGGCCTCATCCAATAATACCGACACTCTCAAAGATTTAACTCATGCCTTTCTACTCTCTAAAACAAGAGAACAAGAAAGAAAGAATAAAATACTTAAAGTGTATTTTATTGGGACGATTTGAAACCTAGGCCTTGGACCCCTTTTTATAGGCTTGGAATCCCTCTCATCTTTCATTTCTCTACCGATGTAGGACAAACCTTTCAAAAATTACCTTTTATTTTATTTTAGCCAAACAATCTTCAACAAACTCCACCTTGGCTAAATAAAACAAAATCTTTGTTGCAACAACGACAACCATTGTCTATACCGAAAAACATAATTCTCAAATCAGAGAACTATCATACTCCACAATAAAAGAGTATCACCACTTAGAATAATCCATTGTAAGAATTTTTACCTCGGCACATGTCGAAAAACTTGCTGAAAATTTTATGGTGCAACTCCCTCGTTTGGTTTACCCGGAAGTTCATCAACCATCGACATAATCCCCACCACACACCTTGCATACATGTCAAACCAATGCACATGTGTAAATATGTGGAACCGCTAACCTAAACACATCATTTTTCCATGGTAAAGCGGACATACCATGAGGATGCATTCCCCATATCTCAACAAAACTAATCGTCTCCCATGAGAATGGAGACATTGTTAGCATCTGAATTGGAGTCTTTCGTCGAACCCACTCCACCTGGACAGTTGCTTTTGACATGCCCAGACTAACCACACTTCCAGCATATTAGATTCTTTCCGGAGTTCTTCTTCTTCCCTTGCCTAGTCACCAAAACCGTACCTTCTAATGAAGTCATATGGCTACCTTCCAATCTTTTCTCCTTGGATAAGAGTTTGATAGTAGCATCGTCTCTTTCCCATACATCAAAATAGATTTCATGTGCTAATAGGAAGATGACAAAGATAATATGAGCCTCAGTGCTTTATCTTCATCTTCTACCTCAACTCCAATGACCTCCAGTTCTGAAACGACATTGTTAAGAACACTAAGATGATCTGATATTTTTGTACCTCCATCGATACTTAGAGTATGAAATTGTTCCTTAAGATACAGTCGATTTGAGATGCCTTTGTCCTAGTACAACTGCTCAAGTTTCTCCCAAAGCTCCTTGGCCGTTGATATCCCATGCACGTTTGCAAAAACATTCTTTGCTAGATACAAACGAATAGTACTTGCCGCTCTCAAATCCAAATCATCCCATTCTTCCTCGCTTTTACTGGTACCGCTTGATTCAATGCTGGAAACTGGTTTTCTCCTCAATGCCTTATGCAACCCGGATTGTATCAACGCATCCTTGACTTGAACTTTCCATAAGCCATAGATTAATTCTTCCGTCAAACTTCTCTACATCGAACCTCATTGCACTTGAAAATTTTGACGTCGTATCAACGCCTTAAAAAAACAATATTTTATACTAGAAAAGTGTTTATAGCCTATGAGTAGCACAATCAAGAAAGGTTTTCTATTATGCACGTACTCCCACCACACACAATTCTATCGTACACAAAGTAACCAAGAGAAATTCTTTTCTGATGTGGAAGGTCAGACAAGGCCGCAACCACAAAGCATACTAAGAACCCTCTAACCTGAGACCTCCCCCAATACGACCACGAGATAATTCTTTTCTGATGTGGAAGATCAGACAAAGCTGCAACCACAGAACATACTAAGAACCCTCTACCCAAGACCTCCTCCAACTTGAAGCTCTGATACCACTTGTTGGGAAAACTGGCCTCAGGGTTTCCCAACAACCCAGACAATGAACAATTATAGAGAAGAGAAGAAACAATAATAAAAAATTATAGAGGGAAAAAAGACAAGAACTTACGTGGAAAACTCCAAAATAGGAGAAAAACCACCGGCCTCTAGAGAGAAAAATCCACTGTGTGAAAAATTGTTACAATCACACAACTTTAATCTCTCAAGCCTCACCCAATAATACCCACACTCTCAAAGATTTAACTCACACCTTTCTTCGCTCTAAAACAGGAGAACAAGAAAGAAAGAATAAAATACTTAAAAGTGTATTTTATTGGGGAATTTGAAACCTAGGCCTTGGACCCCTTTTTATAGGCTTGGAATCTCTCTCACCTTTCATTGCTCCACCGATGTGGGACAAACCTTTCAAAAATTACCTTTTATTTTATTTTAGCCAAACAATCTTCAACAAATCTTACCTCATATCTTCTTTAGATGATCTAGAAAATACTTGTATTCCTCCTGTAAGATAATGGAGGGAGAAATTGATATACGACTCTCTCAAAACTCACTGTGTATTCTCTCAAAAGTCTCAAATAACAATGTAAGCCCAAGACACTTATTTATAGTGTCTAAAATACAAGACATGGGCCCAAGCCCATTTAACTTCCCATTAAACCCCCAAAGCCCAAAATACTTATAAAGCTAATAACAACACATTTGACTTTTGTTGACTTTACATGGACTTTATAAAACTTTCTATATAATTGGGGCTTTCTAGACCCAACAATCTCCCCCTAAAGTTTTATAAAGAAAGCATCTTCAAATGATCTCCCCCTTGATTTCTTTGAAAACTTTGATGTTGCATATCTTCATGCCTTGCAAAACTATCCAAGCTCCCCCTCAAAATTTGCTCTTCTTCTTCACAAATTACAACTTTAAAATCGAATCCCATGTGCAATAAGCTCGACTGAAACAACCTCAGTTTATAATAAGGAATTCGTCCTTGAAATTCGAGTTGTATGATCATTAAGCTCAAGAGCTTAATCCATTAAGATCATAGGAGGGAGTGTCTTCATACACTTTAATAACTCAGCTTGGATCCACAAAAAAATAGAAGACAGAACATCTTTCTGAAAGTTGGGAGAAATATCGTGAAAAACGTTGCTTCGGTCCAGCAGCTATACACTGACTTCGACACAGAATCTGACAAATAAGCACATTGATTCAGAACAAACTCAAAACATGAAAAGTGTTCATCTGTGTCTTAGGAATTCAGCGCATCTGAAATCGTCAAATTTTGAGCTTCGAGGAGGGAGTTATGATCAAAATACGACAGGTGCGCAAAGCTGTTGAAAAATTCTGAAATGCACCTTTACTCAGAAAAATACTAAGTAAAATTTCTGAGAAGACCACTCAGACCTCTGAGTAAGTCAATCAGATATCTGATCCTTAAAGAATTTTTTTTTTAGAGTCAGACTTCTGATTAAGCTTCGACAAAGTTCTGAACATTCTGATTCTTCTGAGCCTCATGATCAGATATTTGAATTGCCTTGTAACTGAATAAAATCACTTCAACTTCTGAATAGGCTTAATATCAGTTCTGAACAAATCTGATTAAGCTGAAATTTGAACAGCTTAATCAAAGTTCTGATTAACCTCCGATCATACTTTTGAATTGCCTTTTGTTGAAGTTCTGACTTAACAAGAATGTTCTGCGAAGGCTTAAGTGTAATTCTGATCACCCTTGATCATAGTTCTGAACACTCATGATCAGACTTCTGACTTGTCTTGAACAAAGTTCTGATCATCCTTTGATCGATTTCTGAACAAACATGACTCTGACTAGTCTTTGATCGATCAGAACTGCTACATTTTTGTCTTGAATCAGAATACTGCACTTTTTGACAGCAACTTCGCCATTTTTGACAGCAAAGAAATAGCCTAACAGCTTGCTATTTTCTGGTTTGACAGCTTTCGGTTTCCAACAAGAATTTTCTGCGTTAACCCATTTTGACAGCAACAATTTTTTTCTGTTTTGACAGCAGCAAAAAATACTTAACAACCCTAATTTGACAGCAAAATATTGACAGCAACTTTTTGACAGCAAAATGGCATTGACAACAACCTTGTGGCTTGTTATGACAGCATCTAGACAGCAACTAAACTGCTAATTTTCTGAATTTTCAGCACCAAACAGCAAACATTCCATTACAGCAACATCATTAAGCTGTTTTCTGTTTTGGACAACAGCCTTTTTTTGACAGCAACAAACAACCCCTTCTTGCTTTCTGTTTTACTTCAACTTTGAACACTCTAACTGATCTTGATAACAACCATCTTGAATTGAATCAACAGCTTTTGCTTTTGGCATGATCAACAATAAATTCTTTCCAATTGATAACATCTTCCAATTATTATCATATTACCTTTCTCTGATCAACATCCTCAAATGAAATCAAATGCTCATCAAATTTATTGGATGAAGAAGAACAAATCGATCACTATTAATCTTTTGAACAAATCTGGTTGTTCATCATCAATACAAACTCCTTATTCTCCTTGTGAAATCCTCCACTCTAATCAAATGTTCACCAATTTAATTTGATGTAGAACGATAAGCCGATCTCCATAATTATCTTCTTAGAACAAAGATTGCAAAGAGTCAAGTTTCTGATTGATCAATTCAGAAAGTTGAATTTAAGCAATCAAAGATCTAAAACTCGTTTCAGATCTGACTTTGAACAATTAACACATCATCAAACCTTTCACAGACAATTCATCTAGCATTTGGCGTGCAGAAACTGATTTAGAAGTAGATCATGAACATCTAACTTCTTCTCTTCATCAAGAACCATCAAGATCTATAAAATCTTCCTCAAAATAGAAAATAGCTCTTCAAGATGTATAAGATCACAGAATATTACCTTGAATTGTAGCACACGATTAAGAACGATCTTGAATCACCAAATCTTGAAACTAGATCTTGAAATCTTGAATTGTTGCAAAAATGATCGTATCGAATTAAAATTGATTCGATGTGGCTCTGATACCAATTGTAAGTCCCATAGTTGAAGCAACAATCAAGAATACTCCATAGAAAGTAGAATAGAGATAGACATGAAGAACAATTTATTGAATGATCTCTATTCATATACTTGAAATATAATGGAGGGAGAAATTGATATACGACTCTCTCAAAACTCACTGTGTATTCTCTCAAAAGTCTCAAAGTCTCAAATAACAATGTAAGCCCAAGACACTTATTTATAGTGTCTAAAATACAAGACATGGGCCCAAGCCCATTTAACTTCCCATTAAACCCCCAAAGCCCAAAATACTTATAAAGCTAATAACAACACATTTGACTTTTGTTGACTTTACATGGACTTTATAAAACTTTCTATATAATTGGGGCTTTCTAGACCCAACACCTCCGCTACTTTATCTTTCTATAAAACACTTGAACTTATTTTCTCTCAAAGCTTGACTTATCTGAGATCTATAATTCTTCTAATGACGTCATAGCCTTTTCAACGGCTACTTACATTCTTAAATTTGACACATGAGATTTGTCAAGAATTCCACATTCTCCTAATGGCGGTCATAGATTACAAGGTACTTTATCAATCCTCACAACTAACTTTGCGGTCCAACGTACCTTCGACCTTTCTTGCTTATTCATGTATAACGAACTGCTACTATACACATATTAATGCTTTCCACATGTTGATAACAAACTCAAATATTGCACTCTCATGCATATGGTGGAATACACCGACTAACATATCATTAAATAAATGAAGAGTTCTCCCACTAGAGTTTCTGGTCTGATCTTTCAGAATTGATTTGATGTCTACTCACACATTCCAAAATTGAATTAACTCTAATTCTTCTTTTCTAGTTAATGTGGCGGTGACTACATTCGGCTATTTCAGACGGTGCAAACAAGTTTCTCTGCTTCAATCTTAGCTCTTTCAAAACAGACAAGGACTTTTATACTTTCACGATCTGCATACATACCATATTTTGTGTTATATTGGCGATGCCTCAATAACCTGGGTGAAATCTCCCCTTCTGCTAACTCAAGATCGTAATTCAGGTACTTTTAATTATTACTTAGTTGGCATGATGCATAGGCGATAAACTTGCCCGGTTGCATCAATAATTAATCTAATTTGAAATACGAAGCATAATCATGCACTATGAACATTTTAGTACTTTTGGCAACAATTAAATCTATGCACTATTAACTTTTCTTTCAAAAACGGAAAGGGTTTTTCTGGCTACTGTCCTCGATCTATCTTACTTCTTTCAGACTATTGTTGAAAAAGTTTGAGTGAATCTCCAATCATAACCAAGAAACTTGCTTTTCGATTGCTAATCTTGGTTGATCTTAATCCAACATGGTCGCTAATTTGTTGGGTCTACTTAGATGCAATTCTCGTCCCATACGTGACCAAATAAAGAACTAAACACTTCAAATATAAAACTCACATTTCAAAGTTGATCTTACAACTTATCATTCTTTAACGGTTATCGTTCCTAGCTCGATACATGATTGGACATACTTCTTGAATAACCGAACATACTACAACAACAACTATAAATAACTTATCTAAGTGTGGTCCATACATTATGCTCACTAGATGCACAATGCCACTGATGCGTTTCTCGACCTACATGACATAACTGAAGGCTCATGCTTGCAGTCAAAACAATATCAAAGTGAACGTTACTTAAAAAATGTAACATTTAAGCTAAACTAAACCATTTAAATGATATTGAAATCGAATTCCCTTGTTCTTGACTGTCTTGGTGTTCGATGCATGCCTCTATTAACAGCCACTTCGATCGATCACTGTTCTGTGTTTGTGTGCGTATGTTTGCAAGAGCGAAAGTAGAAATAGAGGCGTATATGATAATAGGATTCGATCTTATTGAAATTAAGGATATACATGAGACTTTATAGGGATGAATCGGTGCCAATTGAAGGGACACATCGATTCATTAGGATGTTGTTGTGACAGTTATCTTAACTGTCATTTATTGTTATTTACAGAACAACCCCTTCTACTTTAGATATCTATACAAATTAGTAAACTAAAGTTAAATACTAACAAGAGCATGTGATTATAATCGTTACTTCCAACATTCTCCCCCTTAACGTTATAATCACACACTTTTCTTTCTTTAGTCAACCATTAAGAGATTGTCTCCATTATCTGAGTCTCGATCCGCATCCTTATCATCATCAACCCTTTCTTGGCTTTCTTCAAACGAGATAATCAGTGTATCCCCATCATCGTACTCTATTTTACCCTGTACGCCATTTTCAGCATCTAGTTCCATTTGCCTTGCTTCCATTCCATTGTAGTCTTGCGTAGTCTCTTCCTCCGGTAAGTTTTCAGCCTTTACTCCACTTGTACCTATGCACTTCGCTACTTCCGGTACAACTTCATCGATGGAGTAATTCCTAGCCACTTCGTAGTAGGCTGCTAAGAGACTTAAGTGTGTTGAATAACACTCCTTTAACTCGTCCGCATACTCTTTTGGAAATCCCATCGCACAGGCTACTTGGAACCATTCATTCTTGATTGACACGCGGGCATGTCCTCCCATGCCTTTTATGGTAAGGTAGAGATCTAATAGACATAGGTTGGTGCTGTTTATCTTTACTGGAGTTGGCCTTTCTTCACAGTGCATGAAGTCCTTGTAGAACCACTTTACTAATTTCCCAAAGTGTTCCGCCACTAGGCCTTTGCATTCTTCGATAATTTCTTGTTCATGGATCATGTGAAGAAATCCAATCAAACTCTCGAAATCATTCCTGGATGGTGTCTGATTATTCTCCGTTTCTCCTTCAGTAATGGTATCCTTGAAGTACAACGAGTCATAATAACGCATTATGGATCGTATGGCTTTTTCTTTGTCGTGATCCAATCTTTCTTGTTCTTCAACGGACACGGTTCTTGCTTCTTCTTCATCTTCTGTTTTGCTGCCGGTCACGCATCCTTTTTCAGTGCCTTCTTCTTCCATCTCCTCGCTACTGGTTGTATCGAACACACTTCTTATGATACACTTCGAATTTTTGAAAATCACTTCAAAACCTTGTTGAATTAACTGACTTTGGCTTAGAATGTTTAGACTGATGTTACGAACGTAAAATACTCCGGGTATCACAAATTTGTGAGATTCGGTTCGAACCATTACTTCACCGAAGCCTTGAACATCCAATCCGCCTTGACTGGTGGTGCTTGAACATGCCAAGTCACGTTTAAACTTGTCGAATACTTCCAGATTAGGGGTCATATGTCTCGGATGTTCATCCGAAACATACCAAATTTCATTCCACCCTTTTCCATCAGAACCGATAACATCCCAAAGACATGCCTTATCGGTTTGACTGTTTTCTACGGCCCCTTGTGTTCCATCGATCACCTGTTTTCCTTTCTTGAATTCTCATCTTCGGTTCTTGTTGGGACAATTCCAGTAAGCGTGTCCTCGAGTATAACAGATGTAACATCTGGAACGTCTCATCTTTTTCGAATTTTGGAAGAAAACGGAACTTGGTATGTGAACAGACTCTGGATCGCATATCTTCAAGTTGTCAATCCCTTGCAGTACTTCTCTCTGCCTTTGATTCCAGAAATCGCTATCATAATAATGATAATTTCTATGAAATCGTTTCTTGAATCTTGGACTCGTGAGATCACAACTCCTCGGCATCGCCCTGACGCTCTGATACAAATTATTGAAATCGAATTCCCTTGTTCTTGACTGTCTTGGTGTTCGATGCATGCCTCTATTAACAGCCACTTCGATCGATCACTGTTCTGTGTTTGTGTGCGTATGTTTGCAAGAGAGAAAGTATAAATAGAGGCGTATATGATAATAGGATTCGATCTTATTGAAATTAAGGATATACATGAGACTTTATAGGGATGAATCGGTGCCAATTGAAGGGACACATCGATTCATCAGGAGGTTGTTGTGACAGTTATCTTAACTGTCATTTATTGTTATTTACAGAACAACCCCTTCTACTTTAGATATCTATACAAATTAGTAAACTAAAGTTAAATACTAACAAGAGCATGTGATTATAATCGTTACTTCCAACAAATGATGCATGTAAATACTATATAATTTTCATAATTAGGATCTTGTAAACACTTAGCATGATTTACATACATCTAGAGTTATGAATCAAACATATTGTTCTACTAAGCATACAAAAAAAACATTTGAATGGACCGAATATACTCACCATACCAAAAATACTGAACTTCATACTAATGTATAAATCTAAGAACAACTAGCTGATAACCAAACATTGGTTAACTTTAGATCAACTCAACTAAACGTTAAGGTGTTAGTTTGCATGGCATCACCTTTACAGTCCTTACATTTTATGTAGACTGTGAAATTTTCAAACAATTAATTAATTGATACTTTTGTATCACTGACTTCTATCTGATTGGCATATTTACTTACTAAACTCTTTCTCGAAAAGTGTTTATTGTCTTGACAGTTCAAACTTGACATTTTTCTTGTATTATCGGCAATCATATCTTAACTACTCAAATGAGCCACTCGCGACATGCTCAACTAGATATGCACTCTTACATCGAGTGCCTTGGTTCACTAAGTGTGAAACACTTTGTGTTTCCTAATCGAAATCCTCGTAGATGTCTCCTCTCTTGATCCAAGACTAATCTCTAACTGCTTAAATCCTTACTTGGATCCTTTGCACTTGTGCTTATCATCGCTTCTTGACACTACAACAATGCTGCTACTCATCTTAATTACCTCATCAATGTTGGTGGCTGAAATTTAACTAGTTGTTTCTAAGAGCACTCACAAGTACAAAACCAAGTTTCTTCCTTCCTAGACCAACTCATTTACATAACTAGAAATATTTACTTTTAAGTTTCGTAAAATGGGTGATATGAGGGTCTTAAGACCGTAACCCTTTCCTTGTTGCACTATTGTTGTATCATCATTTCTTCCTCCTGAACCGCGCTCCTCGGAGGCTTATTTCAATATTTGATGTCCTTGGCCAATATACTAAACCTATAACTTGTAGCCCTTATGCTACATTCTTTATATGTTTTTTCATACGAGCTTTTCATTCATTACATATGTTACCCTTAGGTTCTCTTCAAGTCTTAAACTCAGCTTTGGCCTTTAGCTAAACCGTTGTTAGCTGATACGTTGAATTGCGCCCTATTCTGAACACTTTTTTTTACTTCGTCTCTGGTCTCCGCTAGGCGATACGGTTGGTTGGGTTTTCGTTTGCATTTTTTTTAATTGGTAAAACGATTCATATTTATCTTTTAGTCACCATCGTAATCTAATAGTGACATGATTCGGTTTATCAACTCTAAGGTACTTTCAATAATCTATATGCAAAACGCATTAGTTGAAACTTAAACATGTGGAACCTTGGTTTTCACATTTATACTGAAACACATGGAACGTTTGGTTCCGTCAAACTGAACATCAAATAGAACCCTGGCACTTCTACATATTATGCCAATGAAGGCATTATTATGACTAGAAACTATAACCATAATTCAAACTAAGGGTATCAACCACGTACACTAAGATACATTGATCTGATGTACCTCATGTTGGAAGAGAACTTGCTATGATGAACAAAAATCACAGGTAATATATAAATATACTTGCTATTGATTGATACTTGCAAGTTTTGTTCATGCAAATCACAAATACATTGACCCTATTTATACACATTGAAAAGGCACCATGAAACGGTGTGTTGTTTCACCAAACAGTGCCTAATCCCTAACAACCGACACTAACTAACTGACACCCCTTGAAAGAATCAGTGTGTCCCTTCCAAGAGTCATGCCCTTTTATTTATTTACATAATACATACATACTTCCTGACTTACTAAATTTAACCCAAAAGTTTAGGTTAACTATCAACACTCCCCCTTAAACTAAACTTTGGTTTAAGGTAGGTCTTCAACTTGCTTTTATCTTGCTCTTCACAGCAGCGTTGGTCCTTCGTCATCATTAATGAGATAAGACTCTTCTTGCTTGTCTTTATTGTCTTTCCACTTCGTACATTCTCTCGCAAAATGGCCGAAGTCACCACATTCATAACATCTGAAAGTGCTCTTGTCTTTAGTTCCTTGACTCGTACTTCTTCCACGTGCATTTGGACTATTCTTCCATTTCAAACTTTCCTTGGCTTCGTTGTTGAAATTTTTACCTCACCCTTTACCACGACTTTGGCTGTTTGAACTTGCCATCAGAAGTTTGTCTTGATCATTTGCCTCTGGCGTGTCTTGACTTTTGATTCATTCTTCAAAGGCTGTTAATCTTCCAACGGCTTCTTCAAACGACATTTTGTCTAAATCTTGATATTGTTCAATAGTTGCCACGATCGGTAAAAACATCTTAGGAACCGAATTGAGTAGTTTCCTCACAATTATCTTGCTTTCGAGTGTAGTTCCAATATTTCTAAATTTTGCCCTTATATTGCTCAATTTGCTTGCAAAACCACTTACAGTTTCACTCTCTTTCATCTTTAATGACTCTAGTTCACTCCTCAAAGTTTGCGAACGTGCTTTCTGAACTAAGTCTACTCCAATGAACAGAACTTTGATTGAGTCCCAAACTTCCTTTGTAGTCGAGCATTGTGCTACCTGCATTAGAACATCTTCGGGCAATGTTTGAAAGATCATTGCCTTTGATATATGTGCTTTCTTCTCATCCACCGCATTTTCAGCATCAATTGTTTCCCACAGACCATGGGCCTTCAATATTGTTTCCATCAACAATGCCCACGTTGTGTAGTTTGTTTCAGTCAATTTTGGACATTGTAGTGAAACATTTCGTTGTTCTCGAACTGATGCACTGCTTGATGCGTTATCATGTTTGTCACCTTCTTTTTCTACCATGCTTGCTTGCTTGCTTTTAACTTGCTTATTTCTAACAAATCAGAACCGAGATGGTTTCTGGTTTTCTTGCTCTTATGTTTAATCAAAAGATCAAAACACTTACTTACTACTGGCCAACTTGCTAACCAGGTTTTCTTGCTAAACTTGCTCAATATTGACCAACTTACTAATCAGTATTGTATTTCCAGACCCACTTGCTAATCTGGCTCTTGCTTGCTTTGATCAAAATAATTGATCCTTTCTTGCTGATATTAAACCTCAATGATTCTAATTTCTTGTTGGTTTGAATCAAGGGTTCTACTTGCTATTTGAACCTAAGAAAAGGTTCAAAACTTGCTAGTTGAATTTTAAGGTTCGGAACTTGCTATGAACCTAAGGATTCGGTTTTGACTTGCTAGGAATCACTAGGATTCGGTTTGTAACTTGCTATTTTGTATTTTTCAATCTAAAGTGAGAACTTTTATATTTTTAGAAAAAAATACAAAACCTTCTTTTCTTACTATTTTCAATTGATTTAGGATTATATATATTTTTATTTTTCTAATCAATGAATAAAGTAAATTGGAAGAAAAATAAAATGGTTACTTAAAACTTTTCCTAAATCCCAATTGATTTATATGCCCCTGCTTTTTTTTTCTTTCCCTTTTTCTTTTACAAACCTAAATCTAATCTGATTAAAAACAAAAGAAAAGAAAACACAGGGGATACCAAATGGAGCCTTCGACTTTTCTTATCCAAATTGGCTGGTATGAGTCTCCTTCCTCCTCTCTTCCTTTTCGATTTCAACACTTGCTTTGGGAATATCACAAAACTTCTTGTTGTGTTATTTCTTCCCCCTTCAATCGATTGTCGGTGTGATCAGAAGAAAAATCGTTCCTCCGTTCTTACTTCTCCAATCGATGTTGCAGTTCTTCTTCAATCGATGCCTTCTCGATTTGGGTAATCACAATCGGTGGTTTCAATAAACCGGTTGTGTTTGTCTTTCTTCGATCAAACTCCGGTTACAACCGTTTATGTGTTCGGTCTCTTCAACGAACAGGTATCCTTCTTTCTTTTTTCCTTCTTACTTGATTGATTCCCGGAATCGTTCTCGCTCTGATACCAATTGTTGGAAGAGAACTTGCTATGATGAACAAAAATCACAGGTAATATATAAATATACTTGCTATTGATTGATACTTGCAACTTTTGTTCATGCAAATCACAAATACATTGACCCTATTTATACACATTGAAAAGGCACCATGAAATGGTGTGTTGTTTCACTAAACAGTGCCTAATCCCTAACAACCGACACTAACTAACTGACACCCCTTGAAAGAATCAGTGTGTCCCTTCCAAGAGTCATGCCCTTTAATTTATTTACATAATACATACATACTTTCTGACTTACTAAATTTAACCCAAAAGTTTAGGTTAACTATCAACACCTCATCAGTTGTATTGAGAAAATACACTTACTATCGCAAACTCAAACTAAAAATGATAAGCTAAAAGCGTATATCCTTATATAACAAAGCTCTGACTGAAAACATCGGTGCTACTATGATCAAAGCTTCCTTGACAAATCTAAATTTAGACACTCACAAGTCACATGTCCAACTCTCAAGCATAAGCTCATACTATTTGTTATGCTAGGCCGCTTTACTAAACACCTTACGTGCCCGCTTAACACTAACCATCTAAAAAACAAGTTCGCTTATTACAATAATAAAACTTATCACATTGCAGTGCACTTCTATGTTTTACTTATAGTAAGCTAAGTCAAAAATGTGTTATCTTTATACTGAAATGCACTCACAACGAATGGTACTTTTACTGAGGGCCCATTGTTAAACCTAACACTTCAAGCTTAAAGAATGAACTTTAAGAGTTTACTCATTAAATTTAACAATCTATTACAGCGAAAAACATATGAACTGAATATAAATTCTAAACGAATTAGTTCGTCCCATACCGAACTAGTTGTTACAACATAATGTATATAAAATTTCTCTACCAAGATCTAATCCAAATCCTTTCCTTTGTTAAGTCCCTTGTGAATGAAACCTGAGATATACGACATGAGTTAGCTTATAAAGCTAAGTGAGTTCATGGTTAGTTCTACGAAAACTGAAACAAACAATTCAATAAACTAATATTAAATAAAGTCAATAACTTAAACAATATGCTGAAACCGCTTCAACAAACAATGGTGTTTTGCAATATGAGAGACTTCGTCCTTTTTAATGCACTACCCAACTGAAGACTAGACTGAATCCCGACTTATGGGGAAATTAGTCTTGACAAATTACTGATGCTATTTAACCGTCGTGTATTAACGAGCACACACTTAACTGGCACTGAAAACAATAACATACCAACTATGGTCTTCTTATAGGAACGTTGTCTAACCATACAATATAATAAAACATATCACAACGTTGACACACCAACTGTCACCAACTAATAAGTTCTTATTGATCATTGTGCAACTAATGCGTAATAACTCATACACTGATAACTAAAAACTGAAATCTGATAACTGATAGCTTATAAACGATAGCTTATAAACGATAGTTGATAATTGATAACCGATAAATGTTAACTAATAATTGACAACTAATAACTGACACCTGCTTCCTGACAAAGAGGGAAGTTGATCTCATAAAATAATAACTACCACTGATTTGTAGTACATTCCAAAGCTCTTATTGTACTAGACTTCTCAACACTGGCAGTCCTAATAGTTACTATACTCTAACTTGCGGCATAAAGTGGATAATATAATATTATTTATAATCCACAATATATGCTACCTAATAAAATAATGTAAAGCATGTTATGTAAAACAAATAACAAAAACATGCATTGTTGGAAAAACGTAATTTACTGCATAATTGAAACATGTATACAAATATTATGTAACTGAAACATACTAGTCGTATATCCTCCTTTTGGGAAACAGATCATGAAAACTCACTTGGATTTCCGAGAGACTTAATATACGGCTGATTACTGCAAGCTCTGTATGAGACGAACAATGAATTAAAGGTTCCAAGGTTACGCTTAAATATTTATATAGTAACTTTGACCGTTCTCGAAGAGCCAACTATATAACTTTACTCGACAACCTCTAAAATTAATTAAATAATTGCATAATTAATTAATTTTCCCAAACTACCATTAATAACTATTATATTGTCAACAAATTTTTAATACCCAAGAACTTGGTAGGCCATTTTCGGCGACACACAGAACCATCAAAACTGACCCAAGAGAAAATGGATTTAGCCCCTTGCTTGCCACTGTCAACATGAGGTTGTGGCCTCTTTATTTTTTAACTACAAAGTCTATACAACCTTTAATATAACGTCACCTTGGTGAAGTTCGACCGTTCTTTATACATGTCATTGGTAATAGAACAATGACTAATGCGTGGGAAGATAAGTGGCTTGACTTTGGCCACCTTTCTCACCATATTCCATATCGCATTTTATTGGCAGGTGGTCTATCTAAACATGCTACGGTTGAGGGGGCACTATCTGCGGTGGAATATGCATGGCCGAGCGCCTGGGTGTCTCGGTGTAGTATGTTAGCATCGATTCAATTTCCTACCCTTTATCCGATTTTAGAAGACCGTGTTATGTAGAAAAATGGCCATAATCATCTTACTCGTTTTTCGGTTGCGGAGGTTTGGAAGACCATGTTTGGGTTATACGACAAGGTGTTTTGGTATTCATTTTGTTGGTTTTCTAACAATATTCCCAAACATTCCTTTTGTCTTTGGCTCGCAGCTCATAAAAGGTTGCCTACCCAAGACCGAATTGCGGTTTGGAGACAAGATGGTGATCGGTTGCTTTGTTCATTGTGTGCGACTTGCTCTGATGATCACAATCATCTCTTCTTCCAATGTGCTTATTCTTCTCAGGTTTGGTCGAGTATCAAATGTGATGTGGGTAATAACATGGACTCGTTACTTAATGACATGGAGATTGGAAGATGGAAACCGGGAGATACTCGAGCTCGTCTTCTTTTTGCATCAACGGTGTATTTTATTTGGCGTGAACAGAACGCGAGGCTTTTTGGTGATAAGAAATGTCCTACAGATCAGCTAATTACGGAAATTCGAAGAATTGTGGACATGAAGATGCTGGGTGTGAGGAGTAGTCAGCACAGGGGTGATAGGATGTGGAGGACGACAAACATTCCATGATGTGGTATTTATTTGGCTGTTTTTGTTGGGGTTGTGGGGTTTCTAGAGATTTGAGTATCTTACGTCATATGCTTCTTAGCTCTATTACTCTTTGTTCTTTTTGGTTGCTTGTTGTTTGGTATGTCTTTAGATGTAGCATTATTTGTTTCTTAGTGGTGCCCTCTCCTCCATATTGGGCCTGTCCTCTATGGTGGGAGTGGCTCCTTTCTGGGAGGGAGTCCCTTGCCATGTAGGTGTATTTTTTCTTTTTATTTATATTTTTGCCAGGAGTGCCGCCTCCTTTCCAAAAAAAAGGTCACCTTGGTGATTAGATGAAATTTTGATACAACAATACTTATTCAATATGTAATAAAAACCCCAAATCTAAAACGAATTTGTAAACGAGAGTTACATACTCGAACCGATGGATTTCTCCATCTGAAGTCGTTGAGCGCTTTCATGCGTTCTTGAACCTTCAGGAACGATTAAATCCATTTTCCTTTCCTTTCCCAAACACTCACAAGCCCACTTTTGTTTATCCAGATGGCCATGGTGAAGAGAACATAAGCCTTTTTTTTGTATGGGAAAAGTTCAGAAAAACCCAACGAACAATCCCATTTTGCATGATTCTGTCCCTAAATTATTTTTTTGAACGAAAAACCCATTAAAATTTCTCATTTCGAATGATTAAGTCCCTAAACTATTTTTTGGATTAAAAAAACCATTAAACTTTCTTATTTTGAATGATAAAGTCCCTGAACCCTTTTCTTAAAAATATAGATTACCGAACTTTTAAAAATTGTCTGGAATTGACTAAAAATATTTTTAATGTAAAAAAAAACTTGAATCAATTTTACCGTTCCCAAACCATACGTCATTCAACCTCAAGCAAACACCGGAGTCAACAACTTGATTGATGATATGGAGAACGGACAACGACGAAACGAGGGGGAGCGATATCTTTTTTTGCGAGGGGTTTGAATGACGTAGGGTATTGGAACGGTAAACCGATTTAGATTTTTTTTACTTTAAAAATTTCGTAGTCGGTTACATGTAGTTTTTTTTGTTAAAATGATGCACGTAACCGATTTTGAAAGTTCGATGATTTATCTTTAAAAAAAATATTCAAGGATATAGTCATTCGACATGAGAAAGTTGGTTTTTCATTCATAGTGAGAACTTTTAATGATTTTTTAATTCAAAAAATAGTTTAGGGACTTAATCATTCAAAATGAGAAAGTTTAATGGTTTTTTCGTTTAAAAAAATAGTTTAGGGACTTAACTACTCAAAATGGAATAGTTTGTTGGTTTTTTTTAACTTTTCCCTTTTTATAAACACCACAAATAGGGTTTTAGCTACCCATAACTTCTCGACGAAAGTTTTGAGGGAGAGTGGGTTATCCCCACTTTTCTTTATTTGACTAGGTCAAAAATCCAAGTTAGCCTAACAATTCCCCAATATTGCAAGATTGGTCATTGGACCAATACGTTTTCTTTTGACACCTATTTGGCCCTTGCAATTGATACTCACGTCATTTACTACTTGGCCCAAAAATTAGGGTATTACATGGTTGAAATATTTGTAGTCTTAGAGGTGGTTCACCTCTCCGCAACCTTTAATGTAGTTCTGCCTTTCACCCACGGTGAGTTCTCAATTCCAGATCTAAATGCATTTGTTTCAAAAAGTTGGATCTTCAATTGAAATTATTTCATGCACTTTATCTAGTGGGTTTCATTCTATTTCATTGTTTTCCCCCATTTAATACAAGTTTTTGTTAAAATATATATCCACCTATTATTTTTCAATCTTTCCATCTAATTTAATGTGTTTTGTGTTGTTTCAGTTTTATGGTAGAAGTACAAGGACTGATGTGCAAATAATACAAGGACTGATGTGCATATAGTACAAGGAATGATGTGCAAATATGTTAAATATAAATTTAGAGTTCTTTTCATTTTTCAAATAAGCTATCATTTTTGTCATTTGATATCTCTCTCTCTCACTCTCCAAATATTGTAAAGTTAGAGTTTCCTTCAAATTATTTGAAGATGGTTAGGGTTTGTATCTTTGAGTTTGTAATTTGATATTGTTGAAGGAAGACTATATTTCTTTGTTGAAGTTTCTAATAGTGAGAATCCTGTCACAAATCTGTCTATTATGTGTTGTGTTTCTCGTCGGTTGTGGCATAGTCTTCTTGGTCACCCTGCTGATCAAGTTCTTAGAGTTCCAAAAGATAGACTTGATATAGGCAATGACAGTCTACCTCCTTGTGATGTGTGCCATAAGGACAAACAAGCTGGGGATAAATTTAATCTGAGTGACCATAAGTCTCAGACACTTGGGGATTTAGTCCATCTTGACCTATGGGTCCATATCGTGTCACTAGTACAGATGGGTCTAAATTTTTCCTTACAAATGTTAATGATTTTACTCGGTATGTTTGGGTCTATTTGCTGAAAGGGAAACACGATGTATGTGATAATATTATTGCTTTCAAAGCTTATTACATACGCAATTTGGTAAACATGTCAAAATCTTTAGAAGTGATAATGGATCTGAATTTGTTAACAACGGATTAGGTGAGTTTTTTAAGTCAAAAGGTATATTACATCAAACTTCTTGTGTTTATAGTCCCCAAATAAATGGGGTTGTTGAACGCAAACATAGACATTACTTTAAACATGTGGAGTGAATGCATTTTTACTACTACTTATCTTATCAATAGAACTTCATCCTCTGTTTCGAATGAAAATTTTCCTTATGAACTTGTTTATGGATTTGCCCCTGTCCTTAATCATCTTAGAATTTTTGGTTGCCTTTGCTTTGATGTAAAACCAAATGTTTTAGCTAAATTCTCATCTAAGGCAGAAAATGTGTTCTTCTTGGTTATGCAAATTCAAAAAAGGGGTATAAATTGTACAGTCTATACACCAAGCAAATAATAATTTCAAGAGATATAAAATTTTATGAAAATAACTTTCCATTTAAAATGGGCGCACATAAACAAGTTACAGATGATTCTAGTGACATAAGGACGTTAAATTTCTTTGATTCTATTATTGGTCAAACTAACGATTTTATTAAGTGTTTTCCCAATGATGATAATAGGTATAACCTCAAAGCGGGGTTAGATCTTTATCTTCTGGTCCTTCAAGTAACTGGGACTGTCTAGGTAGCCTAAATAGGGCTACGGGATCATCTAATTCTAGTAGTATTGATCTGGCTGCGAGTGGTCAGGGTACTGCTGAGTTTCATAATTGTAACAACCTGGTTCCCAAACATACAACAAATAACATATATTTCATAACATCGTTACATAACCAAAAGATTCATAATATAACAAGTAAGGTCCCTTAGTCTTTACATCCAGAATAAGGTATCTCGTTACAAACTTTTTGCTAATTACATACATGATATCTAGTCATGAAATTAGCACAGCAAAACACGTCTTAGTCTTCATAACATCCTTCTTCCAAAAGCTAAACACATAGTACTCTTCTCATTTGCTCTTACCCGATCCACGACCTGGAATACATATTTTTAAAACAAAATGAGGGTTAGACCTAGAGGTCTAAGTGAGAAAATCCCTGTTAGTTTGAAACCATTTGCACAAACACCATATACATATCACAAGTATAAATACCAAATAGGACTCATGCATTGTGTACTTCCCTGTCTCATTTCCATGGCCATATTAGTTGGTTGCAAGCCAACTAATAAATTAACTCCACTGTACGACAATTACAGCCAACACCGCGGTACGAGTATTACAGCCAACACCACCGGTCCGAAGCCAGGCCAACGTAATCTCATATAGAGTATGCTCATGTAAATACAATATCTCAATATATTATATTTCAAACATAAACATATAATCACACCATCTATCATATTCCCACCCCACACATATATGTATTCCAGTTTGAAAACATTTTAAAGTAAAACTCACCTGTTTGCTTATCAAAATGCTTCCAATCCTTTCTCAAAAACAATTCAGCTTTCACCCCAAATCCACATAATCTGAAACAATTAGATACAAGTATTCTTTACCATATAGAACACATAAGACTTACTAAAGCTAAAGGCCCTAGGTAACTCTATCCTCAAATGTTACCCCCAAACCCGCACTTAAGTCGAGTCCACAGTATATTCAATCCTCATTATTTCCCTATCCAAGAGTCAACAAAACACAGGCTACTGGATACTCAAAAGTATCTGAATTCTCAAAAATGACCAAACAGCTCAAGTATCCGGACAACACACAAAAACAGTCCGGACAGCAGATCTTTCCGGACAGCAAAACCTTTCCGGACGGCATAAACAATCCGGACGATACCCGGAAACCAAAGAAATCCGGACACCATCCGATAACTACTATTATCCGGAAACCATAGGAAAAGAGGAACTTACCCGGATAAAGAACCCGTCCGGACACCTTTAGAATATCGTCCGGACACCATCAACAAAACTACCCGGACACATTCTTTCTATCCGAAAACCACTGTCTGTTTACCCTTTTTCTATCCAGAAATCGACTGATTCATTACCAGATATGAATTTGACTATTCTACTCCGATAGAAACCTTCTAAATACAATTACATACATAAAATGTAAAGGAACATACCTTAATAACACTTCCAACACTTCCAATTTGAAGCCCTAACCTTTTCCTTTCTTTTTCTTCTTCTTTTGCTCCCAAGACACACACACACTGATCTGGATGTTTTTTCTGATTTTTATGAAAATATCTGGATATCAAAAGGGATAATATCTAACCATTTTACCATTTAGACCCCACACTACTCACTAATGACCACAATACCTTTTAACTTATTAATTAATCCAAACCTACCCTAAATTCAAACTTTAAAGTTAACTTTATTTAACGGAAAGGGATTTTAACTAACGAACTTACCCGGGGTATTACATCATCTCCCCCTTAAAAGAATTACGTCCCGGAATTCGATTAGGCAAAAAGGTATGGGTACTTAGTTCTCATTTCGGATTCTGATTCCCAAGTAGCATCCTGTCCCCTATGATGTCTCCACTGAACTTTCACTTGTTTGATTACTTTGTTCCGCAACACTTTAACTTTGTGGTCAACTATTGCTTCAGGTTCTTCCACATAATTCAGTTTTTCATCAACCTGTATATCTGGTAGAGAACGGCCTGATCTGGCGTAACTAAACACTTTCGGAAATTCGATACATGAAACGCGTTGTGAATCCTGCTTAACTCTGGTGGAAGATCTAACCTGTATGCTACTTCACCAATCCTTTCTGTAATTGCAAACGGCCCGATATACCTTGGACTAAGTTTACCTTGTTTCCCAAACCGAATGACTCCTTTCCAAGGTGAGACTTTTAACATTACAAAATCTCCAACTTGAAACTCTAACGGTTTTCGGCGTCGGTCAGCGTAACTTTTCTGTCTGTCTTGAGCCACTTTCAATCGTTCCCGAATCTGAGTAATTTTATCCGCGGTTAACTGAACTATATCTGGCCCCGCTAACTGCTTCTCTCCCACTTCGTTCCAACACAGAGGCGTTCGGCATTTTCTACCATACAGTACTTCAAAAGGTGCCGCTTGTATGCTGGAATGATAACTGTTGTTGTAGGCAAATTCGATCAACGGCAAATGCTTATCCCACGATCCCCCAAAATCAACAATGCAGGCTCGTAGCATATCTTCTAAAGTCTGGATTGTTCGTTCACTCTGTCCATCGGTTTAAGGATGATATGTTGTACTTAGTTTTATCCTTTTGAAAACTCCTCCAGAATCTTGAAGTAAAACGACTATCCCGATCAGAAATAATCGAGATTGGAACTCCATGTCGACTTACTATTTCGTCGATATACAACTTGGCTAACTTTTCCAACGAATAAGTTTCTTTTATTGGCAGGAAGTGAGCAGACTTCGTCAATCTGTCAACGATCACCCAAATGGCATCGAATTCCTTCGGAGTCCTTGGTAACTTCGTGATGAAATCCGTAGTAATCTGATCCCATTTCCACATAGGTATTTCTAGACGCTGTAACTGACCAAACGACTTTTGATGTTCAATCTTTACCTTCTTACAAGTAGTACAACCTTCCACATGTTGAGCAATGCTTCTTTTTATTCCCGGCCACCAATAGAATTGTTTTAGATCTTTATACATCTTATTCGTACCTGGTTGATTAGAGAAACGAGATTGATGAGCTTTTTGTAGTACACGATCACGTAAACCACCTAAACGAGGCACCCAAATTCTGCTTTCCAAACACAATAACCCCCGATCATCTTTTACAAGCAATGCTGATATCCCCACTAACCGTTCTAATTTCCAATGTTCTTCCTGATATGCTTCTACTTGACACTTCTTCAATTTGTCAAAGATGTTAGGTAGAAGTTCAGCTCGTAATGCTATGGCTTTTATCGTCCCATTTCTCTCTTGTCGGCTCAATGCATCAGCTACCACATTCGCCTTTCCCGGATGATAAATAATTTCACAGTCGTAATCATTCACTAGCTCTAGCCATCTTCTTTGTCTCATATTCAATTCCCGCTGATCGAAAAGATGTTGGAGACTCTTATGATCGGTAAAAATTTGACATTTAGAACCGTAGAGATAGTGTCTCCAAATCTTTAGCGCGAACACAACTGCTGCAAGTTCCATGTCGTGTGTAGGATACTGTTTCTCATGATCCTTCAGTTGACGAGAAGCATAAGCAATAACCTTTCCACGCTGCATTTGTACACATCCCAATCCCAGTTTGGAAGCATCACTATAAACAACAAAGTCATCGGAACCTTCAGGTAATGCTAGTATAGGCGCGCTACAGAGTTTCTCTTTCAATATTCGGAATGCTTCATCCTGTTCTGCTTTCCATTCGAACTTTAGATTCTTCCGGGTCATCTTAGTGAGAGGCGTGGCAATACGAGAAAAATCTTTTATAAACTTTCGGTAATACCCGGCTAAACCCAGAAAACTACGTACTTCGGTTGGCGTTCTCGGCGGTTCCCACTTTTCAATCGCTTCCACTTTCATCGGATCAACTTGAATGCCTTTCTCAGAAACTACATGCCCCAGAAACTGAACCTCTCGTAGCCAGAATTCACATTTAGAGAACTTAGCGTATAACTGTTCCTTCTTCAACAATTCCAGAATTAAACGAAGATGCTGTGCGTGCTCCTCTTTGGATCGGGAGTAGATAAGGATATCATCGATAAATACAATAACAAATTTATCGAGATGTGGCTTACATACCCGATTCATTATATCCATAAAAGCAGCTGGAGCATTCGTCAGTCCAAATGGCATCACCAGGAATTCATAGTGACCGTACCTTGTGCGAAAAGCAGTTTTCAGAACGTCTTCTTCTTTAACCTTCAGCTGATGATAACCAGATCTTAGATCAATCTTGGAGAAATAACAAGCTCCAACTAATTGATCGAAGAGGTCATCAATTCTGGGAAGCGGATACTTGTTCTTGATTGTGCGCTTATTCAGTTCCCGGTAATCGATACACATTCTCATCGAACCATCCTTCTTTTTCACAAACAAGACTGGTGCACCCCACGGCGAAGAACTGGGTCTGATGAAGCCCTTATCGGATAGGTCTTGTAGTTGTGCCATCATTTCTTTCATCTCTGGAGGTCCCAGACGATACGGTGCACGGGCTACCGGAGCGACTCCAGGAATCAGATCTATACCAAACTCTACTTGTCTAATGGGCGGAAGACTATTCAAGTCTTCGGGGAAAACTTCTGGGAATTCATTAACAATAGGAATATCTTCCAACTTATTCCTTTCTGGCTTAATATCTATCACGTAAGCTAAGTAACTCGGGCAACCTTTATTAACACACTTACGGGCTTTTATCAAAGATATAAGGAAAGACTGATGATTTCTACGATCACCATAAATCACTACCGGTCCCCTCTCAGGTAATACAACATTTATTAACTTCTTAACACAAACTATGTTAGCTTGATTCTCGGCTAACCAATCCATTCCCACTACCACATCAAACTCGATCAAAGCTATAGAAAATAGTTGAATAGGTACTCCACACCCCTCTATATTTATCACACAACTATCAAATACCTCTTTAACCGATACTTGATTATCATTTGTAGTATCTACCATTAAAGCATGATCTAACACTTTAGGCTTTAAATGCATATAAGCAGCAAATGAAGGAGACACAAACGATCGGTTTGCACCGGAGTCAAATAGCACTTTAGCACGTGTAGAGTTTATTAAAAATGTACCTGTAACCACATCCGGAGTTTCCTCCGCTTCTTGAGCTGTCATCTGAAATGCACGGCCCCTTGCTCTTGGTTGCTCTGGCCTTTGTACTACTGGTCTAACACCCGCTGGTTTCCCCGACGTACCCCCTTGCTGTACTCTTCCCCTCGGACAATCAGACTGAATATGATCCGGAGAATTACATGAGAAACAAAACCGCGTTACTCGACAGTCTTTAGCGACATGTCCGGTTTTCCCACACCTATAACAAACCCGAGGATCAACTTGACAATTTCCTTGGTGGATACGGCTGCCTTTCGGACAAGGTCTTTCCGCTGGTCGGAAAGGCAGACGGTTATCAAACCTTTGAAATCTGGATTTCTTTGGATCATACTGTGGTCCTTCCCACTTTCTTTTTCCCATACCTTTATCACTAGTGTTTCTACCTTTATCCTGTTCCACGGTTTCCGCGGCGTCTACTGCGGCTGAGAAAGTTTCTGGTCCTTTAGCAATCACCAGACTTCTGACTTCTGAATTTAACCCAAAGATAAACCTTTCAATCTTCATTGCCTACGTGGCAACGTAGTATTCCGCAAAACGAGACTTTTCCAGAAAACGAGCGGTGTAGTCCCGAACTGATAAATTCCCTTGCTGCAAGTTCATAAACTCCCTTCCAATTGTTTAACTGCTGCTTGGGGACAAAACTGTTTCCTAAAAGCCGTAACGAATTCTTCCCAAGAGAAAGTAGAATATATATCAGATCCTCCAGAAGAAATAAGAGCTTCCCACCAGTATAGAGCATCTTCCAGACCAGGATCTGGTATTTCTGTTTCAGTATCACGAGTTCGGTTGAACATAGCTTGGATATTCCCTTGTAATCTTCCCATTTCAGCCGCCAAGTCGTCTCTTGTAACAAATTCTGCACCTCGCTGTTGAACTCTGCCGCCTGTTCTGCCTCTACCTCTTTCTCCCCCTCGTCCCCTTGTCCCAACTGTTGGATTCGTCCTATTAGGATTTCCTCCTCCCTCCCGATTCGTTTGTCTAGTACCACTTGCCATTCTGTAGATTCAAACAAGATTAATATACACATAAGCACATACCCCATATAACAAGGTATTCCAGTTCAAACATGTACCTGTAAGATCACAATTACACTGGCTAGGTGTAATCTGAAATTACCTTACATGATGTTCCTTCTACCTTTTTATATTTAATATCCTAAAGTTCTACAATAATAGGGACATCCTACTTCACACGCAGTTTAAGTCTAGGTACAGATACGAATACCTAAATCCCTTAAACTAGGGCTCTGATACCATCTGTAACAACCCGGTTCCCAAACATACAACAAATAACATATATTTCATAACATCGTTACATAACCAAAAGATTCATAATATAACAAGTAAGGTCCCTTAGTCTTTACATCCAGAATAAGGTATCTCGTTACAAACTTTTTGCTAATTACATACATGAAATCTAGTCATGAAATTAGCACAACAAAACACGTCTTAGTCTTCATATCATCCTTCTTCCAAAAGCTAAACACATAGTACTCTTCTCATTTGCTCTTACCCGATCCACGACCTGGAATACATATTTTTAAAACAAAATGAGGGTTAGACCTAGAGGTCTAAGTGAGAAAATCCGTTTTTGTTTGAAACCATTTGCACAAACACCATATACATATCACAAGTATAAATACCAAATAGGACTCATGCATTGTGTACTTCCCTGTCTCATTTCCATGGCCATATTAGTTGGTTGCAAGCCAACTAATAAATTAACTCCGATGTACGACAATTACAGCCAACACCGATGTACGAGTATTACAGCCAACACCACCTGTCCTAAGCCCGGCCAACGTAATCTCATATAGAGTATGCTCATGTAAATACAATATCTCAATATATTATATTTAAAACATAAACATATAATCACACCATCTATCATATTCCCACCCCACACATATATGTATTCCAGTTTGAAAACATTTTAAAGTAAAACTCACCTGTTTGCTTATCAAAATGCTTCCAATCCTTTCTCAAAAACAGTTCAGCTTTCACCCCAAATCCACAGAATCTGAAACAATTAGATACAAGTATTCTTTACCATATAGAACACATAAGACTTACTAAAGCTAAAGGCCCTAGGTAACTCTATCCTCAAATGTTACCCCCAAACCCGCACTTAACTCGAGTCCACAGTATATTCAATCCTCATTCTTTCCCTATCCAAGAGTCAACAAAACACAGGCTACTGGATACTAAAAAGTATCTGAATTCTTAAAAATGACCAAACAGCTCAAGTATCCGAACAACACACAAAAACAGTCCGGACAGCAGATCTTTCCGGACGGCATAAACAATCCGGACGATACCCGGAAACCAAAGAAATCCGGACACCATCCGATAACTACTATTATCCGAAAACCATAGGAAAAGAGGAACTTACCCGGATAAAGAACCCGTCCGGACACCTTTAGAATATCGTCCGGACACCATCAACAAAACTACCCGGACACATTCTTTCTATCCGGAAACCACTGTCTGTTTACCCTTTTTCTACCTAGAAATCGACTGATTCATTACCAGATATGAATTTGACTATTCTACTCCGATAGAAACCTTCTAAATACAATTACATACATAAAATGTAAAGGAACATACCTTAATAACACTTCCAACACTTCCAATTTGAAGCCCTAACCTTTTCCTTTCTTTTTCTTCTTCTTTTGCTCCCAAGACACACACACACACTGATCTGGATGTTTTTCCTGATTTTTATGAAAATATCTGGATATCAAAAGGGATAATATCTAACCATTTTACCATTTAGACCCCACACTACTCACTAATGACCACAATACCTTTTAACTTATTAATTAATCCAAACCTACCCTAAATTCAAACTTTAAAGTTAACTTTATTTAACGGAAAGGGATTTTAACTAACGAACTTACCCGGGGTATTACAATAATCATTCCCGTTCAGGTTCCTCCCGAGGGTGTTTTTAATGAAAATATTGAACCTAGTACTTCGTCATTTCGTAAATCGAGTCGTATTTCTTGTCTTCCTCGAAAATTTGATGATTACATTGTAGAAGTAAAGGTGAAGTATGGGTTATAAAAGGTTGTTAATTATTCATATCTAAATTCAGATTTATTTGTTTTGTTTCCAGCTTGAATAAATCTGTGGAGAACCCACTAATTTTTTGAAGCATGTAAAGATGAAAACTGGGTAACAACAATGAATCATGAAATGGTAGCCCAAATAACGTAATGGTACTTGGGCTATTACTAATTTACCTCCCGGAAGAAAACCCATAGGGTGTCGTTGGATTTATAAAATCAAATATAAGTCTTCCTGTGAGATAGAAAGATATAAGGCTAGGCTAGTTACCAAAGGGTATAGTCAAGGGGGGGGGGGGGGGGATTAGATTAACGAAACTTTTTCACCAGTGGTAAAAATGGCCACTGTTAGATGTGTTGTTGCTATAGAAGTGAAAAATCGTTGGCCTTTGTGTCAACTTGATGTTAACAATGTGTTTTTATATGGTGACTTAGATGAAGAGGTTTATATGTCTTTGCCTCCTGGGTATTTCTTTCCTAATGAAAAACGTGTGTGTAGACTTGTTAAGTCTTTTTATGGGCTAAAACAAGCTCCTAGACAATGGTATTCCAAGTTGTCCTCATGTTTGTTTGATCATGGTTTTCGCCAAAGTTCTAGTACAAAAGATTCTGATTCTGTTTTTCTCATCCTTTTGGTTTATGTTGATGATATAGTTTTAACTGGCAATAGTAATTATGAAATAAATAAAGTAAAAGAACATTTGAAAGCTAATTTTTTGATTAAAGATCTAGGAAAGTTAAAGTTTTTCTTGGGAATAAAAATTCTTGATACTGATAATGGTGTGTGCATGTCTCAAAGAAAGTATTGTCTTGAATTATTAAATGATTTTGGGTATTTCGGTTGTAAACCAATAAGTACACTAATGGATATGAATTTAGCTGTCACTGATTCCTTTGGTTCTGCATCCAAGTATCCTCTTTTGAATGATTTTAGTACTTATCAAAAGTTAATAGATAGGTTAATCTACTTGTTAGCTACTTGTCCATATATTGCTTTTGTTGTACCCTGTCTTTAGTCAGTTCATGCGTTCCCCTCGTCAGTCTCATATAAAACTTGCTCTTAGGGTTTTATGATATTTGAAACATTCTCGTGGTAAAAGATTTTATTTTTCTGTTTCTTCTGATTTTAAACTCAGTGCCTTTGTTGATGCTGATTGGGGAAAATGTTTGTCAACAAGACGCTCAGTTGGTTATTGCTTATATTTGGAGAATTGTTTAGTTTCTTAGAGGAGTAAGAAAAAGTCTACTAATGGCTTTTGCTTTGTGTGAAATTATCTGGGTTCTTAGTATTCTGTCCGATTTACATTTAGTAGATTTACTTCCTATAAATTTAAACGGTGATAATAAATCTGCAATACATATGGCTACTAATCCAGTCTTTCGTGAGAGGACTAAGCATATAAAGATACATGTTCATCAGGTTAGAGAAAAGATTTCAGCTGATGTTTTGAAAACTGTTGTAAAAGTTATATCTTCTGAGAACCCGACTGATATTTTTACCAAGTCCCTCAGTGTTAATCAACACAACTATCTCTGTTCAAAATTAAATATGCTTGATTTATTTCAATGTCAAGATTGAGGGAGGGTGTTACAATATATACATACCTATAATTTTTCTGTCTTTTCATCTAATTTAATGTGTTTTGTGTTGTTTCAGTTTTATGGTAGAAGTACAAGGACTAATATAAAAATAGTACAAGGACTAATGTGTAGATAGCACAAGGACTGATGTGAAAATATGTTAAATATAAGTTTAGAGATCTTTTCATTTTTGAAAATAAGCTATCATTTTTGTCATATGGTATTTCTTTCTCACTCTCTAGAAACATTGTAATGTTACGTTTTCTTCAAATCTTTTGAAGATGGTTAGGGTTTGTATCTTTGAGTTTGTAGTTTGATATTGTTGTAAGATTTTATGAGTTTTTGCACATAAGTTCATTTTCCTGCACCTATTCATACCTTATTTATTTATTTAATCAATGATTCATACATGCTTTGATATGGATTTCAGCTTTCATGATTAGTATTGTCGACTGTCGAGTACCAATCATGTTTAGTTGAGTATTGATTGTTCATTTATGTTTTGTTTTATTATTAGTCTCAGTTAGGATAAAATGTATTTATTATTCAAATGTTTTAGTTAATTCGATTAGTTGTGGTTTAAATAAAAGTTTGATCTCCATCTAAAGACTAACTTCGCCGATGACCATGGTCATCATAAATCCAGAAAATACATTTTTTTTATCTTAAGGTTTCTTTCCAACGTTAACATTACCCAATGCCCTTTAGTATGTAGTTTCTCTTGGTTTGTCTGGTTTATAGTTGTTCCATATGGGTGAAATTGAATGAAGATTGAAGGAGTTTCCCAGCGTTCCATAGGCTACAACTTGGTCACACAAACTACACCCAAATTGTTTACGAAGAAATCGACTCCAATGATTCATAATGACTAATGATGGCAGTGGTGGTCGACACATCGCATAACCAACCTCTTGGACAACCCTTTAAAATGTCAACCACAAGGGATGTGGCGTACAGGTTAAGGTCCTGGGGATGTGGTGGAATATCCCATCTGCCCAGGGTTCGATTTCAGGCGTACAAAACTTGTGACCACTGAAGTTTAATCAGGGTTGATGTCTTACATAGGGGTGTAAATGAGACGAGACAACTCGCGAGCTACTCGAGTTCGACTCGGTCAAAACTCGGTCAACACTCGACTCGAATAGGCTCGACTCGATGAACTAACGAGTTGAATCGAGCCATCTGATACTCGACTCGATAAGCTCGTGAGATACTCGAATATATTTTATATATAATTAACTATTATATTATAATTTATAAAATATAATGTGAATAAATTATTATTTTAATAGGTTAGAATTATCTAAAAAAAATAAAAAACAATTATTATAATTATTTATATTTCAAAAGATGGGGAAGTAGAGAAAGAAAAAATAGTAACGACTTTGGTGAGAAATTCCATCCCACATTGGTGGGATTCATCTCCAAACCCATTGAGGTCTAAGTATATATAGGTCTTTACCCTCCCATTTTACACCATTTAACTTGCTTAGTGTCTTGTGCCTAAGGGCTTGAACCAAATGGTTTTTTTCTATATGGTGTACCTTAGTGAGTGGTTCATCTTTAGTTCTTTTAAGATTTTTGTTTACTTTTGTTATCATTTTACTGATTCGAGCTTGATTCGAGCTTAGTTCGAGCTTGACACGAGTTCGAGTTCGAGCTCGGGAATTGACTTTCGAATCGAGTTCGAGTTTAGATTTTCACTACTCGCGAGTTTCTGAGTCGAGTTCGAGCTCGAGTATTTGCTTTCGAGTTCGAGTCGAGTATAATGATACTCGAGCAGCTCGACTCGCATCATTTACACCCCTAGTCTTACAGTCATAATTTGTCAAGGGATTAGTCTAGGCATAGTCTGAGACACCCTTCCCAAGAAATAAAACCCTTTAAATTGTCTCATCTTTGCCCCAAAATACCCTCTTAAGGCCTTTAAAAAGACCTCGTGAATTTCCTCACCATTCCCATCCATCCACTAGATATTTCCTTCCTCCACTTTTCCCGAAATCATTGCAAGGCGTCCTCCTCGAAGCAAATCACAACCACAACCACCTCTTTTTGTTCCTCTGCTTTTAATTGATTAAACGTGTCATGGCTCAGCCTATTTTGAAACTACAATTGATCAAGAAAAAGTTGGTGGTAATTCACAAACAAATGTGCTGAATCAAACTACTCGAAAGTCCAATGATGAATTTGAGGACAAAGTTTCTACCCCTACAAGAGGACAAAGTTTCTACCCCTACAGTTCCAAAAACCAAAGAATGCCTTCATATGAACCGAACCATCATCCACATTGTCTATTCAACTCCTTTTGACGTTGAAAAACAAAATGAGTCACCTCATACAGAACCCCCAAGAGTTTGTCGACTAAATTCAAAATAACCTTAGTGAGGACCCTTTGTCACTCTATGTTTCATATAGGGGTGAACATGGTACGGTACCATATTTTTTTTTTCTCAGTACCGTGTACCAACAAATTACAATTGTACACCAAAAATTATATTGTGTACCAACAACCTTTACTTGGTAGTACTTAATTGGTGCCAACATTTTTTGGTTGGTATATGTTGGTACGGTTTTATACCGAATCTCAAAAGTTGAAGTTATAATTAAATGAATTTATACAAACATCCTATTAAAATCTCACGAAATTGAAACCTACTATTAACTATTGTACAAAATAAATCTACTATTAACTATGGTACAGTCTTAGTGAATTGTAAGTCAATATCTATGTGTAATAAATGTCCAGTCCACTATACATGAGGGTTGAGGCCCATAAAAACAATCAGATCAAACGTCAATGTCATTAAAAATATAAATCGTCAGTATTAAATATATTTTATTTCATTTTTTATTTAATAAATAATAAAAAATTATATATATAAAAGTCAGTACGGTACAGTATTACCATGGTACATGATTTTAATACCACGTACCAACCAAGTTTGTGAACTTGGTACAGTAGTACCAACCAATTTAATTGGTACCAGTTTAGTTGGTACCAATTGAATTGGTACGGTTGATACTGAATTGGATGGTTTGTCATGGTACAAATTTAACACCTCTACTATATATTGCGAAAATAGTGACATATGTGCAAAACTGGGAGAAAAATGACTAAGAGACTAATTTTGATGTTTGTTTTGGCTATTTGAGTCAGTTCCCCGAAATATTAGCCTACCAACATCAACAAAGATCTATGAGGGTGAGACACGTCGTCTTCTAGGCCCGAGTCTATGTTGGTGGAAAGGGAGTTCATAACCCAATTTTTCCTATTAAATAAAAAATCAAAAACTAAAACTTCTAAAAAATTATATCAACTTTTATATTTTAGAGACTTTGACGTTACTTGTATTATTAAAATATTTATTATATTTAATATTACAATAAGTTTTATTTTTTAACATTAAATTTTAGAAAATCTGAAAAAATTTACGTTCTTTTTTCTTTTGTTTTATCTTCTTTAACTTTTTAGAAAGACCCTCTTGGACACAAAAAAAAACATCTGAAATATTCATTTTCTCGATTTTAGAAAATCTATTGCAGATGCTCCTGGTGCTTATAGAATTAGTAATGGATTTGCGTTGGTCCGGACAACCATGATTACCAAAAAAGTAACGTGAAAGGTGAGTAAGAATATACATCGAGGGAAAAAACGTAAAGCTACCCAGACTGTGTACTTGTAGAGAGTATATCCAACGACTCCAATAGTTGCCAAACCAAAAACAAACCCACAAAACGAAACCTTAACCAACACTCGTATTATCATCTTCGTATATCCCAATGAGCAATTATCAATATAAATCAAATGAACCAAGTATATCCCTATATGTGAGCAAAAATTATGAAAGCTAGTATTGGAAAATAATAAATTTGAATTTCTACTAGAACTTTTCCTGGGATGGAAGAAGTATTGTTCCGAATCATATAGACCTCATGAAGATAACACAAACATATATTAAATGACTACCAATCTCATTTCTTAGCAGAACATATTCAGAGAGCCAATGTTCATTTATTACATAACTAAGTTACTAGGATTGTTAATCACGGTGTAACCTTTGAAGAAGTTCATCATCTCTAGGGACTTGCGATGAACGTCGTCGCGGTCCATATATCATAGTGTTCACATTTTCATCCTCTATTGTTGATAATCGCATCTAAACCAATGTCATCTGAATCAAATCAATGTGCCTCTAAACGAGACGTGCTATTATCACCAAAATAAATGCTACAACGATGCTTCATTTCTAGTTATCTTTACTGCAATTTTTATGAACCGGAGGAGAAGAGATAGGAATTGTAGGAGGTGGAGGAGGTGTGGTAAGTGTCAGAGGCAGAGAGGGTGATGGTGTGGGGAGCGCCGGAGGGGGTGACGGAGTCGGGAGCGCCGAAGGTAGTGGCGGTGTGGGGAGCGCTGGAGGGGGGTGGCGGTGCAGTAGCGCCGGAAGCGGAAGAGGATGACTCGTAGATGGAGCCATTAGTAGTACATACGCACACAATGAAATCTCCACAAGATAAACATCTGGAGTGAATAACAAAAAAACAATTAAACAAAATACATTTTCGATAAGCGAAAAATAAGATATTTTACAATTTCAAACTAAAATGGCACTAGGGTTTGAGCAAATGAAAATTGACAACACATATTTAGTGTAAATCAGATTTAGAACATATATAAAATTTACGACAAATATACAATGAAAGAAAATCAATTTAGAGTAAACCAATAATTTATGGTAAATAAGACAAATCAATAATGAATCTAAAGCAATTTTGGATAAATAAATAAAATGTAATAGATATTATCCTTGGAAAATACAAACTACAAGAGAGGGTGGACGATTTTTCATAGGTGGTGATTGAAGAACAAAAGTCGAAACAAAATTCCATTCTCTAGATAAGTTTAAAAAAACTTTCGGTTTAGTCATTTTAGTTGCAAAATATTTCCGAAGACTTTTATACTTATAAGAATTTCATAACAAAACCATTTAAAAGATAAAAGATATGATAAAACTGCTCTAAAGCTAGAAGACAATTTGTTATATGAAACTAGGGGTATCAAATTTGTACAATGACAAACCAATCACTTCAATACCAACCGTACCAATTCAATTGATACCAACTAAATTGGTACCAATTCAATTGGACCGTACCAACTTCACAAACTTGGTTGGTACGTGGTATTGAAAATCGTGTACCATGGTAATACCGTACCGTACCGACTTTTATATGTATATATATATATATATATATATATATATATATATATATAATTTTTTATTTTTTATTTAACAAGAAATGAAATACAATAGATTTAATACTATTGATTTATATATTTAATGACTTTGATGTTTGGATTCCTTAGTTAGTCCAAACCAATCGGCGTTTATTCCGGGAAGGAGGATTGCGGATAATATTTTGATGGCACATGAATTGGTATCTGGTTACCAATGCCATTCTGGACCTCCTCATTATGCCTTCAAAATTGACATTAAAAAGGCCTATGACACGGTTGACTGGAGGTTCCTTTTTGGCATGCTTAGGGGTTTCGGTTTTCACCCAGTTATGGTTAAATGGATTGAAGAGATGGTTTCTAGTGCCTCTTTTTCTATTGCGATTAATGGAGATACGTAAGGGTTTTCAAAGGGCAACGGGGTATTCGGCAAGGAGACCCTATATCCCCTTACCTATTCACGATTATAATGGAGGGGTTCTAATTGTTGTTCAAACAATGTATTGAGGAGGCACAAAATTTGGATATCATGCCACTTGTGAGGAGTTACAGATTACGCATTTGTGCTTCGCCGATGACCTCTTTGTTTTTACTAGAGGGGATGTTGCATCGGTGGAAATTTTGAAGAAGGCCTTAGCACTCTTTAAACTTCGTTTTGGACTTTCTCCAAGTCTAGAAAAGAGTGAGATTTTCTTTGGGAATGTGGGAGAGGTGGAGAAGAATGCTATTAAAGAATGCTTATTATTCCGAGAGGGTATGTTTCCCATTCCTTATTTGGGTGTCCCTATTTCGCCCACTCGTCGAAAAGTGATGGATTTTGGCATCTTGGTGGCAAAGGCACATAACCGCATACATAATTGGAAGGCTAAACACTTTTCATTTGGTGGTCGTTTCCAACTGATTAAATCGGTGTTACTCTCTATGCAGCTTTATTGGTTATCTGTTTTCCAACTCCCCTCGGGGGTTATTCACGATCTTGAGGCTATGTTCCGTAATTTTTTTTGGACGCGAGGCGATAACTCGAAGGGGAGGTGTCGGGTAGCATGGGATGATGTTTGCAAACCCATGCTTTGCGGCGGCTTGGGTCTTCGAAAACTTACCGGTTGGAATCGAGCACTGCGTACGAAACATATATGGGATATTTTGTGTAATCGGAACGCTTTGTGGTTTCGATGGTGCTCTCTTCACAGGTTCGAAACAGTTAATTTTTGCATGGTGCGATATAAATCCTCTTGGTCGTGGATCCTTCGTAAAATTCTTGATCTTCGGCCCCATGTTCGTAGATACTTCTTCTCTAACGTTGGAAGTGGTGCCAATACTAACGCTTGGGAGGACACTTTGCTCCCGGTTGGTCTGTTGTCTGCTCATATTTCTTACAGGCTAGTTCATGCATCTGGCTTCACGAAGGACTCGACGGTTTGTGATGTGGTGCATGCGGTTCAGTCAACATGGCCACCTTTGTGGATTGAACGTTTTCCAGCACTCTTGACAACCTATTTTCCGGCCCTTTCTTTCAATGTTTGGGATAGGGTGGTATGGCTTAATGTTCGACGTGTGGGAGTTCCCTTTTCGGTGAGAGAATCATGGAGATCATTGGCAATGAATGAGGAGCAGTTACAATGGTGTAGGGCTATTTGGTTTCGTTCTTTTATTCCCCGCCATGCGTTTTGCGTTTGGCTTGCGTTCTTAAAGAGACTACCCACCTAAGACCGTATTCCCCTTTGGAAGCATGATCCCCCCGACCTTAAGTGTTTATTGTGTGAAAGTGTGATTGACTCTCATGATCACTTATTTTTTAATTGTCCTTTCTCGTTGGATGTGTGGCTACACAATTAAGGTTGATGCAGGTATGGTGCTCTTTAATGATTCTTGGGAAGCTATAATGCATGGGATAACGTCTGGTCTTTGTTTCCCTCGCCGAACCATGCAAAAGCTGTCCCTTTCGGCTACTATATACTATTTTGCAAGAGAGGAATAGGCGGTTGTTTCATAATAAGAAGAGGTATCCGGATCAAGTTGTCAAGGTCATTCGCGATGTGGTCCTTAATAGGATGGCTTGGAAGAATAGAAGCAAGGTTGCGTTTTCTTCGTCATGAGTGGGTTTGTTTTTTGGCCTTTTCTTTGGATGTTTTGGTGTTATGGGGGTGTTCCCCTTTGTTTGGCGTTTGCCTTGTTGGATCTTTGGTTTGTTGGGTTCTCGTTGTCGCTTGTTTTTTTGTGGTTTGTTTCTCTGGTGAGGCGTTTGCCTTGACTTTGTTTGTACCTTTTTTCGTTTTTAATATATTGCCGAGTTTTCCTCTCAAAAGAAAGTTTGATATGATTGTTTATATGGGTCTCATCCCTCATGGATAGTGGACTGGGCCTTTATTACACATGGACATTGACTTAGAATTCACTAAGACCGTATCATAGTTAATAGTAGGTTTATTTTGTACAATAGTTGATAGTATGTTTCAATTTCGTGAGATTGTAACAACATGTTTGTATAAATTCATTTAATTATAACTTTAACTTTTGTGATGTTGGTATAAAGTCGTACCAACATGTATCAACCAAAAAATGTTGGTACCAATTAAGTACTACCAAGTAGAGTTGGTTGGTACACAATATAACTTTTGGTGTACCAATTATATTTGGTTGGTACACGGTATTGAGAAAAAAATGGTACTGTGCCATGTTCACCCCTAATATATAGGTTCGTAATTGCGAACCTAGCTCAAAACTTGAAAAAAATAAGAATCTGGCCAATTTCCCTTAAATCAAATTTGTCCCAAATCCTCAATTGCGGACCCTGCATCCACAATTACGAACCTAGGTCCGTAATATTTTTTTTAAAGGAAAAACGATTTTTTTTCGTGTCGTTTAGGCCACGTCCGCAAGTTGCGGATCTGGATATTGCGGATGTAGTGGTATTTGATTAAAATTGGGAGAAAAATGGCTAGGGGACCAATTTTGATGTTTTCTTTGGCTATTTGAATCAGTTTCCCTAAATTTCATGTAGAGATGCATGGATTTGGAGATTCAGGCACTAATGACGCAGTACATCTCGTTGGATGGTCAACGAGAAGTTTCAAATCATGGTCTCTTGGAGCAGACATGGGAATGGGGCGGGGACTTCAATCGCCATCCCCAATCCCTTATCTTCATCCCCATCCCCATCCTCGTTGGGGAATATGATCACTTCCCCATCCCCAACGGAAAACATGGATCCCCAAAAGGGAAACGAGGATTCCCCCCCCCCCCCCCCCGTTTATGTAAACTATATAAATCAAATATACGAGACACCGCATATGTTTAAATCTCATATATTTCCAATAAACATAAAATAGAAAAGATCTTTTTTAATACAAAAATATTCACAACATTATATAATAAATAATATCCTAAAACCAAAAGAAATTTAACCTAATCCAAGCTTGGAGGTTGTTTGTGGTCATGTTTATGGTAGATGGGAGTGGATGTCAAACCAATCTTATTCTGATGTGGGTACACGTATCATTATTGCTTGGGACGCTCGTATGTCGGATGTAATGGTTTTGGATTGGATTTGCATAACTAATACATGCATTGTGAGATTTGGCTGAGGGGGGATAATGACGTGATTTTTTGACGATTGTTTATGGTGTGAACAATTATATTGGAAGAAAGGCTCATTGGTTTGCGAACATTTAAGGTTTTAATAGGTGCGAAGCCGTGGGTATTAATGGGAGACTTTAATTCTATGTTATTTCCTCACGATGGCCTTGGCGGGTCATCCTAAAGAAATGTGGACATGATGGATTTTCATGCGTGTGTTGAGGACATAGAGGTATTTGATATCCGGTATACGGGTGTTCAATATACTTGGTGCCAAAAACCGAATGATGAGAGTGGGGTCCGAAGGAAATTGGATAGTGTTTTCGCTAACATTGAATTCACTTCTAGATTCCATGATGCCTGTGTCCAATTCTTACCCAGGGGCATTTCCGATCACGCTTCTTCTATTCTCGGTTTCAAAGGTGGCGTCCGTAAAAAGGAATGAGGCATCAAATTCGATAATTTTGTGGTTATTCATCCGTTATTCATGCAAACGATCAAGGATGGTTAGGCGTTCCCGGTGCATGGTTCATTCATGTTTAAGGTGTTTGCTAAAATCAAATACCTTAACCCACATTTGCGCTGGATTAGATCATCCTATGTAGATTTGATGAATCGGGTTCGGCTCTTAAAAAGGAAACTTGACTTGATCCAAGTGATGTGCATCGCCGATCCTAACAACTCCTTGTTACAAGAAGACCTTAGTCATTTTCGGGTGGCTTATCAACAAGCACGTGTTGATGAGGAAGTGTGGTGTTCCCCCGACATATAGAACCTAACTTGGATAGTTCTATTCTTAGTGTGGTGTTCTAATATATTTATAATATTGTAACTTGCTCCTCGATTGTCATATTACCATCATCTACTAATCCACCGCAAGTTTTAAGCAAATCGCACAAAATTGTAAAAGCATTTCTATCGATTCGCAACTCGTTTATACAATTTACATCACTTTTCCGCGTAATACGTTGTATTTCGGTTGATCTAATTTGAAGTCTAGTGAATGTTCTTTGATCCAAAGTTCCTTTCATTATTTCTATTCTCTAATTCAATCAACCAATGCGAATACACGACCATTTGAATGTAAACATTCCATACATTAACGAGTACAACCAACTAATTTTCATCCATCGCTACCAAATTCATAAAACAATCAATAGTAAAAAATAATGTTAGGACCATAAATGTCCTTCATATTAGAAAGTTGTATAAAGAATTATAGAGTTTAATTGTTTATTTGTAAAAGCCTTATTATTTGTTTAATGGGCTTAATTAGCATAATGGGCCATTGGCTTAGTAGCATAAGCCCTTGGTATATAAAGCTTTCCTTAGCCTAGTTTAGGTTAGCGATTTCATATTACGCCTAAGAGAGAGGTTAGAGAGATCAATAATCGTTCATAATTGTTTAATCGTCATAGTTCGTTATTGAAAAGCATTGTAAACACTCTGAAAGGTTTATCAATGTTACATGGATGACGACTTGAAATCATACTGACTATTGTTCTATTCTATTGATTTCTTATTTGTATGCACTAATCTGGGATCTACAATTGGTATCAGAGCATACGAACGATTCGATTCAACGTATTCATAAGATTCCTGGTAAGTGTTCTTGAGTTTTTTAGTCAACTGTGTTCTTGAATCTCATAGTATTCTGATAAATTAGTTGATTCTGCGTATTCCATTCGATTAGTATTGATATCATTAGCGTTTCTGCAAGTTTTCTCAATCTAATTCGATTGTTTGAGTAGTTTTTGAGCAAAATTCATTCTACAAGTTTTTGTCTCTGTTCATGCTAAAAATCAAAAAATTTCATCAAAATCTTGTTAGTTTGCTCTAAAATCGATTAGGGAGTTGTTAGTTTTGTGTTTTGGTAGTTTCCTAATCTTTTAGGAACAATCTTGTGCAACCCTAACCGCATCCAAGTCAGATTTAACCTCACAGCCGCAGTTACCAGACATTTTCTTCGTTTCCGGGTATGTTTCCTATTCCACGCTACTTTCCAGACGTATACATCCGGATTGTTCCATGCTTCTGGACTAATTTATCCGGTTATCTCAACTTCCCGCGTAATTCTATTCTTTCCGGACTGCATACTCATCCGGTAAGTACACCATCCCGGATCATCTATCCGGACACAACATACATTCGGTAAGTCTATCCGGATCCATCTTCCCGGACGCCATATTGCCTATCCGGACACCACATCTATCCGGTAAGTTTTTCCTTTCCGATTACTTTTATCCGGTAACTTGTTTCTCCGGGACCCCCGTGCTAAGTCGCCGAAGGGGGACATTTGAGTATTCTTGAGATTGACTGATTTTTCCTTGAATGGATATTTTCAACTGTCTGACGATCATCTAAGTGCAATAAATATGTCTTGCTCATCTCAATCTGTAGCAGCTTGTCAGGTATGTCTACCAACTCATAATGCTTTAGTTGATAAGATTCAACTGCTTGGTCAAAAGGTAGAGTCATATATGCTTACCTATAATGAACAACTGCTTGAAATTAATTCGTTAAAAGAAAAGCTAGATGTTCAAAAGCGGATTACTGAAAAGTACAAGTCCGATAATGCTAATCTAAAAGAAAAATGCACAAATCTTTCAATAGCACCTAAGGACTTAAGGGCCAAGATATCTGAATTGAATCTAAAGCTTGATCAGTGTGAGAATGAGAAAGCAGAGATTATTTATCAATGCTCCTCTCTCCAAATCCAACACAAAGAGTTTGTTTCGAAAATAACTGATCTTGAAACCAAACTTCACAAAAGGGGTCAAACTGATAAGACAATTCACATGAACAAATCCAAGGAATTCACGTACTTTAACAAGGAATGGGGAATTGGGTACGATAACCCTCAATACTTGAAAAAGATTTTATCAATGAGCCCTACTCTTTATCACTTTAGTTTTCTTGGTCTCGAAAAGGAGCATCCTCAATACAAAATCAAGTGGACTGGTCCTCTTGAAAAGGAAAAGGAAGAGGAATTTGAGGAATACAAAAGCGCACACACCACTAAAATTCAATTACCTTTTGCGTATGAACGTCTCAACTATTCCTACAAAAAGAACAAATCCAAGTATCTTTCGAATGACTACTTTGACGGCTATAAGGTTGCTGAGCCCAAGGATTCCTCCAAAAAGGATGAGGCCGCAGCACCTGAACCCAAAACTGGGACATACGAGTTTAAACTCTCTGTTCCTCCTCTCAATTAGGAATAAAAAATAGTCGAGTTAGAGGAGACACTCGAAAATGAAAGGACTGATTTTCAAAAGGAAAAACAAGCGTTATTAACTGAACTTGAGAAACTCAAATCCACCAAAACCGAATATGTATCTATTGGGGAAACGGAAGTCCTTCGGGGAGAAATCAATCGACTCATGTCCAAACTGTCTGCCTTGGCAACATAGGTGATGGACGAGCAAGTGAGTAAAGGTCAACTCCAAGAGAAGTTTGACCAACTCCAACAAGAAAAAGTGAATCTACCCGAACCTTCCTCGGACTCATCAGATACATCTTCGTGTAAGGCCTTTATTGGCAAAACATCTTCGCGAAAAGGAAAAGAGTCTCAAGATAACTGTGTTAAAAAGAATCTTAACTCTGAATTTCAAAAAGCTTCCGCACCAGATTCTTCCAAAAACATAGACTCAAAGTGTTCCTCACGTCCGTCAACCAATCCTGGTCCATCCATCCCTGATGTTGATTTTTCAGCCTATATGAATTCCCACGAATGTTCAGATGATGAGTTTCCTAAGTTTGAATTTGACAAACCTTTTCCAAACCAAAACGACTTTCTGTCTAGGGCAGTAAATCGACCGGTCAAATTTCTGAAAGGCGAATGTTCTACAAAACTCAAAAACCGATCTGGGAACGAACTTTCCAAAAACGATTCAAATTCTCAAAAGCGTTCACAGACACGGAAACAGACCGGTCGACCAAATGATAGACAACCTTCCTACTCAAACTCTACTGATCATAACTTTAAATATATTTCAGATAATAATGGTCGGAGAAAGAGGTTCAAACAAGTTTGGGTGGTGAAGAAGTCTAATGAAAGCAAAACGAATACAAAGTCATTTAAGCCAGTTGCGCATGCTAGGACATACAATCACAATCATGATGCTTTTAAATCTCGAACTTCTGTTGAACAAAGTATGAAGTTTCCTTTAAGACTTTATTCAATTCAACAGTGGCTTCAACTTTCTCATGATTGTATCTATTGTTCTACATGTGGTTCAAATGATTTTGTTGATCGGAAATATGCATCTCATTGGTATGGTACTTATAGTATCCCCGGTCCTCACTATAATAGAGCATCCAACCGTCAAGGATCCATGAATGGATGGATACCAAAATCCTTCTAATCTATTTTGCAGGATTGTCATGTGCGTATAGTTCAGAAGATTCTTTTCACATGACTGCATTCAAAGGTTATGCTATTTTTGAGGGGGAGCATCAGGTATTTGACTCATACATGAGATTTTAAGTGAATTCAAAGACCGTGGTAATTCATTCTGTATAACTAACTTGTGTTTGTTATTCTCCAATTTTAACTTCCATGATTGCCACGTGTTATATTTTCTTGACTTAGTTATTTCCATGTCTCACATATTCGTTGATTTTTCGATGGAAATACACTTGTTTGAATTCCTAGTTGTTTTCCGAGTTCGCTATTTCTTGCTAATGATTCACTTCATTTTCTGATATATTAATTGTGACTTGTTCTTCACAATTAAACTTTCTAATCATTGTTTCATTTTTGAACATAATGTGCTTACTGAGTCATTCTGTTTAGCACTTGATTTTGTTTCTTGAAATTCCATATTTCAAATGGTTTTATTGACTTCTGATTACCTTAGATCAGAACTCGGACTTAATTTTTATGACTTCTGATCATCTCAGATCAGGACTCGTTCTTAAATGCTTTGACTTCTAAACATTTCAGTTTAGAACTCGTACTTCATTGTTTACTCAACTGTTCTATTCGTTGCATGAAAGGAGTGTTAGGAATTAAATAGTTTCTATGGTCTATCTAGAACCGGAAGGACCTACCCAAGAAACACATCCATGTATAGACATCAGTGAGGGGTCTAGATGCATAGATGAGTTTGGAGTGAAAAGAAAATGGTGAGGATGTGACAGGACGTAAAAGAATTATTGGTCCTTACCAAACCGAGTCAGTTATCCGGGTAACCACACAATCTATTCATTATCGTTATCTGGAGATGAATACTGAAACAGACATGGACCTAGTGTCGATAACTCGTGTCCCCCCACCCAGCCACTCAAGTATCTCCCAAAAGATGCTTGTTTCATATATTCACGGAGGTTTAGCATATAATCTATCTATTCCTCACTCGGAGGTCTTAGATATTGAAAAAGGAAGACATCAGCTCCGGTCTCTGAACTTCATATTCTAGTCACTGTGTCAATTGATTTTTAACTTGCGTCCCAGGTTAAATCAATATTTTGAGCCAAACAGATATACTTTAATTCTTTCACACATGCACGAGTCTTTGTGATTCCACTCGCATATCTTCGTGATATTGCCGGAACAGTTTGAGAAGTAATTTTTAACATTTTATTTCAGTGATAACTGGAAGTCCTATCAGAGATACCCAAATGCCAACTCTGAACATAGGCCACACAATTATTTTAATTGTTATGATAACAGTTACTATTGTGTTTCTGTGTTAGTTATTTACCCCATTCTGGTTACTTAATGTTTTATCTGGCATTTTGCTACTCACCAGTATTGTCTTTGACGTTACATGATGCTTCAGATGCTCCTACTCATCATGAGGGGGAGTAATGATACAGATTCAAAGACACCGATTATCAGTTTGAGGGGGGGTTAGCAAAAGCCGAGGGGGAGTAACTGTTTTACTTGTGCAAGATTCAATTCTTCTACTTCCTTATCAAGTGATGTTCGCTACAAATCATTATTTCCTCCTTCGAGCATATTGGTTCTACAAGTTCTTAAAAGTTAAAGATATGAAGATAAAGAGCTTAATTCAAGGGGGAGCTTGGAAAGACATGAAGACAAACAACATCAAAGTGTTTCAAAGATTCAAGAGGAAGAGAAGATCAAGACCTAAAATCTTCAAGACCGTTTTTTCTTTATATAACTTTAGGGGGAGATTGTTAGGACCATAAATGTCATTCATATTAGAAAGTTGTATAAAGAATTATAGAGTTTAATTGTTTATTTGTAAAAGCCTTATTATTTGTTTAATGAGGTTAATTAGCTTAATGAGCCATGGGCTTAGTATCATAAGCCCTTGGTATATAAAGCTTTCCTTAGCCTAGTTTAGGTTAGTGATTTCATATTACGCCTAAGAGAGAGCTTAGAAAGATCAATAATCGTTCATAATTGTTTAATCGTCATAGTTCATTATTGAAAAGCATTGTAAACACTCTGAAAGGTTTATCAATGTTACATGGATGCCGACTTGAAATCATACTGACTATTGTTCTATTCTATTGATTTCTTATTTGTATGCACTAATCTGTGATCTACAAATAATACTTGCGTCATATAATTAGTGATTAAATTAGAGTGGAACTAAAAAAAACAGTGGCCAGTAGATGAAAGAAAGAAATCAGTACGTATACGCTAAAACAGTAGGTATATGACAAAATCAGTAGCCATATGGACTACAAACATGGGCACCCGATTCCAAAATAGTATGTATATGAAAAAATCGATGCTCAAACATGGATACTCGATGCCAAAACAATAGATATGTGACAAAATTGATGCTCAAAACAGTAGCCAAATGCCAAATCAGTAGTTGAAATCGAAACTATGTTGTAGATGAAAAAAAATCAAAATCCGAGGTATTGAAATCAAAGAAAGAAATCGAAGAACCCTTGTGAAGAAGTGGAGAAGTGATCGAGAATGGAGGCGATGAAGAACCCTTGTGAAGAACTCATACGTGGAGAAGGATCGAGAATGGAGGGAAGAACTTGGGCAACAAAGAATGGAGGCGATGGTTTAGGTTAGGTTTAGTAATATGATGTTTTGATGAGGGTACCATTGTAATCTTTTGTTTAGTCCCATGTTGGTCCACCTATATTGGTGGAACAAAAAAACTTAAGTTTTGTCCCATGAAAATTAGATTTTGTCCCATGTTGTTGAACCTTATTGTTGTCCCATAGCATGCCAAACATGGCACTATTTTTTGTCCCGTCCCATCCCATACAGTATGCGTACCAAACGCACCCTTAGAGAACATCAAGAAATCCTTCTTCTTATCAAACCAAACGTTTGATATTTGTCGCGACTGCTCATGCTTTAGGGCGGTCTTGACATTGAAATCAGGTTTCTTCACGCGGAGGGGTCGCTTGCCCTGAAGATCCTTGTGTCAAAAGAAGACATCATCCTCGAGACGCATATGAGTTAGCATTCTTGCTCTGATGTCTTCGAATGTTTCGGCTGGATATTGGTTAAGTCCAGATATAGCTCCGAACTATCGTCCATACCACACTTATAATCTTCGATCGGCGTCCAAACGTCACAATTCTGTATACTAATCATATCAAAGTTGAAACAAATGAAATAATTGTGTACCGATTCTCCAATCTTCTAGGTGACATAACACATGCCGCTACTCTGCTTTTCCATCTTCCGACTACTAGCGAACTGCTGAAGGAAATGGTTGACTAGCTCGGCGAATGAATTGATCGACTTGGCTTTTAGGTTGATCAACCACTAAAAAGCTCGTCTAGTGAGTGTCACCCAAAACCGTTTACACATGCATACTTTTTAATAGGGTTATAGGATGGACATAGTCTACACGAGTTGCTTATACTGAGCGACATACTCATTTGGATCCGTCACAAATTCTTTGAAGTGAAAGAATGGATGTTTTACTTCTTTTGAACGTTGACCAAGGAAATGGCATCAGCAAGAGGTGATTCTTTAAAACCTTTCTGGGACTCCACGTCGACATGGACAACAGCACCCGACAACTTAGATAGTAACAATAACATCTTTTCACTTTACTCTTCTAATAGATTTAGGCGGCGAGCAATGGGATTGTCATGATTGAAGTCGTTCGCCATTATAGGGATTGCCATTGTTGGAGGAATGTCATATGAGCCTTGAGTTGTGAGACCCACTGTAGCATGAAGGTTCGATCGCAAGGTTGACTTTCTTCCGTCATTAGTCACAGACATTTGAAGCAGAAGACACTAAGTACATAGGGAATGATGGCATGCGAAATGACGTTATGGTCGATAAGGGTATCGATGGGATTGGCATTGAAGGGATATCCTAGATGGATTTGGAAAAAATGTCATATCTTATGTAAAAGGTGGTGGGGGAGGTAAACACACATTGTGTACTACAGGAGCACCCATAGGATGGGAAAAAGGATGAGGTCCGGGGGGGGGTTGAGGAAAGTTGAGGTCTTGCTGACGACCCAGGAATCCCAAAGAGAAATCTAGAATTTTGGCGTGTGTTATTGCTAAAAATCGTCCCAAGGAAGATTTAAAGTCGGAGTGGAGCTTTAACAACAAAAGAAAGGTATCTCGCGAAACAAAAACGTACGACGGATAAACAAAAATAGATAGAATACATAATTTGGTGACGCGAAAAACCCCTATCGAGGGTAAAAACCACGGTCGACAATAGAAGTCGACGGTGCATTATGGTCGTCAAACAGGGACGACGTCCTTTAGTAACAAGCGTTATGAATACAATTAAATACAATGGAAATAGAAATAAACTAAGTCACGAGTTTCTATTGAGCGTCTTGTGTTTAAGCTGGTTGTCGTGAGATTCTTCGAGAGAAGATGAAATTCGTCTGCTGGTGAATGGTTCTGTAATCACCGTCTGTATGAACGAGGCCTTCAGCTTGGTTTATATAAGCTTTGTTTCCATATATGACCTTCATTAATATGGATCCCAAATTAGTGTAGAAACAATGAAATCAGTAATCAATAAGCAATAACAACGTATGATTTCAACTTGTCATCTATCTATCATTCATTCAAAGCGATAAACCATTCAGAGAGTATTACAATGTGTATCAAGAATGATTCAGAATGATTAACCTAATTTCTAAGGCTAAACAATCTATTTATACCTTTTAGTGGTATTTACACTTTTCACCCTTGAACTTCTATTCAACATACATTTTACCCTAACAATCTCCCCCTTTGAATTGAAGTTCAATGTCACGTCAGTTCGGAATACGTCTCTTTCTGATGGCAAAAAGGATCTCAAAGCTTTGGACAGATTTACGGAATTCGAGACGGTCTTCAACCGTTTCCATGGCTTCTATGGCATTTAGCTCTTTAAGACTTACCAGAAATGTCTTCGGGATTAAGTCTTCCTTGGCGATTATATCTTTCAGTGACTGTTTGACCTTCATCAATGTTCCATCGCAGAATCTGCCTACTTGGTTGAATCTGAGAAACTTCTTTTCATCTTGGGCGTTGAGGTAGATAATTCCGAACTCTGGTTCTAACAGCATTGTGTTGACCGGATACATCTTCAATTCTGGAGCTCTTAGATCGGGTTTCAACAAGTTGATCTTCTTCGATAGATGTTCGATTCCCATTTGAAAGTTCGTGATGTAAGACATGGTGATAGTGAATTTAAGGAATCGTTTTACTACTTCGAGGGCTTTGGTGACATGGAGTGGTCAGATAGTTTTGGTTTGCAAGACTTTGATGATAGGTTGGAAGTCACTCAGTCTCAAGTTCTTGAAGTCGTCTTCGAAAAACGTCCATTCTTTCCCATCTTCCCTTTTGACGGTGAAAACTGGGTACCAGATCTTCAGAATTCGGCCTGACTGAATGTTGGTGATTTCGGTTATCTTGTGCTTCGTCCTAACGTTAATGACTGACTGACACCTTTTCATAACATCCAGGTATTTCTTTTTGTAGGTGTCATCGAACTTTAATAATCCAAGGCACAATGTCGGGTCGAGTGGTATTATCTTGTGAACGAAGATATTCTTTATGGAGTCTTCTATATAAGGAATGAGAATTATGATTTTCTCCCATTTCACTGGCTGTCTTGGTTGATCATGAGCGGTTTCGGGTTGAGGAGAAGTCGGGTGAGTAGATGCATGTAGAAGTCTCGGGCTGAAGGTGAACATTTGCAGGTGTACTCTGAACGGATTGAAGAAGAAACTGATCGTAGTCGAAGTCATCATCAACTTCGGTCGGAAAGATCAGCTTAACCTCGGAGTTGATTGCGTTGGCTGCTTTTTCGTGCCACAAATTCTCTGTTTCCAGGTCAATCTCAGATTCTGGATTTATCAATTCAGGAGTAGGCCATTCCATTGGTGTGAATTCGATCAGGTTTTGTTTTTCTCCCTCGGGCTTTTCAACCGTTGGGTCTTCTTCATCTGATATTTCCATAACGACTACCATGTCGACCAGACTGGGCTGATTCTGTGACTGTTCTTCTGAGGGTGCAACTGTAAACGGTTCCGGTTGAACCTCTGAGGTACTGTCGACATTGATCGACTCGGACTCGTATAGACGTTGGCACTTGTTCTCCCCCTCACGGTGATCAGGATCCTCCTGGTCATCGTGCGTGTGCTTGAGTCCCCAAGCTTGACTCTTAAGGTGGTCTCCATAGATGTGACCTTTCCGGATAATGTGTCAAGTGCAGTTTGGACGTTTCAAAGGGTCGAGTCAAGTTGGTCGAGCCGGGTAGTGATCTGAGCAGGTTGGGATGATGTCTGAGTTCAGAGCAAAGATAGAGGATCGACTTCTGATGATGCGTCAGTGTTGGATTGTTTAAGTAGTTGGGCGAGGAACATGGTTTTGAGCTCGTCCATCGAGAAGGATAGTTGGGTAGGTGTAAGCCAAGGTGGTGGAATGGTTGTAGCAGGTTCAGTTTCCACCACTTTCTCCTTACCTTTCCACAAACTTCGGATACTGGCCATTTCTACTCGAAACTCCTTGGACAGGTCGTCTCGGACAGCCTTTAAGGCGTCGTCCATGTATTTCCTTGAAATAAATTTGGGTAAAGTAACACAGGGATCACTTAGATTGCCCGTTGAGGTAACTGCTGTTGAATCAATAGTAGTACCACCTACGTTCACAATTGGCGTTGGGATAGCTGTGGTAGGATTTCCGTCCGATCCTCGTAATCCGCTCAAAGGGAGACTTACTGCGGACGTTCCGATGGAGTCACTTAAATCACTGATAGTAGCAGATGTAACCAGTTGTGTCCTATCAAAAGAAAATATTTCATCAAGTGGCTCAAGACTCCATTATGCGTCGAAAGAAGTCGAGAACTGGGGCAACTTTTCTCTTGTTTCAATATCGACACTCTCCGAGTGAGAGATCGGTAGATTTTGTGCTATATCCCCGTGAGAAGTTGAAACAAGGAACTGTTGAGAGTCACTTGAGTGGCTAAGGGGGGCGTGCAATTGCGTCGCTAGGTCCACGACGGCTTCTTCAATATCTCATCCCAACACATGAGACGAGATAGCAGACGTGGCTACGTGGCTGACACGGGCTCGGGCTTGCTCATTCGCTTGTCTATTATGTAAGCTAGTTCTCTCATGATTCTTTTTCGATCTCCTTTCTCTCCTCCTCACCTGTTCTAAATTTTCAACTAAATTTCCCTCTGCTCTCCTTATATCTTCCGTATTAGGCTCATGGGTAGAGGCATTAGAGGGTGAGGTAGAAGGAGTTTCCTCGATCAAGGGTAGACAACGTCCGATACGGATGGGTATTTTGGTCAGGCATATGGCTTGATCCGTATCGGAGTCAGTGCTCTCAGAATCGACTGAGGAATGTTGGATGATCGGAGATTGAGCTTCAGTGGTGTCGGTATCCGAGTCGCGGTCAAGTAATGGGTCGTTTACAACCGGGACCTCGTGTAGGACAGTCGATGGTCCAGTGGAATGAGTTGTATGGGTGGTAGAGGTAGTTTGGGAAGGATTGGGTTGTTGGCTTGTTAAGGGCCGGGATGGTTGGCTTGTGGATGGTTGGCATGATTGGCATGTACCGACATGCAAATCCACAGCACCGCCCACTCCGGTCCCCCTCCCAATATTTGCTCTCATCACACCCCGTCCGAGAGCCCCAGCTACCCGAACTCTTCCTCCTCTTATTCTAGGACCCTCACGTCTCTCGGGTCTAGCTTTGTGGGGAGGTCCCTCCGGCTCTTGCTGGACCATCGGAGCACCTAATCCTAATTCTTGTCTATAAACTATCACACTTGGTGCTACCGGATTTGCGTAGGCCAGTAGGTTATCGGGTATACGCATGGGTTGTGCATTGGCAGGGTTGCGTATAACTAGATAATGAAGGCTAAAAGAGGGACATACCGGATGGTGAGGTCGTCGAGGAATGGCCGGATTGGCGTCCATGTTGTTAAATCCCAGATCTCTAGCAATAAGATATGAATGTAGTGAGAGAGAATCTAGAGAGCAAATATGTCATCCATGTATTGAGCTCAAAGGATTACAAAAGGTTTCTAAAAGATTACAAAAACTTTTTAACAAATGAACTAGACAAGCCTATTTATACCCATGACATACAAGGTATAAAGGCATTCACAATACTGTATAGACTCATACAGTACATTGACTTTACAGTAAATCTTGAATACAATAATGCTCTAACACATGTGTTGGCGGATCGCCAACTGAAGGAATCTGCGCTCCTTCGTTCCACCGTTGTCACAGATGTTCTTCACGAGCTCATGCCATATCAGCACGGCGTAATTGACGTGACGATTATAGGCGACGGCATGGAAAATGCGGGGAAATTTCCGCTGCATTGGTCGATACCCTTCCATTTGGATGAAAGGCATCGATTGATGATTGTGAACATAGTGTACAATAGAAGAGCTAGGTACTTCCGATTGAAAGCTGATGGGCAGTTCAGATCGTGGTTGTACCCCAAGGCACGGATTTCGGCACAGAGTGTGTCGTCGTCGATGGAAGGATCATAGGCAGCTCAGCCGTTGTGAGTGGCTTCCGGTAGTAGAAGGAGTTGTCTGAACGAATCAAGTGTGAGGACGAACGGATAATGATCTAGCGTAGCTTCAATCCTCTAGGTGTTGTCGCCGGTGACCACACAGATGGTGTTCCAGACTTGTTGCAGGGAAAGGACAGGAACATCCATGGTGGTCGTGAGTGCATAGTGAAGTGGATGGCCAAGGAGGATGTCCACGACCACTCAGTGTTGAGGTCGGAACTCATCAGTATCGAGGTGGTAATTGTTTCCCTCGATTTCTTGAATATCGTCGGATGAGATGAGGGCGTTGTCGGCCGCCTCATCAATGAACTGTTCGGGGTGATCGTCTCATTGGAGTTGTTGTTGGTCATCCATTTGAGTACCTGATGAGTAAAGTATTAGAAAACGATAATGAACAATGTGTTTGTACGTACCTTGGCGCGAAATTGCTCAAGCTAGGATAGTCAGAAAAGTTGGCAGTAAGAACAAGGCTCCGGATAGTAAGGTGTTCAGATTGTGTGAGGTTTCCAGATAAGAGCAGGTGTCGGGTAAAATAGAGTTTCCGGGATAAGAGGTATCCAGATATTATAAGGTGTCCAGATAAACATGGGTTGTCCGAAAAGATGGGGTGTCCGGATAAAATGGTCACCGAATAACAAAAGTTACCGGATAGAGAAGGTGTCCGGATAAAATGACTTGCTGGACAATACGTAACTTACCGGATAAAGAGTGACTTACCGGATAAAGAGTGACTTATCAGATACGAAGAGTTTCCGGATACCTAGGGTTTCCGGACACAAGGTACTTACCAGATACATATGAGATTATCCGGATGGTTCGAAAGTGTCCGGACGCAATTCGGTTCGAATCTAATCGCCCAATCGACCACCTATGGGACTTTGAGAAGTGACCAACAGCTATTTATCCTGCATAAGAGAACTACTCGACCTAATATTAACAAGAAATGGACCGAAATACCTCGGAAGGCGAACCGACAGGGGTTTCGGCCGATGAAACCAGAAATCGATTGACTAAACGAGCGATTGGATATGTGAGAGTGTGTGATTGTGATCGACATGTAGTAAGGAGATGATTTGATTAACGTACCTTGAGTTGGAGTCTAAATCGAGAGCTTATCGAGCTTGAAAGAGTGTGAGAGTTGAGGGTTTTAGCGAGAGTGGTTTTGAGAGAGTTTTCGGAAAAAATTGAATTGAATGAAATGTTCGGTATATATAGCAAGGGGTGGTGTCCGGATAGGTTGTCCGGATGTCTCATCCGGAAACCTCCCTGTCCGGATAGTTTGGTTGTCCGGGTGAGGGGTCCGGATACCTCATCCGGGAAGTTTTTGGTGATTTTTCAAAATCATACCCTTGGTTTACGAAATTGAAATTTTCCACCCAAAACCGTTTCTCGAATATTTTAAAAAAAATAGATTCTCCCCCTCGAGATGTGCTCATTGAAAAACTTTCTCCCCCGCGGAATGTGCTCACTGAAAAATAGTGTTCCCCCTCGGATTGTGCAGAAAATGATATGACAAAGATAAAATGTGCACTCTAAAGAATGTTGACACAAAAAAATCTTTGTTATAAAGGAAAAAAACGTGTGTGACACTCCCCCTTAAAACGTAAACGGACTTACTTGGCGCATTCTTTTGATTGTACCCCCTTGAACAAACTCATGAAATGTACGTGCGGCATGCAAAGACATAAAGAACAAAATAACAATAAAGGAAATCACAAACTAAATAGAAACACACAAACAAAATCTAACTAATTAATACAAAGGTTTAACTGGAAATGAGATCGACACACGTAGAATACAAAAGCGACGAATTATGTACTTGACCAACTAGAGAAAACTCACCGGATGAAGAAGAGAAAGTCCGTCGTTAGTGTATGGAAATTGTATCGAGCTCATAGGCATATTAAACCTTCAGATTAAGCATACCGAGCTTGGACAACAGATAATTAAAACATTTTTCGTCCAAGGGTTTTGTAAACACGTCTGCTATCTGATGTTCTGTATTAACAAAATAGTGTTCGATTGTACCTCTTTCGACATGATCCTTAATTAAATGATACCAAAAATCTATATGCTTTGTTTTGGTGTGTTGAACCGGATTGCTGGATATCGCGATTGCGCTCTTCGAGTATGAGAAGTCGTACTCCTTGAGCTGGGTGCGCATCCATACTACATGAGAGCAGAAGCTTACGGCGGCCACGTACTCCGCTTCGGCAGTTGATGTGGAGACATATTGCTGCTTCTTGGATGCCAGCTGACGAGACTATCGCCCAGGAACTTGTAATACCCCGGGTAAGTTCGTTAGTTAAATTTTATTTCTGTTAATTTTAGTTAACTTTAAAATGAATGTTTAGGGTAAGTTTAGATTAATTTATAAGTTTAGGGGTGTTTTGGTTATTATTGCTTAGTTCAAGCCTTAAGAGTAAATTGGTCTAAAATATATATACCTTAAGATTCCAGATATTTTCATAAACATAAAATATCCAGATTGTGTGTGTGTGTGTGTTTTGAGAAGATAAGAAGAAGAAGAAAGTGTTTTAAGGTTAAAGCTTCAAATTGGTGTACTTAAAAGTGATTTTGAGGTATGTTCCTTTACATTTTATGTTGATAATTGCTAGTAGATAGTTTCTATCGGATTAGAATCATCGATTTCACATCTGGGGTTAAATTCTGTTGATTCCTGGGTAGATTTGGGTAAACCGACAGAGGTCTCCGGACACAAGTTGAATGTGTTCGATAGTTTCTTTGGTGGTGTCCGGTAGTTCCTCCTTGCTGGTGTCCGGTAGATGAAGTATCCGGTAAGTTCTCTTTTCTATGGTTTCCGGATGGGATTAGATACCGGATGGTATCCGGATTACCTTGGTGTCCGGATGTTGTCCGGATTGGTTATGCTGTCCGGGAAGTTATGTTGTCCGGATTGGTTATGCTGTCCGGGAAGCTATGTTGTCCGGATTGGTTATGCTGTCCGGGAAGTTGTGTTGTCCGGATTGTTTATGTTGTCCGGATAGTTCTGTAGTATCCGGAAACTTTAGCTGTTTGGTTACTTTTGAGATTTTAGATACTTTTGAGTATCCAGTAACCTTGTGTTTTGTCGACTCTTGGATAGGATATGAATGAGGACTGGAAATACTGTGGACTAGACTTAAGACCGGGTTTGGGGGAAACAATTGAGGATAAGAGTTAGATAGAGTTATCTAGATTTCTTAGCCTACTAGTAAGCCATATGTGTTCGGTTGGTAAAGAAGTAGTCGTATTTAAACTATTTCAGATTCTGTGAATTCTGGGTGAAAGACTGAATCTGGTTGGGAAGGCTTGAAAGCGTGTTGATAAGCAAACAGGTGAGTTTTACTTTAAAATGTTTTCAAACTGGAATACATATATGTGGATTGAGAATGTGATAATTTGTGTAATTATGTGCATATGTATGAAGTATGATATATTGAAGTGTATATTATATTTATACGAGTATTACACTACACGAGAGCACGTTGGCCGGGCTTAGGACCGGTGGAGATGGCTGTACGGAGGGACAACGGTGTTGGCTGTATTTTAGTACAGCGGAGTAAATTTATTAGTTGGCTCGCAACCATCTAATATGGCCATGGAAATGAGACAGGAAAGTACACGATGTATGAGTTATAATTGGCATTTATAGTTGAATGATGTATATGGTGTTCGTGCAAATGATTTTAAACTAACAGGGATTTTCTCACTTAGACCACTAGGTCTAACCCTCATTTTGTTTTAAAAATATGTATTCCAGGTCGTGGATCAAGTAAGAGAAAGTGAAAGGAGAAATATATGACTAGCTTTTGGGAGACTTATGTTTTGAAGATCATGACGTGTTTGTAGTTATAACTTTGTTATGTAGTAGCAAAAAGTTTGTAATGAAATACTTTTATGGTTGTAAAGAATGAAGGTCCGTACTTGTTATATGACAGATCGTTTGTAATGAAACGCCGTTATGCAATATATGTTATTTGATGTATGTTTGAGAATCGGGTCGTCACAGATGGTATCAGAGCCCTAGTTTAAGGGATTTAGGTATTCGGATCTATACCTAAACTTAAACTGCATGTGAAGTAGGATGTCCCTATTATGTTAGAACATCGGGATGCAAAAAAAAAATGTAGAAGGAACATCATGTAAGGTAATTTCAAATTACATTTGGCCAGTGTAATCATGAACTTACAGGTACATGTTTGAACCGGAAGACCTTATTATATTGGGTATGTGCTTACGTGTATATTAACCTTGTTGAAATCTACAGAATGGCAAGTGGTACTCGACGTACAAATAGAGAGGAAGAAGGAAACCCTAGTAGAACTAATCCAACAGTCGGGACAAGGGGAAGAGGGGGAGAACGAGGCAGGGACAGAACTGGAGGCACAGTTCAATCGCGAGGTAATGAATTTGTTACAAGAAACGACTTGACGACTGAAATGGGAAGACTGCAAGCAAGTATACAGGCTATGTTTGACCGAACTCGTAATACTGAAACTGAAATACCAGATCCTAGTCTGGAAGATGAGATACCCATTACACCTACTGTCATATCGGTGCCAAGGAAGTGTGATTATAAGATGTTTCTAAGTTGCAAACCTCCAACCTACTCAGGAGAAAGAGATCCAGTGAAAGCTATGAGGTGGCTAAAAGAGATAGAAGCTATCTTCAAAACTAGTAAATGTGCCGACGAGGATAGAGTGCTATATGGAACTACAATGCTGAAGGCGGATGCGTTATATTGGTGGGAAGCTCTCATTACCTCTAGAGGATCTGATGTGTATTCTACTTTTTCTTGGTACGAATTCACTAGAGCTTTCAAGAGACAATTTTGTCCGCAAGCAGCAGTTAGACAACTGGAGGAAGAATTCATGAACCTGCAACAGGGGAGTTTATCGGTTAGGGATTATACTGCTCGTTTCCTGGAGAAGTCTCATTTTGCAGAGTACTATGTTGCCACGGAGGCACTTAAGATGGAAAGGTTTATCTTCGGGTTAAAGTCAGAAATCAGAAGTCTAGTGATTGCAAAGGGACAAGAAACCTTCTCAGCCGCAGTAGATGCCGCGGAAAATGTGGAACGGGATAGAGGAAGAGATGCTGGTGATAAGAGTACTGGAAAAAGAAAATGAGAAGGACCGCAGTATGATCCAAAGAAGTCTAGATTTCAGAGATTTGATAGTCGTACACCTTTCAGACCAGCTAAAAGACCTTGTCCAAAATGCAACCGTATTCATCAAGGAAATTGTCAAGTTGATCCTCGAGTTTGTTACAAGTGTGGAAAGACCGGCCATATTGCTAAAGACTGTCGGGTAACTTGATTTTGTTTCTCATGCAATTCTCCTGATCACATTCAGTCTGATTGTCCACGGGGGAGAGTACAACAGGGTGGTACGTCAGTGAGACCAACAGGTGTTAGACCGGTATTACCAAGGCCAGAGTTACCAAGAGCTAGGGGTCGTGCCTTTCAGATGACAGCACAAGAAGCGGAGGAAACTCCTGATGTGGTTACAGGTACATTCTTAATAAACTCTACACGTGCTAAAGTGTTATTTGACTCCGGTGCAAACCGATCGTTTGTGTCTCCTTCCTTTGCTGCTTTTATGCATTTAAAGCCTAAAGTGTTAGATCGTGCTTTAATGGTAGATACTGCAAATGATAATCAAGTATCGGTTAAAGAAGTATTTGATAGTTGTGTGATAAATATAGATGGGTGTGGAGTACCTATCCAGTTATTTCCTATAAATCTAATTGAGTTTGATGTAGTAGTAGGAATGGATTGGTTAGCCGAGAATCAGGCTAATATAGTTTGTGATAAGAAGTTGATTAATGTTGTCTTACCTGATAAGGGACCAGTAGTGATTTATGGTGACCGTAGAAATCATCAGTCTTGCCTTATCTCTATGATGAAAGCTCGTAAGTGTGTTAATAAAGGCTGTCTGGGTTACTTAGCTTATGTGATAGATACTAAGCTAGAAAAGAATAAGTTGGAAGATATTCCTGTGGTTTATGAATTTCTGGAAGTTTTCCCAGAAGACTTGAATAGTCTTCCGCCCGTTAGACAAGTAGAGTTTGGCATAGATCTGATTCCTGGAGCCGCTCCTGTTGACCGTGCACCGTATCGTTTGGCACCTCCAGAGATGAAAGAGATGATGACGCAGCTGCAAGATCTTTCAGATAAGGGCTTCATCAGACCCAGTACTTCATCGTGGGGAGCACTAGTGCTGTTTGTGAAAAAGAAAGACGGGTCAATGAGAATGTGTATTGATTACCGGGAACTGAATAAGCGTACAATCAAGAACAAGTATCCGCTTCCCAGAATTGATGACCTCTTCGATCAATTAGTTGGAGCTTGCTATTTCTCCAAGATTGATCTAAGATCTGGTTATCACCAACTGAATGTTAAAGAAGAAGACGTTCTGAAAACTGCTTTCCGCACAAGGTATGGTCATTACGAATTCTTAGTAATGCCCTTCGGCCTGACGAATGCTCCAGCTGCCTTTATGGATTTAATGAATCAGGTATGTAAGTCATATCTCGATAAATTTGTTATTGTGTTTATCGATGATATCCTTATCTACTCCCGATCCAAAGAAGAGCACGCACAACATCTTCGTTTGATTCTGGAATTGTTGAAAAAGGAACAGTTGTATGCTAAATTTTCTAAATGTGAATTCTGGTTACGAGAAGTTCAATTTCTTAGGCATGTAGTTTCCGAGAAAGGTATTCAAGTTGATTCGATGAAAGTAGAGGCAATTGAAAAGTGGGAACCGCCGAGAACGCCAACCGAAGTACGAAGTTTTCTAGGTTTAGCCGGCTACTATCGAAAGTTTATACAAGATTTCTCTCGTATTGCTACGCCCCTGACCAAGCTGACTCGAAAGAATATAAAGTTTGAATGGAAAGCTGAACAGGATGAAGCATTCCGAATTTCGAAAGAGAAACTCTGTAGTGCGCTGATACTATCACTACCTGAAGGTTCCAACGACTTTGTTGTTTACAGTGATGCTTCCAAATTAGGATTGGGATGTGTATTAATGCAGCGTGGGAAAGTTATTGCTTATGCTTCTCGTCAACTGAAAGATCATGAACGGCAGTATCGTACACACGACATGGAACTTGCAGTAGTTGTTTTCGCGCTAAAGATTTGGAGACATTATCTCTACGGTTCTAAATGTCAAATTTTTACCGATCATAAGAGTCTCCAACATCTCTTTGATCAGCGAGAATTGAATATGAGGCAAAGAAGATGGTTAGAACTGGTGAATGATTACGACTGCAAAATTCTCTATCATCCGGGAAAGGCGAATGTGGTAGCTGATGCATTGAGTCGCCAAGAGAGAAGAAATGTCAAGAAGAAGCCTTTCAAGAAGAACACTTGAAACCAGAACGGTTAGTGGGTATATCAGCATCACTCGTAAAAGATGATCGTGGGTTACTGTGTCTGGGAAACATAATTTGGGTGCCTCGTCTGGGTAATTTACATGATCTGGTACTACAAGAAGCTCATCAATCTCGTTTCTCTAATCATCCAGGTACGAATAAGATGTATAAAGATCTACGACAATTTTATTGGTGACCGGGAATGAAAAGAAGTATTGCTCAGCATGTGGAAGGTTGTACCACTTGTAAGAAAGTAAAGATTGAACATCAAAAGCCTTTTGGTCAGTTACAACGTTTAGAAATACCTATGTGGAAATGGGATCAGATTACCACAGATTTCATCACGAAGTTACCAAGGACTCCGAAAGGATTTGATGCCATTTGGGTGATCGTTGACAGGTTGACAAAGTCTGCTCACTTCTTACCGATAAAAGAAACCTATCCATTAGATAGACTAGCCATATTGTACATCGACGAAATAGTAACTCGACATGGAGTTCCAATCTCGATTATTTCTGATCGTGATAGTCGTTTTACTTCAAGGTTCTGGAGGAGTTTTCAAAAAGAAATGGGGACGCAAATAAAGTTAAGTACAACGTATCATCCTCAAACTGACGGTCAGAGTGAACGAACGATTCAGACTTTGGAAGATATGCTACGGGCCTGCATTGTTGATTTTGGGGGATCGTGGGATAAGCATTTGCCGTTGATCGAATTTGCCTACAATAACAGTTATCATTCCAGTATACAAGCGACACCGTTTGAAGTTCTATATGGTAGAAAATGTAAAACTCCTCTGTGTTGGAACGAAGTGGGAGAGAAACAATTAGCGGGGCCAGATATAGTTCAGTTAACCGCGGATAAGATTACTCAGATTCGGGAACGATTGAAAGTGGCTCAAGACAGACAGAAAAGCTACGCTGACCGACGCCGAAAACCGTTAGAATTCCAAGTTGGAGATTTTGTAATGTTAAAAGTCTCGCCTTGGAAAGGAGTCATTCGATTTGGGAAGCAAGGTAAACTGAGCCCAAGGTACATTGGACCGTTTGAAATTACAGAAAAAATAGGTGAAGTAGCATATAGATTAGACCTTCCGTTTGAGTTAAGCAGTATCCACAACGCTTTTCACGTATCAAATTTTCGAAAGTGTTTAGTTACGCCAGATCAGGCAGTTTCTCTACCAGATATACAAGTTGATAAAAGCTAAATTACGTGGAGGAACCTGAAGCCATTGTAGACAGTAACGTCAAAGTCTTGCGGAATGGTAAGGAGAACAAGCAAGTAAAAGTTCAGTGGCGACATCATAAAGGGCAGGATGCTACTTGGGAATCGGAATCAGAAATGAGAACTAAGTACCCGTATCTCTTTGCCTAACCGAATTCCGGGAAGGAATTCTTTTAAGGGGGAGATGATGTAATACCCCGGGTAAGTTCGTTAGTTAAATTCTATTTCCGTTAATTTTAGTTAACTTTAAAATGAATGTTTAGGGTAAGTTTAGATTAATTTATCAGTTTAGGGGTGTTTTGGTTATTATTGCTTAGTTCAAGCCTTAAGAGTAAATTGGTCTAAAATATATATACCTTAAGATTCCAGATATTTTCATAAACAGAAAATATCCAGATTGTGTGTGTGTGTGTTTTGAGAAGAGAAGAAGAAGAAGAAAGTGTCTTAAGGTTAAAGCTTCAAATTGGTGTATGTTGATCCAAACCCTCAGTGATTTGATAATGACCCTCTCTTATATACTTAGTGAAAATTGTAAGTAAACAATATGTATCAGAGTTTCACTATCGCTGATAAGTACTAAGATCTTACAGTACCGCTGATAGGAACTCTCGCTCTTTAGATTAAACATTCAGCGAACACTGTTCACCATAATGCTCTGAGTCTGTTCAATTCTTATGGTGATTGCTGATAAGTTAGTTGTTTACTTATGATCTCTGAAGACAAGATTCACATCAACATAGGTTCTACGTTGAAGTCGAAGATCAAGCTCAAGAACCAGCGACAAGTCTCCTAATGAACTGATGCGGATCAGCGAAGACTCAGATTTGTCCATTCAACGTGAAGTATCAAGTACAAGACTTCAGCTATCGCTGAACTTCATCATTCGCTGATAAACAATGATAAAGCGCTGAATCAACGAAAAGCTGATCATGAAGTCCTCCGTACAAAGTACTTTTGTCTTAACCACCCTTGCACGACTCCATACGATATGTCAGAAAAGAACCTCCTTATTGTATGAAATCGTACAACCACTCTGATACTACAATGTTCAAATATGCGGCTACTAAGGTTGTCTACAAAGGTCAATGACATGCAACCAATCAGCTGCTGCCACGTGTAAAGTGTAAACTGCCATGCATTAAATGCATGCAGTATATAAGAAGGAATCCAGCTTCATTTTTGAAGCATTTGCTAACTCTGGACAAGTCATCTTTCTTATCTTGAGATAGGTTATTATTAGTAATTTCCTTCTCTTTCTTAGTGCAAGAAACTTAGTGTTCAAACTTGTTTAGATTTAGGTTTATCATTAATCTTGTTCCGCAACAAGCTGTAAATTGTTAATGATTTATCAATAAACAATTTAGAAAAGTAAAATATGTATTTGTATTCAACCCCCCCTTCTACAAACTTGTATAGCCCTTCGGGACCAACAAGTGGTATCAGAACAGATTTGTTTAATCTCATAAACAAGATCTGATCTATACTAAGATTTCTCTTCCTTGCTATTTCTGAAAATGGCTACCAACACAAACTATATTGACAATGGTTCTCTTGCAAAACCCCCTAGATTCTCCAGAGATAATTTTAATCTATGGAAAAATAGGATGATTCTCTTCTTAGAAGGTGTAGACCCTACTATGCCTTATTATCTTGAAAACGGTCCATATATTCCTGTAAGAATTGATGCTGCAGTTCCAGCCGCTGAGAATAGACCTGCTATTCCAGAAAGGCTGATTCCTAAGGAAGTTCATACGTGGACTGACGAAGATAAGAAGAAAGGGGTATCGACACCAAAGCCAGATCCATACTATCCATGGCTCTTCCTGACGAAGTCTACCATTCCGTCATGAACCTGAAAACCTCAAAACCTATGTGGGACACAATCTGTGTTCAGTATGAAGGTACTTCTGAAGTCCAGGACTCTCGAAAGATCAACCTGGTAAGACAGTACGAAAGTTTCATTTGTGGTAAGAATGAAACTCTCTCTAAAGTTCACCAACGTTTTAACTGTTTAATAATAGATCTGAAAACTGTTGGTAAGGAATATTCTAACTTTGAAGTGCTGACAAAGTTTTTAGAATGTTTACCTGAAAGCTGGGACAGTTATTCTATGTGTCTCAAGCTGTCAAAGGATCTAAAATCAATGACCCTTTCTACCTTATATGGCACGATGTTGAATCATGAGCAATCGAGTCATCTTAAGAAGAATCTTGTAAAAGATTCTAAAAGCACCCCTGTTGCTTTAATCTCAGAGGAACCTTCCACTCAGCGACCCTCGGTCACTATCACTGAGTTGGAAAGTAACTCTGAAAGGTCATCAGACCCTGACTCTTCAGATGATGATGAATCTTTGGCTCTCCTCACTAAAAGTTCAGGAGATTCGCCAAAAAGAAAATGTTCAGAAAGAATAAACCTCTTTCCATTACTGACAAGCCAAGATCATCAGCTCCTGTTGATAAGGCTACTGCTACTTGTTTTAACTGCGAAAAGATAGGACATTTCGCTAACGAGTGCAGGTCTAAGAAAGTTTCGAGAAACTCAGCGTTTCCCAAGAAATCCTTTATTTCCAGGAATAAAGATGACAAATACGCCAAGCTGAAAGAAAAGTATGCGAAGCTGAAAAGCTTTACGAAGAAAGGCAAAGGCCTGATGGCTAACTATGATTGGGCTGCCTCTGATGAAGAAGAATCATCATCTGACTTCGAAGATGATGAAGCCAATCTCTGTCTTATGGCCAAGATTAAAGATGAGGAAGAAAGTTCAGACATTCCCTCCACTTTAACCTCTGCTACTCAGGTATCACCTTCCTTCTTTACAAATATTGCAAATATTGATGAAGATGATAGTCTTCGAAAGATCGATCTCTTGACTAGAAGTTTATATGAAGCCATGAATGGCAAAACTGTAGTTGAAAATTAAAACCTTGATCTCGCTGAACAGCTTAAAAACTGTCACCTTCAAATAGAAAAGCTTTCTAAAATTGAAGAAGATTTTAAAGATCAAGTGCACTTAAATCAGCTAGTCAAAATCGAGCGCGAAGAAGCTATCGCTGCATTAAGAGCTGAAAAAGCTACTGTTGAAGGATGGTGTAATTCTTCAATAAAGATCACTGAGATTCCCCTGAGTGATAAACGTGGTCTTGGTTACAAAGCTGATCTTCTAGAACCAACCACTGATCGTTACATGCTCTTATTTGGAACTTTCGTATCCTCAGTCACTGATACTTCATCCTCTCAGTGTTCCTCTTCTAGACCGCCTATCCGTGAGGAAACTTCTACCTCTTCAAAAGGTAAAGAGAAAATGGTTTATCCAAAACCTACATCTGTCTTTAAAGATAAGGGTAAAGGAATTGCTTTTAACCAAAATCCTCAGAAGGGTACCTCTGTAACAAAGCTGAATGCTTCTAAAGCTTTAGTGATTCATCCCTCTGGATCAAGGAATCAGATATCTGGATCTACTCAGCGTGGATCTATTCAGCGATCTAATCCTAGAATCAGAGTGGATGTCTCTGGTAAGAAATCCGAAGAACTAAATGTTCCTCCCATTTCAAAAGCCAATAGCTTACTTGGTGCTGGTACTTCTATTTCAAAATCTAAAGCTTAGCATTCAAATGGTCCTAGAACTACTTTTAGTTATAGGAAATGTTATCACTGTGGACTTACTGATCATGTTGCTAGTAAGTGCCCCACAGCCACCAAAGATGAAAAGATAGCTAAGGTGAAGATCATTGCCCCCAAGGCAAAGAAGACCACTGAGGTTAAGAAATTAACCAAAGTGAAGAATGACAAAGCTGAATCTTCAAATGCCGCGAAGACTGCTGAATCTTCCATTCCAACTACCTCCACTGACAAAAGTGCACACATGGTTAAGTGGGCACCCAAGAAAAACTAATCTTCCTCTGTAATGCAGGTTAAGAAGGGTATCTGGTATCTCGATAGCGGATGCTCTAGACACATGACTGGAAAGAAAAGCCTGCTCGTTGAATACAAGGAAGAGAAGGGTCCCTCTGTGACTTTCGGTGGAAATGGAAAAAGGACATACCCTAGGGTTTGGTGTACTCTCTAATGGTACAACCACCTTCAGAAGAGTCGCATATGTTGATGGGCTGAAGCATAATCTTTTAAGCATCAGTCAGCTTTGCGACAAGGATAACAAAGTAATCTTTACTAAGGAATCCTTCTTTGTCACTGACAAAAAGGAGAAGATAGCTCTCAGCGGTTATCGTTTGGAAAATGTTTATGTAATAAACATGGACTCAACAACCACTGAGAACTCCTGTTTCTTCTCAAAAGCCTCATCTGATGTCAACTGGCTATGGCATAAGAGGCTCTCTCATATGAATTTCAAGACACTGAACACTCTTTCTTCAAAAGAGTTGGTCACTGGTCTACCTCAACACTCATATGCCAAAGAGTCTTTATGTTCAGCGTGTGAGAAAGGGAAGCAGACCAAAGCAAGCTTTAAGTCAACGCAAGTCTCCTCAGTGTCATCTCCTCTACAACTTCTCCATATGGATTTGTTTGGCCATGTTAACAAACAATCCATCGCTGGAAAGAAATATACACATGTCATAGTTGATGAATTCTCTCATTATACATGGGTTATGTTTCTCCGTTCCAAGAGTGACACCCCTGAAGAACTCATCACCTTTGTTCGAAAGATGGAAACCCTGAACAACTTGACCGTTCGCTCAATAAGGAGTGATCATGGGACTGAATTCAAAAATAGTTCTCTTGATTCCTTCTTTGAGAGCAAGGGTATTTCTCATAACTTTTCGTCAGTGAGAACACCACAACAAAATGCAGTCGCTGAAAGAAGAAATAGAACAATTATTGAAGCTGCACGTTCAATGCTCAGCGATTCTCACCTGCCTACTCAGTTTTGGGCAGAAGCTGTCAACACTGCTTGTTTTACGCAAAACAGGTCGCTGATAGTCAAAAGATTCAATAAAACAGCCTATGAACTTTTTCATGGGAGAAAGCCTTCAATCAGCTTTCTTCACATCTTTGGATGTCAGTGTTTCATACTGAACAACAGAGATGCCATTGGAAAGTTTGATCCTAAGGCTGATGATGGAATCTTTCTCGGATATTCTTCAATCTCCAAAGCCTTCAGATTCTTCAATCGAAGAAGACAAACTGTAGAAGAAACTATTCACGGCACGTTTGACGAATCCCGTTCAGCGAACTCTAAACCGTCCGCTGATACTGGAGAACTGAATCAATGGATGTTTTCTCATCTTGGTGATTCAGAAGATATTCCCACTCCTCATACTCGTACAGTTGAAGATGATAGTCCTACTATCATTCCAAACATGCAGATTAGTGAAGCTGAAACATCATGGGTCTCAGTTGTTTCTTTAAACACTATACCTGCTTCTGAACCAAATGTCTCAGATATTCCATCTACTTCTCAGCAATCAGAGAATATAATGACAACTGCACCCATTCCTCTCTTGGCTGATACTCAGAAGCTGCTGAAGCCTCATCTTCAGCTCCTTCAGTTCAGTTTGAGTCAGCGTCTCACGCTCCGGCTCAGCGATGGACTGTGAATCACCCAATTGATCAAATTCTTGGTGATCCAAATGCTGGTGTTCAGACTCGACGAAGTGCAGGTAATATTTGTTTATTTGTTAACTTTATTTCTCTGACTGAACCAAAGAAAGTAGATGATGCCCTCAAAGATCCAAACTGGGTCAGCGCCATGCAAGAAGAGCTGACTGAATTCGAAAGAAACAAAGTTTGGAAACTTGTTCGAAGACCAACTGACAAAACAGTGATAGGCACTAAATGGGTCTATCGAAACAAGTTGGACGAACATGGAACTGTAACCCGCAACAAGGCTCGTCTTGTTGCTCAGGGATACAGACAAGAGGAAGGCATAGATTACGACGAAACATTTGCTCCAGTAGCAAGACTAGAATCTATTCGTCTATTCTTAGCATACGCTGTACACAAAGACTTCAAAGTATATTAGATGGATGTTAAGTCAGCGTTTCTAAATGGAAAGCTGAATGAAGAAATCTATGTGGAACAACCTCCAGGATTCTCAGATCCTAAGAGTCCAGGTTATGTTTATAAACTAGATAAGGCACTTTTTGGCTTAAATCAAGCTCCACGTGCATGGTATGACACTCTCTCTACTTATCTCCATATTGAACAATTTGAGCGTGGTAAAATCGATAAGACTCTATTTTTCAGGAAAGTAAAAGGTCATATCATTTTTGTTCAGATATATGTTGATGACATTATATTTGGTTCTACTAACCCTGATCTTTGTACTCGTTTCGCTGATAGAATGAAATATGAGTATAAAATGAGCATGATGGGTGAACTAACATATTTCCTTGGTCTTCAGATAAAGCAAAATGAAAAAGGAACTTTCATTAATCAGGGAAAGTATGTTAAAGATATGCTGAAGAAATTCGATTTAACTCAGAGTTCAGCTATGAAAACCCCTATGGCACCACCGCTGACACTAGACAAGGATTTAAAAGGAATACCTGTTAATGTCACGATGTACCATGGGATGATCGGCTCTCTTTTGTATCTTACAGCTAGCCGACCCGATATTATATACGCAACCTGTTTGTGTACACGATATCAAGATGAACCTAAGGAATCTCATATGATTGCTGTAAAGCGAATTTTTCGATACCTTAAGGGTACTGCAAATCTAGGTCTTTGGTATCCCAAAGACTCAGGGTTTGATCTAATCGCCTATTCAGATAGTGATTTGCAGGTTGCAAATTGGATAGGAAAAGCACCACAGGAGGCTGTCAGCTCCTGGGTGGAAAGCTGGTGAGTTGGACAAGTAAAAAGCAAAACTTAGTGTCCACCTCCATAGCTGAAGCTGAGTATGTAGCCGCTGGAAGCTGTTGTTCTCATGTCTTGTGGATGAGAAATCAACTACTAGACTATGACCTTCAGCTCTCGAAAATTCCAATCTATTGCGACAACACAAGTGCCATCGCTATAGCCAACAATCCAGTGCTACACTCAAAGACAAAACACATCGAAATCAGGTATCATTTTATCAGAGATCATGTGATGAATGGTGATATAGAACTTCACTTTATCCCAACTGATTATCAGTTAGCTGATATGTTCACCAAACCTCTTGATGAGACAAGATTCAACTTTCTCATCAGCGAGCTTGGAATGCTAAATTATGAAGAGTAAAATCTTCAGCGGTTCACATTTGATCAGCGATAGGATAAAATCAACTTGTATAACCCATTCTATCATTCTCTCTGAATAAACTTGATTCGCTGATATCAAGGTATGTTTTTCTCTCACTGACAATCGCATGTGAATGCAAGATTTCAAAACAAATTGCATCGCTGAATATCTCTTCCTTAATCAACGATACATTGAAATTTCTAAAACCAACACTGATATTTCTATTCAGTGCTTCTTGTTTTCAAAAGTGTCCCTGAGTTTTCAAAACCTTAGAGACATCCTAGAAAATGAAAGGACAGTTTTGACGTCATTGCAACGGATAAGCCCCGGCACGTTCTTTTTCTGACACACGTTTGCACGTTTTGTTTACCTTCCAATCAAATGCAAACACGTGTCCGTGTCATGATGAAAAACTTTCCCGCTCGAGTTTTTCTCTCTCTCTAATCTCACTATATAAACACTTTTTGGGTTTATACTTTTTTCCTTTACGCGAAAAACTTCTCCTCCAAGCAAGAAAAAGAAAATTACTGTTGCATTTGTGCTCTCAAGTTTTTCAAGAACTTCTTCTTCTTCAACGAACCAGGTTAATATTTCTGTTATTTACCTGTTTCTTGAAACTTGTTAATGATCATCTCATTGTTTTTACAAGATCAAACAAAAGAACTCTTTCAAAAATGAAATCATTTCTTTCATGGTTTTATGAACACAACCTTTCATGGTTGTTCTTCAAGTTTAAACGCAAAATCTTTAACTTGTTCTTCATACGTTTCTCCAGAATCCTAATTCTCAAAGGAAACTGGAAAACAAGATTTTTTTTGGTTTGCATTTCTTTTTAAAAACCAAGAAAAACCCTAATCTTCATTAAGACATTTTTGTCTGAATGAAATGGACAAAATTCGAACCATCTTATTGGAAAATCTTTCCACATTAAGATTATTCTTATATGTTATATATTTGGTTGAACTGATAACACAGAAATGGCATCTACTGACATTTCCACTGCTAAGAACACCACCGCTGAGAACACTGCTGCTGCTGCTGAGGAATTGGAAATCATCAAGGCTCCTCAGGTCAAGTTCACTCTTGAAGAACTTGATTGGACAAAAACCAACAACCTCCATGCGCTTCTCGAGTTTCCTCCTCGAAAGAAAGTCACACATCTAAATGATGCAGTGAATTTCCTGAAAAACTGTTGCCTCTCTATAGCCCTGACCATAACACCTCCTGCACATCAGCTACTACTTTCTCAGTTCTGGTACTCTGCCAGACACTCTCAGCTACCATGAACCAAAGACTCTTCAAAGACAATTGATTGCATCCTCTGTGATACTGATTTTGGCACTATAAAGATCACCCCTGTCATTATCCGCAAAGCCCTGAGCCTTCCCATCGCCTTTAAAGAAAAACCTTTTGTACCCCTCCCTGACCACAAGAACCACTCAGATAGGGAAGCCATCACTGCATTCTTTGACGCAATGGGCTATGTATGGGAAACTGGGAGGGACAAGAAGTCTGAGAAGAAGCTAACCCTCATCAAGAAGTCAAAAATTCCCAGCGATATGAACTTCATATTCGCTCACTTAATAAGCTGCATGACTGCAAAGACCGGCTCCTCTGATCAAGCCGCTCAACCTCAGCAAGCAATGGGATATGCATTGCTGAAAGGTCTACATATAGACTGGGCACTGATAATCTACGATGACCTTGTACTTAGAGTAGACTCCGCCGCTGACCGATCTCCATGGGTTCCATATCCTAGATTCATCAGCGCCGTCTTCCAAACAGGCTTGAAGGACAACAACCCAAAAGAGGGTGACCTGAAACTCTCTCAGGTTGGCCCTAAAGTACTCGACTTCAAGCCAGTGGAAAACGAGGTACGTCACTCTACACTCTTAACTCTTCTCAACCCTACTTCTTCTACTTCTGCAGCTCCTTCAGCGGACAAACCCATCGCTGATACCCAAGCTGCAACCTCCATTCCTTCTCATAAAAGGAAACACTCTTCTACCCAACTTAGTTCCAAAAGAACTAAGAAAACCAAGGAGCAACCCCAACAATCTCTTGCTGAAGACTCCTCAGCTCATCTTGAAGAGCTGAAGGAACATTCAGTGGTACGCTCTGCCACAGCTGAACAAGCCACCCATTCCATCCCAGCTTCAGCGTCTCTAAACGCTAAGGTTATAAACTTGGAATCTACCCAACCTCCTTCAGTCTCTCCACAGGCTAAAGAAGTGATTCTCAGCGGATCCAACGCTGAACCCCGCACCCAACCAACATTCTCAACCTTCGCTTCTCCCTCTACTCCATTGGACTCTAATCCAGTTGCCACCACTAGAGCACCTATCATTATTCCAGAAGCTAAAGCTAATACTCCTCAAGGAATGATGGATGTAGGACCTGCCGAGATGACCATGCGTACACGCACTCTAGCTGACGACATGGAACTCTTCTCAGGACACAGAGATTTTGACGAATTCATCAATCCTCCTGCAGGTATACACCAACCCATAAACACTGTAACTGAACCCCAAACTTCTGAGCTTTCCTCTGTTCACAAGTACTTATATGTTACAGGTCCTAATTTGGGAGACATCAACGCCTATCTGAAGAACCTAGAGACGAAGCCGACAGGTCTCACCACTACTCTCTCCGACAACTCTTCAGCTATAACAAACGCTGGAGAGAATCTCATAAAGCTGACAACAGTGGTTGAAAAGAATGCCTCCAAAGTTGACTTGGAGAAGGTTGATCATAGTCTTGGTGACTTTGCCAATGTTCTTGTTGACATCTACACAGACTACACCTCCTTCAAAACATCAGTTCAATCCATGTCCAGCGAGTTTACAACGCTGAAGACATCGGTTGGAAATCTTCAGGGAGAGATGACTGATGTAAAGACTGACATGAGTTCAGTAAAGACTGACATGAGTTCTGTGAAGACTGATGTCAATTCAATAAAGACCGACGTGACTTCAATGAAGACAACGATGCAGCAGATCCTGAATAACATGACCGCCCCTGCCCCTGCACCGACGCATTTTACTACGGCGGATCGTGCTGAACTCTTGAAGATCAATCCTGCTATTACTGGCCTAGAAGACATAATAACAGCGATTGAAGATTATATGGGGATCCCTGGCCAAGAAGACAGGGAACCAAAACCTACTGCTGAGTCATCTCATTCCTCCCCCACTCATCATGAGGAAGGGGGGGGGGGGGGGGGGCTCTGAAGACCTTCCCCATGATGAATCTATCAAGGGGGGAGAAGACTGAAGACCTCACCCTTACTGAAGAGGGTGAGAAGACAAATGAAGAAACAACCGCTGGACCTCAGGGAGATGAAAACCCGGAGGGAACCGAGAAGCTTACCTTTGTATCTGAGGGGGAGCAACTCAAAGAAGATGCTGAAGAATCTGAATCTGAATCTGAAGATGAAGAAGCCATCGACTTGTCTGATGATGAACCATCCTCTTCTCCAAAGAATGATGATGATGACGATGATGATGATGATGATGACTCCTTTATCGTCAAGCCTGCTCAGAGGACTACAGCTCTTAAAGGGATCGTGATAAAGGAACCTTCAGGGGAGCAGACCAAATCAAAGCCTTCAGCGTCTGAAGCTGACAAGGGCAAAGGAAAAGGTGTCGCTGAAGACAATGACAATCTGGCGATCTCGCTTCCAAAGCCAGTTTTTCAGGTAAACTAAATCTTCCTTACACTCATCCCTCCTCTATCTATACACATTCAGCTATCCTCTCCACACCTTCTATACACAACCACATTCTTTCTCTATCTCTGTTCTACCCAAGTTCTTACTCGTACGATCGCTGTGTTTCAGCTAGTCCTCTCCCCTGTTTGAGGATATCGCTGAAGTTCCTACAGCTGCAACTTCACCAACAATAATCCCAACTCCCAATGCTGAAGAAATAATCTCGGTCTTGGATTTGATCTCTGAGACTAATGAACCTGAAGAACAGATGCTCTCTCACAAAAACCGACCTTCCTTGGTTCCTCAAAAACCAAGTGAAGAGGATCAGAAAAGAAGAGAAGAGATAATAAAGAAGTTCGAGGCTCAGTGAATCATTCTGAAGCGTGATCAACTTCCTTCTTTTCCTCCAAAGTTCATACTTTCTCAAAAGGAATACAAGGATCACCTCAGAGCGGAACGTCTAATCGCTGAAAGAAGGGAAGCTGAAGAAAAAGACAGAAAACTCGCCATCCGGCTTACTCAACAATCAGTGAAAGACCCTAAGCTGAAAAGAACTCCAATCGAAGTTCAACGTCAGCTATGGGAAGACGCCAAGAAGATCGTTGAAGAAAAGAGAACTGTGTCTCAATCTACCCTAATCTGGTGCAAAGAAAAGGTACACTTCAGATATCGACCTTCCAGAATCATCAAGGTACTCATCGCTGGAAGATCAACCCTCAAAGTTTCAATCGCTGAAATCGAGATATTCAGAGAGAATGGACAGTACGAAAAATTCCATGCTGAAGCCATCACGATGTACAGTCTCTCTAAATGGTTGGAGATCAGATTAGCCATCCAAAAGTCTTAGTCTAAGTACAAGGATCATGTTGAAAAGCTGATAAACAAACAGATCGACTTAGTCTCTTCTTGTGTGGATATTCCTCCTCCTCCTCTCGAAAGTCAGAAAATAAGGGCATCTGCAAAGAAAAAGTCTAAATCTTCAGATGATGATCCTCAGATATGAAACGAAACAGGTATTGGCTTTTCTCTTGATGAAGTCATTGGTCCAGAACCTGGCCTTTCTGCACTTGACACATCTCTTCTTCCTGATGAGACTTTCATCCCTGGGAAAGTCTTAAGCAAACCCTATGGGATATTCTTTATCGACTATGATAGACGAAAGCGTTTTCAACGTATCTCTGAACTACCCATCACTCCCATCGAACAGCTGAAATATCTCATCTACTGGTGTGATTTCAAAAACGACATTCAGGCACGACATCTTAAACCCTTGATTTTTGAAAAAGCACTGAACAAAAGGAATCAAGGAGTAAATGTCCCTGACTGGATGATCCCCACATCAAAGACCATTGATGAACTTCTCATTAAGGAAGAACCATTATAAACTGATAGGATCGCCTCATTCTTCTATTGTATCAGTTATTCTTTTGTACTTGTAATTTATTTCGCTTGTACTTGTAATCTTTCCACTTCCTTTTGTAATCGGATTCGAAGTTTAAAGAAAGATTTCAGCGAAAGTACTTTACTCCATCAGTACAGAAAAGATCTCAGAAAACAGTAAAAGGGACAAATATTTTATTAGTTCTTTTTATCCTTATGTTTTCATTAAATAGCAATTTTCTCTGTTGCTATGTCATAATCAAATAGGGGGAGATTGTTGATCCAAACCCTCAGTGATTTGATAATGACCCTCTCTTATATACTTAGTGAAAATTGTAAGTAAACAATATGTATCAGAGTTTCACTATCGCTGATAAGTACTAAGATCTTACAGTACCGCTGATAGGAACTCTCGCTCTTTAGATTAAACATTCAGTGAACACTGTTCACCATAATGCTCTGAGTCTGTTCAGTCCTTATGGTAATCGCTGATAAGTTAGTTGTTTACTTATGATCTCTGAAGACAAGTTTCACGTCAACATAGGTTCTACTCTGAAGTCGAAGATCAAGCTCAAGAATCAGCGACAAGTCTCCTAATGAACTGATGCGGATCAGCGAAGACTCAGATTTGTCCACTCAACATGAAGTATCAAGTACAAGACTTCAGCTATCGCGGAACTTCATCATTCGCTGATAAACAATGGTAAAGCGCTGAATCAACGAAAAGCTGATCATGAAGTCTTCCGTACAAAGTACTTTTGTCTTAACCACCCTTGCACGACTCCGTACGATATGTCAGAAAAGAACCTCCTTATTGTCTGAAATCGTACAACCACTCTGATACTACACTGTTCAAACATGCGGCTACTAAGGTTGTCTACAAAAGTCAATGACATGCAACCAATCAGCTGCTGCCACGTGTAAAGTGTAAACTTCCATGATTAAGCATGCAGTATATAAGAAGGACTCCAGCTTCATTTTTGAAGCACTTGCTAACTCTGGACAAGTCATCTTTCTTATCTTGAGATAGGTTATTATTAGTAATTTTCTTCTCTTTCTTAGTGCAAGAAACTTAGTGTTCCAACTTGTTTAGATTTAGGTTTATCCTTAATCTTGTTCCGCAACAAGCTGTAAATTGTTAATGATTTATCAATAAATAATTTAGAAAAGTAAAATCTGTGTTTGTATTCAACCCCCCCCCTTCTACAAACTTGTATAGCCATTTGGGATCAACAATGTACTTAAAAGTGATTTTGAGGTATGTTCCTTTACATTTTATGTTGATAATTGCTAGTAGATAGTTTCTATCGGATTAGAATCATCGATTTTACGTCTGGGGTTAAATTCTGTTGATTCCTGGGTAGATTTTGGTAAACCGACAGAGGTTTCCGGACACAAGTTGAATGTGTCCGGTAGTTTCTTTGGTGGTTTCTGGTAGTTCCTCCTTGCTGGTGTCCGGTAGATGAAGTATCTGGTAAGTTCTGTTTTCTCTGGTTTCTGGATGGGATTAGATACCGGATGGTATCCGGATTACCTTGGTGTCCGGATGTTGTCCAGATTGTTTATGCTGTCCGAGAAGTTGTGTTGTCCGAATTGTTTATGTTGTCCGGATAGTTCTGTAGTATCCGGAAACTTTAGCTGTTTGGTCACTTTTGAGATTTCAGATACTTTTGAGTATCCAGTAACCATGTGTTTTGTCGACTCTTGGATAGGATATGAATGAGGACTGGAAATACTGTGGACTCGACTTAAGATCGGGTTTGGGGGAAACAATTGAGGATAAGAGTTAGATAGAGTTATATAGAGTTGTTAGCCTACTAGTAAGCCATATGTGTTCGGTTGGTAAAGAAGTAATCGTATTTAAACTATTTCAGATTCTGGGAATTCTGGGTGAAAGACCGAATCTGGTTGGGAAGGCTTGGAAGCGTGTTGATAAGCAAACAGGTGAGTTTTACTTTAAAATGTTTTCAAACTGGAATACATATATGTGGATTGAGAATGTGATCATTTGTGTAATTATGTGCATATGTATGAAGTATGATATATTGAAGTGTATATTATATTTACACGAGTATTACACTACACGAGAGCACGTTGGTCCGGCTTAGGACCGGTGGAGTTGGTTGTACGGAGGGACAGCGGTGTTGGCTGTATTTTAGTATAGCGGAGTAAATTTATTAGTTGGCTCGCAACCATCTAATATGGCCATGGTAATGAGACAGGAAAGTACACGATGTATGAGTTATAATTGGCATTTATAGTTGAATGATGTATATGGTGTTCGTGCAAATGATTTTAAACTAACAGGGATTTTCTCACTTAGACCACTAGGTCTAACCCTCATTTTGTTTTAAAAATATGTATTCCAGGTCGTGGATCAAGTAAGAGCAAGTGAAAGGAGAAATCTATGACTAGCTTTTGGGAGACTTATTTTTGAAGACCATGACGTGTTTGTAGTTATAACTTTGTTATGTAGTAGCAAAAAGTTTGTAATGAAATACTTTTATGGTTGTAAAGATTGAAGGACTGTACTTGTTATATGACGGATCGTTTGTAATGAAATGCCGGTTTGCAATATATGTTATTTGATATATGTTTGAGAATCGGGTCGTTACAAACTGCACATGACCCGACGTGCTCTTCCGGTCCAACATGCTACCTGCGTGGTCAGCATTCGAGTATACTGTTAGCTCAAAACCTGTCTCTTTTGGGTACCATAAGCCATGATCGGCAGTACCTTTCAAGTATCTAAATATGCGCTTAACGACTATTAAGTGAGATTCCTTAGGTTTTGATTGAAAACGCGCACACAGAAAGGTCGAAAACATAATATCGGGCTACTTGTCGTCAAGTACATCAGGGAACCAATCATGCCTCTGTAGGTCTTGGTGTCCACATCCTCTCCGCTAGGATCCGTGTGTAACCTCGTACCCGGAGACATTGGAGTCTTCATGGGCGCAGACGGTTCCATCTGGTATTTCCGAATAATATCCCGGATGTACTTAGCCTAGTTAATGAATATCCCGGTCGACATTTGTTTAACTTGAGGACCAAGGAAAAAATTCATTTGCCCTATCATACTCATTTTAACATGTCTCCTCATAAGGACTGAGAAGTTATGACAATATTGATGGTTTGTTGAGCCAAATATTATGTCATCAACATACACTTGCACTAAAATGATGTCATTATTTTCCTTTTTAATAAATAATGTGGTGTCTATCTTACCTTTGGAAAATCCTGACTTTACTAAGAAAGTAGAGAGTGCGTCATATCAGGCGTGCGGAGCTTGTTTAAGGCCATAGGGGGCCTTGTCTAAGACGTAGACATGGTGAGGCTTCGAGTTGTCCACGAACCCTTCAGGCTGCGAGACGTAGACTTCCTCTTTTAGCTTGCCGTTCAGAAAAGCTGTCTTTACATCCATCTGGAAGATCATGAAGTTCTTGTGGGCGGCATACGCGAGGAACATCCGTATTGCTTCGATGCGAGCAACCGGTGCATACGTCTCGTCGTAGTCGATGCCTTTTTTGTACGATAGCCTTTGGCCACGAGTCGCGCCTTGTTGCGAACGGCGATGCCATCTTCATCTGTTTTGTTCTTGAATACCCATTTCGTGTCGATTACCGTCTTGTTCGTTGGGCGTGGAACAAGTCGCCATACCTAGAGGCTCTCGAACTGGTTGAGTTCCTCTTGCATCGTGATCAGCCAGTCTGGATCACTGAGTGCCTCGGAGACGGTTGTGGGTTCGATTCGAGGGAGAAATCCGGAGAAGAGACAAAAGTTGGCAGAGGCACCTCTTGTCTGAACTGGGGTAAAGGGGTCGCCAATGATCTGGTGTAATGGATGTGCGCGTGAGCATTTGGTAGTGTGTGGAAGTGGTTGATTAGTCGCGTGTGATGTGTCAGGGTCCATATACGCACCAGGGGGAAGATCTTGTACGACTTCAAGTGATGAGGGTCTGTTGCACGGAGGAGTTGGTGCCGGATTCGTGATAGATTGGACAACCTCCGGTGAAGTTGAAGGTTGATCCGTTCGAGTAGTTAAGGACGAATCTACAACAACGATTGCCGAAATAGGCGCAGCAGTCTCCGATGCGATAGCAGCTTTAGAGGGGGTATCACTTGAGCTTTGGGGGTTCTCCGTAGAAATCGTTGGAGTGCTTGTGGACGGTGGCGGACCGGTTAGGTTCGCTGAATTTTCGATTTGGGCAGCTCCAACCTGATTATACATAATAATACGCGAATTAGGTTGAGTAAAGAATTCATTGTAAAAATGCTCAAAAGTAAATCCAAATATGAAACATGTGATTTTGACGTAGATGCATGATTTGGATCTACTGGAGTTTGTGCAGATCCTGAACGAGAGTGTTCAGAAGTTAGAACACCAGTTAAAATGGGTTATGAACTGAGTTGTTTAGAAACCAAATCCGTTGCTTCGTCAAACGTCACGTTTACGCTTTTGATGATGGTTTTTGTTCGCTTGTTGTAAACGCGATATGCTTGAGTCTGGGATGAGTATCCGATGAATACTCCGTCAACTGCTTTCGAGTTGAACTTCCCGAGGTCATCCTTGTCGTTCATGACATAGCATGTGCATCTAAAGGCATGGAAATATTTGATGTTGGGGATGCGATTTTTGATGATCTCGTATGGCGTCTTTTTGAACCGCTTGTTGAGGATAGATCGATTATGCGTGTAGCAGGCGGTTGCAACGGCTTCAGCCCAAAGAAATATAGGCAGCTTCGACTGGGAAAACATCGTGTGAGCGGCTTCCACGAGGGTACGGTTACGCCGTTCCATAACTCCATTCTGCAGAGGAGTTCATGCGGCGGAGAACGTGTGGGTGATACCTACCGAGGTGAGATAATATCCAACATGTGGTTTTTGAACTCCGTTCGGATGGTCTGTACTAGCTATTGTAGGTTTAGCTGAATGGTCTTCAGATGGGTGATGATTAGTTCTAGGGTCTCGTCCTTGGAGTGCAGAAACTTCACCCATGTGTAGCGCGAGAAGTCGTCGACCATGACCAGGACGTACTTTTTGTGGTTGATGATATGAATGCGCATTGGTCCACACAAATCCATGTGGATGAGCTCGAGGGACCTTGACGTGCTTGGAGCTGCCTTCGGCTTGTGTGTTGCTCCCTTCATCTTTCCCATTTCGCATACTCTACGTAGTCGATCTTTCTCGAATTTAAGCTTTGGCATGCCTTTAACGTGTCCGCCTAGCACCAGTTTGTTGATGTTCTTGAAGTTCAGGTGCGATAGCCGTCGATGCCAGATCCAGGCTTGCTGAATAGTGGCCTTTGACATTAGGCAGACAGACTCGTCGGTCTTCAGTGATGAGAGGTCGATGGTGTAGAGGTTGGTTTTGCGCATTCCAACCAACAATTCCTTTCCGTCTTCAGTACGGAAGCTACACCTTTTTGCTTTGAAGTTGACCTCCAAATCTGTGTCACAGAATTTCCCGATGCTCAATAATTTGTGTCCTAACCCGACGACGTACGAAACCTTCTTGATAGTTATGTTGTCTTGAATAATGTCGCCATAACCCATGAATGGTGCTTTGTCGTCGTTGCCAAACCTCACGTTGCAGCAATATTTCTCGGTGAAGTTCGTGAGAAGCTCCCTCCTTCCGGTCATGTGCTTGGAGCATCCTGAATCTAAGTACCACACATGACCGTTCTACAAAAGGAAATTAAACGACTTTAGGTACCCATTTGAAAATGGGTCCTGGGAGTTAGGTGTGGCATATGTTTTGGGAACCCATTTTGAATTGGGCTTCCTTTTGGGTTTACTAGATTTGCGCTTAGGGCGAGAATTAAATACATGGTAAGAGCCAAACCAATCAGATGCATAACGGTTATCAAGAAAGTCATTCAATAATTGATACTTTGTTCAACAAAACTATTCGAATCATTCAAATCATGATTATTCATGTAATTCCTAGAATTGAAAAAAGAATTAAAAGACTTTGACTTTTGATCTCGTTAGATCCTTTAGCTACCCACTTTTGTTTGACTTGTTTGGACCGACCATTTTTATCTGAAATATCATTAAGGTATGATCAGTAGAGCTTGAGTAGTAAGGATGTCTATTTTGGGGTCGACCGGTTTGTTTCCTTTTCTGTGAACGTTTTTTGGATTTAGATTCGTTTTAAGAAACATCGTTCACAGATCTGGTCTTAGGCGCGGATGTAGAACATTCTCCCTTTTAAAATTTGACCGGACGATCAACCATATTTGAAAGAAAACCAGTTGTAATAACCAGGTATTTTATCTAATTTAAATTTGAAAATTTTATAAGTTTTATGTTAGTGTTTTATGGAGTAAGAAGTTAAGGGGTAAGTTTTAATTTTTATTTGAAAGTTTAGGGGTATTTATTGCCAAGTGAGATAAGTTTAAGGTTTGTTTGGTCTTTTATCCAAACCTCTTTAGCCAAAACCGAGTTCCTATTTTAGTAAGGATAGGTGTCCATTTTTCAATTAAGAGAAACTATCCTAAGTGTTAGTGTGTGTAGTGTGTTCGGTTTAGAGAGAGAGAGAAGGAAATCGAGAGAGAAATTAAGGGAAAGAAGAAGGAGGAAATCCATAGTTTGTTGCTGTGATTTAAAGGACCAAGCTGAAGTAAGCAAGGTAACAAATCCATCCTTGTATGTGTTTTAATTTCTTAAAAGTGTTCTTGAGTTTGCTAGTTAAGTTTTTAGGTGGGTTTTGTTAAAAATGGATGTTTTGGGAAATCTAAGCTTAAAAGTACGATTTCTGGGTAAATATTGGACTAAAAGTCGTTTTTTGCTGAGCTTATTAAAAAAGACGGTGAACAGTAATTTTTCAGGTTTTCGCAACAGTAGGTTGCGAGAAGTGAGGTTTTCGCAACAGTGGGTTGCGAGTTCTGAGGTTTTCGCAATAGTGGGTTGCGAGTTCTTTTGGTTTTCGCAACAGTGGGTTGCGAGTTCTTTGGTTTTCGCAACAGTGGGTTGCGAAAAGTGAGGAATTCGCAAGCTGTGGGTTGCGAAAAGTGTTAAAATACATATTTATTAATGAGGTGTATTCTTGTTAATTAACTATTTCAGATAGTAAAATTCAAAGATAAAAGTGGGACCTGTTGAAGAGTTTTTTTGGAGAACTATTGGAAAAGCATTCAGGTGAGTTTTATTTAAAAACGTTTTTCAACTGGAATACATATATATGTGATTTATATCTATTAAAATGGATATGTATGGATTGAGAATGTGATACATAATGTGATTATGTGTTTTTATTGAAATGTTTATATACATGATGATATACTGTAATTATATGAGTATTCTGCGAGAATACAGGGCCGGGATCCGAGGTGCGGACCGGTGTGTTGCCGGGTTCCGGTAAGCGGACATGCGTGTTTACTGTAGATGTTGTACAACAGAGTGAATTGACTAGTTGGCTTTTAACCACTAGTTTGGCCAATTGTGGAGGAATAAGGGGGAATGAGTGGATACGAAACGCAAGTCTTGGTTGGTATTTAATTACGTGTAATATATGTGTGTTTTTATTAAAAAGGTTTTATTTAATTGGATTCTTGGCAAGTTTCAACTGACAGGGATTTTCTCACTGAACCATTAGGTCTAACCCTCATCATTTCTGTTTTAAAAATATGTATTCCAGGTTGAGGATCGTTCGTTAGCGAAGGGAAGAATTAATGTGTAAGGCGGGGTTAATAGCTGACAAGTATTAGGAACTGAATAGGTGTTATGTTGTATCGTTTCGAGACTGCTGGGACCGTACGTGATTTGTTTGGAAATTTCTTTTTGTGAATGTAACGATGTGATGCAATATATGTTATTTGAAACAAGTTTGGGAAACCGGGTTGTTACAGATGGCATCAGAGCCCTAGTTTAAGGGATTTAGGTATTAGTATATGTACCTAGACTTAAACTGCATGTGAAGTAGGATGTCCCTACTATTTTAGAACCTTGGGATATTAAGTATAACAAGGTAGAAGGAACATCATGTAAGGTAAATTCGAGTTACACCTGGCCAGTTTAATTGTGAACTTACAGTTACATGATTGGACTGGAATACCTTATTATATGGGGTATGTGCCTATGTGTATATTAACCTTGTTGAAATCTACAGAGTGGCAAGTCGGTCTCGACGTATGGATAGAGACGAAGACAGGTATATTTATATAAACTCTACACGTGCTAAAGTGCTATTTGACTTCGGTACAAACTGATTAATTGTATTTTCAATCTTTTGTTGCTTATATGCGTTAGAAAAGAATTTGATAATTGTATTGGTAATATAGATAGGAGTGGAGTGCCTATTAAGTTATTTTTGATAATGTTGTCGGAATTTGAGGTAGTAGTAAGTATAGGATGGTGTTGGAACTTGATTTTTGTTAAAATTGTCGATTAGGTAATGATAAGTGATCCACGGTAATTCGGTATATATTGGAATAAGTAGTTATGATGAAAGAAGAGATTGTCGAGTGATTGATTTAAAGTTTTTGTTTGTTAACAAGTTTTGTATTAAGGATATATGAATTAATTTCGATAAGGCTTAGCAAGAGTGTAGGTTTGGAAGCATTTGGTGTGAAAAGAGGTTGGTTCTAATTTAGTAAGAGTGTAACAAATATTTTGGATGATATCGAATTTAGTATGCTTATTCATTATGATATTGCTTGGGATAAATTTAAGTGAGAAATCAGGGATAATTGAACTAGAAAGTGAAGATTGTTTTTGAGAGGGATTAGTAAGGAAAAGCTATTAGTGATCAAGGTGATAACCCGTTATCATATGTGTTTGGATTTGAAAGATTTATCAAGGTGGTAGTAAAATTTATTGTATGAGAACGAAAGTGGATGGTAGTTTAAATTGGAATGAATGATCTAACACTTGCAATTGTTTACAATTTTTTTTTCTAATTGAAGGTGCATGTTAGAATTTTGGAAAGTTATTTCGAAAGTGTAGAATGTGGCGTTATGTATAATTCAGTATTTCAAACGCTAGGTTATGCCTCCAAATGTTAAAGTTTATGTTATGAATAAAATTTTAAACGTGTTAAATGATTTGTGATATATAAAAATATATATATGTATATATATATAACTTTGTGCTGAAGGAGGCACGGTGAAATATTGTACGTGGAAAGAGGCACGATGACATATTTTGTGTTGAAAGAGGCACGAGGTGAAATAAAGATGTACTGATTTGGTTATAAAGATGTTTTTATGGTTGTTATATTTTGGGGATGGGTGTATAGTGTAGATCCAATTTGTTTATTATCGTTTTGAAAGAATATGTTAACGATATTGGAAAAATGAAAAAGTGTGTGGTTGTTTCGGGCAATGGATGTGATTTCGGATTAACTCGGTTAAATTCCAGATATGAGGTGTGGTGAAATTATTGGTTAAGTATAGTAATTGTGGGAATTGGGTGTGTGCGATTGGTTTTGAGGTGAAAGAAAGCTAGCTCATAGGATCGGTCTAGAGTAAGCACCTCCTAGTGAGCTATCCTTGGGGAAACGTATTTTATGTTGAGGAAAGAGTAGAAGAAAATAGTCGAATGTAATGATCGGGGTGAAGGACCATGGGATAGGACGTGGTAGTAGTATGAGAGTGATGTTGTGGCAAGTGTGGAAATCAATTGTAATCTAAGGTTCGGGGTCGGTGTAATTAATGCAAGAAAGTGTTGTCTGTCTTGGATATATTTTGGATTAGAGAAGTGACGGTAGAGTTGGGGATGACCTATGGAGAAAAGTTCAACTACGGGTTAAGGTGATACTCCAAGTTGATTTTGTAATCTATTGGGGAGTAGAATGTCGTTATTTTTTTTGAGTGTTGGATTGTTGGGACATTTTAGAGACGGTGATCGAAGGCGCAGTGTGTACAGTCAGCCGAGGCCAAGGGAAAAGGTAGAGTACTTAGTGTAATTTATTGCTTTCTAGAACATAGGAGTATGTATGCTAGATTGCCTGGTGCTTATTACACTTTGCTGCATGACTATTACTTGCCAATAGGAATTTATGCTAGTCCTGATAGGTTGTTAAGTGACTGCCTTATAAGTGGTATACAGTAGGAACTAAATAGCATTAGAATATTTAATTTAGTTCTATTGCGCAGCTCTTGTTTGAGTCTAACCGTTGTGGGATAGAATCTTTATTTCGAATGTCTATCTGATTTCACACTCTATGCGACTGTGCATTCGCGAGGCGACTCATCATGACTAGTGGAGATTCCGTCATAGCAAGGGTAGTAGGATGAGGTGAACCTGGAGTCTGGATTTGTGAATGATATTGGTATGATTGATCTGGGATATTATACCTTGTTTGTATCACGCGGGTTTTCCTCTTGGAGTAAGAGTTGTTGTAGTTAGGAAGGTACTAAATTGTTGGTATGCGCCTTGATATTGAAGGGTTACGCATAGTGAGAGTTCATTCAGCCTTTCCCGTGTCGATTCTGCGGAAGGGCTTAGCCGAAGCAAGTAAGGTTGTACCGCTAGAAAACACCGGATTAGATCAAAGGTGGAATGATGTGGGGGAAGAGTTGGCGATAGTGGGTCGCAAGGTTAGAAAACTAGGTTGATGATAACCTGGACTTAACTGAAAGGGAATATGCATACTATGATAATAAAGTATAAGAAATTGATGTTTGAGAGTTTGCTGGATATAGAAAAATGGTTCAATGGGTTGGATGTTTACCTAATACTTCCCATGGATTGGAGTATTTAAGTTGAAAAAGGGATTTATATTAAGTGTTATGATTAGTGGGAAGAAAGCAATGATCAATAAATATTTTGATGGTCGTGTGATGAACCTTCTTTATGGAGTTGTTTAAGATAAAGAGTTGTTTTAAACTTGGTGCTGGACTTTGCATGTTAAGTCGTTAATGAGTTATATGATTAGTGACATGAAATTTTTAGCGGAGTTGTGATGAATTCTTTTCGGCTTAGTTTTGTAGTGAAATTATTATATGATGATTTGGTAATTATTTTAGTTGGGTAAGGTGAGACCGGTGTTGATAATTTCAATTGCGGAGTGGTTTAAGTGAAACAAATGTCTAAAGATTTGTGTTAGTATTTTTGTGCTAAGTTGGAGATGTAAGGAATTGATGTGATAGCGAGTTTGTTATTTTATTAAGGAATGAATTGGTATTGATATTTGGATGGAAGTCGGTATGAGTTATGGTGGTGAGGTTATTGAGATAATTGAAATGTTTGAAATTGTGTTTTGCTGATATTCGAGAAATTAAGTTGCTATTTAGACTTTGTTTTAATTTGATGGATGAATTGGTGTCAAGTGCAATTAAGTATGGTTGTGTGATTATAGTAATTATACTATGCTTTCATGGGAAATGGAAATGGTAGGATGAAGTTTACGGGTTTGATAAAATTAAGAAATTTTTCCGTGATATAAAGTGATTCGTGTTGAGTATATTCTATTCCATGAAAGAGTATAAGAAATAGGTAGTATTTACTAAGCAAATTTTATATTGAAAGTATATGTTTACGTTTTAGAGTTAGTATTGTAAAAGTGTAGAACACGACGTTTGTAGTAAAAGGCCGGTGAGGTTAAAAATAGTATTAGCGTGGTAAATGTCCCGAGTAAGCATATACTGTTCTGTTATTTGGATTAGATTCATATGAGTATAAGTTATTTCTTTCTAAGAGATAAGTGAATTTTCGAGTTAATTTGAACCTTCGTAGGATTTGATTATCGAGTGTGTATCGTTGTTTTAGAGGGGCGGATTTCTTGTGAGAAATTAAAACTCTTGATGTTTTGGGTTGAAATATTGAAGTGGGAACAAATGGTAAACTAGAAGCAGTAAAGCGGTGGGTCTAGTAAAAAGTCCTTTGATGTGTTCATAGAATTTGATATCTTTTCAACAGTAGTTACCCTAGTTCGTTGCTTGAGTGAATTCCGGGACGGAATTCTTTTAAGGGGGAGATGTTGTAATAACCAGGTATTTTATCTAATTTAAATTTGAAAATTTTATAAGTTTTATGTTAGTGTTTTATGGAGTAAGAAGTTAAGGGGTAAGTTTTAATTTTTATTTGAAAGTTTAGGGGTATTTATTGCCATGTGAGATAAGTTTAAGGTTTGTTTGGTCTTTTATCCAAACCTATTTAGCCAAAACCGACTTCCTATTTTAGTAAGGATAGGTGTCCATTTTTCAATTAAGAGAAACTATCCTAAGTGTTAGTGTGTGTAGTATGTTCGGTTTAGAGAGAGAGAGAAGGAAATCGAGAGAGAAATTAAGGGAAAGAAGAAGGAGGAAATCCAGAGTTTGCTGCTGTGATTTAAAGGACCAAACTGAAGTAAGCAAGGTAACAAATCCATCCTTGTATGTGTTTTAATTTCTTAAAAGTGTTCTTGAGTTTGCTAGTTAAGTTTTTAGGTGGGTTTTGTTAAAAATGGCTGTTTTGGGAAATCTAAGCTTAAAAGTACGATTTCTGGGTAAATATTGGACTAAAAGTCGTTTTTTGCTGAGCTTATTAAAAAAGACGGTGAACAGTAATTTTTCAGGTTTTCGCAACAGTAGGTTGCGAGAAGTGAGGTTTTCGCAACAGTGGGTTGCGAGTTCTTTGGTTTTCGCAACAGTGGGTTGCGAAAAGTGAGGAATTCGCAAGCTGTGGGTTGCGAAAAGTGTTAAAATACATATTTATTAATGAGGTGTATTCTTGTTAATTAACTATTTCAGATAGTAAAATTCAAAGATAAAAGTGGGACTTGTTGAAGAGTTTTTTTGGAGAACTATTGGAAAAGCATTCAGGTGAGTTTTATTTAAAAACGTTTTTCAACTGGAATACATATATATGTGATTTATATCTATATGAAATGGATATGTATGGATTGAGAATGTGATACATAATGTGATTATGTGTTTTTATTGAAATGTTTATATACATGATGATATACTGTAATTATATGAGTATTCTGCGAGAATACGGGGCCGGGATCCGAGGTGCGGACCGGTGTGTTGCCGGGTTCCGGTAAGCGGACAAGCGTGTTTACTGTAGATGTTGTACAGCAGAGTGAATTGACTAGTTGGCTTGCAACCACTAGTTTGGCCAATTGTGGAGGAATAAGGGGGAATGAGTGGATACGAAACGCAAGTCTTGGTTGGTATTTAATTACGTGTAATATATGTGTGTTTGTATTAAAAAGGTTTTATTTAATTGGATTCTTGGCAAGTTTCAACTGACAGGGATTTTCTCACTGGACCATTAGGTCTAACCCTCATCATTTCTGTTTTAAAAATATGTATTCCAGGTTGAGGATCGTTCGTTAGCAAAGGGAAGAATTAATGTGTAAGGCGGGGTTAATAGCTGACAAGGATTAGGAACTGAATAGGTGTTATGTTGTATCGTTTCGAGACTGCTGGGACCGTACGTGATTTGTTTGGAAATTTCTTTTTGTGAATGTAACGATGTGATCCAATATATGTTATTTGAAACATGTTTGGGAAACCGGGTTGTTACACCAGTATGGCTTGGAAGAGGTTTATCGAATTCAAACTTTGAAAATTCCTCATCTGAACAAATGCTAGAATTCATGAATGTTGAAAAATCAATTTCACTTTCGGATGGAACATCAGTAGATGAAAGAGGTGAGGAACAATTAGGAATAGTGGTTTGCGAAGAATAGTGGCGGAAGCTTTTTGGAAATCAGAGTTCAGATTCTTTGGCAAACTTATCACTTGGGGTCCTTTTCCTTTGGAGAAATTTTGCCAATAAAGGCCTTACAAGAAGATGTATCTAACGAGTTTGAGGAAGGTTAAGGCAGATTGACTTTCTCATTTTGAAGTCGGTCAAACTTCTTTTGAAGTTTTCCCTTACTCACTTGCTCTAGCATCACTTCTATTGCCAAAGCAAAGAGTTTGGATGTGAGACAGTTGATTTATGCCTTAAGAGCTTCCTTTTCCTCACTACATACAAATTATGTTTTGGTGGAATTGAAATTCTCAAGTTTAAGTAAAAGTTATTGTTTTTCTTGTTAAAGTGACTCCTCTAACTTGACTATTTTCATTTCCAAAACAAGAGGACGAACATAGCGTTTAAACTCGTCCGTCTCTGTTTTAGTTTCAGTTGTTGGGGCGTCATCATTTTTAGAGGAATCCTTGGGCTTTGCAACTTTGTAGCTGTCAAAGTAGTCATTTGAAAGGTACTTTGATTTCTTTTTCTCATAAGAGGTGTTAAGAACTTCGTACACAAAAGGTAATTGCATTTTAGTTGTATGTTTGCGTTTATATTCGTCAGTTTCCTCTTCCATCTCATTGAGAGGTTTTGTCCATTTGATTTTGTATTCGGGATATCTTTTATCAAGGCCTAGAAAATTAAACTCGTATAGAGTAGGCCTCATCGTCATTGAGGGTTGTCGTACCCAGTTCCCAATTCTTTGTTTAAATAACTGAATTCCTTGGGTTTGTTTAGATGGATCGTTTGATCGGTTTGACCTCGTTTGTAAAGTTTAAGCTCAAGATCTTTTATTTTCGAAATATGCTCTTTGATTTTGTATTTGAAGAAAAGAGCATTGATAGACAATCTCAGCTTTCTCATTCTCACACTGATCAAGCTTTGTGTTTAAATCAGATATTTTGGCTCGTAAGTCCTTTGGTGCCATCGAAAGATTTGCACACTTTTCTTTTAGGTTAATATTATCGGACTTAATCTTTTCTGTGATCCTCTTTTGAACATCTAGCTTTTCTTTAAGAGAGGTTATTTCAAGCAGTTGTTCATTTGAGGTAGCTTTACAGGAAACTACTCTTTGAACAAGTGAATGCATCTGATCCATTAAGGCTTGATGGATAGGAATACATACCTGACAGGAATCACCGAGATCTGGAGGACGAGTATGAATGCCCATGTAGCACAGATGAGCATCAGCATCTTCAGCATTCTGTTATTCTCTTCGTCGGTCATTTAGGCGTATGTCTTTGGTTTTGCCTGTTCTGCAGGATTTTCGGTTTGGGTTGGGATAGTTTGCATTGGAGTCTCCTGTGGGCCTTCAGTGAGTGCTTGCCAGATGTACTCGAAGTTGTCCTTGGACTCCATAAAGATAAGAAATCTGTCTCGCCATTGTGCGTATTCGCCTCGATAGAGAATCGGAGGCTTGGAGTCGGTACCGATAGCAAGAGTGTCACGAGACATGGTATTTGTACTAAGATGATCTTTAGACAGTGTAGGTTCAATTCAAGGTAAAACTCAACGCAAATAACTAAGAGTGAGTGTCCTAACGCAAGATCTAGGAGTGACAGGTACTTAATAGGTAAGAATAAGTAAAACAACAAAATACCCGGATAGGAATCTGGATAGAAGTGTCCGGATCAGAGGTGTCTGGATCCGGGTGTTTGAGTGAAGTGTCCGAATGAAATAGGTTACCGAATACGCTAGAGTTATCGGATAAAACAAAGTTACAGGAAGCAATGTAATAAAACAAAGTTATCCGGGAAAGAGATACTTACCGAATGAGGTGATGTCCGGGAAGTGATGACTAACCGGATGAAGCAGCGTCTGGGTAGGAGTCCAGGAAGTGGAACTTACCGGATAGGATCGTCCAGATACAAGAGTAATCTGGATGATGTGTTCGGATAGATCAGTATTCGGATACAAGAGAACTTACCGGGAACTTTGAGCAAACCAGATAAGTACGTCCAGATACAAAGGATTGCCGGATAGAATGTCCGGACATACCACATTCGGAAAGTGTCGAGTGAAATAAAACTTACCCGGAGAGGTTGCAGACTTCCGAACACGACGGCTGCTCGAGAAATTCGGATCAGGGTTCGATTAGGGATGCTCGATTTTGATCCTGAAAGGTGAGAAAACAACCAAAACACAAAAACACACTAACCCTAATCGATTTCTAAGCAAAATAACTTGATTTTGATGCAAAAAGATGATGATTTTCACGAATAGAGGCTAAAACTCAAGAACTCAACTTTTGCTTAAAAATCACTCAAACAATTAAAATATGCTCTAAAAACTTGCAGAAACGTTAACACGACTATTAGAAATCAATTGCGACAAGTGGAATCAAATGATTTTACCAGAAACAGAATAAAGAAAATTCTATAAAATATGGCAGTCGATAAAACTTACCAGGATACCTTTGAATCACCTTGAACTGATGTCTATCTGCTCTGATACCAATTGTGGATCCCAGGCCCTCGGTTGGGCGAGTCGATCCCATCTGGGGTCGACGAACGGAAAGGGCCTGAGGTAGAATGGTTGATTGGAGTCTCGACGGTAAATTTTACTTTACCATCAGACTTTATGACGGATGGCGTTTGGACAGGACGAAGATATTTCTCCATCAGGGGAAGTATATGACCCCGTCCTTCCGGGATTGTTAGCAGGGCGTATCGGTCGACGAGACCGGGTCACGTCGTCGGGCTATCATTCATGGTGACTTCGTTGACTTTTTTCTTCATGTTTTTAATCGATTTTGGGCGTTCTGAACCGTTTGTCATTGTTTCAGGCATTTCAGGCGTCCCTGTACCTGTATGGCCAACTAGACGAGGCCCATAAAGCTGCCTCTCGTGCTTTGTAGGAACTGCAAAAGGAAAAAGACGAAGGACGGAGGGCACGGGAGTAGATGCTGGCGACCAAGGCCAAGATGTCATCTTTTTCGGCGAGGCTTGACAAAGCCAAGGACCTTTTAGAGGCCTCTTCGAAGTAATAGAGCGACCTTCAGGGTTGTTTGGAGACGACCGTTAAGAAGTCTTCCGCGTCTGAGGCGGAGGTCACAGCGACTAAGGAGCATTTAACCGCGAAGGCTGGGGAGGAGCAGCTAGAGGAGAAGCCCCTCTCTTTTGAGGCGCTTACGTGTCCTAGGGTCTGAGTAGCGATCATGCATCGCCATTTGCATGGGAAAAAACCTATGGCCGAAGCTGAAAGAGAGATCGCCACTTATCTCGAGATCGGGGATGAAAATGACCTTGATCAAGAAGGTATGATCGAGGATGGTGACTCTGCAGACGCTGAGGTCGAGGGTGGCGAGAAGGAAGTAGGCGAGGTGGCGGAGATTGTTCAGGATCAAGGACCTCCTTCCCATCTTTAGTTTTTACTTTTCTATGTCTATACTTGTAATTTTCTTTTACGACCGTTGGTGGTCGTATATTACTCTTGTAATTTTTTATTATACCAATACAAGTGACAATGCTTTGAATACACTTAGACTTGTGATAAATAAACCTCAAAGCAAGTATACAATGAGATCTAATGTCGTCAATCAAGTAATAAAGTGGTGAGAACCACGTATCGTCCCACAGAGATTGGAGTAAAAGTGCAATAAAAGTTTAACTAAAGAGATGATTTCAGAAGACGAAGTCGAAGATATTGATTTGTTTGGAGTTATCACAGATTATATTGAACCAATAATAAAGAAAGCAAGGGTGCAAGATGTTTGGGGTGAAGCCTAAACAAAACTTCCAGCAGACCATTGCTGCAGCATTGTCCCACAATACTTAGTTTCACCATCTACTTTTCGGGAGGTTATTTCGATCTCTCATCATTGTGCTATTTGAGTCTAGGTTTCAAACAACACATTCCTGTGATTGCATCTGTACCATCAACAGTAACCAATGAAGCCTTCCAAGTATATGGATTAACAAATTAATTTGTTAAAAATCACTCTTCCGAGTCGATTCCCACATCATTTAAGTTGATGAGTTCTAAGTGGTCCATTCTTGGATCCACTACACTTTAACACCTTAGGTGATGACCAACTTATCGAGAATAATCCATTTACAAAACAGAGGTAACAAATGCCTTTGTTAGAAACTCTTCCAATTATACCTTCATTTGTCATCCGAATTGACGTGCATATCGATGGCTCATGCTTGAGTCCATGGCACTTTCACACTTTCAAAGTGATCAAAACGTCAAGGAGTATTTTGGTTTTATAAAACTTAGATGAAATGGTGGAACATCATTATTGAGAAACAAGTTCCACCTTTCTTTGTATTTAAAACTTCACCCTTTTATCTCATACCCAAGCTACCCATACTAGAAATTAAATGACTAGAAATGTAAATTACAGAAATTAAAGACAAAAATATAAATGACAAGTATTTAAATGACAAGAAATTAAAGTGCAAGAATAAAAGACAAAAGTTAGTGCAGCAATGCTAAAGCAATGATGCAGCAACTCATAAAAATAAGAACAAGAATATGATTAATATGAAGAGCATAAATTAAAGTTGCATTAAATTAAAGATGAGAGTTTCCAATCAATTGTGAGAACGGATCCAAACGTGTCTAACAAACAAGTAGCACAACCCTCCTATTTATACTAACTAAGGGGAAAGGTAAATATGTAAATAACACAAAAGTAAGTACCAACTACACTATTCAAAGTACTACAATGATGGCACTCCCATCCCTTTAAGGAAACTACTACAAGCTAACTAAATATTGAATTTAGACAAAGCATTGATCTGTTGTTCTTCTTGTAAAATGGATGGACAAAATGACTAGGTTGACCTCCAAAAGTTGTCTCCATCATCTGTCTTCATTCCAATACAGATCTTTTTTTAGAGGAAAAGCTCCAGGCAATTTTATAAACGGCTAAAAAAATACAAAGACGGCAAAAGCTAGAATCCAAGCCAAACGACAAAGAAATAGAACTTGTTCACAACACCGTACCAAGCAACAAGCAACCAAACTAAAGTCAAGCTAACAGAGCTAAATAAACTACTAAACAAAATAGCAAACAAGCTCCTCCAAAAAATACGCCAAACAGCACACTTCTAACAAGCACTCCTGGACTCAGTTCCCCTCATGAACACATGTCTTCTTCCGAATCTTCCAAGCCACTCTAAGAATGATAGTGGCCATAATCTCCTTTCTCACTTGCACGGCTGGCCGATAAGTTCTAGCGAAAATCCTCCTATTTCTTTCCTGCCACACGTAGTAAACCGTCGCGGAGAGCGCCAACTTGTGGAGCAATTTCGTTGGTGCCGTTCGATTATCCCCAAGAGCAATCATAATGTCATCCCAAGCCATAGGAAATCCCGTCCATGCCACCTCCTTCAAAACCGAACCCCATACCTCCTTTGAGAACACACACTCAAAGAAGAGGTGGGAATGCGAATCCACGCACAGATTACAGAAAATGCACTTCATATCCGGCGGATCATGCTTCCAAACCATAATTTTATCTTGCGTAGGGTGGCGTCGAAGACATGCAAGCCACATGCACACCCCATGATTTGGTATATGGCCCTTAAACCAAATCGAAGTATGCCATGGCACCCCCACCCGTAGACCATCTAGGGAAATATACGCCTCCCGAACCGTGAAATCCACATCCTCTCCCCTCGAATTCCTCCAACAAAGTTTATCCGTTTCATTCGTTTGCAAAGATGGCAATGGGACAGAGGAAAGCTCGGAGTATCGTTCCCTCCACTCATTTGGCCACATACCAAGAATATTTAACAGAAAGTCCCATACCGAGGACGAATCCGACACTCCCACGGAACTAGCCACCCGATAAGAAATAATGTACGATAAATAGCCACAAGGTAGCCAATTATCCTCCCAAGCATTAACGTCCCTACCATTACCAATGTGGAACCACATAAAACGTCGAATATGCGGCCGTAAATCCATAATCTTCACGAGAAGCCACGACCATGAAATTGAACGCCTAGCAAGCCAAAACTGCGACGAGCGAAGGCAATGTGTGTACACCCAATTAACCCATAGAGAGTCTCGCCGACGAAGAAGGTCCCAAGAATGACGAGCAAGGAGAGCTCTATTCCAAACGGCCAATCTATGAAAACACAAACCACCATTACAATAAGGTTGGGAAACATCCGCCCAAGTGACTTTACATCGCCCCCGAGAGCTCTCCCTTTGTGCCCACAAAAGATCACGGAAGAGAGACTTTAACTCATGAATAATTCCCGACGGAAGCGTGAACACAGCCATCCAAAAAAGTTGTAATGATTGCAACACAGATTAACAAGTTGCTTACGACCACCCAAAGAGAGAAATTTCGATTTCCAGTTATGAATACGGAGACGTACCTTAGTAACCAATCCTCCAAAATCCGCTACCTTCAAACGTTTTGGGGATAAAGGAACCCTAAGATACCGAATAGGGAAGGATCCCAACCGAAAAGGGAGGCATTCCAAGATTGCTTGTTGAGTATTAGGCGGGACATTACCGAAAAATACTTCACTTTTCGGAAGGCTAGGGTAAAGGCCAGATCTTATATGAAACAAATGCAATGCCTTTTTAAGCACTTCTACAGAAAACACATCACCCCTTGTGAAAACAAATAAATCGTCCACAAAACACAGGTGTGTTAATTGAATTTCATCACACCCTCTATGGTACCCAAAATCCGTTGCCTCTTCAATGCACTCCTTGAAAATCATTGCGAACCCCTCCATAACAATGGTGAATAAAAACGGGGATAGAGGGTCACCCTGGCGAAAACCCCTACCACCTTTAAAAAAGCCATGCACATCACCATTTACCGAAATCGAGAAGGAAGGTCCCAAAATCATCTCCTTTATCCAATTGACCAACACCGGATGGAAACCCAAACCCTTAAGCATGTTTAAAAGATAATCCCAATTGACCGTGTCATATGCTTTTTGAATGTCGATTTTGAACGCACATCGAGGGGGACCGGTATCACGCTGGTAGCTCGATACTAATTCATGTGCCATCAAAATATTATCCGCAATCTTCTGACCGGGAATAAAAGCCGATTGCGCCTCATTAATCAAGCTATCCAAGAACGGCTTCATACGCTCGACAATCACCTTGCTTATGCATTTGTAGAGAACCGAACAATACGAAATCGGTCGGTAGTCCGTTACCCTAGACGCATTCGTACACTTTGGAATTAAGCATAGAAGAGTATGATTCAATTCTTTGGCAAGATGTCCCCGATAGAAAAAATTATGAATGGCCACACATACGTCCGTGCCAACAACCTCCTATGCCCCTTTGAAAAACTTTGATGAGAACCCATCCGGTCCCGGGGCCTTATCGCTCCCTATTTGAAACATAGCACTTCGAATTTCCGCATCCGTTATCGGTCGGATGATAAAATTGGCCTCCGCCAACGTGAGTTTCTTTGTAAAATAACTCTCGGAGAACTGTTAATGCCCAAAATCATCTAGAAGGATAACTTAAGGTTGATTGTGGAGCTTAACAACTAAAGAATAGGAATCTTTCGACAAAGCGTACGACAAAAGCAAAAAATGTAAATAAGACAGAGATTTTGGTGACGCGGGAAAAACCTCAACGAGGAAAAAACCCGCGGACGACTTTGGAGGTCGTCGTTGCACTATGGTCGCCAAACATGGGCGATATCCTTTTGTTTTGGGTGTCGATCGTACAATGATTACAATACAAATGAAAGGAAATACTTTAAATGTAAAGTGACAAGTGTATCAAACGTAAAAACTGATGCGTCGCGTGTAAGAATAATGTGTCGTGTGTGAAAGTCGTGCGTTGAGAGCGATTCTTCGAGAGAGAGTTATTTGCTTCAAGTGTTCTTTTAGAAGGTAAGTGACTCGTCGAGAGTCGTTTGTCCTAAGAAGGCGAAGGCGACGATCGCGACTTCTAAGAAGACGAAGATGTCTTCCGATGCAATTGACACGACGTTGGTCGATCTGGCGCTTCAGGCGACAAAGACGACGCCTGCATCAGCGATGTCGACCCGTACAACGGTCGTCAAGGGCAAGGGTCACTCAACCAAGGATAAGGAGGTCAAGACGGTTAATTTTACATTGCCGTCGGACTTCTTAGCTGACAACGTCCTAGACGGGACGAAATTGTTTCCGCATCTGGGGAAGTATCAGCTCCCATCTTTCGAGGAGCATTTTCGAGGGGTCTCCGTCGAGGATACGGGAGCGCATGTTGCTGGACTGGCGTTCATAGTAAGTCTCTCTTTTAAGACTTAGATTATCTTATCGTTGTTTAACTTTGTCAAATGTTTACTAACATGTGTCTTACGTTTTTTCAGACGTTTCAGTCTTCTTTGGCCCTGCACGCCGAGATGACGAAGATTGAAGGTCTTGTGTCCTCTGCCCTTAAGAGAGAGGACGCGGCCTTGGTGAGGGAGAAGTCAACCCTAGCGCGCGCCGAGGATTTGTCGGTACGACTCGACGATGCCCTGGATGAATTGGAGGCTGTTAGACGTGCGAGGGATGAGGTGAACTCTCGTCTAAAGCAGTCCCTGTCTTTGCTTTACGACCAAAGGGAGGAGTTGGACAGGACGAAGGAGTCATTGGCTACGAAGGAAAAAGAAGCCAAGGAGTCTAAGTCCAAGGTGGCGTGTCTAGAGAAGGAGGTCGAGGAGCTGAAGGACGAAGCTAAGTCCGTCTTTGCTTTTGCTCATTTTACTGCGTGAGCGGCAATTATGCGACGACACTCGTCAGGGAAGAATCCTCTCGCCTCAGCGTCTGAAGAGCTTGCCTTCTACCTAAGTGAAGTCGGATCTGTAAAAGACCTCGACTCGGATGATGAGAAGGAGGCCGACGAGGAGGATGAGTTTTACGAAGGCTCTAAGGGCGAGGCGTCAGGCAAGGATGCGACCGATGCTCCTCCCCAGACTTAGAAGATTTTTCTTAATTTTTCTTTTATCGCTCGACCGTTGGTGGTCGAGTCTTCTAATGTAACCGATAACTTGATAAATGAATTTATCTTTCTTTTGAACTTGCGTATCATTACATTTCATAAGCAAATACGATATCCATTGTAAAGTTCATTAAAAATGAGCAAGAAGACGTGCGACTTAGGCATCCATTGTAATACAACGATTATAACATAAGTCGTAGGACTTTTATACTTTTAATTCGAAGGAGCTAATCGTAAGTACATGCGATCAAAGCATTCATTCAGAACAAGAGATTCTTCTAAGTTAGGAACTTAGATCGAGGGGTCGCTAGACCTTACGATCATACAACTAGATCATAAGATGAACTTGGATCGTGTGTCCCTATTGTAACGACCCGGATTCCCAAACATACAACAAATAACATATTTTACATAACATTGTCTCATAATAAAAGATACATCATATAACATGTACGGTCCCTTAATCTTTACAATCGTAATCAGTATTTCATTACAAACCTTTTGCTAATTAATTTACATTATGACTAATAGCAAAGTTATAACAGCAAAACACATCATGGTCTTCAAAACTTAAGTCTTCCAAAAGCTAGTCACAGATTACCCTTTTCACTTGCTCTTACTTGATCCACGACATGGAATACATATTTTAAAACAAAATGAGGGGTAGACCTAGTGGTCTAAGTGAGAAAATCCCTGTCAGTTTAAAATCATTTACACAAACACCATATACATAACACAAATACGAATACCAATTATGACTCATGCATTGTGTACTTTCCTGTATTATTCCCATGGCCATATTAGTTGGTTGCGACCCAACTAATCATTTTACTCCACTGCACTAATATACAGCCAACTCCACTGTCCCTCCGTACAACCAAACTTCACCGGTCCTAAGCCCGGCCAACTTGTACTCGTGTAGTGTAATACTCGAATAAATATAATATACACCTCAATATATCATACTTCATACATATGCACATAATTATACTACTTATCACATTCTCAATCCACATATATGTATTCCAGTTTGAAAACATTTTAAAGTAAAACTCACCTGTTTGCTTAACAAAACGCTTCCAAGCCTTTCCCAAAAGATTCAGTCTTTCACCCAGAATTCACAGAATCTGAAATAATTTACATACAATTATCTCTTTACCAATTAAACATATAAGACTTTAGAAGACTAAGAACTCTAGATAACTCTATCTAACTCTTATCCTCAAATGTTTCCCCCAAACCCGAACTTAAGTCGAGTGCACAGTATTTCCAGTCCCCATTCATACCCTATCCAAGAGTCGACAAAACACCAAGTTACTGGATACTCAAAAGTATCTAAAATCTCAAAAGTGACCAAACAGCTAGAGTTTTCGGACACTACAAAAAAAACTATCCGGACAACATAACCAATCCGGACAACACAACTTTCCGGAAAACATACTCAATCCGGATGACATCCGGAAACCAAGGTAATCCGGATACCACCTGGTTTCTAATTCTATCTGGAATCTATTAAAAAGAAACTTACCGGATAATTGACTCGTCCAGATACCTTTAGCACAGGGTTTCCGGATACTTCATCTTCCGGACACTTGCAAGGAGAAACTATCGGACACTACCATAAACGTCCGGAAACCCCTGTCTGTTTACCAAAATTCTACCCAGAATTGATTGAAACTAACACCAGTTGTGAAATTGATAATTCTAATCCGATAGAAACCTTCTAGTAACAATTACAAACATAAAACGTAAAGGAACATACCTCAAAATCACTTCCAAGTAAACCAATTGAAGCCTTAACCTTATCCTTATTCTTCTTCTTCTTCTTTTGTCTCAAAACACACACACACACACACACTGATATTTTCTAACTTATGAAAATATCTGGAAACTAAAAGGTATATGTATCAAACCCAAATTTACATTTTTGGCTTGAACAATTCAAAAATGACCAAAACACCCTTAACTTATAATTTAACCCAAACTTACCCTAAACATCCAATTTTAAAGTTAAATAAATTTAACGGAAAGAGAATTTAACTAACGAACTTACCCGGGTTATTACATCATCTCCCCCTTAAAAGAATTCCGTCCCGGAATTCAGTTATGCAAAGAGGTACGGGTACTTAGTTCTCTTTTCTGATTCTAATTCCCAAGTAGCATCCTGCCCTTTATGATATCGCCACTGTACTTTTACTTGTCTGATCTCCTTATTCCGCAAAACTTTGACTTTACGGTCAACAATGGCTTCTGGTTCCTCCACATAATTCAGCTTTTCATCAACTTGTATATCTGGTAGAGAAACCGCTTGATCTGGTGTAACCAAACACTTTCGAAAATTTGAAACGTGAAAAGCGTTGTGGATACTGCTTAACTCAGACGGAAGGTTTAACCTTTATGCTACTTCACCGATTCTTTCTGTAATTGCAAACGGTCCAATGTACCTTGGGCTCAGTTTACCTTGTTTCCCAAATCGAATGACTCCTTTCCAAGGTGAGACTTTTAACATTACGAAATCTCCAACTTGGAATTCTAACGGTTTTCGGCGTCGGTCAGCGTAACTTTTCTGTCTGTCTTGAGCCACTTTCAATCGTTCCCGAATCTAAGTAATCTTATCCGCGGTTAACTGAACTATATCTGGCCCCGCTAATTGTTTCTCTCCCACTTCGTTCCAACACAGAGGAGTTCGACATTTTCTACCATACAGAACTTCGAACGGTGCCGCTTGTATGCTGGAATGATAACTGTTATTGTAGGCAAATTCAATCAACGGCAAATGCTTATCCCATGATCCCCCAAAATCAATAATGCAGGCCCGTAGTATATCTTCCAAAGTCTGAATCGTTCGTTCACTCTGACCGTCAGTTTGAGGATGATAAGCTGTACTTAACTTTATTTGCGTCCCCGTTTCTTTTTGAAAACTCCTCAAGAACCTTGAAGTAAAACGACTATCACGATCAGTAATAATCGAGATTGGAACTCCATGCCGAGTTACTATTTCGTCGATGTATAACTTGGCTAGTCTTTCTAACGAATATGTTTCTTTTATTTGTTAGAAAATGAGCAGACTTTGATAATCTGTCAATGATTACCCAAATGGCATCAAACCCTTTCGGAGTGTTTGGTAACTTCATGATGAAATCTGTAGTAATTTGATCCCATTTCCACATAGGTATTTCCAAACGTTGTAACTGACCAAAAGGCTTTTGATGTTCAATCTTTACTTTCTTACAATTAGAACAACCTTCCACATGCTGAGCAATACTTCTTTTCATTCCTAGCCACCAGTAGAATTGTCGTATATCTTTATACATCTTATTCGTACCTGGATGAATAGAGAAACGAGATTGATGAGCTTCTTGAAGTACTCAATCACGTAAATTACCCAAATGAGACACCCAAATTCTGTTTCCCAGACACAGTAACCCACGATCATCTTTTATGAGTGATGCTAATATCCCCACTAACCGTTCTGGTTTCAAATGTTCTTCTTGAAAATCTTCTATTTGACACTTCTTCAATTCGTCAAAGATGTTAGGTAGAATTTCAGCTCGTAGTGCAATTGCCTTTATTGTTCCGCTTCTTTCTTGGCGACTCAGTGCATCAGCTACCACATTCGCCTTCCCCGGATGATAGAGAATTTCGCAGTCATAATCATTCACCAATTCTAACCATCTTCTTTGCCTCATATTCAATTCTCGTTGGTCGAAGAGATGTTGGAGACTTTTATGATCGGTATAAATTTGACATTTAGAGCCATACAGATAATGTCTCCAAATTTTCAGTGCGAAAACAACCGCTGCAAGTCCCATGTCATGTGTAGGATACTGTCATTCATGATCCTTCAATTGACGAGAAGCATAAGCAATAACTTTCCCACGCTGCATTAATACACATCCCAATCCTAGTTTGGAAGCATCACTGTATACAACAAGGTCGTTGGAACCTTTAGGTAGTGACAGTTTTGGCGCGCTACAAAGTTTTTCTTTCAATATTCGGAATGCTTCATCCTGTTCTGCTTTCCATTCAAACTTTATATTCTTTCGGGTCAGCTTGGTCAAGGGTGTAGCGATACGAGAGAAATCTTGTATAAACTTTCGATAGTAGCTGGCTAAACCCAGAAAACTTCGTACTTCGATTGGTGTTCTCGGCGGTTCCCACTTTTCAATTGCCTCCACTTTCATCGGATCAACTTGAATGCCTTTTTCTGAAACTATATGTCCGAGAAATTGGACTTCCCGTAGCCAGAATTCACATTTAGAAAATTTGGCGTACAACTGTTCCCTCTTCAACAATTCAAGAATCAAACGAAGATGTTGGGCGTGCTCTTCTTTAGATCAGGAATAGATAAGGATATCATCGATAAACACAATAACAAATTTATCAAGATATGGCCTACATACCCGATTCATTAGATCCATAAAAGCAGTTGGGGCGTTCGTCAGTCCAAAAGGCATCACTAAGAATTCGTAGTGACCATACCTTGTGCGGAAGGCAGTTTTCAGAACGTCTTCATCTTTAACCTTCAGTTGATGATAACCAGATCTTAGATCAATCTTGGAGAAATAACAAGCTCCAACTAATTTATCAAAGAGGTCCTCGATTTTGGGAAGCGGATACTTGTTCTTGATCGTACGCTTATTTAGTTCCCGATAATCAATACACATTCTCATCGACCCATCTTTCTTTTTCACAAACAAGACTGGTGCACCCCACGGCGAAGTACTGGGTCTGATGAAGCCCTTATCGGAAAGATCTTGCAGTTGCGTCATCATTTCTTTCATCTCTGAAGGTGCCAGTCGATACGGCGTACGGGCAACAGGAGCGGCCCTAGGAATTAGATCTATACCAAACCCTACTTGTCTAACGGGCGGAAGACTATTCAAGTCTTCTGGGAAAACTTCCGGAAATTCACAAACAACCGAAATATCTGCCAGCTTGTTCTTTTCTAGCTTAACATCTATCACATAAGCTAAATAACTCGGGAAGCCTTTATTAACACACTTACGAGCTTTCATCAAAGAGATAAGGCAAGACTGATGATTTCTACGGTCACCGTAAATCACTACCGGTCCCTTCTCAGGTAAGACAACATTAATCAACTTCTTATCACAAACTATACTAGCCTGATTCTTGGCTAACCAATCCATTCCCACTACTACATCAAACTCGATCAAAGCTATAGAAAATAACTGAATAGGTACTCCACACCCATCTATATTTATAACACAACTATCAAATACCTCTTTAACCAGTACTTGATTATCATTTGCAGTATCTACCATTAACGCATGATCTAACACTTTAGGCTTTAAAAGCATAACAACAACAAAAGAAGGAGACACAAATGACCAGTTTACACCGAAGTCAAATAACACTTTAGCACGTGTAGAGTTTGTTAGAAATGTACCTGTAACCACATCAGGAGTTTCTTCTGCTTCTTGTGCTGTCATTTGAAAGGCTCGACCCCTTGCTCTTGGTAGCTCTGGCTTTTGTACTACTGGCCTAACACCTGTTGGTCTCACTGATGTACCACCCTGCTGTACTCTCCCCTGTGGACAATCAGACTGAATATGATCAGAAGAATTGCATGAGAAACAAAATCAAGTTACCCGACAATCTTTAGCAATATGGCCGGTCTTTCCACACTTGTAACAAACTCGAGGATCAACTTGACAATTTCCTTTTTGAATACGGTTGCATTTTGAACAAGGTCTTTCAGCTGGTCTGAAAGGTGGACGACTATCAAATCTCTGGAATCTGGACTTCTTTGGATCATAATGTGGTACTTCCCATTTTCTTTTTCCAGTACTTTTATCACTAGCATCTCTTCCTTTATCCCGTTCCACATTTTTTCACGACATCTATTGCGGCTGAGAAGGTATCTGGACCCTTTGCAATCATTAGACTATTGATTTTTGAATTTAACCCGAAGATAAACCTTTCCATCTTAAGTGCCTCTATGGCAACTTGTACTCAGCGAACCGAGACTTCTCTAGAAAACGAGCAGTATAATCCCGAACTGATAAACTTCCTTGTTGCAGGTTCATGAACTCTTCTTCCAGTTGTCTAACTGCTGCTTGAAGACAAAACTGTCTCTTGAAAGCTATAGTGAATTCTTCCCAAGAAAAAGTAGAATACACATCAGATCCTCTAGAGGTAATAAGAGCCTCCCACCAATATAGAAAATCAGCTTTCAAAATTGCGGTTCCATATAGCACTCTATCTTCATCGGCACATTTGCTGGTTTTAAAGATAGCTTCTATCTCTTTTAGCCACCTCGTAGCCTTCACCAGATCTCTTTCCCCTGAATAATTTGGAGGTTTACAACTTAGAAACATCTTATAATCACACTTCTTTGGCACCGGTATGACAACAGGTGTAACAGGCATCTCGTCTTCCAGAGTAGGATCTGGTATTTCAGTTTCAGTATGACGAGTTCGGTCGAACATAGCTTGTATATTTGCTTGTTGTTTTCCCATTTCAGCCGCCAAATCGCCCCTTGTAACAAATTCGGTGCCTTGCGACGACACTCTACCTCCAGTTCTGCCCCTACCTCGTTCTCCACCTCTTCCCCTTGTACCGATTGTTGGATTTGTTCTATTAGGATTTCATTCTCCATCTCTATTCGTACGTCGCGTACCACTTGCCATCCTGTTGACTTTAACAAGGTTAATATACACATAAGCACATACCCCAATATAATAAGGTATTCCAGTTCAAACATGTACCTGTAAGTTTATGATTACACTGGCCAAATGTAATTTGAAATTAACTTACATGATGTTCCTTCTACCTTTTATATTTAGCATCCCAAGGTTCTAAAATAATAGGGACATCTTACTTCACATGCAGTTTAAGTCTAGGTATGGATCCGAATACCTAAATCCCTTAAACTAGGGCTCTGATAGGATCTATAACGACCCGGATTCCCAAACATACAACAAATAACATATTTTACATAACATTGTCTCATAATAAAAGATACATCATATAACATGTACGGTCCCTTAATCTTTACAATCATAATCAGTATTTCATTACAAACTTTTTGCTAATTAATTTACATTATGACTAATAGCAAAGTTATAACAGCAAAACACATCATGGTCTTCAAAACTTAAGTCTTCCAAAAGCTAGTCACATATTACCCTTTTCACTTGCTCTTACATGATCCACGACTTGGAATACATATTTTAAAACAAAATGAGGGTTAGATCTAGTGGTCTAAGTGAGAAAATCCATGTCAGTTTAAAATCATTTACACAAACACTATATACATAACCCAGATACGAATACCAGTTATGACTCATGCATTGTGTACTTTCCTGTCTTATTCCCATGGCCATATTAGTTGGTTGCGAGCCAACTAATCATTTTACTCCGCTGCCCTAATATACAGCCACTCCGCTGTCCCTCCGTACAGCCAAACTCCACCGGTCCTAAGCCCGGCCAACTTGTACTCGTGTAGTGTAATACTCGTATAAATATAATATACACCTCAATATATCATACTTCATACATATGCACATAATTACACTACTTATCACATTCTCATTCCACATATATGTATTCCAGTTTGAAAACATTTTAAAGTAAAACTCACATGTTTGCTTAACAAAACGCTTCCAAGCCTTTCCCAAAAGATTAAGTCTTTCACCCAGAATTCACAGAATCTGAAATAATTTACATACAACTATCTCTTTACCAATTAAACATATAAGACTTACTAGAAGACTAAGAACTCTAGATAACTCTATGTAACTCTTATCCTCAAATGTTTCCCCCAAACCCGAACTTAAGTCGAGTCCACAGTATTTCCAATCCTCATTCATACCCTATCCAAAAGTCGACAAAATACAAAGTTACTGGATACTCAAAAGTATCTGAAATCTCAAAAGTGACCAAACAGCTAGAGTTTCCAGACACTACAAAAAAAACTATCCGGACAACATAACCAATCCGGACAACATAACTTTCCAGACAACATACTCAATCCGGATGACATCCGGAAACCAAGGTAATCCGAATACCACCCGATATCTAATTTCATCTGGAATCTATTAAAAAGAAACTTACCGGATAATTGACTCGTCCGGATACCTTTAGCACAGGGTTTCCGGATACTTCATCTTCCAGACACTAGTAAGGAGAAACTACCGGACACTACCATAAACGTCCGGAAACCATTGTCTGTTTACCAAAGTTCTACCCAGAATAGATTGAAACTAACACCAGTTATGAAATTGATAATTCTAATCCGATAGAAACGTTCTAGTAACAATTACAAGTATAAAACGTAAATGAACATACCTCAAAATCACTTCCAAGTAAACCAATTGAAGCCTTAACCTTATCCTTCTTCTTCTTCTTCTTCTTCTTTTGTCTCAAAACACACACACACACACACTGATATTTTCTAACTTATGAAAATATCTGGAAACTAAAATGTATATGTATCAAACCCAAATTTACATTTTTGGCTTGAACTATTCAAAAATGACCAAAACACCCTTAACTTATAATTTAACCCAAACTTACCCTAAACATCCAATTTTAAAGTTAAATAAATTTAACGGAAAGAGAATTTAAATAAAAGAACTTACCGGGGTTATTACACCTGTGATAGTGTAAAAAGGACAAGGACGACGATCTCGAGGGAACAGTCTTTGAAGGTAAGCGACTCGTCGAGAGTCGTTAGTCTTAAGAAGGCGAAGGCGGCGATCACGACTTCTGAGAAGACGAAGATGTCTTCCGATGCGATTGACACGACGTTGGTCGATCTGGCGCTTCAGGGGACTATGTCTTGCGTCGAGTGTTACAAAGCACTCAAGAGCTTAATGCAGGTAAGCTTTCCATTAAGTGGGAAGGTCCTTATCGTATCTCCGAAGTCGTAGGTAAAGGAGCCTATCGACTCCAAAGCCTCGACAATCAAGATATCCCACGTAGCTGGAATGCGACACATTTGAAAAGGTATTTCTTCTAAACCTTTTTCTCTTATACAACTTTTTATTTTCATCACAATGATCACTGACTTAAGCATCAGAGGGTCGTTGGTTAACCAACGACCAACTCCTGACATTGTTTTATCAAAGGGTCGCACGACATAAGTTACTAAGTCTATCACATGACATCAGTATACTTTCGCAGGGTCGCATGACATAAGTAATTGGGTCTACTACATGACTTGATTATCTGATCGCATGGACCTATGATTCAGGTTCATCGCGCAATTTAATTGTGCGATCGACCCACGATCTAAGTGTTTTAACATAGAAAAATTTCATGTTCTGAATGTATGCTTTGAACGCATATACGTACGTATGCTTACACAATTTAAAATATAAAAATCTTACGATTCATGTTTTAATCTTTGTATTTCAATAAACGCCTTTGTCGCAAGTACCTACGTTTGTTATATATACGACTTATGTTCCAATCGTTGCATTATAATGGATGCTTAAGTCGCACGACATCTTTGTTCATTTTTGTACTTAATAAATTCCACAATTGATATTATATCTGTCTGCGACATGTGTGGGTTGAAATAATGCACGAGTTCAGTGGAAAGGTAAATTTCATTCAGGAAATAATTAATTACATCTAAAGCAACTTGACCACCAACGGTCGAGCACTCAAAAGCAAAATTATAAAAGTTTTTCTAAGGCAAAGGAGGATCGACGGCCGCATCCTTGCTAGAGTCTTCACCCTTTAAACCCTCTTCGATCTCCTCCTCCTCGACCTCCATCTCGTCGTCCGAGTCGAGATCTCTTGTAGACCCGACCTCCCTCAGATAGAAGGTAAGCTCCTCCGACGCCGAGGCAAGGGGATTCTTCCCCGACAGGTGTCGCCTCATAATCGCCGCCCGTGCGGTGAATCGAGCCAAGGCAAAAACGGACTTAGCTTCGTCCTTGAGCTCCTTCACCTCCTTTTCCAGCTCTGCCACCCTAGATTTGGAGTCTTAAGCCTCTTTTTCACTTGCATCCAAAGACCCTTGATCTTTTCCAGGTCTTCCCTCTGGTCGGCGATCATGGACAGGGACCGCGTCAGGCGATGGTTGGCCTTGTCCTTAGCACAACCGATGGCCTCTAAATTCTTCAGGGCCTCGTCAAGGCGTTTGGACGTAGCCTCTTCACGCTCCAAAGAGACCCTCTCTCTGTCCAACGCCGCATTCCCCCTCTCATGAGCAGAGGACACCAAACCCCTTATTTTCTCCGTTTCGGCACGCAGAGCAAGGGAGGACTGAAACGCCTGTAAAACATAAGACGCACGTTAGTAAACATTCGACAAGGTTAAACAACGATAAAATAACACAAGTTTCGAAAGAAAAACTTACCAGAAATGCCAGTCCGGCAACATGAGATCCCGTCTCCTCGATCGGGAATCCCTCGAAATGTTCCCTGAAAGAAGGGAGCAAGTACTTCCCCAGATGAGGAAACAGGTCCGTCCCGTCCAGGACATTGGCAGCCATAAAGTCTGACGGCAACGTAAAGTTGACCGTCGTGACCTTATCCTCTCCTGTCGAATGGCCCTTGCCTTGTCGGCTGACGAAGGGGTCGACGTGGTAGACGGAGACTTCGCCGTTTCCGCCGGAGGTACCGAACTGATAGGTATTGCATCGATCGCACCAGAAGACGTCTTCATCTTCATAGGTGATGCGACCGATACCTTCGCCTTCGTAGGCATGACGACTCTCGACGAGTCATCAGCCTTTGAAGACGGTTCCCTCAGGATCGTCGTCCTCGTTTTCTTTGGAACCTTAGATCCAGTGGTCGAGGTCTTTTGCCTCTTCTTCTTGCCCTTACGGGCAAGCTCAAGTTGAGCTGCCCTCTTAACACTGGCAGTCAACACCTTTCCTTGGGATTCTCCCAGAAACAACGAAGAAAAAAAAAACGTTACACGATGAACATTAGGGAAAAGATCGAGGTCGAGTAGAAATGAATAAGAGCACTTACCGGTCATTTCCTCTTCTTCTCCTCTCGATTCTTCCTCTTTCTCCTCTGTCTTCTCTTCTTCTTCCTCCTCACGTTTCTTTCCCAGATTCTCTCCTAGATATACCAAGTCTTCGTCGTCGTCATCCACCAGATGTCGTGTGAAAAACGATCGCTCAACAACGCTGAAGTCCAAGAACGCGTCGATCTTTGCTTGAGAGTTGGCGTAGGGTTTCACGTCCTCAAACTTAATATTTGTCGACACATAGAAGACAGGTTAGAAATAAGTTAAAAATTAGCACACGACGTGCGACAAAAAAGCTAGAAAATCTCACCCGACATATTCTAGCCGGCCCTAATCCAGCCGCTCTCAGAATCAAGAGTCGACTTACGCGCAAACGCGTACATGGTCTTCCATTTACGGTCATTCACGGCAGTCTTTAGGACCAAGGTGCGATCGCCCTTGAACCTAGAAAACAGGCTATAGCGATGATACCCATCATTCTTGACCTGGTAAGCCAAGAGGAGGTCGCGCACATTCATGGGAGACTCCCATTTTTCGGTAAGGCGCTCAATCACTTGAACGACTAACTAGAATTGGGGCATTAATTGGCCCGACGCTAAATCGAATTCGATCATGAAAGCCTTGGCCAAAGGAGAATAAGGACATTCAAAACCTATCTTAAAAGGGTATTCGTATATCACGATATACCCCTCAGGACACTCGTTTGGTCGGGTCTGACCTACTCTAATTAATTTAATCCCCACAGGGATTTTTGCTAGACTTCTAAGGTCGTCTAGATCCTTTTATTCTCGAATAGAACTTATAGGTTCGGTCGACATTTCTAAGCAGACTTGCGAAAGATCAAAGAATCGAACCTTATATAGGCGCTCTAAAAACCTCGAAAATTCTAAGCAGGTCGATGATTTCTAGCAAATTTGGAAAGGATCTGACGAAGGATCGAGAAGAAAATCTTACTCTCAAAACCCTCTGGAAACGTAAAATAGAAAAGATCCATCGTGCCCTCTATTTATTTCAACGATCATGTCAGGTCGAGTCCCTCGATGATTGACACGTGACCTTACCTTTTCGTGTGACCACACAGATCGTCGACACCTGGAAGTAACAGCTGCTAAGCAAGATCGTGCGTCAGCATGACGTCACGATCTTATCCCCTTTTCGACTTCCGCTCTAGTTGGAATTGGACCGATCCAGTTCCAAGGCAACCAAAGTAACTTTTGACACGTGTCACGACCGTAGACGTCCGACTGACAAAATTCAAAACTCAAAAACTTGCTTCTTCATTTTAAATTTTGGGGGCAAACTGTTTGGGTAAAATTTCACCAGTCTCGACCACGACCAAAGTAAGGAAAACGTTTATTACACTTTTTTATAATAAGGTAAAATCATAATACTTTATCCCTTGATCAAGGTTGAAATCGAAAATTATTTACCTCACGACATTCGACCATGACGTCGTCTAGTTCACACGACCGTCGTATGGAACCTTGCGATCTTGACCGACTAATATGCGATATTTCCGTTAGGTTTTCGGTGTTTAAATGCAGGAATCAATGTCATTGATGACCAACGGCTATAACCGACAGAGACAATTAAGAGGATTAATTCTAGCAGCGGTTACGACCGTTATCGAAGCTTTTATGGAGTCAATAAAGGTACCCGAAGACTATAAATACCGAGCTCAATCATCATTTCAAGGGACATCTCCAAGATATCTGACATCTGAACTCTCAAGAACTCTAAAAGAACACTTGAAGCAAATAACTCTCTCACGAAGAATCGCTCTCGACGCACGACTTTCACACACGACACATTATTCTTACACACGACGCATCAGTTTTTACATTTGATACACTTGTCACTTTACATTTAAAGTATTTCCTTTCATTTCTATTGTAATCATTGTACGATCGACACCCGAAAAACAAGGATATTGCCCCTGTTTGGCGACCGTAGTGCAGCGACGACCTCCAAAGTTGTCCGCGGGTTTTTTCCTCGTTGAGGTTTTTCCCGCGTCACCAAATCTGTCTCATTTACATTTTTTTCTTTTGTCGTACGCTTTGTCGAAAGATTCCTATTCTTTAGTTGTTATGACATAAAAGCCGTTCCCTCGACGTACCATCAGACCATGAAGTTCCCTACACCATGGGGAGTCCAAGAGATCAAAAGTGAGACGAAAGTCGCCCGTGACTGTTATAAGACTACCCTGAAACCGCGGAAGTAGCTCGTCTAGCAGTTACGGGTCGAGGAATTCGTCTTGGACCAGAGCAAGCTTGACCTAAAGGTCTTGACAGGTTCATCTCTCCATCCCTACCTTAAAAACAAGCTAATATCTTTCTTGCAGAAATGTGCCAATTGTTTTGCCTGGTCGCACGAAAACAAGAAATTTACTCCTGAAAGGAATAAGCGGAAAGGTCCTAATCGTATCTCGAAAGTCGTGGGTAAAGGTGCCTATCGGCTCCAAACCCTTGACAATCAAGATATCCCACGTAGCTGGAATGCAATACATCTGAAAAGGTATTTCTTCTAAGTCCTTTTTCTTTCTTTCATATGATTTTAACCTCGACAATTACTGACTTAAGCATCGGAGGGTCGTTGGCTAAGCCAACGACCAACCTCTGACATTGTTTTATCACAGATCGCACGACATCAGTTGCTAAGTCTACTATACGACTTTAGTTTCGCAGGATCGCATGACACAAATGATCAAGTCTATGACTTGATTATACTATCACAGGGGACACACGATCCAAGTTCATCTTATGATCTAGTTGTATGATCGTAAGGTCTAGCGACCCCTCGATCTAAGTTCCTTACTTAGAAGAATCTCTTGTTCTGAATGAATGCTTTGATTGCATGTACTTACGATTAGCTCATACGAATTAAAAGTATAAAAGTCTTACGACTTATGTTATAATCGTTGTATTACAATGGATTCCTAAGTCACACGTCTTCTTGATCCTTTTTAATGAACTTTACAATAGATATCGTATTTTCTTATGAAATGTAATGATACGCAAGTTCAAAAGAAAGATAAGTTCATTTATCAAGTTATCGGTTACATTAGACGACTCGACCACCAACGGTCGAGCGATAAAAGCAAAATTAAGAAAAAACTTCTAAGTCTGGGGAGGAGCATCGGTCGCATCCTTGCCTGAGGCCTCGCCTTTAGAGCCTTCGTACGCCTCCTTCTCATCATCCGAGTCGAGGTCTTTTGCAGATCCGACTTCACTTAGGTAGAAGGCAAGCTCTTCCGACGCTGAGGCGAGAAGATTCTTCCCTGATGAGTGTTGTCGCATAATTGACTCTCACGCAGTAAAATGAGCAAAAGCAAAGACGGACTTGGCTTTGTCCTTCAGCTCCTCGACCTCCTTCTCTAGACACGCCACCTTGGACTTAGACTCCTCGGCTTCATTTTCCTTCGTAGCCAAGGACTCCTTCGTCCTGTCTAACTCCTCCCTTTGGTCGTAAAGCAAAGACAGGGACTGCTTTAGACGAGAGTTCACCTCATCCCTCGCACGTCCAACAGCCTCCAATTCGTCCAGGGCATCGTCTAGTCGTACCGACAAATCCTCGGCGCGCGCTAGGGTCGACCTCTCCCTCACCAAGGCCGCGTCCTCTCTCTTAAGGGCAGAGGACACAAGACTTTCAATCTTCATCGTCTCGGCGTGCAGGGCCAAAGAAGACTGAAACATCTGAAAAAACGTAAGACATATGTTAGTAAACATTTGACAAAGTTAAACAACGATAAAATAATCTAAGTCTTGAAAGAGAGACTTACCATGAACGCCAGTCCAGCAACATGCGCACCCATATCCTCGACGGAGACCCCTCGAAAACGCTCCTCGAAAGATGGGAGCTTATACTTCCCTAGATGCGGAAACAATTTCGTCCAGTCTAGGACTTTGTCAGCTAAGAAGTCCGACGGCAATGTAAAACTAACCGTCGTGACCTCCTTATCCTTGGTCGAGTAACCCTTGCCCTTGTCGGGTCGACGTTGCTGATGCAGGCATCGTCTTTGTCGCCTGAAGAGCCAGATCGACCAACGTCACGTCAATCGCATCAGAAGACATCTTCGTCTTCTCAGAAGTCGTGATCGTCGCCTTCGCCTTCTTAGGACTAACGACTCTCGACGAGTCACTTACCTTCGAAGACGGTTCCCTCGGGATCGTCGTCCTTGTCCTTTTTAGGACCCCCGACCCAGTTGTCGGGGCCTCTTTTCTCTTTAGGACTCCTGACCCAGTTGTCGGGCCCTCCGTCCTCTCTTCCCTCGCCTTACGAGCCAATTCGGCTTGGGCTGCCCTCTTGGCCATCGCAGACGAAGTTTTTGGCTGGGATACTCCTGTAAAACGAGAAAGGAAAAAATAAGTGAGCGGCTGAAACAAAGGAAGAAATATGTCGAGACAGAGTAGGGTACACTTACCGGTCATCTCTACCTCCGCCTCTTCTCTCGACTCCTCTTTCTTCTCTTCTTCTTCAGTCTCCTCTGTCTCCTCCTCCTCCTCCTCTTCCTCTCGACTCCCTTGAAGTCTCTAGCTCAAGAAAACCAAGTCGTCGTCCTCGTCTATCAGATGTCGTGTGACGAACGAACGATCGTCGGGACTGATCTCCAAGAACTTCTCGATCTTGGCCTTGGAGTCTTCGCTGGGCTTCACCTTATCAAAATTGATGTCTAAAAACATAGCGGAAGAAGATTAGTCGAAACACAAAGCAATACAGGTAATAAAAACACTCGACCAAAGCTGGAAACTCACCCATCATGTTCCAACCGGACCTGATCCAATCGCTTTCGGGGTCCAGCGTTGCCACCTGCACGAGTACATACCTGGTCTTCCATTTGCGATCATTGACCGCAGTCTTCAAAACTAATGTATGTTCTCCCTTGTGTTTGGAAAACAGGCTGTAGCGACGATATGTATCCTTCTTGACATGATAGGCCGTGAGCAGGTCCGTCACGTTCATCGGCGACTTCTAATTTGAAGTAAGTCGCTCGATGACCAGAATAACGCGCCAGGATTGGGGCGTCAGTTGCCCTGGCGACAAGTCGAACTCGCACATAAACGCCTTAGCTAGAGGCGAATATGGCCATTGGAATCCTATCTTAAACGGGTACTCGTATATCACGACGCACCCCTCGGGACACATTTCTGGTCGAACTTGGCCGGCGTTGCTCACTGTAATCCCCGTAGGGATTCTCGCTAATTTTCTAAAGTCGTCGAGATCATCCTGATCTCGAATGGCACTCCTGGGCTCTGTCGACATTGCCAATCCCGTTAACCAGATTTGACGATCGGAAAACCCCCAAATATCCCAGTTTTTCCTAGGTTTTCTCGCAATGGATTTACGACGCATGCAAAGAAGAAGGTGTCGTACCTTATATAGACGTTCTAAATCCCCTAAAACTCTAACTCTAATCAAGGTCTTACAGGTTTGGAAACGAATCGCTGAAGAATAGCAAGAAAATCTCACTCTAAAACTCTCAAAATCGTAAAAAGGAAAAGATCCATCGCGGGTCTCTATTTATGTAAACGATCGTGTCAGGTCGAGTCCCTCGATGATCGACACGTTCCCTAACCTTTTCGTGTGACCACACAGATCAACGACAACCTGGCAATGACAGCTGTTAAGCATGATCGTGTGTCAGCGTGACGTCACGATCTTATCCCCTTTTCGACTTCTTCTCTAGTTGGAATTGGACCGATCCAGTTCCAAGGCAACCAAAGTAAATATTGACACGTGTCACGACCCTAGATGTCCGACTGACAAAATTCAAAACTCAAAAACTTGCTTCTTCATTTTAAATTTTGGGGGCAAACTGTTTGGGTAAAATTCCACCAGTCTCGACAACGACCAAAGTAAGGAAAACGTTTATTACACTTTTTCATAATAAGGTAAAAACATAATACTTTATCCCCTGATCAAGGTTGAAATCGAAAGTTATTTACCTCACGACACTCGACCATGACATCGTATAGCTCACACGACCGTCGTATGGAACCTTGCGACCTCGACCAACTAACATGCGATATTTCTGTTACGTTTTCTGTGTTTAAATGTAGGAATCAATGTCATTAGTGGCCAACGGCTATAACCGACGAAGAGCATTAACAACATTAACATCGACGTCCGTTACGTCTGTTACACGAAGCATTTAAGAAGTCAATTAAAGCACCCGAAGACTATAAATACCGAGCTCAATCATCATTTCAGGGGACATCTCGAAGATCTCTGACATCTGAACTCTCAAGAACTCTCAAAGAACATTTGAAGCAAAGAGCTCTCTCTCGAATAATCGCTCTGGACGCACGACTTTCACACACGACACTTAGTTTTTACACACGACACATCATTTTTTACATTTGAAACACTTGTCACTTTACATTTAAAGTATTTCCTTTCATTTGTATTGTAATCATTGTACGATCCACACCCGAAACACAAGGATATCGCCCCTGTTTGGCGACCATAGTGCAGCGACGACCTCCAAAGTCATCCGTGGATTTTTTTCCTCGTTGAGGTTTTTCCCACGTCACCAAAATCTCTGTCTTCTTTACATTTTTTTCTTTTGTCGTACGCTTTATCGAAAGATTCCTATTCTTTAGTTGTTAAGCTCCACAATCAACCTTAAGGTATCCTTCTGGACGATTTTTAGCATTAACAGTTTTCAATGCTACAACAATGGTCAGTGGCTGTACATAGTTAAAATTCACAATTAACATTCCTATTAAGTAAAAGATAGGTAAATCACAAACTTAGCTTCATGAAACAAAGGGTGAAAATAAGTGAATAAAAAGGACTCAAATGTTGGGATAAATAAAATAATCTAACAAAAATGATAAGAAAAAGGTACTTTATGCATTAAATAAATAATGCATATCACACCCTCAAATTTAAAGTGTTGTTTGTCCCCGAACAAATAAAAGACCTAAAAAAATGACTCAATTTTGAAGTTTCTTGCAATATCATGGCATTAAGTGCCCACGTCATGTATATCATACATCATGCAATTGATAGCCTTGCATAAATATTTTATCATTCATTTAAAGCCTAAGTGTGTGTGCGAATCATAAGCTAGCACTAATCTTCCCTTTGTTAGACTCAAACACACCCTACATTTAGAATCAACAGGGCTTTTGGGTCACTCTTTGGCATATCTTTTCTCACAAAGCCTTTTCTCTCAACAAAAAATTATCAAATATTTGGCACTTTGGGCTCTTTTCTTGTTGACTTTTTGTACCTTGCTCCTATGGGATATTTTTGGTATCTTTTACGTCATATTTATCAAATTAGAGCTTTGCTCTTTTGTGTGATCTTTCATTCTTAAGGTGTAACCTTCCCACCCTCAAATTTATCTATTACAATGTCTTCATTGTAAGCATTGAAGTTCATAGGTGTATAAATGTAATACCCCAGGTAAGTTCGTTAGTTAAACCCTTTTATCGTTAAATTTAATTAAGTTTATAATAGTTTGTTTAGGGTAAAAGTTAGTTAAATTATAAGTTAATGGAGTTTTGGTTTAGTAATGAAAAGTGTAGGGGCTGAAGTAGTAAATATGGTCATTAATATCTGAATTAGGTGTCTAGATAATTCATATTACAGCAAACCAATTTCAGTGTGTGTGGGTGTTTTGAGAGCAAAAAGGAGAAAGAAGAGGCAAGGCTAAGACTTCTAATTTGGAGGTGATTAAAGTGAAATTAAGGTATGTTCCTCTTGAGTTTTATGTTTGAAATCAATAGTATTAGGATTCTATCGGATTGGATTAGTCAATTTCATATCTGTTATGATTCAGTCGGTTTTCTGGGTAAAAAGGCACCAAACCGACAGTAGTTTCCGGACACCATGAATGTGTCCGGATGGTTTTGTTGGTAGTGTCCGGGTAATTCTTCAGTGGTGTCCGGACGAGACTTTTATCCGGGTAAGTTCCTTTTTTTTATGTTTTCCGGATAGAATAAGATACCGGATAGTATCCGGATTACTTTGGTGTCCGGATGACGTCCGGATTGTATAGGTTGTCCGGAAAAGTCATGTTGTCCGGAAAAGTAGTGTTGTCCGGATAACTTGTGGTATCCGAATACTGTAGCTGTTTGACCAATTTTGAGATTTCAGATACTTTTGAGTGTCTGGATGTAGTTTCTAAATGTATTTTGAATTAAGTTGTTCCGAAAACTTCCTGGGGGCGGCCCCCAGACCCCGCAAGGGCGTTGCCCCTTGACCCCATCCGCTAACCGGGTAGCGGAACCCGCGTGTTAAGTCGCCTTAGGGGAACATTTGAGGATTTGAGTTCTTTAGAGTTCTTAGCCTTAGTAAGACTTATGTGTTTTATGTGGTAAAGAGATATCTGTATCTATTTGTTACAGATCCTGTGAATTCTGGGTAAAGGACTGAACCTGTTTAGAAGGCTTGGAAACGTGTTGATAAGCAATCAGGTGAGTTTTACTTTAAAAGTATTTTTAACTGGAATACATATACGTATGGTTTGGGAATGTGATAATTGGTGATTACGTGTTTATATGTATGGTATATGTGAATTATAATATATTGAGGTATTATATTTACATGAGTATTATAATGTGTTATAATACGTTGGTCGGGCTTAGGACCGGTGTGTTTGGCTATAGAATCTGTATAGCGTTGTTTGGCTGTAGATGTTGTACAGCGTTGTAAATTTATTAGTTGGCTTGCAACCAACTAATATGGCCAGGAGGAATGAGAAGGGAAGGTACATGATGTGTGAGTTCAAATTGATATATTTGATCGTGCTATGTGATTTATATAAATAGGGTTTATATAAATGATTTCAAACTAACAGGGATTTATCTCACTTAGACCATTAGGTCTAACCCTCATTTTGTTTTAAAATATGTATTCCAGGTGGCGGATCGGGTAAGAGCAAGTAATTAGAGTAAGCGAGGGATGGCTTTTGTGAAGGAATATATGATGAAGATTTTGGCATGTTTAGCAGTTGTATTATAATGATTAAATGTTATGTGTGTATTTAGTATGAAGTTTGTAGTAGAATGGCTTCTTCTGATTGTAAAAGACTATGGGACCGTACTTGTAATATGATGTTTCGTTTGTTATATCAATGTTATGTTACATTATGTGATTTGTTGTGTATATGGGATTTGGGTTGTTACAATAAAAGGCAACAAGTGGCTTTTAGAACTTGAAAAGAAGGCCTAGATCATTCCCTAAATGTGTGTAAGTCAAGTTGTGTCCCAAGAAGAAAGTGGCTAGTTCTAACCAAAACACATAACTTAGGTAAATTCATGATTTGAAAGATTTATTATGGCTATCAGTTCAAAAAGCATGATATAACCAATGTGTCATCTTGCAAAAGAAAATAACCCTAAAAATGATAAAATTATCCAAGACTCAAAACTAAAATTAAAATGGAGACTAAGGAAGATGATTTGAACCTGCCCTATTCCTTAGGAGTAGGATGTGAATCCTTCTCCTATGAGGTTTCTCCCAATGCTGCAACATCCAATGCTTCCTTTTCTGCTGCAGTTGGGCCAATGCAGCAGCATCAGACTGCAACTTCTTTTCCTTCAACAGGTTGTCCCTCTCTTTCCTCAGTTCCTCTTTCTCCTTTGCAAGCTTTTTGTTTTCAGCCTTTACCTTGTTTAATCTGGTCAACACCTTTCTGATCCGCTCTCCAGCTCTTGATCCAGTTCCTTTCTCGACAACCTTCAAATCAACTTTCAACTCTTTCTTCATCCCATCCAATTTTTTCTCAAATGAGGTTTCTTGCGAATATCCATGATGCTGCTGTTTTCGGACAGAATGTCCTGTATCATCCCTACCATGTCATCCTTGCTTGATTTGCTTTGTCTCAGCCTAATGACACTCTTCGTATCTATTGCCCATTTCTCCTCTCCCTCATTCTGGATCACATCTTCCTCATATTGAGGAATCCCACATGTAGTATGAAATTTGGATAGCAAACCACGAAAGAAAAACTTTCCCTGGTTTCTCTTTGCACAGTACTGAGTGCCCTTAAATATAACATCCCCCATATCCATAGTTTTCCCAATCACGAGGCAATGAAGTAGGACAATCCTCTCATAGTTAACATAGCTATCATGGGTTGTTGGCCACATGGAACTTCTTATAAAGTTCATCCAGACATTTGCATCAGGCAGTAGGTTTTCACCTTTAAAAGTTCTTAACATATAAATTGGATGAGGCTCCCATGTACCAGGCTTTCCCACCACCTTCACCATATCATCTAATTGTTTTTGGGTGGCAGTCCTGCTGAAAGTGTCATAATATGAGGAGGTGGGTGTAGTGAGTCCTAACATTGTGTTGATGGCCTCAGCTGTGATTGGAATGCCCACACCTGTCACAGTGATCACAGGGGTAGTGCAATAGGGGAACTCAACATAAAATTCTCTTATAAGAGTCAAATTGTAAGACTCTTTTACCTCACATAAAGTGGTCCATTCTTGCTTGTTGATGATGTTGATGATGAACCTAAATTCTTCTATGCTTGCCTTATCAAACCCCTTGGCCGTGAGAGCAGTCTTCTTTTTCTGCCTCTCATACAAATCCCTTAACTCTTATCTGTTGAACCCATCCAGTGGCTAATTGGGCCTGGGGATGATGTGTCGCCTGGAAGTACCAGCATCAGAATGCTGTTTGGATGCTCCAGCATTGCCCTTCTTCTTTTTTGGTGGCTTGGAGGCAATGCTCTTTTGTCTCACCTGTTTTCCTTTCTTCTTTGGTGGCTCAGAACCTGCAGGGTTAGTTTTCTCCACACTTCCAGAGGTCTTTCTCTTCTTTAAAGCAGGATCATCCTTCCCACCAGAGTGGTCAGAAGTTTCCTTGGACTAGCCCTCATTCTTAGGGTCCTGATGCTGTGGGGATGCTACAGCATCAGTGTTCAGCCCCACACTTGCACTCATCCTTTTCAAGCTATCAGCCACATTTTCCAAAATTTCCCTCTCCTCCATCCTTTGCTCATCCAAAACTGTGTTTTGTTGAGTGGGTGGAGTTCTCTGTGGGTAATCAAAAGGCCAAGTCAGAAACAAAACACGTGGTAATTGTGTGAAATTTTGTGTGCAATAGAATATAAATTCACTATCTTCATCAGAAGTTAAATAATCCTCTATTTTAACAGAGAGATCAGAGTATACCTCTTCAGCAATTTTGTTAAGGTTAGGAATTTCATAATGCTCTACAGTGGTGCCTTGAGTTTCCTGATTTTGTGGTGGTTCTTGAGCATTCACATTGCCTTTCTTTGATTCCTTGTCTTCTAACAAAGATTTGGTGACTTTTGGTGCAATCATAGAGTGCTCAAGTGGGTTAGGAGGATTTGGGTTTTTTTTTTATTTGCCTTCTCCACAGTGGTGGCTTGATCAAATTCCACCATTGGGGGTTTGGGCTTCTCAACATTTTGTTCTTGGGGTTTCTTGGTAGTGTTTTCAGAAGAAGAAAGGGTATCTTTTCTGGTTGGGGTTCGACCACAGAGGACGAAGATGCCTCCACAGTGGTACCCGGTGGTCCTCTGGTTGTGTGGACTCGACATCGAGGTCCACAGTCTCGGGCTCTCCAGTGGGCGTTGAGGCTTCGACCACAACCCTTCGTCGGTTGCTCATTCGCACTGGGTTGTCATCGCCATCACGAATCACGGGCCTTTTCACTCTCGCCATTGATGATCGATTGGTTGCAATTTGAGTTTTTTCGAAAAACAGAGGGAGAAGAGTAGAGTTTGAATCAGGTGCTTTTTAGAGAGAGATAAGTGGGTTTTGAAAAGGGAAGTTAAAGGGTTATTTAAGAAGTAAAGAAAACTCCTTTTTGTTCTTATCTAAAAAATGGTACGGTTACTATTCTAAAAGTGGTTTAAAGATGTTTTGTTTGAAAAGGGTACAAGTATTGGTTGTCTTTGGTTGAAAAACACATCCACTTTTGTATGTACCATCATTTTGGAAAAACCAACAAGTTACCAAAAGGGATGGCCTTTAAGGCATTTTTATGAAATTTGTACCTTCTCCTCTTTTTTCTTCTTTCCAGAAATAGTAACAGGACCCACCTTTTAATTTTTCAAAAGTTTCCCTCTCAAAAAGCTGGGGTTTGAATGCTGAAGTGATGCTACAGCATTCAATGCTTGTCTTTCTTTGATTAAAAAGGTATGAAGTTAAATTCCTACAAAGCAGTAATTTTAAACTAGAAATTTAAGATAAAGAAATATTTACAAACATTTATGGACTAGAAAGAGTCTATGGCTTTTTATGAAGTTTTCAACATGGTGTAGCCAACATCATAGAACAATGCTCTGGGAATGCTACAACATCATGATAGAGTTTCAGTCTTTGACCATTCACTTTGAAAATGTTGTTGTTGTCAGGGTTTATCAAGTCAACAACCCCATAGGGATAGACTTTGTGAATGGTAAATGGACCAGACCATCTACTCTTGAGTTTTTCTGTAAACAGACTCAGTCTAGAATTGAACAAAAGGACCTGTTGTCCTTCTTTGAACTCTCTGGGTTGGATTCTTTGGTCATGCCATTTCTTGGTCTTCTCATTGTAGAGTTTTGCATTTTCATAGGACATATTCCTATGTTCTTCCATTTCACAGAGTTGTAACTTTCTTTTGTTTCCAGCCTCATCTAAAGACATATTCAGCTCTTTGATAGCCTAATATGCTTTATACTCAAGCTCCAAAGGGAGGTGACAAGCTTTTACAAAGACTAGCTTGTATGGGGACTTACCAATTGGTGTTTTAAAAGCAGTTATGTATGCCTATAAAGCATCATCTAATTTAAAAGCTTAGTCTTTCCTGTTTGGTTTTACTACTTTTTCTATAATTCCCTTGATTTCCCTGTTTGAGAGCTCAGTCAGTTCATTAGTCTGTGGATGGTATGCAATAGCTATTCTGTGTTTAACATTGTATTTTTCAAGAACTCCTTGTAACAAGATAGTTTTTCAGTTATTTCTAATTTGGCTTTGTCTACCTCAACTCCCCTTTTTGAAATCAAGTGTCCAAGTACAATTCCTTCTTTAACCATGAAATGACACTTTTCCAGTTTAGGACTAAATCAGTTTCTTCACATCTTTCAAGGCCCTTTTTCAAATTTTCCAAACAGTTATCAAAAGATGAGCCATAAACAGAAAAATCATCCTTGAAGATTTTAAACTTAGCAACTTGTGAATGGACAGTCTCATTTATGGTCTCCTCCTCCTCCTCATCATCATCCTCATCATCATATTCCTCATCATCCTCTTCTTCCAACCTACAAGCATTCTTAATTCCTTTTTTATTGCACATGGACTCAATCACACTTAGGCTAGAACAATCTTCCATAGCACTAGAGTATTTTAAGGAATTAAAGACATTGAATGTGACTTTTTGGTCTTGGAGTCTCATGGTCAATTCTCCCTTTTGGACATCTATCAAAGTTCTTCCGGTGGCTAAAAATGGTCTTCCTAAGAGGATAGGAATATCTTGATCATCCTCAAAATATAAAATGATAAAGTCTGCAGGGAAGATGAATTTATCAACCTAAACTAACACATCCTCAAATTTTCCCTTTGGATAGGCAATGGTTTTGTTTGCTAGGATGAGTGTGACAGTTGTAGGTCTGGCCTCTCCTACACCTAAGCTATTGAAAATGGACAGAGGCATAAGATTGACACCGGCTCCTAAATCACACAAGGATTTTCCAACTTCTTTCCCACCTATTGAACAAGGAATGGTGAAACTCCCTGTATCTTTGAGCTTAGGGAGAATTTTGTTGGTTAGGAGGGCACTACAACCTTCAGTCATGGCAATAGTTTCATACTCAGTCAACTTCTTCTTCTTGCTTAAGATGTCTTTAAGGAACTCGGCATAACTAGGCATTTGCTCAATTGCTTCAACAAGGGGTATGTTGATATGCAATGCCTTAATTACATCCAAAAATTTCTTGAATTGCAATTCTTCCTTGTTGTTCTTTAACCTTTGAGGATAAGGAACATAAGGAGGAATTAGTTCAATTATGGCTTTCTTTGTTTGTGTTGAGTTGGATAGGTGGACTTCCTCCACCCTCAAATTTGGATCTTTTATGCCTTTTGTTACACCTTCTTTGATTGGACACTTAGGGCCAGATGGTGGGTTACTGACTTCTTTGTCTATTGGCTTTTCCTTATAGGTCATGGTGTTGGTCTCTAGATCCTCCAAAGGTTGGGATGGTTCTTCAGCAATAGTGGGTAATGCTGTAGCATTGGTTTTAGGCATTGAGCTTTTTTCACAATCAGTTTTGGTCATTGGTTCAAACTCTTTGCCTGATGCTAAATCTAAGTCTCTTCCACTCCTAAGTGTCACAACCTTCACATGTTCTTTTCCTAAAGGTATTAGGACTGCAGTGTTACTTGGCAAAGTTCCTGCAGGTCTGTTATTTTGATTAAGAGCAAGTTGACTTACTTGTGTTTCAAGATTTCTTATTGAAACATTATTTTGGGAAATTGCAGTTTTAGTTTGAGCAATAAAACTTTTCAACATTGCTTCCAAGGAAGGGTCTACTTGTGAAGAGGACTTGTTTTGAAAAGGTGGTATGTTGTTTTGAAAATTCGATTTTGATGATTTTGGTAATTTTGAGAACTCTTGGCTTGCTGCTAAGATTGAAAATTGGAATTTCCTTGTTGCTTGGGTTCAGTAGGATTTAAACATGGGTTGTTCCATGAAACGTTTGGATGTTGTTTCCAACTAGCATTGTAGTTGTTGGAATATTGACCATTTCTGTTATGAACATAGTTAACTGATTCAGAGTTATGAGGACAATGTTAATAAGAGTGGTCTCCACTACAACAAACACATTTCACACAGAGGACTGCTGGAGTGGGTGTAGTAACAGTCTGCTGTGCTGCTTGACCGATAGTCATGTTTTTAAGCATGTTGGTCATGGAAGCAATCTGAGCTGTCAGTGCAGTATAAGCATCTACATCATGCATTCCAGCAGTCTTCTTTTGAGTTGGTGCCCTTGGATCAGCCCAATGTCTATTGTTTGTGGAAATCTTTTCAAGAATTTCATACCCGGTATTGTAGGTATTGAAAGTAAAGGCCCCTCCTTATGTCGCGTCGCGCATTTGTTTTGCATTGCAATCAAGTCCACTGTAAAACGTCTCAGTTGAATACAGTAGGGAATTCCATGGTGAGGGTATTTCGTTAATAATTCCTTAAACCTTTCCCAAGCATCGGGAATTGCTTCATCGTCCATTTGTTTAAACATACAAATTACATTTCTGGACTTAGCATTCCGGGTAGGTGGAAAATATTTTCGCAAGAATTTTTCAGCCATGTCAGTCCATGATGGTACGGAACCTGGTGCCATTGAATTAAATTTTTTTTTGCCCGATCCCTTAAAGAAAATGGGAACAAGGTGAGTCTTAAGGCATCAGAAGATACCCCAGGAATCAGAAAAACACCGGTGATCTCTTTAAAAGATTTTAAATGTGAGTGTGGATCTTCCGATGGTAATCCAACAAATTGACCATTGGCTTGCAACATATGAAACATGATGGGTTTTGGTTCAAAATGTGTTGTGTCCAGATGAGGCTTTACAATTCCTGACTTTAATTGCTCAAAGTTAGGAATTGCATAGTCCATGATTCGCCCATTTTTCGAATTTGCAAGATCAATGATGCTAAGAGGTTCATTTTGGTCATTGTTACCATGAGATTCTTCATCATCATTTTCATTATCAATTATTTGTTCTGGAAAAACGTGAACTGGTGGATTTCCAAAAATTGGTAGGTTTCCAAAATTCGGAGGTGCTCTAGGATTTTCTAAGATTGGAGGTCTCTTTTAGTTCACTAGAGGTGGTGGTCTTATTTCTAAGACGGGTGGTCTTGGTGGTCTATACTCGAAACCCGGAGGTACATCCATATCGGGAGTATTCGTTGAATTTGAAGTTCTTTGAATCCTACTTCTATGATGAAAGAATCTTTCTATATCAGGATCTAACTCGAAAAATTCCCCTTGTTGGATTCTTGGCATACACCACAACAATAGGATGATTCGGACGGTGTTAGAAAAATCAAATCTTTAAAAATACTTTTATAGACTTTTAGCATGCCAATCCCCGACAACGGCGCCAAAAACTTGACAGTGCTTGGAATACACTTAGACTTGTGATAATTAAACCTCAAAGCAAGTATAAAATGAGATCTTATGTCGTCAATCAAGTAATAAAGTGGTGAGAACCACGTAACGTCCCACAGAGATTGGAGTAAAAGTGCAATAAGAGTTTAAGTAAAGAGATGATTTCAGAAGACGAATTCGAAGATATTGATTTGTTTGGAGTTATCACAGATTATATTGAACAAATAATAAAGAAAGCAAGGGTGCAAGATGTTTGGGGTGAAGCCTAAATACAACTTCCAGCAGACCATTGTTGTAGCATTGCTGCAGCGTTGGCCCACAATAATTAGTTTCACCATCTACTTTTCAGGAGATTCTTCCGAACTCTCATCATTGTGCCATTGAGTCTGGGTTTCAAATAGCACATTCCTCTGATTGCATCCGTACCGTCAATAGTAACCAATGAAGCCTTCCAAGTATATGGATTAACAAATTCATTTGTTAAAAATCACTCTTCCGAGCCGATTCCCATATCATTTAAGTTGATGAGTTCTAAGTGGTCCATTCCTGGATCCACTACACTTTAACACCTTAAGTGATGACCAACTTATCGTGAAGAAGTTAAAGTGCAAGAATTAAAGACAAACGTTAGTGCAGCAATGCTAAAGCAATGTTGCAGCAACTCATAAAAATAAGAACAAGAATATGATTAAGATGAAGAACATAAATTAAAGATGCATTAAATTAAAGATGAGAGTTTCCAATCTGTTGTGAGAACTGATCCAAAAGTGTCTAACAAACAAGTAGCACAACCCTCCTATTGATACTAACTAAGGGGAAAGGTAAACTTGTAAATAACACAAAAGTAAGTACCAACTACACTATTCAAAGTACTACAATGATGGCACTCCCACCTCTTTAAGGAAACTACTACAAGCTAACTAAATGCTGAATTTAGACAAAGCATTAATCTGTTGTTCTTCTTGTAAGATGGCTAGACAAAATGACTAGGTTGATCTCCAAAAGTTGTCTCCATCATCTTTGTTCATTCCAATGCAGATCTTCAATGCTACAACAATGGTAAGTGGCTGCACATAATTAAAATTCACAATTAACTTTCCTATTAAGTAAAAGACAGGTAAATCACAAACTTAGCTCCATGAAACAAAGGGTGAAAATATGTGAATAAAAAGGACTCAAATGTTGGGAAAAATAAAATAATCTAAATATAATGATAAGAAAAAGGTACTTTATGCATTAAATAAATAATGCATATCAACAAGTGATCGTTATGTCTTATAAAATTTTCATCGAATGTTTCAGTTGTCATATGGGATTGTGCTGGTCTAGCGTTGACTTACGATAACATGTGGTAACAAAACTAAAGAAAAATAGTATAGATCGTGCGATTTCAATTAATACGTAATCAAAATATAAATCGTGCGACTGAGGCCTTACGAACTTTTCTATGTCGTAGACATGGAGTCGTAAGACATGGTGTTCTCTTGATCGTCGGGCTGCCTTGCCCGAAAAAACTTGGTGTAGCTTTCGACTTGTGCTTATGTGATCGTGCGATCCTGCGACATATCATTGGTCAGTGGCTGGTTGTTGATCCAAACCCTTTAGTGATTTGATGATGACCCTTAGAATCACTTAGTGAAAATTATAAGTAAACATTATGTATCAGAGTTTAACCATCAATGAAAATATACTAAGTCTATTTAGTATCGTTGATGTGAAACCACCGCTCTTAAATTATTCCTCAATGATAAATGCACATCAGTGATAACTGAGCCTGTTCAGTTTCACTAATGATCATTGATTGATCATTTGTAAATGTTTGCTTGTAATCCCTGAAGACAAGTTTGGCGACAAAAGAGTTCAACTCTGAATCGAAGACAATGTTGAAGAACAAGTGACAAGTCTACTAATGATCTGATGCGGATATCAGTGAAACGAAGACTTATCCACAACACGCGATGTTTCAAGTAGAAGACTTCAGTGAGAGCTGACCTTCATTCAGGCCTCCCTAAAGAAGATCAACTCTGCGATCGTTGATCATGAAGCCTGCACTACAAGAAACGTTTGTCTTATCCCCTTGCACACTTTTATACGATTTGTCAGAAGGACATGCCTTTGTCCAAAATCGTACAAACCACCCTGCCAACTACACTGTTCATCATGCGGCCAAAAGCATGTTTGCAAACGTCAGAATCATGCAACCAATAGGAGGAATGCCTTCATTCTGAAGGTGCCTAACCCTTGAACTACTTAGTGCCTTAAGAAAATTATCCTTAGTTTTCTTAACTTCCTTCTTTCTATTTCTTAGTGCAAGAAATCTGTGTGATTATCATAGTTTGTTTAGATTAGGTTTTATACTTAGTCTTTGATTTAATCAATAAACAATTTAGAAAGATAAAAACTTTGTGTTTATATTCAACCCCCCCCCCCCTCTACAACCTTGTATAAGCCAACGACCCTTTGATGCTTAAGTTAGTAATCGATATGATGAGATAAATCTAAAATAAGTGTTTTTTTTCAAATATACCGCATTCCTGCTTCGTGGGACGTCTTGGTTGTCGAGGGTTTGGAGCTTATAGGCACCTTTACCTACGACTTCAGATATACAATAGGGTCCTTCCCACTTGGTGGATAACTTACCTGTGTTTGTTTCCTTGGTGTTTTGAAATACCCGTCGAAGTACAAAATCACCTTCTTGGAAGACTTTGATCTTGACATTTTTGTTAAAGTGTCGTTTGACCACCCGTCTCTGGGATGCCATTTTGATAATAGCAGCTTCTCATAGTTCCTCTAGGGCGTCGAGGTCATAACTTAGGTCTACCAAGTTAAGATCGACCGAGGTGTATTAGGGTCAAATTTGGTTGAATAGAATTTCAAGGGCTGATTTGTTATTTATCTAATTTGAGCCTTATTTTTGAATGGGTCGTGGGCTTGTTACCACGGGACCAGAGTATATAATGTTTTGTTCTATAAGAAGCCGACATCTAATAATCAGCGCTACTCCACATCCTCCAACAAGCGCCATGATTATCAACACAAATATGCGTGAAAGAAGAAAGCCGACGAGCCCGACCAGTCTGACAAGAAAGAGAAGACAGAGAAAGATGACCGCAAGAAGAAAGACGAACCCGTGACTTGTTATAACTGCGGGAAGCTTGGTCACTTTGCGAAAGATTGTCGGAGGCGTGTTCTAAAGAATGCTAACTATTACAAGGTGAAGCTCGCATTGGCAGAACAGAAGGAAGCTTGAGAAGCATTATTTGTTGAAGACGACTACTGGTTGGGTCATTCTGATGATGAAAGCGAGTCTGATGGTGCTGATGCTTTTATGGGCTATCACTCTCCCGCTGATGAAGAAAAGGCAAGGTCAAGTTAGGTATGTGAACCTATCCATCAAGATTTCTTTGATCAAATGCAATCTCGTGCTGAACGGATAGATTCTTATAAGGCCACCTCTAATGAACAACTGCTTGAGATTAGATCACTATCTGAAAAGCTAGATGTTCAAAAGCGATTAACTGAGAAATACAAGTCCAAAAATGCTATTTTAAATGAAAAATGCAAATATCTTTCAATAGCACCTGAGGACTTAAGGGCCAAAATATCTGAACTTCAGTCACAGCTTGATCAGTGTGAGGATGAGAAAGCAGAAATTGTTTATCAATGCTCTGCTCTTCAAATTCATCACAAGAAGTTTTTCAATAAAATAGTTGATCTTGAGACCAAACTCCACAAAAGAGGCCAGACTGATCAGACCATCCATATGAATAAACCCAAGGAGTTCACTTACTTTAACAAGGAATGGGGAATCGGATATGATAACCCACCCTACTTGAAAAAGGGTATATGCAAAAGACCTACACTGTATGATTTTGGTTGTCTTGGAATAGCCAAAAAGTATCCAGAATATAAGATTAAATGGACTGGTCCTCTTGAACCTGAAAAGGAAAAGGAAACTGAGGAATATAAACGAAAGAACACGTCAAAAATGCAACTTCCTTTTTGTTATGAGCCTTTGAACTATTACTATGAGAAAAATCAAAAGATGTACCTCTCGAATGACTATTTTGACTGCTATAAGGTTGTGATGCCCAAGGATTCCTCTAAAAAGGATGAGGTCCAAGCAACCGAACCCAAGACTGAGACGGATGAGTTCAAACTCTATGTTCCCCCTCTCATCTTGGAAGAAAAGATAGTCGAGTTAGAGGAGTCACTCGAGAAAGAAAGGTCAAGTTTTCAAAAGGAAAAGCAAGCGCTTATCACGGAACTTGAGAATTTAAAACCTGTCAAAACCGAAGCTGTGTCGGATGAAGGACAGGAAATCCTTCGGTGTGAAATCAGTATGCTCACATCAAAATTGGCTGCCTTGGCAATATATGCGATGAAGGAGCATACGAGAAATGGTCAACTCCAGGAGCAGATTGACCAACTCCAAAATGAAAAGCAGATTTCACCCGAACCTTCCTCCAACTCATCTGATACGTCTTCGTGTAAAGCTTTCATTGGAAAAATCTTTTCTACACAAGACGGTCTAGAATCTCAAGATAAGTGTGTTTCAAGGAATTTAAACTCTGATTTTTTTCCTAGCTTCCGCACCAAATTCCCCGAAACACACGAGCACAAAGTGTTCCTCGCCTTCCTCGACCAATCCAAATCCTGTAATTTCGGATGTTGATTTTTCAGAATATATGAACTCCGAAGGCAATTCTGATGAAGAGTTTGAATCGTTCCCCTTCGACAAACCTCTTCCAAGTCATACTGATTTTCTATCACCAGCGGTTAATCGACCGGTCAATTTTCTAAAGGGTGATTGTTCCAAAACAAAGACTCCGGCTGTGATTAAGATTTCTAAAACTGCATCACACTCTAAAAAACAATCACAGCCGAAGCAAAAGGCCGATCGACCGACTGATAGAATTCCTGTTTCCTCAAAAGTCACTGACCATGCTGTCCCTATTGTTTCAGATAAAACCGGTCGCGCTAAAAAGGACAAACAAAAGTGGCTAGCTAAGGAATCTATCGAGGATGCTGCATCAAAGTCATTTAATACTGTTTTTATCCTAGAAAGAACAAAAATGATTGTGCTTGGAATCATAGGAATGATTTTGTTAAACGAGATGTTAATTTTCCGATTAAGCTTTATTCCATTCAGCAGTTGATTCAATTATCGCATGATTGTTTTGTGTTGTTCTAGTTGTGATTGGAGTGACTTTGATGATATTAATAATAATGATTGGTTTGGGTCATATCATATATACAATCATACACCCAAACGCAAACCCCGTAAAAACAAAAAGAAACATCATACACAACGGGGTTCCCAATCATTGGTTAAACCACAACAAGACAGGAAACCCCCTTCAAAACGGGTTCCTCCTACTGAGGGTAAACCTACACCCAAGAGGCAACCTACTCCAAAACAAGTTCCTCCAAAAGGTGTAAACCCTACACCCAAGAGGCAATATGTTTTAAAGCAAGTTCCTCTGAAAGGTGTCAAACCTAACCCTTAAGGACCCATGCAAATATGGGTACCTAAAGTCCGCTAAACTTGTTTTTGCAGGATGGTCATGTGTGGTACTTAGACTCTGGATGCTCCAAGCACATGACCGGAAGGTGGGAGCTTCTCAAGAACTATATGAAACAATATGGCGGAGACGTGAGATTTGGGAACGATGACAAGGCACCGATTTTGGGCTACGGCGACATTGTCCAAGACAAGATCACTATCAAGAAAGTATCACACGTCGTGGGATTGGGACACAATCTGTTCAGTATCGGCCAATTCTGCGACAAAGAACTCGAGGTCCGGTTCAAAGCCAAAAGGTGTAGCATTCTCACCGACGACGGAACGGAGCTACTGGTTGGAAAGCGCAAGACCAACCTCTACACCATCGACCTCGCTGACCTGAAGACCGGTAACTCTGTCGGCCTGATGTCAAAGGCCAATTCTCAACAAGCATGGATTTGGCATCGACGTCTCTCGCACCTGAACTTCAAGAGTATCAACAAACTGGTGTCGGGCGGACATGTGAAAGGCATGCCCGATCTTCAATTCGTGAAGGATCGACTCTGTAGGGCATGTGAAATGGGAAAGATGAAGCGAGCGACGCACAAGCCGAAGGCAGCTCTGAGCACGTCCCGGTCCCTCGAACTTATCCATATGGATTTGTGTGGACCGATGCGCGTTCAGAGCACCAACAAGCATAAGTATGTTCTGGTGATGGTGGATGATTTCTCATGCTACACATGGGTCAAGTTTCTACGCTCGAAGGACGAAACTCCGGAGGTGATCATCAATCATCTGAAGACCATCCAACTGAACAAACAACAGTAAGTTAGGACTATTAGAACCGACAACGGGACGGAGATCAAGAATCAAACGGTGAACGAATACCTGACTTCCGTCGGTATCTCGCAAACCTTCACGGCCGCACACACTCCTCAACAAAACGGAGTGGTGGAAAGACGAAACCGTACCCTCGTCGAAGCTACTCGCACGATGCTTTCTCAGTCCAAACTACCGTTATTTCTCTGGGTCGAAGCGGTGTCTACTGCTTGTTACACGCAAAACCGCTCCATCATCAACAAGCGGTTCAACAAGACGCCGTACGAGATCATGAACAACCGCGTTCCGAACATCAAGTATTTCCACGCGTTCGGATGCACGTGCTACGTCCTCAACGACAAAGACGATCTTGGCAAATTCAGCCCAAAGGCGGACGAAGGAGTTTTCATAGGATACTCCATGCAGGCTAAGGCGTATCGCGTTTACAACAAATGGACCCAAACCGTTACCAAGAGTGTAAACGTGACCTTCGACGAAGCCGCAGATTTGGCTTCTGAACACATCAGTTCAGAACCCGATTAACTGGCGTGCTAGCTTCCAAACTTCCACGTTCGAGATCTGCACAAACAACAGTAAATCCGAATCATGCATCTACGTCGAATGCTGATATTTCAGATTTAGATTTACTGTTTCAATATTTCTGTGATGACATGCTTAACATTTTTACTCCTCGTGTCTCAGCACAACCAAGAATTGAAGCTGCTCAAATCGAGGATTCGACGAATCTCTCCGGTCCGCCGCCCTCAACTAGCACTCCATCCATCACTATGGAGACACCTCAGTCATCATCCTCAACATTAACTGATACAACCACCCCCAGGAGGAACATGTACACAATACGGAGATCGCTCCTCAAGATTCGTCATCTGCTTTAATCAATGATCAGCCTCTGAATTCCTCGGAACCAGAAGTTGCTCAACCTTCGACGAATCCTCCCCCGTCTCCTCCGAGACACCAACCGGCTACACTTGAAGCGGTACAAGACCTTCCATCTGGTGACTACTTGGATCCGGACGCCTCACATTCAACTCAGCAACCGCTTCCACACACCACCAAATGGACGAGAGCTCATTCCCTGCACCAAATCATCGGTGATCCCTCCACTCCAGTCCAAACGCGAGGCGCATCAGCCAATTTCTGCCTCTTCTCCGGATTCACGAGTAAGATCGAGCCCACCACCATACGTGAAGCAATCGAAGATCCGGACTGGGTCATGGCCATGCAAGAGGAGCTCAACCAATTCGAGGCTCTCAAGGTATGGCGACTTGTCCCACGTCCACCCCACAAGACGGTGATCGGCACTAAGTGGATCTTCAAGAACAAGAAGGACGACGACGACATCATTGTACGCAATAAGGCGCGTCTCGTGGCCAAGGGATACCGTCAGCAAGAAGGCATAGATTATGACGAGACATACGCTCTGGTGGCAAGGATAGAAGCTATACGTATGTTCCTTGCATACGTCGTTCACAAGAACTTCACGGTCTTCCAAATAGATGTGAAGACCGCATTCCTTAACGGCGAACTCAAGGAAGAAGTGTACGTATCGCAATCGGACGGGTTCATGGACGAGAAGAAGCCTGACCATGTCTACATCCTAGACAAGGCACTCTACGGATTGAAGCAAGCTCCACGGGCCTGGTATGATACTCTGACAAAGTTTTTGATAAAGTCGGAATTCACAAGAGGTCAAATAGACTCAACTCTCTTTATGAAAAACGAAAAAGGTCATATTGTTTTAGTTCAAGTGTATGTCGATGACATAATTTTCGGTTCTACTAATCCTCGGTATGCTAAGAACTTTGCCAAGCAAATGGGACAATTTTTTAAAATGAGTATGCTATGTGAGATGAATTTCTTCCTTGGTGTTCAAGTTAAACAACTGTCGACCGAGATATTCATAAACCAGGCTAAGTACATCCGGGATATTCTTAAGAAATTCCAGATGGAACAGTCCTCACCAATGAAAACTCCCATGGCACCCGGTACAAAGTTACACGCCGATCCTAACGGAAAGGATGTGGACACTAAAACGTACCGGGGAATGATTGGTTCCTTGATGTACCTCACTGCTAGTAGACCGGGCATCTTGTTTTCAACGTTTCATTGTGCCCGGTTTCAGTCAAAACCGAAAGAGTCTCATTTAATAGCTGTCAAACGAATTTTTTGTTATTTACGTGGTACTGCTGATCTTGGCTTGTGGTACCCGAAAGAGACAGGTTTTGAGTTGTCTGCATACTCTGATGCGGACCACGCGGGCAGCATGATGGATCGGAAGAGCACATCGGGTCATGTGCAATTCTTGGGCGATAACTTGGTGAGTTGGGCATCCAAGAAGCAGCAGTGCGTCTCTACGTCGACTGCCGAGGCGGAATACGTGGCCGCCGCGAGCTGCTGTTCTCAAGTGATTTGGATGCGCACGCAACTCAAGGACTACGACTTCACATACATCAAGGTGCCCATCTACTGCGACTCGAAGAGCGCAATCGCCATATCCAGCAATCCGGTCCAGCATTCGAAGACAAAGCACATAGACGTTCGGTACCATTTTATCAAGGATCACGTTGAAAGAGGTACAGTCGAACTCTATTATGTAAATACAGAACATCAGTTAGCAGACCTGTTCACAAAACCTGTAACACCTCGAAAATTTCATTGTAATTTATAAAAGGTTAAGTTGTATTTTGTTTAAAGTTGAAGTTTATTGAGAAACAAAACTTGAGGGTATAAAATGTCAATTATTAGAAATTAGGGGTTTAATGTGCAAACATGCTTATGACTCATTAATTTGAGATGAGGTGTCCTATTATTAGGGACTAAGATTGTGTACGGTGTATATGGTTTTGTAAACTGAGAATAGAGAAAAAGAGAGTGAGAGTTCGAGAGAAATAGAACAGAGAGATAGAAATCGAGAGAGAGAATGATGAAAGGAAGAAGAAATAAAAGAAGAAGAAAGGAGTTGATTTGGGTAAGAAAATCTGATTTCTGGGTTAACTTATTCATCTCTATAGAAATTAAGTTGTATTATATTGTTCAGGACTGCTCATTAAGCTGTTGATTAAGCTGCTGTAAGTGATCAGTGTTCAGAAATTCTCATTAAGGTGAGTTTATTCAATCTTCTTAAAATTAAGCAATTAGAATTGAAATTGATATGTTATACTTGTGTTTAAACATGATGGTATGACTTAATTGAGAAATGGTAGGCTTAATGAGATGAATTTATGAACTGACTTAATGAAGAAGACGAATGAACAGTGTTTGCGAAAAGGGAGAATTTTGCAACAGTTGGTTGCGCAAAGTGATAGAATTCGCAAGCATGGCTTGCGAGTTTTTGAGAATTCGCAAGCATGGCTTGCGAGTTTTGAAGAATTCGCAAGCGTGGCTTGCGAGTTTTGAAGAACTCACAACAGTGGGTTGCGACTTTTGAACTTTTCGCAGCTTTGGCTTGCGAAAAGTGTAGCTTTTCGCTACTGTGGCTTGCGAAAAGTTGAGCATTGCGCTACAGTTGGTTACGCAATACTCATATGATGTGATTATCTGTTTTATGCAAACTGATACATGCTATAAACTTAAATCTGATATTAAAGCGATGTTATAATGAATCGAAAAGACTTAATTATGAGTCCGATCATGTGGTTTACAATTGATATGTTGATCCCCGATGCTAATTGGCAAAAATGGGGATAATTGTTGTAATTAATATTCTGTATATAGATATATAGAATATATGATATATCGTACATCTTTAGTATACGATAGAAAGGGTGATGATACACAGTTATTGTGTTACGTTGGCTAGCAATATTCATCCGGTCGTAGGGGCATTTAGTACGGTCTAATGGAAACCGTTTACTAGCCATTGACCATTCGGATGTTATTTCTAGTTGTTGGAGTGAATCTTGAATCATCTGTGAGGGCCCTTGTTGTTGATCGCGATAAAGAAATAAAATTCCATTTGGGGGCCAATGTTTCAAGGTGGTGAGAAAGTGAAATGTGGAATAGGCAGACATCGAGTTTGTAATTCCCATTTCAGACGGAAGATTTGAGATCTTCAATTTTTAGGGAAGTTCAGAGATAGGCATGAAGTATATTGTAATCTCTACTTCCGGACTAAGAAATAAGCAGGTATAGAAACTGTAATTTCTTTGGATGGGGAGTTACTTAAAATCTGGTATGATTTATAGTAACTCTTGTTGATATTATTACGACTAGATGAATTAGTCATAAGGATGGGAATTGGGTGGATTCCTGTTGTTGAAAAGAGCTTTGGTACGGTAAGATGGTTGATAACAGGTTTGATATATCTGTTAATATTTTAGTTGTTAAATTTTAATTTGATTTGAATATTCTCACTAGGCGAAAGCCTAATGTTTCAAGTTGAATTTTCTTACCAGGTACAAGCTCCGGGAAATAAGCGGGATGTGCGTTGAGAGCATTTGGAAACACTCAAAATTGAATTAACAGAGGATCTAGATATTCTTTTGGTGCTTTTGGGGACTGATGATTAGATAACCTAGTTAATCTAATTATGATGTATGATTTGATTAATAGGTTATTTGATTTAGAAGTTATTGTTTATAGAAAACCTTGATGTACGATCCTCTTGTTATATAAGTTTGAAGTTTTATTGTCATAACTTGTGGAATTTTTAAGGTTTAAATTAGCCCTGTTTTTAGGGTGTTACAAAACCCCTGGACGAAAAACTCTTTAATTATCTAGTGTCCAAGTTAGGTATGCTAAATCTGTAGACTTGATCTGCTTGTATGCCCGATACAAGTTCCATACATCTACGAGAAACTGTCTATTCATCATCAGTTGTTCACACTTCTGATGATTGAGCATACACTTTCTCGCACCTGTATTCTACTTGTATCAGTTACACAGTTAGGTTGTGTTAGGACCATAAATGTCCTATATATTAGAAAGATATATAAATAATTATATAAAGATTAATTAGTTTAATTATAGAGGTTAATTATTGTAAAAGCCTTAATTATTGTTATTTGGGCTTAACTTTGTGTTTAATGGGCTTGGGCCTTATTGTCTAAGGCCTAGGTATATAAGGTTAGTGTTTACCTTAGAATTAGGTTAGCGATTCATAAGCAATTCATAAGCGATTCATTAGAGAGATTAAAGAGAGCTTATTGTTAGAATCGTTCCTTTACTTTGACTGAATGAATACGAGAGGGATGACGAGTTGAAATCATCAATTGTTCGTGTTCATATCCATTGATTATATTGTTACCAGTCAAACTGGGACTCACAATTGGTATTAGAGCAGAATCGGTGATTTGAAGATACGAAAGAAATCGAACGAAAGCAAGAAAAGACAAGAAATTCGTATTTAATTTTCTAGAAAAATGCGGCGAGCCGTTTTGCCTATTCCCAGAGATTGAACCGTCGGATCGTCACGATTTTTGGACAGTAGGTCCAAGACATTCCGTTTTACATTCTAAACGGTTGGATTAATCGTTTAAGTTCCAGAAGGCATCCAGATTAATTTCGACATACTGCATATTTTTCTTGAAGAAAATCGTTCGTCAATCGGGTTTGCAAAATCTTTCGTTGATTTAATAATTCGTTTGTTAATTCTCGATTGGTTAATCGTTTTTAATCTACTGTTTATCTGCATCTAGATCAATTCTCAAAGGTATTAATTTTTCAAGTTAAAAATCAAATCTTGAGTTTTTGGTGTTCTTCAGTTTTTTTGTGGTGATTATTGAAAAATAGGATATATTTTTCTTAGAAATCGATTTGGGTGTGTTTGTTTTTGTGTTTTTGGTCAAAATCTAACCCTACAGGAGTGAAATCAAGCAACCGTATCGATCCCAGATCCGAATTGCAACAACAGCCGCAGTGTCCGGATAAGTTTTCTTTTTCTCATCAAGTTACCGGATAAAAATTGTTTCCGGATAACATTTTTGTGCTTTCCGGGTGAATCTCACACTTTCCGGACAAAAATAGTTTCCTGGTAAATCAATTTTCACTTTCCGGATGAAAATCAAATGTTCACTGTCCGGATGAAATTAAAATGTTCACTTTCCGGATTACAATCTTTTCGGACGAAATTTGTGCTTCCCGGATGAAAAACAACTCTCTTCCAGCATGCTTTCTTATTTTGCGCATGTGACTCATCACAACTACCACATAATAGTCAACTCAAAGCCATCATCTTTGACCGTTTTTCTCTTGGATTCACGTCGCATGCATACATACATACGGCATGGATATTTTTCTTTAATTATCACATAGCATACATACTCATTTCCAGTTGTTTATATATATGCATAAATTCATGAAATATATATATATATATATATATATATATATATATGCATAAATTCATGAAATATATATATATATATATATATATATTGCATGATTTTTAATTGTTAATCTCGTTGGAGAATCTCGAGTATATCGCAAGTTTACCGCACGATTTTTTTCGAAAGCACATCTCACCCGGTACGAGAATCTCACATCACCCGGTAAGTTGAATTTTTTTTTGACGTTTGAGACTTTTTGCGACGATTTGATCTTACTCGCGACGCTTATTATTTTTTTATTCATTTTGTCGTCTTGATCTAACTTGGTTTGTTTATCTTGCATATTTCACTCTCGAAGAGTAATTTCGTTCGTTCGAATTCGATAAGAATCAGATCTTAATCTTTGAAAACGAGTTTATTTTTTAGATTTGTTTTTCAATTTTAATTTTTGATTTTTCTTCCGCAAGTTTTATTCTTCAAAGTAACACCGATCAACGATCATAATTTTTCAGGTAACAATGTCGTATTGCTTTAATGTGGAGTGTCAAGCAAATCAAAGACTACATCAAACGCATATCGAGAAGAAAGATGATTTGATCTACAAGTACATCAAAGAACTGAAGCAACATAAATCTCAAATCTGGAATTGTTCTGACAAGCTGGCTAAAGCAGAAGAAAAGGCAACGTTCTTAGGGTCTGAAAACTCTGAACTTAAAAAGAAGCTGTCTGATTTATCATCACGAGGTGATATCAAGGAGACTGAGAAAGAGCCAGCAAAACCACATGAAAAGAATATCAAGCGATCAGATGATTTGTGCAACAAATACATCAAGCAACTGAAAGAACTAAAATCTCAAATCTGGAATAGTTCTGAGAAGTTGGCGAAAGAAGAAGAGAGAGGTAAACTCCTGAACTGTGAAAACCTTGAGCTTAAAAATAAACTATCTACTTTTGAAATGGTTTTTGAAAAGGAGAAAGAAAGTTTTGCAAAGGAAAGACAATTGCTTACACAAAAGCAATCTGGTTTTTCAACCAAATCTCTTGAAGAGAAGAAGAGTCTTGAACTTAGATGTCTAAAACTTTCAACACAGATCTCCGACTTTGAAAAAGTTTTGTTTTTAGAAAGAGAGAAGTTTGAAACTGAACGCAAATCTTTTACTCAAAAGAATGGAGAACTTTCTTTGAAAATAACTGATTTGGAGAAAGAAATAGACGCTCTAATCAAAGAGTCTGAGAAAGGGAAAGTTGAAGGTTTTAGGGCTAATAGTTGAAAGATGATTTTGCAAAAGAGAAAAAGATCTTTCAGACTGAGATTTCTAAACTTACACAGAGATTATCTGGATTAGCAACTGAGATCTTGAAAGAACAAATGGTTAAATCTGATTTACAAAAGAAATTTGATTTAATTCTCAAAGAACGAAATGCTTTATCTGTTAAGGTCAAGAAACTTGAGGAAAGCAAGTTCAAAGGTGTTCAGCCTTCTTATGCTTCAAGTTCAATTCCTACAATTCGTTCTTCAAAGAATTTCGTCAAATCAAATGATTTTCCATAAGATCAGATTCGACCTTCCAAGTTTTTCTATAATTCTCGTGTTGATAATAAATATAATCAATCTTTCAAGAAAGTAAACATGGTTTGGAGAGTTAAAGGATCTACTCCTGCTCCAAAGCCATTCGTCTCTGTTAATAGTGACAAGAACAACAACGCTTTCCACGCTAAACCTTTTGTGAAAACTGATTGAGTTTACTCTGTTAATAAACTGATCAGCTTATCTACACAGAAGCTGTGTTGTTCTTTTTATGGAACAAGTGAGTTTGTGAAGAAAGATCGTGCTAACTATTGGTATGGTACTTATAGTTTCCCAGGTCCTCATAGGGCATCTAACCAACAAGGATCCATCAAAAGATGGATACCAAAATCTGTCTAAATCTGTTTTGCAGGAATGTCATGTGCATTTAAATTAGAAGATTTTTTCCACATGACTGCATTCAAAGGTTATGCCACATTTGAGGGGGAGTACTGTGAAAGGTAAGTGAACTTGTCAATCAGGTTGTAGCGCAGTGGTTGATCGCCCTGGGTGATGTGGTGGAATATCCCATCTACCCAGGGTTCGTTTCCAGGCGTCCTCAACATTTATAAGACATCTTTAAGTTTCAAAATTGCCAGGGATTAGTCCGGGCTGTGCCTGGGATACCCTTTTAAAAAAAGGTAAGTGAACTTCTAAGTGAATTCAAAGACATTGGCAATTCATTCTGAATAACTTACTTGCGTTTGTTATTATCCAATTTTTAAACTTCCATGATTGCCACATGTCAATTTTTCTTGACTTAGTTATTTCCATGTCTCACATAGTCGTTGGTTTTTCGATGGAAATACACTCGTTTTGAATTCCACTTTTTGTTCATAGTTCGCTATTTCTTGCAAATGATTCCATTCTTATCTGATATAATAATTGTGACTTGTTCTTCACAATTAACTTTCTGATCATTGTTTCATTTCTTGCAAAATACTGTGCTTACTGAGTCATTCTATTTTGCGCTTGATTTTGTTTCTTGAAATTCTATATTTCAAATGATTTTTATGACTTCTGATCATCTCAGATCAGGACTCGCTCTTAAAAGTTTGACTTCTAAACACCTCAGTTTAGAACTCATACTTCACTGTTTACTCAACTGATTTACTCGTTGCATGGAAGGAGTGTTAGGACTTACATTGTTTCTATGGTCAATCCAGAATCGGAAGGACCTACCCAAGAAACACATCCCTTATAGATAACAGTGAGGAGTCTAGATTGATAGATGAGTTTGGAGAGAAAAGAATATGGTGAGGCTGTGACAGGACTTAAAAGAAATATTGGTCCTTACCAAACCGAGTCAGCTATCCGGGTAACCACACAATCTATTCATTCTCGTTCTTTGGAGATGATTATTGAAACAGACATGGACCCAGTGTCGATAACTCGTTTCACCCCACCTAGCCACTCAAGTATCTCACAACAGATACTTGTTTCAGATATTCACGGAGATTTAGCACATAATCTATCTATTCCTCACTCGGAGGTATTAGATATTGAAAAATGAAGACATCAGCTCCGGTCTCCGAACTGCATATTCTAATCATTGTGTCAATTGATTTTTAACTTACGTCCCAGGTTAAATCAATTTTTGAGCCACATCGATATAATTTATTTCTTTCACACATGCACGAGTCTTTGTGATTCCAATTGCATATCTTTGTGATATTGCCGGAACAGTTTGAGAAGTAATTTTTAAAATTTTACTTCAGTGATAACTGGAAGTCCTATCAGAGATACCCCATTGCCAACTCTGAACATAGGCCACACAAAATTTTAAATTGTTGTGATAACAGTTACTAATGTGTTTCTGTGTTAGTTGATTACCCCGTTCTGGTTACTTAATGGTTTGATCTGGATTTTTTGCTACTCGTTACTTTTGTCTTTGAACGTGCATGATGCTCCGGATGCTCCTACTCATCATGAGGGGGAGAAAAGTTACAGATTCAAAGACACCGAATATTAAGTTGAGAGGGAGTTAGCAAAAGCCGAGGGGGAGTAAAGCCGAGGGGGAGTAAAGAAGTCCCCATGCAAAAGCCGAGGGGGAGTAACCGTTGATCGATTTTTAATCGAATGATTGATCTGTTCGCTTCAATTTATTTCCTCCATCAAGCATACTGGTTCTACAAGTTCTTTTAAAGCTGAAAGCATATTCAAGAGCTTTGATCAAGAGCTTTATTCAAAGGGGGAGCGTCGAAAGACATGAATACAAACAACACCGAAGGGTTCCAAAGTTTCAAGAAGGAGAGAAGATCAAGATCTGGGGATTTCAAGACCGATTTTTATTTATATATCTTTAAAGGGAGATTGTTAGGACCATAAATGTCCTACATATTAGAAAGATATATAAATAATTATATAAAGCATAATTAGTTTAGTTATAGTGGTTAATTATTGTAAAAGCCTTAATTATTGTTATTTGGGCTTGGGCCTTATTGTCTAAGGCCTAGGTATATAAGGTTAGTATTTACCTTAGAATTAGGTTAGCGATTCATAAGCAATTCATTAGAGAGATTAGAGAGAGCTTATTGTTAGAATCGTTCCTTTACTTTGATTGAATGAATACGAGAGGGATGACAAGTTGAAATCATCAATTGTTCGTGTTCATATCCATTGATTATATTGTTACCTGTCAAACTGGGACTCACAGGTTGAGTCTCTGTATTTATTAGGTAGATTTCGTTTGTTTACTTTCTTTCCACGTGTGTTTCCTTTTTCCTGTTAATTACTGCCGTCTAGTTTATTTTATTATATCTGTGTTCAGAGGGAGCACGAACCGGTATCAGGTAAGTTTATTCTATTGTTGAGGGGGAGTGTCACACAAGTTTTTCTTTAACGACCAAAAAGAGTTTTTTTGTGTCGACATTCTCGTGTGCACTTCACATCACACTCAGTGCACATTCTGAGGGGGAGCATATAACATTATGTTCATCATTTGAGGGGGAACGACACACCAATTTTTTTTCTTTAAAGGTATCAAAGTTTTTTTTCCTGGTGTCGGTCTCCCTATTGCACACAATTGCACAATCTGAGGGGGAGCAGGGACATCCCCGTGCTCAGTTTGAGGGGGAGCGAGTGAATGTTCTTTCAAATTCCGACAAACACTGCTTTGGGATTTTTCAAACACACAGGGACCAAACATTGAATGTTTCCGGACAGGAGTCCGGATACTCTTATCCGAATGGGTTTCCAGATACGACTTTATCCGGACCGGATGGGTATCCGGATGTGCCACCCGGAAACTTGGACCCATATTTAAGACTTCCGGACTCCACACTATTCACTTATCCGGAATCCTCGAAAAACCTTAAACCTCTCTCGCTTTCTCTATCACTCGGACACTCACACAATCGACGACTCGCACTCGATTTTCGTTCCAAACTCAGGTATGCTTCTCTACTATCTATCTCGGTTTCGAATGTGCACATCTCACGCTTTTACACATACAAATCGACCATGGATTTGCCCGAATCAGGGTTTCCGAAACCCCATTTCTCGTTTTTACGAGTTCGGGTCAATTCGGTGCATTTCAGGTCTATCTACATGCTTTCGTGTGCACATAGACTACTATCGATACTGCTAGAATAGGTTAATACGTGATTAAGGTTGTGTTTAGCTTGCTTGAACTCAGTCGGATGTCGTCCGGATCGTTTTGAACTATCCGGACACATTCAAAATCATCCGGACACCAGCATACTTAAGATATTTTGTCCGGACACCACCATCATCCGGTAACCCTAGTTGTCCGGAAACCTAAGGGTTTCTAGTAAGTTCAACTATCCGGATTGATGAGGTGTCCGGTAACCAACGTCTTCCGGAAACTCTTGACTTATCCGGAAACCACAATCGTCCGGATTGAGTACCTTGTCCGGAAACCTTCATTATGTCCGGTAACCTTGGTTGTCCGGAAACCCTTGTCTGGACACTCTTGTTTGTCCGGAAACCTTTGTTTCAAATGGTTTTGTCCGGACACCCCTGTGTTCTTCATTCCAGTACCTTGTTATCTCACTGCCAGTCCTAAATCTGTCTCAAATTGAGATATTTCCAGCAAAGGTACGCGCCTACACTTGTTCATCCGCCAGTTTCCTAACGTTGATTCTTTTTCAGATATTTTACATGGAGGATCAAGAACAACAACAACATCCCGAAGAGAAAATTCCTCCTCAAGAGGAATTTATAGACGAAGCAGCCGATAATGCCTTGGTACATCCAGACCATGGCATTGAGATAGTAGCCAACAATCATCAATTGGCCGCCACTGAGTTCCGACCACGACAGCAACACCGTGTGGTCGTGGACATCTTACTAGATCACCCTCTCCGTGAGGCCCTCACTGCCACAGCCGACGTCCCAGTATTCTATGTTTATCAATTGTGGCTCACTGCCCAAGTCATCACGGCTGCCAATTCTCAGACCATCACAACACGGATCGACAACCATCCCTTCACGCTCACACCTGACGCGTTCCGACGCTTGCTTTCACTACCCAAAGCCACCACCGGTGGACACCAAGGATACGACCCCGCGGTCAATGACACAACACTGTGTGCTCAAGTACGCGCATTCGAATACAACTGCGCCATCGACCGACCATCAGCCTTCAACCACAAATATCTGGCGCCCATCTGGTACTCGATGTTCACCATTCTGAATAGGTGTCTCTCATCCAGATGGAGGGGCATAGACCAGTGCACAACCGACTTCCTGCTTCTGGTCCATGCAGTATGCTACAACAGACACGTCGACTTCGCGATGATCATCTGGCATGAACTGGTGCAGGATATTCGACAAATCGGTGGGTCAAAGCAAAAGAAGTTTCTACCTTATCCTCGATTCCTCTCACTGGCCGTCAGACAACACATGGACGCGAATCCACCCTTTTATTTGCAATAGCTGGTTATTCGTAACCCATCTGACGCAAGAGCCATGCCCTTACCTGAAGCCCTACTGGCACACGCGGACCCCAATGCACCAAGTGTGTTAGAATATAGAAGAGAGTTAGCTGCTCCCATGGTCCAGCCAGCACCGGAGGGACCTTCCCAGGGAGATAGACCCGAGCGACGTGAGGGTCCTAGGACAAGAGGAGGAAGGGCCCGAGCAGCAGGGGCTCCCGGGCGGGGTTTGTTGAGATTGCATGGGAGGGGAACAGACGTGGGTGGTGTATTGGATACGCCTGCCAGTACTACGCAATCCACACAAGCCGGTCCAAGCCAACAACCTTCCATCACCCGAACGACGACCGAAGCTGGAACTTCGTCTAGACCGATGCTTCATCGTGACACATAAGCTTACATATCTGACCTTTCACCACCCAGACAGGTTGAACAGGTGGAATCCAACTCCACCGAATCCGATACGGATCGTGCAATACGCGCATCCTTGATACCTACCCGTATCGGACCAAACTCGGAATTGACCAAAGGAATTCCATCTGACTCACCCACAACCCCTCGAATCTCTACTACCCAGCCTGATACGGGAGACATAAGGAGAACGAAGGGAGTATTAGTTGAAAATGCAGAAGAGGTGAGACCGAGTGAAGTCGGGTCTAAAAAGAATCAAGAGCGAATAAGCCGAAAAAATAAAGAGGCTTCAAAGCGAATCCAAACGGTGTCGCCCAGGTAGCCACATCTGCTACTTCGTCTCATTTGTTGGGACGAGGTATTGAAGAAGTCGCCGTGGACATAGCGGCGCAAGTGCACAACCTCCCAAGCCACTCATCCGTCTCTCAAAAGACGGACGTTTCACTTTTGCACGGGGATATAGCACACCTTCTACCGGTCTCTCAATCGGAGAGTACTGGTATTGAAACAAGATACCAGCAGCCCCCGGTCTCGACTTCTTTGGACGCACTCTTGAGTCTAGAGACATTTGCTAATGTTATTTCTTCGGCTAGGACACAAGATGAGACAACGAACATCGGTGCTCTTCGTGACCCAATCGGAACTTTCATAGGATCTCTGCCTTTAAGCGGAATCCGAGGATCGGAAGGAAATCCTACCACAGACACACCTTCGCTAACCGTGAACGTAAGTGGCTCTGCCTCTAAGGTAGATGCCTCAACGGGTGCTCTAAGTGACCCCGGAGTTATTTACCTGACTTTGTGTCACAGGGATCTCTGGACAGTGCCCTAAAGACTGTTGTAATACCCCGGGTAAGTTCGTTAGTTAAATTCTCTTTTCCGTTAAAATTAGTTAACTTTAAATTGGGATGTTTAGGGTAAGTTTGGTTAATTTATAAGTTTAGGGGTGTTTTTGTCATTATTGAATAGTTTAAGCCAAGAGTGTAAATTAAGTTTATTATTATCCCTTTAGGTATCCAGATATTTTCATAAAGCAGAAAACATTCAGATAGTGTGTGTGTGTGTGTGATGAGTCAAGAAGAAGAAGAATAAAGAGTCACAAGGTTAAGGCTTCAATTGGGTTACTTGGAAGTGATTTAAGGTATGTTTCCTTTGTGTTTTATGTTTGTAATTACTAGTATAAAGTTTCTATCGGATTAAAATCATCAATTTCATGCCTGATATTAATTTCTGTCGATTCTGGGTAGAAATTGGGTAAACCGACAGAGGTTTCCGGACACAATTTGAATGTGTCCGGTAGTTTCTTCTGGTAGTGCCCGGTAGTTCCTCCTTGCTGGTGTCCGGTAGATGAAGTGTCCGGTAAGTTCTCTTTTTCTATGGTTTCCGGATGAAATTAGATACCGGATGGTATCCGGATTACCTTGGTGTCCGGATGATGTCCGGATTGTATAGGTTGTCCGGAAAGTTGTGTTATTCGGATTGGTCATGTTGTCCGGATAGTTTTGTAGTATCCGGAAACTCTAGCTGTTTGGTCACTTTTGAGATTCCAGATACTTTTGAGTATCCGGTGGCTTTGTGATTTGTCGACTCTTGGATAGGGTATGAGTGAAGACTGGAAATACTGTGGACTCGACTTAAGTTCGGGTTTGGGGGAAACATTTGAGGATAAGAGTTAGATAGAGTTATCTAGAGTTCTTAGTCTTTTAGTAAGTCTTATATATTTAGTTGGTAAGGAGATAATTGTATGTAAATTATTTCAGATTCTGTGAATTCTTGGTGAAAGACTGAATCTTTTGGAAAAGGCTTTGAAGCGTTTTGATAAGCAATCAGGTGAGTTTTACTTTAAAATATTTTCAAACTGGAATACATATATGTGGATTGAGAATGTGATAAATAGTGTAATAATGTGCATATGTATGAAGTACGATATATTGGTGTGTATATTATGTTTATATGAGCATTACACTACACAAGTGCACGTTGGCCGGGCTTAGGACCGGTGGAGTTGGCTGTACGGAGGGACAACGGAGTTAGCTATATATTAGTGCAGCGGGGTAAATTTATTAGTTGACTCGCAACCACCTAATATGGCCATGGGAATGAGACAGGAAAGTACACAATGCATGAGTCATAAGTGGTATTCATATTTGTGTTATGTATATGATGTTTGTGTAAATGATTTTAAACTGACAGGAATTTTCTCACTTGAACCACTAGGTCTAACCCTCATTTTGTTTTAAAATATGTATTCCAGGTCGTGGATCAAGTAAGAGCAAGTGAAAAGGGTAATCTGTGACTAGATTTTGGAAGGCTTAAGTTTTTGAAGATCATGATGTGTTTTGAACTTATAACTTTGTAATTAGTTATAATATAATTTATGTACTAAAAAGTTTGTAATGAATTACTTATTATGATTGTAAAGACTAAGAGACCGTACTTGTTATATGATGCGTCTATTGTTATGAAAGAATGTTATGCAATATATGTTATTTGATGTATGTATGAGAACCGGGTCGTTACAGATGGTATCAGAGCCCTAGTTTAAGGGATTTAGGTATTCGGATCCATACCTAGACATAAACTGCATGTGAAGTAGGATGTCCCTGTTATTTTAGAACCTTGGGATGTTAAATATAAAAGGTAGAAGGAACATCATGTAAGGTAATTTCAAATTAGATTTGGCTAGTGTAATCATGAACTTACAGGTACATGTTTGAACCGGAAAAACCTTATTATATAGGGTATGTGCTTACGTGTATATTAACCTTGTTAAAACCTACAAAATGGCAAGTGGTACTCGACGTACGAATAGAGAGGGAGAAGGAAATCCTAATAGAACGAATCCAACAATCGGAATAAGGGGAAGAGTTGGAGAACGAGGTAGGGGCAGAACGGGAGGTAGAGTTCAATCTCAAGGCACGAAATTTGTTACAAGGGACGATCTGACCACTGAAATGGGAAGACTGCAAGCAAATAAACAAGCTATGTTTAACCGAACTCGTCACACTGAAACTGAAATACCAGATCCTAGTCTGGAAGACGATATGCCCATTACACCTACTGTCATACCGGTGCCAAGGAAGTGTGATTATAAGATGTTTCTGAGTTGCAAACCTCCAACTTACTCAGGGGAAAGAGATCCGGTAATGGCTATGAGGTGGCTAAAAGAGATAGAAGCTATCTTCAAAACCAGTAAGTGTGCCGATGAAGATAGAGTGTTATATGGGACCGCGATGTTGAAGGCTGATGCGTTATAGCTTTCAAGAGACAGTTTTGTCCTCAAGCAGCAGTAAGACAACTGGAGGAAGAGTTCATGAACCTGCAATATGGAAGTTTATCGGTTAGCGATTACACTACACGTTTTCTGGAGAAGTCTCGTTTCACGGAGTACTACGTTGCCACGAAGGCACTTAAGATGGAAATGTTTATCTTCGGATTAAATTCAGAAATCAGAAGTCTAGTGATTGCAAAGGGACCAGATACCTTCTCAGCCGCAGTAGATGCCGCGGAAAATGTGGAACGAGATAAAGGAAGAAATGTTAGTGATAAAAGTACTGGAAAAAGAAAATGGGAAGGACCACATTATGATCCAAAGAAGTCCAGATTCCAAAGATTTGATAGCCGTCCACCTTTCAGACCAGCTGAAAGACCTTGCTCAAAATGCAACCGTATTCTTCAAGGAAATTGTCAAGTTGATTCTCGAGTTTGTTACAAGTGTGGAAAGACCGGTCATATTGCTAAAGACTGTCGGGTAACTCGAATTTGTTTCTCATGCAATTCTCCTGATCACATTCAGTATGATTGTCCACGGGGGAGAGTACAGCAGGGTGGTACGTCAGTAAGACCAATGGGTGTTAGGCCGGTAGTACAAAGGCTAGAGCTACCAAGAGCAAGGGGTCGAGCCTCCCAAATGACAGCACAAGAAGCAGAAGAAACTCCCGATGTGGTTACAGGTATATTCCTAATAAACTCTACACGTGCTAAAGTGTTATTTGACTCCGGTGCAAACCGATCGTTTGTGTCTCCTTCTTTTGCCGCTTATATGCATTTAAAGCCTAAAGTGTTAGATCATGCTTTAATGGTAGATACTGTGAATGATAATCAAGTACCGGTTAAAGAGGTATTTGATAGTTGTGTTATAAATATAGATGGGTGTGGAGTACCTATTCAGCTATTTTCTATAGCTTTGATCGAGTTTGATGTAGTAGTGGGAATGGATTAGTTAGCCGAGATTCAGGCTAGTATAGTTTGTGATAAGAAGTTGATTAATGTTGTCTTACCTGAGAAGCGACCAGTTGTGATTTATGGTCACCGTAGAAATCATCAGTCTTGCCTTATCTCTTTGATGAAAGCTCGTAAGTGTGTTAATAAAGGCTGTCTGAGTTATTTAGCTTATGTGTTAGATGCTAAGTTAGAAAAGAATAAGTTGGAAGATATTCCTGTGGTTTGTGAATTTCCGGAAGTTTTCCCAGAAGACTTGAATAGTCTTCCGCCTGTTAGACAAGTAGAGTTTGGTATAGATCTGATTCCTGGAGCCGCTCCTGTTGCGCGTGCACCGTATCGTTTGGCACCTCCTGAGATGAAAGAAATGATGACGCAACTACAAGATCTATCCGATAAGGGCTTCACCAGACCCAATACTTCACCATGGGGAGCACCAGTTCTGTTTGTGAAAAATAAAGACGGGTCGATGAGAATGTGTATTGATTATCGAGAACTGAATAAGCGTACGATCAAAAACAAGTATCCGCTTCCCAGAATTGATGACCTCTTTGATCAATTAGTTGGAGCTTGTTATTTTTCCAAGATTGATCTAAGATCTGGTTATCATCAGCTGAAGGTTAAAGAAGAAGATGTTCTGAAAACTGCTTTTCGCACAAGGTATGGTCACTATGAATTCCTAGTGATGCCTTTCGGACTGACGAACGCCCCAGCTTCCTTTATGGATTTAATGAATCGGGTATGTAAGTCGTATCTCGATAAATTTGTTATTGTGTTTATTGATGATATCCTTATCTATTCCCGATCCGAAGAAGAGCACGCCCAACATCTTCGTTTGATTCTTGAATTGTTGAAGAAGGAACAATTGTATGCCAAATTTTCTAAATGTGAATTATGGTTACGAGAAGTTCAATTTCTTGGGCATGTAGTTTCAGAGAAAGGCATTCAAGTTGATCCGATGAAAATAGAAGCAATTGAAAAGTGGGAACCGCCGAGAACGCCAACCGAGGTTCGAAGTTTTCTGGGTTTAGCCGGCTACTATCGAAAGTTTATACAAGATTTTTCTCGTATCGCTACGCCTCTAACCAAGCTGACCCGAAAGAATATAAAGTTTGACTTGAAAGCAGAACAGGATGAAGCATTCCGAATATTGAAAGAGAAACTCTGTAGCGCACCAATATTGTCACTACCTGAAGGTTCCAATGACTTTGTTGTTTATAGTGATGCTTCCAAACTAGGATTGGGGTGTGTATTAATGCAGCATGGGAAAGTTATTGCTTATGCTTCTCGTCAACTGAAGGATCATGAACGGCAGTATCCTACACACGACACGGAACTTGCAGCAGTTGTTTTCGCGCTAAAGATTTGGAGACAATATTTATACGGCTCTAAATGTCAAATTTATGCCGATCATAAGAGTCTCCAACATCTCTTCGATCAACGAGAATTGAATATGAGGCAAAGAAGATGGTTAGAACTAGTGAATGATTACGATTGTGAAATTCTTTATCATCCGGGAAAGGAGAATGTGGTAGCTGATGCACTGAGGCGTCAAGAAAGGAGTGGAACAATAAAAGCCATTTCACTACGAGCTGAACTTCTACCTAACATCTTTGACGAATTGAAGAAGTGTTAGATAGAAGCTTTTCAAGAGGAACACTTGAAACCAGAACGGTTAGTGGGGATATCAGCATCACTCGTAAAAGATGATCGTGGGTTACTGTGTCTGGGAAACATAATATGGGTGCCTCGTTTTGGTGGTTTACGTGATCGGTTCTACAAGAAGCTCATCAATCTCGTTTCTCTATTCATCCAGGTACGATTAAAATGTATAAAGATCTACGACAATTTTACTGGTGGCCGGGAATGAAAAGAAGTATTGCTCAGCATGTGGAAGGTTGTTCTACTTGTAAGAAAGTAAAGATTGAACATCAAAAGCCTTTTGGTCAGTTACAACGTTTAGAAATACCTATGTGGAAATGGGATCAGATTACTACAGATTTCATCACGAAGTTACCAAGGACTCTAAGAGGATTTGATGCCATTTGGGTGATCATTGACAAATTGACAAAGTGCTCACTTCCTGCCAATAAAAGAAACTTATTCGTTGGAAAGACTAGCCAAGTTGTACATCGACGAAATAGTAACTTGACATGGAGTTCCAATCTCGATTATCTCTGATCGTGATAGTCGTTTTACTTCAAGGTTCTGGAGGAGTTTTCAAAAAAAAATGGGGACGCAAATAAAGTTAAGTATGGCGTATCATCCTCAAACTGACGGTCAGAGTGAAAGAACGATTCAAACTTTAGAAGATATGTTACGAGCCTGTATTGTTGATTTTGAGGGATCGTGGGATTAGCATCTGCCGTTGATTGAATTTGCCTACAATAACAGTTATCATTCCAGCATACAAGCGACACTGTTTGAAGTTATGTATGGTAGAAAATGCCGAACGCCTCTGTGTTGGAATGAAGTGGGAGAAAAGCAATTAGCAGGACCAGATATAGTTCAGTTAACTGCAGATAAGATTACTCATATTCGGGAACGATTGAAAGTGGCACAAGACAGACAGAAAAGCTACGCTGACCGACGCCGAAAACCATTAGAATTCCAAGTTGGGGATTTTGTAATGTTAAAGGTCTCGCCTTGGAAAGGAGTCATTCGATTTGGGAAACAAGGTAAGCTTAGTCCAAGGTACATCGGACCTTTTGCAATTACAGAAAGAATTGGTGACGTAGCCTACCGGTTGGATCTTCTGCCAGAGTTAAGCAGTATCCACAACGCTTTTCACGTATCGAATTTTCGAAAGTGTTTGGTTACGCCAGATCAGACAGTTGCTCTACCAGATATACAGGTTGATGAAAGGCTGAATTATGTGGAGGAACCTGAAGCCATTGTTGACAGTAAAGTTAAAGTTTTGCGGAATGGTAAGGAGATCAAACAAGTAAAAGTTCTGTGGCGACATCACAAAGGGCAGGATGCTACTTGGGAATTAGAATCAGAAATGAGAACTAAGTTCCCGTACCTCTTTGCCTAACCGAATTCCGGGACGGAATTCTTTTAAGGGGGAGATGATGTAATACCCCGGGTAAGTTCATTAGTTAAATTCTCTTTTCCGTTAAAATTAGTTAACTTTAAATTGGGATGTTTAGGGTAAGTTTGGTTAATTTATAAGTTTAGGGGTGTTTTGGTCTTTATTGAATAGTTTAAGCCAAGAGTGTAAATTAAGTTTATTATTATCCCTTTAGGTATCCAGATATTTTCATAAAGCAGAAAACATTCAGATAGTGTGTGTGTGTGTGTGTGTTTTTAAGTCAAGAAGAAGAAGAAAGAGTCACAAGGTTAAGGCTTCAATTGGGTTACTTGGAAGTGATTTAAGGTATGTTTCCTTTGTGTTTTATGTTTGTAATTACTAGTATAAAGTTTCTATCGGATTAGAATCATCAATTTCATGCCTGATATTAATTTCTGTCGATTCTGGGTAAAATTAGGTAAACCGACAGAGGTTTCCGGACACAATTTGAATGTGTCCGGTAGTTTCTTTTGGTAGTGTCCGGTAGTTCCTCCTTGCTGGTGTCCGGTAGATGAAGTGTCCGGTAAGTTCTCTTTTTCTATTGTTTCCGGATGAAATTAGATACCGGGTGGTATCCGGATGATGTCCGGATTGTGTAGGAAGTTGTGTTATTCGGATTGGTCATGTTGTCCGGATAGTTTTGTAGTATCCGGAAACTCTAGCTGTTTGGTCACTTTTGAGATTCCAAATACTTTTGAGTATCCGGTGGCTTTGTGATTTGTCGACTCTTGGATAGGGTATGAGTGAGGACTGGAAATACTGTGGACTCGACTTAAGTTCGGGTTTGGGGGAAACATTTGAGGATAAGAGTTAGATAGAGTTATCTAGAGTTCTTAGTCTTCTAGCAAGTCTTATATATTTGGTTGGTAAGGAGATAATTGTATGTAAATTATTTCAGATTCTGTGAATTCTGGGTGAAAGACTGAATCTTTTGGAAAAGGCTTTGAAGCGTTTTGATAAGCAATCCGGTGAGTTTTACTTTAAAATGTTTTCAAACTGGAATACATATATGTGGATTGAGAATGTGATAAATAGTGTAATAATGTGCATATGTATGAAGTATGATATATTGGTGTGTATATTATGTTTATACGAGCATTACACTACATAAGTGCACGTTGGCTGGGCTTAGGACCGGTGGAGTTGGCTGTACGGAGGGACAGCGGAGTTGGCTGTATATTAGTGCAGCGGAGTAAATTTATTAGTTGGCTCGCAACCACCTAATATGGCCTTGGGAATGAGACAGGGACGTACACAATGCATGAGTCATAAGTGGTATTCATATTTGTGTTATGTATATGATGTTTGTGTAAATGATTTTAAACTGACAGGGATTTTCTCACTTAGACCACTAGGTCTAACCCTCATTTTGTTTTAAAATATGTATTCCAGGTCGTGGATCAAGTAAGAGCAAGTGAAAAGGGTAATCTGTGACTAGCTTTTGGACTCTTAAGTTTTTGAAGATCATGATGTGTTTAGCACTTATAACTTTGTAATTAGTTATAATGTAATTTAAGTAGCAAAAAGTTTGTAATGAATTACTTATTCTGATTGTAAAGACTAAGGGACCGTACTTGTTATATGATGTATCTTTTGTTATGAAAGAATGTCATGCAATATATGTTATTTGATGTATGTATGAGAACCGGTCGTTACAACTGTCCACGAGGCAATGGAGCAACGATTAACCGCGGAGCTCGACAAACTCAAAAGCTTGGTCAAAGGTAAGGAGAAAGTAGTCGAAGCTGAAACCACACCAACACCTCCACCGGCTCCTGTTCAGCCAACTTATTCGGTGGACACCATGAAGACTATGCTCCTGGCCCAGCTGCTCCAACACACTGACACAGATGCCTCAACCGAAGCAGATTAGATCTCCGTTCTACGATCACTGCTCCTTGAAGACTAGGTCACTGCTCCTTCGTTGTCCATAACCACTGGATTGGATAAGCTTGGCACGACTCTCAAGGATGTTCAGCAAGCCCTAACCACCTTGACCGAGAAAGTCGCCTCTATAGAAGAAACTTGCAAGAGTCAAGCCGGCGGTCTAAAGCGAAGACACGATGATCAGGATGATCCTGATCACCGTGAGGGGGAGAATAAAAGACTACGATTAGCCGAGACCGCCCAGATCCTCACTGAAACTACTGTGGTTCAACCGGAACCATCAACTGTGGCAACTGCAACCGAAGACGAACCCGACGCCCAGTTAAGTTTAGCCGAGATGGTCATAGACATGGACATCTCTGACGACGAAGACCCGACGGTTGAAAAGCCTGAGGGAACAACACAGGAATTGGTCACGTATGATACATCCGATAGGTACGGAATACAACTGATAGATCCAGATTCCCAGATCGACTCGGAGACCGAAAATGCATGGTACGAAAAAGCCACCAGTGCTATAAATCTCCAAGTAAACCTGATCTTCCCTACTGATGAAGATGACAACGTCGACTACGACTAGTTTCTGCTGCAAAATCTATATGGTACACCCATTCACACTGCTCAAGCCGTCGAGACTTCTACGAGACCCGAAACTTCAACTGCTGCAAATCCTACATCTCCTAAACACCCAACAACTTTTGATCTTCCTCCTCCTCAACAGCAACAAATCCGATGGGAGAAGATCACGATACTTATTCCTCACCAGGAGGAATCAATGAAAAAGATGTACGTTCACAGGTTACGCACTATCAAGCCTTCCTTTTGCCTTGGTATTTCCAGTTCCGACCCGGAATACCAAATCCAGTACTTAAACGCAATGAAGCGGTGTCTGCCAGTTAGCCAAGTCCGAACGAAGCACAAGATCACCGAAGTGCTCAACGTCCAAACATGTAGAATTCTTAAAGTTATGTTTCCAGTTTTCACCGTCCGACGAGAAGACGGTAATGAATGGAGAATCTCCGAAGCTGACTTTAAGAACCTTAGACCGTTCGACCTCCTTGCTATACTGAAAGACCTCCGAACCAGAACTATCCGACCAATTCAAGTGACAAAGCGCTCGAAGCTGTTCGTCGATTCCTGATCCGGACAATAATGATGTCCTATCTCAGTGACTTCCAAATGGCAATCGAGAACATAGCAAAGAAGGTAAACTTGCTGAAACCGAATCTGAAAGCACCCAAACTGAAGATGTATCCCGAGAACGCACTGCTTCTAGAACCGGAATTTGGAATAGTCTACTTCAACGATCAGAAAGAAAAGAGGTTTCTCCGCTTCAGTCAGGTAGAAAGATTCTGCGATGGTACGCTCCTCAAAGTCAAAGATGCTCTTCGAAACATCATCACTTACGAATCCGAAAATCAAAAATGTTTCGAACTCGAATGAGACAACCGCACGAGAAGCCTTAGAAGTGATTGAAGAACGCATCGACTACCGCCGATCCATCCGAATGTTCGAGATACGCTTTGCGCTCCGAAAGAGATATGTCGAGAACTGGCGCGAACTCGAACTTCAATTCAAAGGTGGAGATTGTTACGGTCAAATTTGGTTGAATAGAAGTTCAAGGGCTGATTTGTTATTTATCTAATTTGAGCCTTATTTGTAAATGGGCCGTGGGCTTGTTACCACGGGCCCAGAGTATACAATGTTTTGTTTAGCTTAGAATTAAGCTAGTTGTCATTTTTACTTTCCTGAACTTATTGTAAACTCTCACATATTGAAAGTGAATTGGATGACCAGTTGAAATCATAACATCTATTTCTACATCTATTGATTTCTATTACGTTTGTTGCACGAATCTAGAACTCTCAAGGTGTGTCTCGACGTCGGCAGTTGTGTCTCAACAGGAAAGACCGTTTCGCGCCCGTAAACTAAAGAAAATGGGGGTTTGACCTGTGGAAGTACGTGGCGTCGTACGATTGGCCCATAGGACCGCTGGGAGTTCTTCGACCCATCGTCCTTTTGCAGCTTTCAATCGTTTCTTTATCGAGTTGATTATGACCTTATTGCTCGATTCAGCTAATCCATTTGACTGAGGATATGTGGCGTAGAGGTCATAAGTTTGATATTACAATCCTTGCAAAAGTACTGAGTTTGACCACTTATGAATTGTGATCCGTTGTCGCATACGATTTCGGATGGAATTCCAAACCTACAGATAATGTTAGTCTGGATAAAAGAGATGAATTCTTTATCCCGGACCTGAGAGAATGCCGCTGCTTCTATCTATTTAGAGAAATAATTTGTAAGAACTAAGAAGAATACCTTTTGCCCAGGGGCCGGTGGCAGCTTACCGACGATATCCATCCCCCATCTCATGAAGGTCTATGGGATTAAAGTCGAGTGTAAGGGTTCCAAGGGTTGATGAGATATACTTAAGTGTCTTTGACAGGCGTCGCAGCCTTGAACGTACCTGATCGCGTCTTTTTGTAAGGTCGGCTAATAGTAACCTTGTCGTGAGACTCGGTTCGCCAGACTACGACCTCTTGAATGATTGCCACATTCTACGTTGTGCATTTCCTTCAGGATGGTTTGCACTTGTTCATTGTTAAGAACGCATCGTAAGTTAAGTCCTGTTGACGATCGTCGATAGAGTCTATCGCCGATCATAAGGTACTTTGAAGCTTTGAATCTGATTTTGCGTGCTTCCATTCGATCGCCTGGTAATTGGTCGTGCATAAGATAATTCTTAAAATCGCGCGAATAGTCGTTTTCGCCGTCGAGGACGTGGATGTCCTAATCATTTTCAACAGATGGCGTTGTAAGATGAATCATGGGGAGGTTGTCCGAGGATGGTTTTCTGAGTGCCGACCCAAGGTTAGCTAAAGCATCAGCTTGTGCGTTCTGGTGTCTCGGGGTTTGCTCGATCAAGAAAGGTTTGAATTCCTCTGATATTTTTTTGGCCGTCTTGAGGTATGCCGTCATTTTGGAAAAAAAATTCGTGAATTCCCCATTCATCTGATTCACGACAACGAGGGAATCGTTTCTGACGTGTAATCCAATTTCCCCCATGTCTCATGCCATGTTCAAACATATGATGAATGCTTCATACTCTGCTTCATTGTTTATGGATTTGAAATCACATAGTATGGTGTACACCATCTTTCCCCCCTATGGCGACTGTAAGACGACGCCCAATCCTACCCCCTGACGTTGGATGATACATCGACGTAGAGTGTTGATAAGTGTGTATTTATATACACTTTTATACCCATTTAGGACTTTATTTTACCTTATTTTACATCTTTCCCAATTAGATATTGAGTCTTTTAGTCTAATTTTACACCTTTTTTTTAGAATGGAGCTAGGATGTAGTTTATGGAATAATCCTATATTTTTGGTGAATTATGCTGATTTCTATGTTGCTACAACAGTGATATTGGCTGGCATGGCTCAATCAATTTGGACGGATATTTTTGAAGAAAGATCTCAAGCATCTTTTAGTACACTCTTGGGCAGAAGTCAACCCTGAAGATACCCCTGAAGATGCCCTTGAGGATGCTTCCTAAGACAGCCTTTTACTTTACTTGTATTGTACTTAGATGCTTGGTTATTACCCATTGGGTTAACCACTTTTGTACCTCTTAAGCATCTTTTGATTCCTTGTTTCTAGTATAAATAGTTTAGATTGTCTTTCATTTGAACTCAGCTTCTACTGGAACAAAGTTTGTCCTAAGCTTTGTTACCAAGTACTTTACATTTCAATTGCAATCTTTTAGTTACAAGTCATTTCGTTTCTGTCTGTTGCTATAGCAACCTTTACAGCTTTCTTTACTTTCTGCACTTACATTATGTCATTTACATACATGTCATTTACTTTTAAGCATTTACATTCCAATATGGTAGGCTAAACACCATAGTGTGGGTGTAAGTGAAGGTTGGCAGATTAAGCCAAGTGTCTTTGGACATTTGTTTGCATTGGTATTCTGCTTTATTATTCATAAACAACATGAATACTTCATCCAGTAGTCTTTGACAAATTTGTTTGCATTGGTATTATTCTATTTTGATGAGTTGGACTCAAAATGGAGACAATGGAAGTGTTGGTGTTGGTTGTGTTATAGAGACTATAAAGAGTTGCTTCAATCATTTGGATTGAGAAACTATATGGAAAGAAAGGTAAGATCTGACTAGTAGGTTCTTGTTGCCTTACTAAGTGCCCACCCTACGTAAAAAGTCTAATCTGAACATCCCTTAGAAGGCCATTCAATTCAGTAGTATTGCAGGAGTCTTTGCTGCAGCACCCTGGTGTTTGCTATTGCAATGCCCTGAGCACTTTGTTAGCCCAAATCCAACCTGATCTTGCACCCATACTATCTTTAATTTCTTGTTATTATCTTTCAGTACTTTGCTTTCAGTTACTAAAAAAATCTCGTTACCAAAATCCTGCTTTGAAAACCAACTTGTTGTTACTCTTCTTGCTTTGAAAGTCCCTGAGGTACGATATCTGGTATTACTTACCATTATTACTTGCTTTGGACGACACTAGTAAAACATGTATACTTGCATAGGTTGCAAGTTGTTGTAGCCTTTTTGGGGTTGCATTTAATCTACACCAAGTGTCCAGGGTGGGTCATCGAGAGTTGCCACAATATCTGCCTGTACATCTGCGTCCAATTCCTTATGGTCAAAACCAAGAAAAATGCTCAAAACTCATTAGACCCCTAAATAACGGTCATCATAGCATAAAAATGCATTTAAATATCGTTTAGGTAAACATGTACCAGAAAATCATCATTAACCCAAAACTCAACACGTGTTAAAAACAAAGGGTTTCCCCAAATGGACTCATACCCTTTATAATCCTAAAAATGACCATTGGCACTAAAATGTGTCTTTTCTCAAGTGTTTATAAAATCAGTTACCCAACATGAATAAACCATTGAATGAACTCTAAATGAGCAATAAATCATTTGAAAACATATTTATGATTTCTACACATCAAAATATCTAAAAATCCCAAATATGGGTGTTTTACAATCTTTATGAATCTAAACATTTAAAAGAGTTAAATTTACCAAATAACTCAACAGTTGATAATTATGAGTAAAACACACAAATACTTGGCATTTTTTGGCATGTACAACGTTTTCGCAAATCAACTTGAACTCACCTTGCTAGATTTAGGCTAAATCTAGATTTTCCCCTAAACGTAAGCTCCTTTGAAGAAACTTGCATCTTCAAGCCAAATCTTCCAAAAAACCTAGATCCAAACGTTTCCAACCATAAATACTCAGATCCAAACATGTAGAACCATTCCCCAAGCATTTTTACATCAATATCCCAACTTATATTAAACCCTAATTCCATAGATAAAGAAGGAGAAGATCACCTCAATCAAACACAACCAAAATCACCCAACAATACCTCAAAATGGAAGAGAAAGTGGAAACAACAACAATCTAGCTTTTGGGTAGGGAGAGATTACCTTTACTACTTTGATAAGTGTGTATTTATATACACTTTTATACCCATTTAGGACTTTATTTTACCTTATTTTACATCTTTCACAATTAGATATTGAGTCTTTTTTTTAGAATGGAGCTAGGATGTAGCTTATGGAAGAATCCTCACTTTTTGGTGAATTTTTTGCTGATTTCTATGTTGCTACAGCAGGGGATGCTACAGCAGTGATATTGGCAGACATGGCTCAATCAAATTTGACGAATATTTTGAAGAAAGATCTCAGGCATATCTTGGTACACTCTTGGGCATAAGTCAACTCTGAAGATGCCCATGAAGATGCTTCCTAAGATAGCCTTTTCACTTTACTTGTATTGTACTTAGATGCTTGGTTATTACCCATTGGGGTTAACCACTTTTGTACTTCTTAATCATCTTTTGATTCCTTGTTTTTAGTATAAATAGTTTAGGTTGTCTTTCATTTGTACTTAACTTCTACTGGAACAAAGCTTGGTCTAAGCTTTATGACCAAGTACTTTTACATTTCAATTGCAATCTTTTAGTTATATGTCATTTCGTTTCTGTCTGTTGCTATAGCAACCTTTACAGCTTTCTTTACTTTCTGCACTTACATTAAGTCATTTACATACATGTATTTACTTTTAAGCATTTACATTCCAGCATGGTAGGCTAAACACCATAGTGTGGGTGTAAGTGAAGGTTGGCAGATTAAGCCAAGTGTCTTTGGACATTTGTTTGCATTGGTATTTTGCTTTACTATTCATAAACAACATGAATACTTCATCCAGTAGTCTTTGACAAATTGACAAGTGTTATTCTATTTGGATGAGTTGGACTCAAAATGGAGACAACACAAGTGTTGGTGTTGGTTATGTTATAGAGACTATAAAGAGTTGCTTCAATCCTTTGGGTTGAGAAACTATATGGAAAGAAAGGTAAGATCTGACTAGTAGGTTCTTGTTGCCTTACCAAGTGCCCACCCTACGTAAAAAGTATAATCTGAACTTCCCTTGGAAGGCCATTCAATTCAGTAGTATTGCAGGAGTCTTTGTTGCAGCACCCTGGTGTTTGCTATAGCAATGCCTTGAGCACTTTGTTAGCCCAAATCCAACCTGATCTTGCACCCATACTATCTTTAATTTCTTCTTATTATCTTTCAGTACCTTGCTTTCAGTTACTAAAAATCTTGTTACCAAAATCCTTCTTTGAAAACCAACTTGTTGTTACTCTTCTTGCTTTGAAAGTCCCTGAGGTACGATATCTGGTATTACTTACCATTATTACTTGCTTTGAACGACACTAGTAAAACGTGTATACTTGCATGGGTTGCTAGTTGCTGTAGCCTTTTTGGGGTTGCATTTAATCCACGCCAAGTGTCCAGGGTGTGTCATCGAGAGTCGCCACAATATCTGCCTGTACATCTACGTCCAATTCATTCTGGACTGAAATCAGCAACAAAATCTGCCAGGACCCGCGATTTAATCGTCGTCCTTGGTTTGAAGTCTTTGTTGTAGCTACTGAGATAGACCCTCCACTTCGCTAGTCGACCTGTCAACTCCAGTTTTCTTAATACATATTTAAGAGGATAGTTAGTAATGACGGTTATAGGATGAGATTTGAAGTAGTGTCGAAGCTTCTTTGCAGTAGTGATTAGTGCTAACAATAATTTTTTCCATGGACGAGTACCTGATGTAATAGATTGGGAGTTGGCGCTTGTTGTCTTCTCGTGTTAGAACAACACTTACCAAGTTGGACCTAACTGGTAGGTACAATTGTAGGACTTCATTGTCCTTAGGTTTTGATAACAGGGGTGGCGACGCCATGTATTCTTTCAGCTTTTGTAACGCTTGCTTGTGGTCGTTCGTCTCTATTTTTCCTTAAGACATTGTAAAACAGGTGACATTTATCGGAGGATCGAGAGATAAACCTGTTTAACGTAGTTATTCGACCATGAAGTCGCTAAGTCGTTGGACTTCTTTAAAGTTTCTAGGCGACTTAATGTCGACGATCGCCTTTATTTGATCTGGGATAGCTTCGATCCCACGTCGTGTCACCATATACCCTAGAAATTTCCCAGTGCTGACGCCGAAGGAACATTTTGCCGGGTTTAAACTTCATTTGATACTTCGTGAGTACATCGAATGACTTCCTCAGGTGATCAATATTGTCGTCTGCTTGTTTTGACTTGACGAGCATGTCGTCGATGTTTACTTCCATCGTGTCGCCAAGATAATCTTTGAACATTTTGTTGACCAATCGCTGATATGTCGACCCAACAATTTTCAAACCAAAAGGAATAACTTTATAGCAATAAATACCTTTGTCCGTCATAAAGGCGGTTTTCTCTTGGTCGGCAGTATGCATCAGTATCTGCTTATAACAAGAATAGGCGTCCAATAACGTAAGAAGTTCATGACCAGCGGTCGCGTTGACCATCACGTCGATGTGTGGTAGTGGGAAGGGATCCTTCAAACAGGCCTTATTGAGGTCTGTGAAGTCAATGCATACCCTCCACTTTCCGTTTTTCTTTTGTACGACCAGACATTGGCCAACCAAACAAGATACTTTACTTCTCGAATTTTACCCGAGTTATCGACTTTTTAGTTGATCACCTTATTTCGTTCCAGGGTGAATTTTCGTCGCTTCTGTTTTATAGGTTTGAACCATGTGTCGACGTTCAGCTTGTGGGAAATAACATCAGGATCGATGCCGACTATGTCCTCGTGCGTCTAAGCGAAGCAATCGGCATGTTCTTGGAAAAAAGAGATTAATTTATCTTTGATGGGTGGATCGAGCGACGATCCAACGAAGACGATCCAGTCAGGCTTGTCCTTCTCGAGGATGACTTCTTCCAGGAGACAATCGTCGACGGACTCAGGGACATCCTGGACCTGTAATTGCTAGATGTCTTTCTTCGGGGGTTTCATCGTAGTCTTGTAACATTCACGAGCGACCTTCTGCTCGCTTTTGATCTCTTGTACTCCCCATGGCATAGGAAATTTTATCGTTTCGTGTAATACCCCGGGTAAGTTCGTCAGTTAAATGTTAGTTCAGTTAAATTTTGTTAACTTTAAAATGTGAAGTTAAAGGTAAGTTTGGGTAGATTTATAAGTAAAGGATGTTTTTGGTCATTAATGAATAACTTAAGGACTAAAGGGGTAAATTGGATTATATATTACCCTGAATGGATTTAGATATTTTCCTAATTCAGTATTATCCAAAGAATTCAGTGTATGTGTGTGTTTTTTAGACCAAAAGAAATGAAGAAGAAAAGAAGGGTTAGGGATTCAAATTGGTGACCTTGGAAGTGAAATTAAGGTATGTTCCTTTGTATTTTATTTGTGTAATTGCATTTGGAAGGTTTCTATCGGAGTAGAATAGTCAAATATATATCTGGTAATATTTTTTTGTTGAATCTGGGTAAAAAGTGTGCAAACCGACAGTAGTTTCCGGATAGAATGAAGGTGTCCGGGTGGTTTTGTTGGTAGTGTCCGGGTAAGTTAGCTGGTGGTGTCCGGATGGTGTTCTAAGGTGTCCGGACTAGTCTTTTATCCGGGTAAGTTCCTTTTTCCTATGTTTTCCGGATAGATTTGGATACCGGATAGAATCCGGATTACTCTGGTGTCCGAATGTTGTCCGGAAAAGTCATCCTGTCCGGAAAAGTGGTGTTGTCCGGATAATTTATGGTATCCGGATACTTTTGCTGTTTGGCCAATATTGAGAATTTAGATGCTATCGAGTATCCTGTAACCTGTATTTTGTTAACCATTAGATAGGGAATGAATGAGAACTGACTATTCTGTGGTCTTGACTTGAGTACGGGTTTGGGGGCAATATTTGAGGATTTGAGTTCTTTAGAGTTCTTGGCCTTAGTAAGACTTATGTGTTTTATGTGGTAAAGAGATATTTGTATCTAATTGTTACAGATCCTGTGAATTCTGGGTAAAGGACTGAACCTGTTTAGAAGGCTTGGAAACGTGTTGATAAGCAATCAGGTGAGTTTTACTTTAAAACATTTTGAAACTGGAATACATATATGTGTGTATTGGATATGTGATAAATGGTGTGACTATGTTTATGTTTGAATTATAATATGTTGAGATATTGTAATTACGTGAGTATTATATTATGATATAATACGTTGGTCGGGCATAGGACCGGTGTGTTGGCTGTAGTTGTTGTACAGTGTTGATTGGCTGTAGTTGTTGTACAACGTTATTTATTAGTTGGCTTGCAACCAACTAATATGGCCATGGGAAGGAGACAGAGAATTACGTGATGAGTGAGTTATGATTGATAATTGTGTTTGTATTATGTGAATGTTGGTGTGCAAAGGATTTTCAAGGAAACAGGGATTTTCTCACTTAGACCATTAGGTCTAACCCTCATTTTTGTTTTAAATATGTATTCCAGGTCGAGGATCAAGTAAGAACAAATAAGAAGATTAAACCGAGAATAGCTTTTGGGGGGACTATGTAGTGAAGACTATGTTGTGTTTGGTAGATGTAGCATGTTGTTAGTAATGATGTGAATTACTATGTAAACGTTGTAATGATGTATTCAATGTTTGTAAAAGACTAAGGGACCGTATTTGTTATATAATGTATCTCTTGTTTTAACGACGTTATGCAATGTATGTTATTTGAACTAAGTATGGGACTACGGGTCGTTACAGATGGTATCAGAGCCATAGTTTAAGGGATTTAGGTATTAGTATCTGTACCTAGACTTAAACTGCATGTGAAGTTGGATGTCCCTGTTATTGTAGAACCTTGGGATGTTAAATATAAAAAGGTAGAAGGAACATCATGTAAGGTAATTTCATTATTACACCTGGCCAGTGTAATTGTGATCTTATAGGTACATGTTTGGACTGGAATACCTTGTTATATGGGGTATGTGCTTATGTGTATATTAACCTTGTCTAAATCAACAGAATGACAAGTGGTACGAGACAAACGAATCGGGAAGGGGGAGGAAATCCGAATAGATCCAATCCAACAGTCGGAGGAAGGGGAAGAGGGGGAGAAAGAGGCAGAGGCAGAACTGGGGGCAGAGTTCAGGGGCGTGGTACGGAGTTTGTTACGAGAGACGACTTAGCGGCCGAAATGGGAAGATTACAGGCAAATATCCAGGCTATGTTTAACCAGACTCATAATACTGAAACAGAAAGACCAGATCCTTCACATGAAGAAGAGATGCCTATTACTCCTACTGTTGTACCAGTAATGAAAAAGTGTGATTATAAAATGTTTCTCAGTTGTAAGCCTCTGACCTATTCAGGAGACCGGGATCCAGTGAAAGCTATGCGATGGCTGAAGGAAATAGAAGCTATCTTCAAGACTAGTAAGTGCGCGGAAGAGGATAGGGTACTTTATAGAGCCGCAATGTTGAAAGGTGACGCTTTATACAGGTGGGAAGCTCATATTTCTTCGGGAGGTTCTGACATATATTCTACCTTCTCGTGGGAAGAATTTGTTATAGCTTTCAGGAAGCAGTTCTGTCCTCATGCAGCGGTTAAACAACTAGAGGGGGAGTTTATGAACTTGCAACAAGGAAATTTATCTATTCGGGACTACACTGCTCGTTTTCTGGAAAAATGTCGTTTTGCAGAATATTATGTTGCCACGGAGGCCATGAAGATTGAAAGGTTTATCTTCGGGTTGAATGCAGAAGTCAGGAGTTTGGTAATTTCTAAAGGACCCGAAACTTTCTCCGCTGCAGTAGATGCCGCAGAAACCGTGGAACAGGATAAAGGAGGAAATACTAGCGATAAAGGTACAGGAAAAAGGAAGTGGGAAGGACCACAGCACGATCCAAAGAAGTTCAGGTTTCAGAGATACGATAACCGTCCACCTTTCCGACCAACGGAAAGACCTTGTCTGAAATGCAACCGTGTCCACCAAGGGAATTGTCTGGTTGACTCGCTGGTTTGTTATAGGTGTGGGAAGACTGGGCATGTTGTTAAGGATTGTCGTGTCACGCGGTTCTATTTTTCATGTAATTCTCCGGATCAAATACAGTCCGATTGTCCGAGGGGAAGAATACAACAAGGGGGTACATCAGGGAAACCAGCGGTTGTCAGACCAGTAGTACCAAGACTAGAGCCACCAAGAACAAGAGGCCGTGCCTTCCAGATGACAGAGCAAGAGGCAGATAAGACTCCCGATGTGGTTACAGGTACATTCTTAATAAATTCTACACGTGCTAGAGTGTTATTTGATTCCGATGCAAACCGATCGTTTGTGTCGCCTTCTTTTGCTGCCTATATGCATTTAAAGCCTAAAGTGTTAGATCATGTGTTAATGGTAGATACGGCTAATGATAATCAAGTACCGGTTAGTGAGGTATTTGATAGTTGTGTGATAAACATAGATGGGTGTGGAGTACCTATTCAGTTATTTCCTATAGCCTTGATCGAGTTTGATGTGGTAGTGGGAATGGATTGGTTAGCCGGGAATCAGGCTAATATAGTTTGTGATAAGAAATTGATAAATGTTGTCTTACCTGAGAAGGGACCAGTAGTGATATATGGTGATCGTAGAAATCATCAGTCTTGTCTTATATCTTTGTTAAAAGCTCGTAAGTGTATCAATAAAGGCTGTTCAAGTTACTTAGCTTATGTGATAGATATTAAGCTAGAAAAGAATAAGTTGGGAGATATTCCAGTTGTTCGTGAATTTTCGGAAGTTTTTCCAGAAGATCTGACTAGCCTTCCGCCCGTTAGACAAGTAGAGTTTGGTATAGATCTGGTTCCTGGAGCTGCTCCTGTTGCCCGTGCACCGTATCGTTTGGCACCTCCAGAGATGAAAGAGATGATGACTCGACTGCAAGATCTTTCAGACAAAGGCTTCATCAGACCCATTTCTTCGCCGTGGGGAGCACCGGTTCTGTTTGTGAAAAAGAAGGATGGTTCGATGAGAATGTGTATTGACTACCGATAGCTGAATAAGCGCACGATCAAGAACAAGTATCCGCTTCCTAGAATTGATGACTTCTTTGATCAACTAGTTGGAGCTTACTATTTCTCCAAGATTGATCTGAGATCTGGTTATCATCAGCTAAAGGTTAAAGAAGAAGACGTTCTGAAAACCGCTTTTCGCACACGGTATGGTCACTATGAATTCTTAGTAATGCCTTTTGGATTGACGAACGCCCCAACTGCTTTTATGGATTTAATGAATCGAGTATGTAAGCCATATCTCGATAAATTCGTTATTGTGTTTATCGATGATATCCTTATCTACTCCCGGTCCAAAGAAGAGCACGCGCAACATCTTCGTTTGATTCTGGAATTATTGAAGAAAGAAAAGTTGTATGCTAAATTTTCAAAATGTGAAATTCTGGCTAAGAGAAGTTCAATTTCTGGGGCATGTGGTTTCCGAGAAAGGCATTCAAGTGGATCCGATGAAAGTGGAAGCGATTGAAAAGTGGGAACCGCCGAGAACGCCAACCGAAGTACGTAGTTTTTTGGGTTTAGTCGGCTACTATCGAAAGTTTATAAAAGACTTCTCTCGTATCGCGACACCTTTGACTAAGCTGACTCGAAAGAATCTAAAGTTTGAATGGAAAGCAGAACAGGATGAAGCATTCAGGGTATTGAAAGAGAAACTTTGCAGTGCGCCGATTTTGTCACTACCGGAAGGTTCTGAAGACTTTGTTGTTTACAAGGATGCTTCTAAATTGGGATTGGGATGTGTACTTATGTAGCGTGGAAAGGTTATTGCTTATGCTTCTCGTCAGTTAAATGATCATGAAAGACAGTATCCTACACACGACATGGAACTGGCAGCAGTTGTATTCGCGTTGAAGATTTGGAGACATTATCTTTACGGCTCTAAATGTCAAATTTATACCGATCATAAGAGTCTCCAACATCTTTTTGATCAGAAGGAATTAAATATGAGGCAAAGAAGATGGCTAGAGCTGGTGAATGATTACGACTGTGAAATTCTTTATCATCCGGGAAAGGCGAACGTGGTAGCTGATGCACTGAGTCGTCAAGAAAGAAGTGGAACAATAAAAGCTATTGCACTACGAGTTGAGCTTCTACCTAACCTTTTCAACGAACTGAAGAAGTGTCAAGTAGAAGCCTATCAGGAAGAATATTTTAAATCAGAACGGTTAGTGGGGTTATCAGCATTGTTAGTGAAAGATGATCGTGGGTTATTGTATCCGAGGAACAGAATTTGGGTGCCTCGTTTGGGTGGTTTACGTGATCGTGTACTACAAGAAGCTCATCAATCTCGATTCTCTATTCATCCAGGTACGAACAAGATGTATAAAGATCTGAAACAGTTTTATTGGTGGCCGGGAATAAAAAGGAATATTGCTCAGTACGTGGAAGGTTGTACTACTTGTAAGAAGGTGAAGATTGAACATCAGAAACCGTTTGGTCAGTTGCAGCGATTAGAAATACCGATGTGGAAATGGGATAAAATTACTACAGATTTCATCACGAAGTTACCAAGGACTCCGAAAGGGTTTGATGCTATTTGGGTGATCGTTGACAGGTTGACCAAGTCTGCTCACTTCCTACCAATAAAGGAAACCTATTCATTGGAATGATTAGCCAAACTGGATATTAACGAAATAGTAACACGACATGGAGTTCCAATTTCGATTATCTCTGATCGTGACAGCCGTTTTACCTCAAGATTCTGGAGAAGTTTTCAGAAGGAGATGGGGACACAGATAAAACTAAGTACATCATATCATCCTCAAACTGACGGTCATAGTGAACGAATGATTCAGACCTTAGAAGATATGCTCCGGGCTTGTATTGTTGACTTTGGGGGATCATGGGATAAGCATTTACCGCTGATTGAATTTTCCTACAACAGTTATCATTCCAGTATTCAAGCGGCACCGTTTGAAGTATTGTATGGTAGAAAATGTCGAACGCCTCTGTGTTGGAATGAAGTGGGAGAGAAACAATTAGCGGGGCCAGATATAGTTCAATTGACCGCGGATAAGGTTACTCAGATTCGGGAACGTTTGAAAGTAGCTCAAGATAAGAAGGATGAACTTGTCCAGAGTTAGCAAGTTACTTCAAAATGAAGTGAGTTCTTCTTCTTATATACTGCATGCATTTAATGCATTGCAGTTTACACTTTACACGTGGCAGCAGCTGATTGGTTGCAAGTCATTGACCTTTGTTGACAACCTTAGTAGCCGCATGTTGAACAGTGTAGTATCAGAGTAGTTGTACGAATTCAGACAATAAGGAGGTTCTTTTTTTGACATATCGTACGGAGTCGTGCAAGGGTGGTTAAGACAAAAGTACTTTGTACGGAGGACTTCATGATCAGCTTTTCGTTGATTCAGCGATCTATCATTCTTTATCAGCGAATGATAGAGTTCAGCGATAGCTAAAGTCTTGTACTTGATACTTCACGTTGAGTGGACAAATCTGAGTCTTCGCTGATCCGCATCAGTTCATTAGGAGACTTGTCGCTGGTTCTTGAGCTTGATCTTCGACTTCAGCGTAGAACCTATGTTAACGTGAAACTTGTCTTCAGGGATCATAAGTAAACAACTAACTTATCAGCGATCACCATAAGTACTGAACAGACTCAGAGTATTATGGTGAACAGTTTTGCTGAATGTTTAATCTAAAGAGCGAGAGTTCCTATCAGCGGTACTGGAAGATCTTAGTACTTGTCAGCGATAGTGAAACTCTGATACATATTGTTTTCTTACAATTTTCACTAAGTATATAAGAGAGGGTCATTATCAAATCACTGAGGGTTTGAATCAACAATCTCCCCCTATTTGATTATGACTTAGCAACAGAGAAAATTGCTATTTAATGAAAACATAAAGATAAAAATAACTCATAAAATATTTGTCCCTTTTACTGTTTTCTGGGATCTTTTCTGTACTGATGGAGTAAAGTACGTTCGCTGAAATTTTTTCTTTAAACTTTGTAAAGATTACAGAGGGAAGTGGAAAAATTACAAGTACAACGAATAAAATTACAAGTACAGCGAATAAAATTACAAGTACAAAAGATATAGACAGATAAGGATAGAAGGAATTACAAGGCGATCCTATCCGTCAAAAGGTTCTTCCTTGATGAGAAGTTCATCGAGGGTCTTTGATGTGGGAATCATCCAATCAGGGACATCTACTCCTTGATTCTTTTCCTTCAGGGCTTCTTCAAAAATCAAGGGCTTCAGGTGTCTAGCTTTAATGTCGCGTCTGACTTCACACCAGAAAATGAGATCTCTGAGTTGTTCGATGGGAGCGATGTGGAGCTCAGATATACGTTGAAAGTGATGATTTCCATAGTAGTCTAGAGAGAATATACCATAGGGATCACTTACAACAGTGCCAGGAATGAAAGTTTCTCCAGGTGGTAGAGAGGTGTCAAGCGCTGAGAGATCAGCATCAGGTCCAAGAACTTCAGCACGAGAGAAACCAATACCAGTTTCATTCCGTATAAGAGGACCTGAGTCTGAGACTTTCTTTTCCTTAGCAGAGACTTTTCTTTGTTGAGGAAGAAGAGTAGAAGGGGGAATATCCACAGCAGAAGAAACCAGGTCGATCTGTTTGTTTAAGATCTTCTCGACATGGCTTTTGAACTTTGAGCGCGATCCCTGAATGGCTAATTTCGTTTCTAACCATTCAGAGAGACCAAACTTTTCTAAGGTAGCAGCATATAAGGTTTGCTTGGTTTTGTCTTCTCTGTAGACATCCACTTCAACAACAGGAACGTCTGCGTATAGTCTTCCTATGATGTTTACTTTGATTATTTTGGATGGTCTAGATCGATAGGTCAGCATTTGTTTAGCCCATTCCAAAGTCGTATCAGAGACCTTAGTCTTTTCTCTCATCTTTAATTTAATGCAACTTTAATTTATGTTCTTCATCTTAATCATATTCTTGTTCTTATTTTTTATGAGTTGTTGCAGCATTGATGCACTAACTTTTGTCTTTAATTCTTGCACTTTAATTTCTTTTAATTTAAATACTTCTCATTTATATTTATGTCTTTAATTTCTGTAATTTACATTTGTTGTCATTTAATTTCTAGTACGGGTATCTAGTTTCATAGCTTGGGTGTGAGATAAAAGGGTGAAGTTTTAAATACAAAGAAGGGTGGAACTTGTTTCTCAATAATGATGTTCCACCATTTCATCTAAGTTTTATAAAACCAAAATACTCCTTGACGTTTTGATCACTTTGAAAGTGTGAAAGTGCCATGGACTCTGGCATGAGCCATCGATATGCACGTCAATTCGGATGACAAAGGAAGGTATACTTGGAAGAGTTGCTAACAAAGGCATTTGTTACCTCTGTAGTGGATCCAGGAATGGACCACTTAGAACTCGTGAACTTAAATGATATGGGAATCAGTTTGGAAGAGTGATTTTTAACAAAAGAATTTGTTAATCCATATACTTGGAAGGCTTCATTGGTTACTATTGATGGTACGGATGCAATCACATGAATGTGTTGTTTGAAACCCAGATTCAATAGCATAATGATGAGAGTTCGGAAGAACCTCCCGAAAAGTAGATGGTGAAACTAATTATTGTGGGACAATGCTGCAGCAATGCTACAACATTGGTCTGCTGGAAGTTGTATTTAGGATTCACCCCAAACATCTTGCACCCTTGCTTTCTTTATTATTTGTTCAATATAATCTGTGATAACTCCAAACAAATCAATATCTTCTAATTCGTCTTCTGAAATTATCTCTTTACTTAAACTCTTATTGCACTTTTACTCCAATCTCTGTGGGATGACACATGGTTCTCACCACTTTATTACTTGATTGACAACATTAGATCTCATTTTATACTTGCTTTGAGGTTTAATTATCACAAGTCTAAATGTATTCCAAGCACTGCCAAGTTTTTGGCGCCGTTGCCGGGGATTGGCACGCTAAAAGTCTATAAAAGTATTTTTAAAGATTTGATTTTTCTAACACCGTCCGAATCATGCTATTGTTGTGGTGTATTCCAAGAATCCAACGGGGGGAATTTTTCGAGTTAGATCCTGACATAGAAAGAACCTTTCATCATAGAAGGAGGATACAGAGACCTTTAAATTCAATGAATCCTCCCGATATGGATGTACCTCCGGGTTTCGAGCATAGACCACCAAGACCACCCGTCTTAGAAATAATCCACCACCTCTAGTGAACCAAATGAGACCACCAATCTTAGAAAATCCTAGAGCACCTCTGAATTTTGGAAACCCACCAATTTTTGGAAATCCACCAGTTCACGTTTTTCCAGAACAAATAATTGATAATGAAAATGATGATGAAGAATCTCATGGTAACAATGACCAAAATGAACCTCTTAACATCATTGATCTTGCAAATTCAAAAAATGGGTGAAGCATAGACTATGCAATTCCTAACTTTGAGCAATTAAATTCAGTAATTGTAAAGCCTCATATGGACACAACACATTTTGAACCAAAACCCATCATGTTTCATATGTTGCAAGCCAATGGTCAATTTGCTGGATTACCATCGGAAGATCCACACTCACATTTAAAATATTTTAAAGAGATTGTTGGTCCCGAAGGGTTATACAAGTTTGTAGAAGGGGGGGGGGGTTGAATACAAACACATGATTTTTACTTATCTAAATTGTTTATTGATAAATCAAGACAATTTACAACTTGTTGCGGAACAAGATTAAGGATTAACCTAATCTAAACAAGTTAAGAACACTAAGTTTCTTGCACTAGAAGGAGATAAGGAAATTACTAATAATAACCTAACACACAGATAGAAAGAAGAAGATGGTCCGAGCACTCTACATTTCTTAAGTAGGGTTCTTCTTATATACTGCATGCATTTAATGCATGGCAGTATTGCTTTACACGTGGCAGCAACTGAGTGGTTGCATGTCATTGACCTTTGTAGACAACCTTAGTAGCTGCATGGTGCACAGTGTAGAATCAGAGTTGTTGTACGATCATAGACAAAAAAGGATGTCCGTTCTGACATTTCGTACGGAGACGTGCAAGGGAGGTAAGACAATAGTACTTTGTAAGGAGACTTCATGATCAGCTTTCGTTGAAACAGTTCTTTATCAGCGAATGATAAAGTTCAGCGATTGCTGAAGTCTTCTACCTGATACTTCACGTTGAGTGGACAAATCTTGGCTTCGTTGATATCCGCATCAGTTCATTAGTAGACTTGTCGTTGGTTCTTGAGCTTGATCTTCGACTTCAGCGTAGAACATATGTTGACGTAAAACTTGTCTTCAGGGATCATAAGTAAACAACTAACTTACCAGCGATCATCTCATAGACTTAACAGGCTCAGAGCTACTCGATGAACAGAGTTCGCTGACTATTTAACTTTAAAGAGCGAGAGTTACTATCAGCGGTACTGAAACAGTCTTAGTGCTTATCAACGATAGTGAAACTCTAATACATATTGATTAAGAGAGGGTCATTATCAAATCACTGAGGGTTTGGATCAACAATCTCCCCCTATTTGATTATGACATAGCAACAGAGAAAATTGCTAATTAATGAAAACATGAGGATAAAAAGAACTCATAAAATATTTGTCCCTTTTACTGTTTTCTGGGATCTTTTCAGTACTGATGGAGTAAAGTGCATTCGCTGAAATTTTTCTTTAAACTTCGTAAATGATACAGAGGGAAGTGTAAAAATCACAAGTACATCAAATAAAATTACGAGTACAAAAGATGTAGACAGATAAAGATAGAAAGAATTACAAGGCGATCCTATCCGTCAAAAGGTTCTTCCTTGATGAGAAGTTCATCGAGGGTCTTTGATGTGGGAATCATCAAGTCATGGACCGTTACACCTTGATCCTTTTTGTTCTTTGCTTCTTTAAAGATCAGGGGCTTGAGGTGACGTGCCTGAATGTCGCGTCTGACATCACATCAGTATATGATGGGAGTGATTGGAAGCTCAGATATGCGTTGAAAGTGTTGTCGTCCATAGCAGTCTAGAAAGAAGATGCCATAGGTTTCACTTAAGACTTTTCTAGGGATGAAAGTTTCACCAGGAGGCAGGGAGGTGTCAAGTACTGAGAGGTCAGGGTCACGACCAAGTACTTCTTCGCATGAGAAACCTATACCTGTTTCATTCCGTATAGGAGGATCTGAGTCTGAGGTTTTCTTTTTCTTTGCAGAGGCCCTTCTTTGTTGAGATAGAAGAAGAGTGGAAGGAGGAATATCCACAGCAGAAGAAACCAAGTCGATCTGAGAATTTAAAATTTTCTCGACATGGCTCTTGAACTTTGAGCGAGATCGCTGAATGGCTAATTTCACTTCCAACCATTCAGAGAAACCAAATTTCTCTAATGTAGCAGCGTAAAAGGTTTGCTTGGTCTTTTCTTCCTTGAATACATCAACTTGAACAACAGGAACGTCTATGAACAGTTTTCCTCTGATATTTACCTTGATGATTTTGGATGGTCGAGATCGATAGTTCAGCATTTCTTTACACCATTCCAAAGTCGAATTAGATACCTTAGTCTTTTCTTCAACGATCCTTTGGGCATCATCCCATAGCTGACGTTGGACATCAATGGGAGTTCTTTTCAGCGCGGGGTCTTTCACCGATTGTTGGACAAGCTGGATGGCGAGAGCCTTATCTTTTTCTTCAGCTTCCATCTTTTCGGCGAGTAATCTTTCAGCTCTTAAATGATCCTCGTATTCTTTCCTTGATATCCTGAACTTTGTGGGAACAGGGATTTTGTCACGAGGAAGAATGATTCGCTGATCTTCAAGATGTTTGATCATTGCATCTCTCTTTTCTTGATCCTCTTCACTTAGCTTTTGAGGGGCCAAGGAAGGTCTGTTTTTGTGAGAAAGCAGCTGTTCTTCAGGTTCATCAGTCTCAGTGGTTAAATCCAAGACTGGGATTATTGGTGTAGTTGTAGTAGCTTCAGCGGGATCCTCAAACAAGGGAGAGGACTAGCTGAAACACAGCGATCATTTAAGTAAGAAAAGTTGAGAAGAAAGAGAAAAGAATAGGGTTAAGTGTATAGAGGTTTTATGGAGAGGATGATTGATATTGAGAAGGGATAGAGGAGGGATGCAGTATAAGGGAATAGAAGATATTGTACCTGACAAGCTGGCTTAATCTAAAGGATAGCCAGATTGCCTTCTGCAGCGAGGCCTTTGTTTTTGCCTTGATCAGCTTCAGATGTTGCAGGCTTTGTCTTCTCCCCTGATGGTTCATTTATTGAAATCCCTTTCTCAGGGGCCTTCTTGGGCTCAACGAAAAAGAAGTCATCATCATCATCGTCATCATCATCATCTTTAGGGGATGATGATGGTTCTTCAACATCGATATCGATGGGTTCTTCGTCTTCAGCTTCTTCTTCTTCTTCTTCAGACTCGACCTCATCAGCGTAAGGTACGGTCACATCAGCAACGGCTTCTTTGTGTTCCTCTTTGAGTTGCTCCCCCTCAGATATAGAGGGAGGTTTCTCGGTTCCCTCGGGGTTTTCAACTCCCTGAGGTCGTGAAGTAGAAGCATCAGTTTCATTTTTCTTCTCCCCCTCATCATTATGGGGAAGGTCTTCAGCTCTCTTCTCCCCCTCTTCCACATTATGAGGAGGGGAGGCAAGAGGAATATCAGCAACACCAGCAGCATCAGTAGTGTGAGGATCACTGTCTTCTTGGCCAGTGAGTCCCATACAAAGTTCAACCGCTTCTAATCTGTCGTCGAGGCCAGATATAGCAGGGGCGAGTTTTCGAAGATTTCTTCTATCGGCCTGAGTAAAGTGAGACTTTGGAATATCCAGGCGATTGAGTATCTGCTAAAGTAGATCTTTGACCGTCGTAACCTCATCCTTAAGAGTACCAACCTCTGTCTTCAATGATGTGACTTCATTGGACAGAGTGGTGAAGTTTTTTGCGAGGGTGGTGTTGGTGAGGTTGAGATTGTTGACGTTTGAGGAAGTTTCAGCGAGGGTGGTAGCAAAAGTTGCAATGTTGTCATCCACCTTCTCTATATCAGCTTTGGAGGCTTCCGTGTCAACAAACTCGGTCAGCTTCTTGAGGTTCTCTCCAGCGTCTGTAACCGCTGAAGAGTTGGTGGAGAGAATGGTGTTGTATGATTCCATCTTTGTTTCCAGGGCCTTTAGGGAGGTGTTGATATCTCCCAAATTAGGACCTGAAATAGTTATTAACTTATGAACAGAGGAAAGCTCAGAAGTTTGGGGTTGAGAGAGAGAAGTGTTTGGGATAATGTGTATACCTGTAGGCGTGTTGGCGAAGTTGTCGAAGCCTCATAACCCTGAGAAGGTTTCATAGTCGTCTTCAATAGTTCCCTGACGACTGGAAGTACCTGCAGGTCCTGTGTTTTGTTCTATCATCCTCTGAAGATGATCAGCAGTAGTGTCGCTGAGGAAGATGTTTGTTGAGGAGAATAGGGGAAGAGATTGAGTGACCAAAGGAGAGTTGGGAGGAATGATGGTTGAGAAAGTGGGTTGGGTGCGGGGTTCAGCGTTGGGTTCGCTGAAAATCACTTCAGTCTCTAGAGAGGCTGAAGGAGGTGGGTTCAGTTCCAAGTTTATAACTTCAGCGTTTAGAGACGCTGAAGCTGGGATGGAAGGGGTGGCTTGTTCATCTGTGGCAGAGCGTACCTCTGAACTATCCATCAGCTCTTCAAGACGAGTTGTGGAGTCTTCAGCATGTGAATGCTGGGGGGGGGGGGGTTGCTCCTTGGTTTTCTTGATTCTTTTGGAACCAAGTTGGGAAGTAGATTGTTTCCTTTTTCGAGACGGAGTAGAGGGTGAAGCTTGGGTATCAGCGGTGGGGATTTCCACTGAATGAGCCACAGAAGTAGAAGAAGGAGGATTAAGAATAGATAAAAGAGTAGTAAGACGTACCTCGTTTGCCAGCGGCTTGAAGTCGAGCACCTTAGGGCTAACCTGAGAGAGTCTCAGATCAACCTCTTTTGGGTATTTGTCCCCAAGTCCTTGTTGAAAGATGGCGCTGATGAATCTGGGATATGGAACCCATGAAGGTCTATCAGCCATATCTACTCTGAACGCAAGATCGTCATAGATGATCGAGGCCCAGTCAACATGTAGACCTTTCAGCAATGCATAGCCCATTGCTTGCTGAGGTTGAGCAGCTTGATCAGAGGAGCCACTCTTCGTTGTCATGCATCTTATCAGGTGTGCGAAGATGAAGTTCATCTCGCTTGGCATTTTGGACTTCTTGATGAGGGTCAGTTTCTTCTCAATCTCCTTGTCCCTCCCCGTGTCCCATGCGTAACCCATTGCATCAAAGAATGCAGTGATTGCTTCCCTATCAGCATGTTTTTTGTGGTTAGGCAGAGGAACGAAGGGTTTTTCTTTGGTGGCGGTGGGTAGGCTGAGTGCTTTCCTTATAATGGCAGGGTTGATTTTGGTTGTGCCAAATTTGGTGTCACAGAGAATGACATCAAGGAGTTTCTCAGGGTCCTTTGAAGAAGGAACCTGAGTGTGTCTAGCAGTATACCAGAACTGAGATAGAAGAAATTTATGGGCAGGGGGTACGAAGGTTATGGCTTTGAATAGGCAGCAGGTTTGGAGAAAATTCACAGCATCATCCATATGTTTGACTTGCTTCTTCGGAAAAAAATCGAAAAGCGCATAGAGATTGTTGGATTTTGAGAAGTCTACTTTCTCAATCGTGAACTTGACTTGATGAGCCTTGGGAAGATTCAGTTTCTCCGTAGCAGGAGATTTCTCAGCGATATGAGCAGCAGTAGAAGATGCCATTTCTGTTTATCATATCAACCATGAATCATAGAAAAAAATATAGTCTTAATGTGGAATGATTTTCCAATAAGATGTTTTCGAATTTTGTCCATTTCATTCAGACAGAAATGTGTTAATGAAGATTAGGGTTTTCTTGTTTTGAAAAAGAAATGAAAACCAGTAAAAGTCTTGTTTTCCATTTTCCTTTAGATAAGGATTCTGGGAAAAACGAATGAAGAACAAGTTTTAGATTTTGAGTTTTAAACTTGAAGAACAACCATGAAAAGGTTGTGTTCATAAAACCATGAAAGAAATGATTTCATTTTAGAAAGGTTTCTTTTGTTTGATCTGTTAAAAGCAACAAGAAGATCAGAAACAAGTTAAAAACATGTAAATAATGAGAATATTAACCTGGTTGTCGAAGAAGAAGATGAACAGTTTTCTGGAAAAACTCGAGTTCAATAAGCAACAGTAAATCTTTTCTTTCTTGGGGAAGAAGTTCGCATAAAGGAAAAATATAAACTCGAAATAGTTTATGTAGTGAGATTAGAGAGAGAGAGAAACTAGAGCGGGAAAGTTTTTCATCATGACACGGACACATGTTTGCATTTGATTGGATGGTAAACAAAACGTGCAAACGTGTGTCAAAAAAAGAACGTGCCAGGGTTTATCCGTTGTGATGATGTCACAAACGTCCTTTCATATTTTAGGATGTCTCTGAGGTTTTGAAAGCTCAAGGATTATTTTGAAAAACATGAATCGCTGAATAGAAATATCAGTGTTAGTTTAAGAAATTTCAAAGTATCGCTGTTAAGGAAGAGATATTCAGCGATGTGATTTGTTTCGAAATCTTGCATTTACATGTGAATGTCAGCGAGTAAAGAGAGACATACCTTGATATCAGTGAATCAACTTTGTTCAGAGAGAAGATGATAGAATGGGTTATATAAGTTGGTTTTATCCGATCGCTGATCAAATGTGAACTACTGAAGATTATACTCTTCAAAGATCAGCTAACTGATAATCAGTTGGGATAAAGTGAAGTTCTATATCACCATTCATCACATGATCTTTGATAAAATGATACCTGATTTCGATATGTTTGGTCTTTGAGTGTAGAGCTGGATTGTTGGATATAGCGATGGCACTTGTGCTGTCGCAATAGATTGGAATTTTCGAGAGCTGAAGGTCATAGTCTAGTAGTTGATTTCTCACCCACAAGACCTGAGAACAACAGCTTCCAGCAGCTACATACTCAGCTTCAGCAGTTGAGGTGGACACTGAGTTTTGCTTTTTCCTTGTCCAACTCACCAGCTTTCCACCCAGGAGCTGACAGCCTCCTGTGGTGCTTTTCCTATCCAATTTGCAACCTGCAAAATCACTATCTGAATAGGTGATTAGATCAAACCCTGAATCTTTGGGATACCAAAGACCTAGGTTCATAGTACCCTTAAGGTAACGAAAGATTCGCTTTACAGCGATCATATGAGATTCCTTAGGTTCAACTTGATATGCACACAAACAGGTTGCATACATAATATCAGGTCGGCTAGCTGTAAGATACAAGAGAGAGCCGATCATCCCACGGTACAGCGTGACATTAACATGTATTCCATTTGAATCTTTGTTTAGTGTCAGCGGTGGTGCCATAGGGGTTTTCATAGCTGAACTCTGAGTTAAATCGAATTTCTTCAGCATATCTTTAACATACTTTCCCTGATTAATGAAAGTTCCTTTTTCATTCTGTTTTATCTGAAGACCAAGGAAATATGTTAGCTCACCCATCATACTCATTTTATACTCTTCTTTCATTCTATCAGCGAAACGAGTAAAAAGGTCAGGGTTAGCAGAACCAAATATAATGTCATCAACATATATCTGAACAAGAATGATATGACCTTTCACTATTCTGAAAAATAGAGTTTTGTCGATTTTACCTCGCTCAAAATTTTCAATTAGGACATAAGAGGATCGAGTGTCATACCATGCACGTGGAGCTTGCTTTAAGCCATAAAGTGCCTTATCCAGTTTATAAACATAACCTGGATGCTTAGGATCTGAGAATCTTGGAGGTTGTTCCACATAGACATCTTCATTCAGCTTTCCATTGAGAAATGCTGACTTAACATCCATTTGATATACTTTGAAGTCTTTGTGTACAACATAAGCTAATAATAGACGAATAGATTCTAGTCTTGCTACTGGAGCAAATGTTTCGTCGTAGTCTATACCTTCCTCTTGTCTGTATCCCTGAGCAATAAGTCGAGCCTTGTTGCGGGTTATAGTTCCATGTTCGTCCAACTTGTTTCGATAGACCCATTTAGTGCCTATCACTGTCTTGTCAATTGGTCTTTGAACAAGATTCCAAACTTTGTTTCTTTCGAATTCAGTCAACTCTTCTTGCATAGCGCTGACCCAGTTTGGATCTTTGAGGTGTAACAACCCGGTTCCCAAACATACAACAAATAACATATATTTCATAACATCGTTACATAATCCAAAAGATTCATAATATAACAAGTAAGGTCCCTTAGTCTTTACATCCAGAATAAGGTATTTCGTTACAAACTTTTTGCTAATTACATATATGATATCTAGTTATGAAATTAGAACAGCAAAACACGTCTTAGTCTTCATAACATAAGTCTTCACAAAAGCTAGCCACGTACTATCCTTGTCATTTGCTTTTACCTGATCCACGCCCTGGAATACATATTTTTAAAACAAAAATGAGGGTTAGACCTAGCGGTCTAAGTGATAAAATCCCTGTTAGTTTTAAAACCATTTGCACAACCATAATATACATAACACAAATACAAATACCAGTTATGACTCATGCATCATATACTTTCCTCTCTCATTCTCTTGGCCATATTAATTGGTTGCAAGCCAACTAATAAATTAACTCTGCTGTACGACAATTACAGCCAACACCGTTGTACGAATATTACAGCCAACATCACCGGTCCTAAGCCCGGCCAACGTATTCTCGTATAGTGTAATGCTCATGTAAATACAATATCTCAATATATTATATTTCAAACATAAACACATAATCACACTATCTATCACATTCCCAATCCACACATATATGTATTCCAGTTTAAAAACGTTTTGAAGTAAAACTCACCTGTTTGCTTATCAAAAACTCTTTCCAGTCTTTTCCACAAGATTCAGCTTTCACTCCAAATTCACAGTATCTGAAACAATTAGATACAAGTATCTTTTTACCAAATAGAACACATAAGACTTACTAAAGCTAAAGGCTCTAGATAACTCTATCCTCAAATGTTACCCCCAAACTCTGAACTTAAGTCGAGTCCACAGTATATTCAATCCTCATTCTTTCCCTATCCAAGAGTCAACAAAACACAGGCTACTGGATACTCAAAAGTATCTGAATTCTCAAAAATGACCAAACAGCTCAAGTATCCGGACAACACAAAAACAATTCGGACAACAGATCTTTCCGGACAGCATGACCAATCCGGACAGCATAACCTTTCCGGACTACCTAAACAATCCGGACAACATCCGGACACCAAAGCAATCCGGACACTATCCGGTATCTCAATTTAACCGGAAACTTAAAGAAAAGGGTACTTACCGGATACAAGATCGTCCGGACATCTGTAAGAATAAACTACCGGACACCATCAACAAAACTACCCGGACACATTCATATTGTGTCCGGAAACCTCCGTCGGTTTACCAATTTTTCACCCAGATTCGACTGAAATCATTACTAGACATGAAATCAACTATTCTACACCGATAGGAACCATCTAATAGCAATTACAAACATAAATTACAAAGCAACATACCTTAATTTCACTTCCAAATGCACCAACTTGAATCCCTAGCTTTATATTTCTTCTCTCTCTCTTTGTCTCAAAAACACACACTTACACACACTGAATTTTCTGCTTAATGATAATATCTGAAGCTTAAGAGATATTATCAACCCATTTTTACCATTTAGTCCTTGAACTATTCATTAATGACCAAAATACCTTTAACTTATACATTTACCCAAACTTACCCTAAACATCCAACTTTAAAGTTAACTTTATTTAACGGAAAGGGAATTTAACTAACGAACTTACCCGGGGTATTACATCATTTCCCACTCAAAAGAATTCCGTCCCGGAATTTAGTTAAGCAAAAAGGTACGGGTACTTAGTTCTCATTTCAGATTCTGATTCCCAAGTAGCATCCTGGTCCCTATGGTGTCTCCAATGTACTTTTACTTGCTTGATTATTTTGTTCCGCAACACTTTAACTTTGTGGTCAACTATAGCTTCAGGTTCCTCCACATAATTCAACTTTTCATCAACTTGTATATCCGGTAGAGATACGGCATGATCCGATGTAACCAAACACTTCCGAAAATTCGATACATGAAAGGCGTTGTGTGTACGGTTTAATTCTGGCGGAAGATCCAACCTATAGGCTACTTCACCAATTCTTTCTGTGATTGCAAATGGTCCAATGTACCTCAGACTGAGTTTACCTTGCTTCCCAAATGGGATGACTCCCTTCCAAGGTGAGACTTTCAGCATTACAAAATCTCCATCTTGAAACTCTAGCTGTTTCCGGCATCTGTCAGCATAACTTTTCTGTCTGTCTTGAGCCACTTTCAATCGTTCCCGAATCTGAGTAATCTTATCCGCGGTTAACTGAACTATATCTGGCCCCGCTAACTGTTTTTCTCCCACTTCATTCCAACATAGAGGCGTTCGACATTTACTACCATACAGAACTTCAAACGGTGCCGCTTGTATGCTGGAATGATAACTGTTGTTGTAGGCAAATTCGATCAACGACAAATGCTTATCCCACGATCCCCCAAAATCAACAATGCAGGCCCGTAGCATATCTTCTAATGACTGGATTGTTCGTTCACTCTGACCATCGGTTTGAGGATGATATGCTATACTTAGTTTTATTTGCGTTCCCATTTCCTTTTGAAAACTCCTCCAGAATCTTGAAGTAAAACGGCTATCCCGATCAGAAATAATCGAAATTGGAATTCCATGTCGAGTTACTATTTCGTCGATATACAACTTAGCTAACTTTTCCAACGAATAAGTTTCTTTTATCGGCAGGAAGTGAGCAGACTTCGTCAATCTGTCAACAATTACCCAAATGGCATCAAATCCCTTCGGAGTCCTTGCTAGCTTCGTGATGAAATCCGTAGTAATTTGATCCCATTTCCACATAGGTATTTCTAACTGTTGCAACTGACCAAACGGCTTTTGATGTTCAATCTTTACCTTCTTACAAGTAGTACAACCTTCCACATGCTGAGCAATGCCTCTTTTTATTCCCGGCCACCAATAAAATTGTTTTAAATCTTTATACATCTTATTCGTACCGGGATGAATAGAGAAACGGGATTGATGAGCTTCTTGTAGTACCCGATCACGTAAACCACCCAAATGAGGCACCCAAATTCTGTTTCCCAGACACAATAACCCACGATCATCTTTTACGAGCAATGCTGATATACCCACTAACCGTTCCGGTTTCAAATGTTCTTCTTGAAAAGCTTCCACTTGACACTTCTTCAATTCGTCGAAGATGTTAGGTAGAAGTTTAGCTCTTAGTGCAATGGCTTTTATTGTTCCACTCCTTTCTTGACGACCCAGTGCATCAGCTACCACATTCGCCTTTCCCGGATGATCAAGAATTTCACAGTCGTAATCGTTCACCAGTTCTAGCCATCTTCTTTGCATCATATTTAATTCCCGCTAATCGAAAAGATGTTGAAGACTCTTATGATTAGTAAAAATTTGACATTTAGAACCGTAGAGATAGTGTCTCCAAGTCTTTAGCGCGAATACAACTACTGCAAGTTCCATGTGGTGTGTAGGATACTGCCGTTCATGATCCTTTAGTTGACGAGAAGCATAAGCGATAACCTTCCCACGCTGCATTAATACACAACCCAATCCCAGTTTGGAAGCATCACTGTAAACAACAAAATCATCAGAACCTTCAGGTAATGCTAGTATCGGCGCGCTACAGAGTTTCTCTTTCAATATTCGGAATGCTTCATCCTGTTCTGCCTTCCATTCGAACTTTAGATCTTTCGGGTCAGCTTAGTGAGAGGCGTAGCGATACGAGAAAAATATTTTATAAACTTTCAGTAATACCCGGCTAAACCCAGAAAACTACGTACTTCGGTTGGCGTTCTTGGCGGTTCCCACTTTTCAATCGCTTCCACTTTCATCGGATCAACTTGAATGCCTTTCTCAGAAACTACATGCCCCAGAAACTAAACTTCTCGCAGCCAGAATTCATATTTAGAGAACTTAGCGTATAACTATTCCTTCTTTAACAATTCCAGAATTAAACGAAGATGTTGTGCGCGCTCTTCTTTGGATTGGGAGTAGATAAGGATATCATCGATAAATACAATAACAAATCTATCGAGATATGGCTTACATACCCGATTCATTAGATCCATAAAAGCAGCTGGAGCGTTCGTCAGTCCAAATGGCATCACCAGAAATTCATAGTGACCGTACCTCGTGCGAAAAGCAGTTTTCAGAACGTCTTCTTCTTTAACCTTCAGCTGATGATAACCAGATCTTAGATCAATCTTGGAGAAATAACAAGCTCCAACTAATTGATCGAAGAGATCATCAATTCTGGGAAGCGAATACTTGTTCTTGATCGTGCGCTTATTCAGTTCCCGGTAATCAATACACATTCTCATCGAACCATCCTTCTTTTTCACAAACAGGACTGGTGCACCCCATGACGAAGAACTGGGTCTGATGAAGCCCTTGTCGGATAAGTCTGGTAGTTGTGTCATCATTTCTTTCATCTCTGGAGGTGCCAGACGATATGGTGCACGGGCTATCGGAGCGGCTCCAGGAATCAGATCTATACCAAACTCTACGTGTCTAACGGGAGGAAGACTATTCAAGTCTTCGGGGAAAACTTCTGAAAATTCACGGACAACAGGAATATCTTCCAACTTATTCTTTTCTAGATTAATATCTATCACATAATCTAAGTAACTCGGGCAACCTTTGCTGACACACTTACGAGCTTTTAACATAGATATAAGGCAAGATTGATGATTTCTACGGTCACCATAAATCACTACCGGTCCCCTCTCAGGCAAGACAACATTTATCAACTACTTATCACAAACTATGCTAGCCTGATTCTCGCCTAACCAATCCATTCCCACTACCACATCAAACTCGATCAAAGCTATAGGAAATAGTTGAATAGGTACTCCACACCCCTCAATATTTATCACACAACTATCAAATACCTCTTTAACCGATACTTGATTATCATTTGCAGTATCTACCATTAAAGCATGATCTAACACTTTAGGCTTTAAATGCATATAAGCAGCAAATGAAGGCGACACAAATGATCGGTTTGCACCGGAGTCAAATAACACTTTAGCACGTGTAGAGTTTATCAAAAATGTACCTGTCACCACATCAGGAGTTTCCTCCGCTTCTTGCGATGTCATCTGAAATGCACGGCCCCTTGCTCTTGGTTGCTCTGGCCTTTGTACTACTGGTGTAACACCCGCTTGTTTCCCTGATGTACCCCCTTGATGTACTCTTCCCCTCGGACAATCAGACTGAATGTGATCCGGAGAATTACATAAGAAACAAAACCGCGTTACTCGACAGTCTTTAGCAACATGTCCGGTTTTCCCACACCTATAACAAACCCGAGGATCCACCTGACAATTTCCTTGGTGGATACGATTGCATTTCAGACAGGGTCTTTCCGCTGGTCGGAAAGGTGGACGGTTATCAAACCTCTGAAATCTGGATTTCTTTGGATCATACTGTGGTCCTTCCCACTTTCTTTTTCCCATACCTTTATCACTAGCGTTTCTCCCTTTATCCTGTTCCATAGTTTCCGCGGCGTCTACTGCGACTGAGAAAGTTTCTGGTCCTTTAGCAATCACCAGACTTCTGACTTCTGAATTCAACCCAAAGATAAACATTTCAATCTTCATTGCCTCCGTGGCAACGTAGTATTCCGCAAAACGAGACTTTTCCAGAAACGAGCGGTGTAGTCCCGAACTGATAAATTCCCTTGCTGCAAGTTCATAAACTCCCCTTCCAATTTTTTAACTGCTGCTTGGGGACAAAACTGTTTCCTGAAAGCTATAACGAACTCTTCCTAAGAGAAAGTAGAATATATGTCAGATCCTCCAGAAGAAATAAAAGCTTCTCACCAGTATAGAGCATCTGCCTTCAACATTGTTGTTCTGTATAGCACTCTAACTTCATCACCACACTTACTGGTCTTGAAGATAGCTTCTATCTCCTTCAGCCACCTCATAGCTTTCACTAGGTCTCTATCTCCTGAGTAAGTCGAAGGTTTGCAACTTAGGAACATTTTATAATCACACTTTCTTGGTACCGGTATCACAGTCCGTGAAATGGGCATTTCACCTTCCAGACCAGGATCTGGTATTTCTGTTTCAGTATCACGAGTTCGGTTGAACATAGCTTGGATATTCGCTTGTAATCTTCCCATTTCAGCCGCCAAGTCGTCTCTTGTAACAAATTCTGCACCTCGTTGTTGAACTCTGCCGCCTGTTCTGCCTCTACCTCTTTCTCCCCCTTTTCCCCTTGTCCCAACTATTGGATTCGTCCTATTAGGATTTCCTCCTCCCTCCCGATTCGTTTGTCTAGTACCACTTGCCATTCTGTAGATTCAAACAAGATTAAAATACACATAAGCACATACCCCATATAACAAGGTATTCCAGTTCAAACATGTACCTGTAAGATCACAATTACACTGGCCAGGTGTAATCTGAAATTACCTTACATGATGTTCCTTCTACCTTTTTATATTTAACATCCCAAGGTTCTACAATAATAGGGACATCCTACTTCACATGCAGTTTAAGTCTAGGTACAGATATGAATACCTAAATCCCTTAAACTAGGGCTCTGATACCATCTGTAACAACCCGGTTCCCAAACATACAACAAATAACATATATTTCATAACATCGTTACATAACCCAAAAGATTCATAATATAACAAGTAAGGTCCCTTAGTCTTTACATCCAGAATAAGGTATTTCGTTACAAACTTTTTGTAATTACATACATGATATCTAGTTATGAAATTAGAACAGCAAAACACGTCTTAGTCTTCATAACATAAGTCTTCACAAAAGCTAGCCACGTACTATCCTTGTCATTTGCTTTTACCTGATCCACGCCCTGGAATACATATTTTTAAAACAAAAATGAGAGTTAGACCTAGCGGTCTAAGTGAGAAAATCCTTGTTAGTTTTAAAACCATTTGCACAACCATCATATACATAACACAAATACAAATACCAGTTATGACTCATGCATCATATACTTTCATCTCTCATTCTCTTGGCCATATTAAATGGTTGCAAGCCAACTAATAAATTAACTCCGTTGTACAAATATTACAGCCAACACCACCGGTCCTAAGCCCGGCCAACGTATTCTCGTATAGTGTAATGCTCATGTAAATACAATATCTCAATATATTATATTTCAAACATAAACACATAATCACACTATCTATCACATTTCCAATCCACACATATATGTATTCCAGTTTAAAAACGTTTTGAAGTAAAACTCACCTGTTTGCTTATCAAAAACTCTTTGCAGTCTTTTCCACAAGATTCAGCTTTCACTCCAAATTCACATTATCTGAAACAATTAGATACAAGTATCTTTTTACCAAATAGAACACATAAGACTTACAAAAGCTAAAGGATCTAGATAACTCAATCCTCAAATGTTACCCCCAAACTCTGAACTTAAGTCGAGTCCACAGTATATTCAATCCTCATTCTTTCCCTATCCAAGAGTCAACAAAACACAGGCTACTGGATACTCAAAAGTATATGAATTCTCAAAAATGACCAAACAGCTCAAGTATCCGGACAACACAAAAACAATTCGGACAGCAGATCTTTCCGGACAGCATGACCAATCCGGACAGTATAACCTTTCCGGACTACCTAAACAATCCGGACAACATCCGGACACCAAAGCAATCCGGACACTATCCGGTATCTCAATTTAACCGGAAACTTAAAGAAAAGGGTACTTACCAGATACAAGATCGTCCGGACACCTGTAAGAATAAACTACCGAACACCATCAACAAAACTACCCAGACACATTCATATGGTGTCCGGAAACCTCTGTCGGTTTACCCATTTTTCACCCAGATTCGACTGAAATCATTACTAGACATGAAATCACCTATTCTACACCGATAGGAACCATCTAATAGCAATTACAAACATAAATTACAAAGCAACATACCTCAATTTCACTTCCAAATGCACCAATTTGAATCCCTAGCTTTATATTTCTTCTCTCTCTCTCTTTGTCTAAAAAACACACACTTACACACACTGAATTTTCTGCTTAATGATAATATCTGAAGCTTAAGAGATATTATCAACCCATTTTTACCATTTAGTCCTTGAACTATTCATTAATGACCAAAATACCTTTAACTTATACATTTATCCAAACGTACCCTAAACATCCAACTTTAAAGTTAACTTTTTTTAACGGAAAGGGAATTTAACTAACGAACTTACCCGGGGTATTACATGAGGGCATCATCTATTTTCTTTGGTTCAATCAGAGAAATAAAGTTAACAAATAAACAAATATTACCTGCACTTCATCGAGTCTGAACACCAGCGTTTGGATCACCAAGAATTTGATCAATTGGGTGATTTACAGTCCATCGCTGAGCCGGAGCATGAATCACTGACTCAAATTGAACTGAAGGAGCTGAAGATGAGGCTTCAGCAACTTCTGGAATATCAGCCAAGAGAGGAGTAGGTGCAGATGTCATCTCATTCACTGATTACTGAGAAGTAGATGGAATGTCTGAGACATTTGGTTCAGAAGCAGGCATAGTGTTTAAAGGAACAACTGAGACCCATGATGTTTCAGCTTCACTAGTCTGCATGTTTGGGATGATAGTAAGACCATCATCTTCAACGGTATGAGTATGAGGAGTGGGAATATCTTATGAATCGCCAAGATGAGAAAACATCCATTGATTCAGTTCTTCAGTATCAGCAGAAGGTCGGGAATTCGCTGAACGGGATTCGTCAAAGGTGACGTGAATAGTTTCTTCAACAGTTTGTCTTATTCGATTGAAGACTCTGAAGGCTTTGGAGACTGAGGAGTATCCAAGAAAGATTCCATCATCAGCCTTAGGATCAAACTTTCCAAGGGCATCTCTGTTGTTCAGTATGAAACACTGACATCCAAAGATGTGAAGAAAGCTAATTGAAGGCTTTCTCCCATGAAAAAGTTCATAGGCTGTTTTATTAAATCTTTTTACTATCAGCGGCCTATTTTGCGTAAAACAAGCAGTGTTGACAGCTTCTGCCCAAAACTGAGTAGGCAGGTGAGAATCGCTGAGCATTGAACGTGCAACTTCAATAATAGTTCGATTTCTTCTTTTAGCGACTCCATTTTGTTGTGGTGTTCTCACTGAAGAAAAGTTGTGAGAAATACCCTTACTCTCAAAGAAGGAATCAAGAGAACTGTTTTTAAATTCAGTCCCATGATCACTCCTTATTGAGCGAACGGTCAAGTTGTTCAGGACTTCCATTTTTCTGACAAAGGTGATGAGTTCTTCAGGTGTGTCACTCTTAGAACGGAGAAACATTACCCATGTATAGCGAGAGAATTCATCAACTATGACCAGCGTATATTTCTTTCCAGCGATGGATTGTTTGTTAACAGGGCCAAACAAATCCATATGGAGAAGTTGTAGAGGAGATGACACTGAGGAAACTTGCTTAGACTTAAAGCTTGCTTTGGTCTGCTTCCCTTTCTCACACGCTGAACATAAGGACTCTTTGGCGTATGAGTGTTGAGGTAGACCAGTGACTAACTCTTTAGAAGAAAGAGTGTTCAGTGTCTTGAAGTTTATATGAGAGATCCTCTTATGCCATAACCAGTTGACATCAGATGAGATTTTTGAGCAGAAACGGGAGTTCTCAGTGGTTGTTGAGTTCATGTTTATTACATAAACATTTTCCAAACGATAACCGCTGAGAGCTATCTTCCTCTTTTTGTCAGCGACAAAGCAGGATTCCTTGGTAAAAATTACTTTGTTATCCATGTCGCAAAGCTGACTGATGCTTAGAAGATTATGCTTCAGCCCTTCAACATATGCGACTCTTCTGAAGGTTGTTGTACCATTAGAGAGTACACCAAACCCTCGGGTATGTCCTTTTCCATTTCCACCGAAAGTTACAGAGGGACCCTTCTCTTCTTTGTACTCAGTGAGCAGGTTCTTCTTACCAGTCATGTGTCTAGAGCATCCGCTATCGAGATACCAGATACCCTTCTTAACCTGCATTACAAAGGAAGATTAGTTTGTCTTGGGTACCCACTTAACCATGTGTACACACTTGTCAGTGGGGGTAGAAGAGGAAGTGGAAGATTCAGCAGTCTTCGCAACATTTGAAGATTCAGCTTTGTCAGTCTTCACTTTGGTTAATTTCTTAACCTCAGTGGTCTTCTTTGCCTTGGGGCAATAATCTTCACCTTAGCTATCCTTTCAGCTTGGGTGGCTGTGGGGCACTTACTAGCAATATGATTGGTAAGTCCACAATGATAACATTTCCTATAACTAAAAGTAGTTCTAGGACCATTTGCATGCTGAGCTTTTGATTTTGAATTAGAAAGACCAGTACCAAGTAAACTTTTGGTATTTGAAACAGGAGGAACATTCAGTTCTTCGGATGTCTTACCAATAGTATCCACTTTGATTCTAGGAGTGGGTCGCTGAATAGATCCACGCTGAATAAATCCAGGGATCTTATTCTTTGAACTAGAGGGATAAGTCACTGAAGCTTTAGAAGCATTCGGCTTTGGTACAAAGGTACCCTTCTGAGAATTTTGGTTAAAAGCAATAACTTTACCTTTATTTTTAAAGACTGGGGTAGGTTTTGGATAAACAACTTTTTCTTTACCTTTAGAAGTTAAGGTAGAGATTTCCTCAGGAATAGGCGGTTTAGAAGAGGAACACTGAGACAAGAAAGTGTCAGGGATAGAGGATACGAACATTCCAAACTTAAGCATGGAACGGTCGGTGGTTGGTTCTAAAGTGTCAGCTTTGTAACCAAGACCACATTTATCACTCAGGGGAACTGAGACTTAAATATCTCAGTGATCTTTGTTGAAGAGTTATACCATCCATCAACAGTAGTTTTTTCAGCTTTTAATGCAGCGATAGCTTCTTCGCGCTCGATTTTGACTAGCTGATTTAAGTGAACTTGATCTTTAAAATATTCTTCAATTTTAGAAAGATTTTCTATTTGAAGGTGACAGTTTTTAAGCTCTTCAGCGAGATCAAGGTTTTGATTTTCAACAACAGTTTTGCCATTCATGGCTTCATATAAACTTCTAGTCAAGAGATCGATCTTTCGAAGACTATCAGCTACATCAATATTTAAAATATTGGTAAAGAAGGAAGGTGATACCTTAGTAGCAGAGGTTGAAGTAGAGGGAATGTCATAATTTTCGTCCTCATCTTCAAGTTTGGCCATGAGACATAGATTGGCTTCATCATCATCTTCAGAGTCAGATGATTCTTCTTCGTCATAGGCAGCCCAATCATAGTCAGCCATAAGGCCTTTGCCTTTCTTCTTAAAGGTTTTCAGCTTTGAATACCTTTCTTTCATCTTTTTGTATTTTACATCTCTAGTCCTAGGAGTAAAGTTTTTCTTGGGAAAAGATGAGGGTCTAGAGACTTTCTTTGACCTGCACTCGCTAGCAAAATGTCCTATTTTTTCACAGTTATAGCAAGTAGCAGTAGCCTTATCAACAGGGGTTGATGATCTTGGCTTGTCAGTAATAGCAAGAGGTTTGTTCTTCTTGAAATTACTCTTTCTAGCAAATCTCCTGAACTTATTAGCTAGGAATGCCAGAGTTTCATCATCAGATTCTGAAGCGTCAGAATCTGATAAACGTTTAGAGTTAGTTTCCAACTTAGTGACAGTGATCGTAGATCGCTGAGTGGAAGGTAACTCTGAGAGTAAAGCAACAGGGGTGCTTTTGGAATCTTTTACAAGATTCTTCTTAAGATGACTAGATTGCTCATGATTCAGCATCGTGCCATATAAGGTAGAAAGAGTCATGGATCTAAGATCTTTTGACAGCTTGAGACACATTGAATAACTGTCCCAGCTTTCAGGTAAACATTCTAAGAACTTTGTCAGTACTTCAAAGTTAGAATATTCCTTACCAACAGTCTTCAGATCTATTATTAAGCAGTTAAAACGTTGGTGTACTTCAGAGAGAGTTTCATTCTTACCACAAATGAAGCTTCCATACTGTCTTACCAGGTTGATCTTTCGAGAGTCCTGGAATTCAGAAGTACCTTCATACTGAACACAGATTGTGTCCCACATAGCTTTTGAGGTTTTCAGGTTCATGAAGGAATGGTAGACTTCGTCAGGAAGAGCCATGGAGAGTATGGATCTGGCTATGGTATCGATAGCCACTTTCTTCTTATCTTCATCAATCAACATATGAATTTCCTTGGGAATCAGCCTTTCTGGAATAGCAGGTCTATTCTCAGCGGCTGGAACTGCAGGATCAATTCTTATAGGAATATATGGGTCGTTTTCAAGATAGTAAGGCATAGTAGGGTCTACACCTTCTAAGAAGAGAATCATCCTATTTTTCCATAGATTAAAATTATCTCTGGAGAATCTAGGGGGTTTTGCAAGAGAACCATTGTCAATATAATTAGTGTTTGTGTTGGTGGCCATTTTCAGAAATAGCACGGAATAGAAATCTTAGTATAGATCAGATCTGGTTTATGAGATTAAACAAATCCGATCTGATACCACTTGTTGGTCCCGAAGGGTTATACAAGTTTGTAGAAGGGGGGGGGGGGGTTGAATACAAACACACGATTTTTACTTTTCTAAATTGTTTATTGATAAATCAAGACAATTTACAACTTGTTGCGGAACAAGATTAAGGATTAACCTAATCTAAACAAGTTAAGAACACTAAGTTTCTTGCACTAGAAGAAGATAAGGAAATTACGAATAATAACCTAACACACAGATAGAAAGAAGAAGATGGTCCGAGCAGTCTTCATTTCTTAAGTAGGGTTCTTCTTATATACTGCATGCATTTAATGCATGGCAGTATTGCTTTACACGTGGCAGCAGCTGAGTGGTTGCATGTCACTGACTTTTGTAGACAACCTTAGTAGCCGCATGGTGCATAGTGTAGAATCAGAGTCGTTGTACGATCATAGACAAAAAGGGATGTCCGTTCTGACATTTCGTACGGAGACGTGTAAGGGAGGTAAGACAATAGTCCTTTGTAAGGAGACTTCATGATCAACTTTCGTTGAAACAGTTCTTTTATCCGCGAATGATAAAGTTTAGCGATTGCTGAAGTCTTCTACTTGATACTTCACGTTGAGTGGACAAATCTTGGCTTCGCTGATATCCGCATCAGTTCATTAGTAGACTTGTCGCTGGTTCTTGAGCTTGATCTTCGACTTCAGCGTAGAACATATGTTGAAGTGAAACTTGTCTTCAGGGATCATAAGTAAACAACTAACTTATCAGCGATCATCTCATAGAATAAACAGGCTCAGAGCTACTCGATGAATAGAGTTCGCTGACTATTTAACTTTAAAGAGCGAGAGTTACTATCAGCGGTACTGAAACGGACTTAGTGCTTATCAGCGATAGTGAAACACTAATACATATTGTTTACTTACAATTTTCACTAAGTGTTTAAGAGAGGGTCATTATCAAATCACTGAGGGTTTGGATCAACAGAGATCACCAATGTTTTTCTGATTACTAGGGTATCAGGAGGGGCCTTTACTTCCAATACCTACAATACCGGGTATGAAATTCTTGAAAAGATTTCCACAAACAATGGACATTGGGCTGATCCAAGGGCACCAACTCAAAAGATGACTTCTGGAATGCATGATGTAGATGCATATACTGCATTGACAGCTCAGCTTGCTTCTATGACCAACATGCTTAAAAACATGACTACCGGTCAAGAAGCACAACAGACTGTTACTACACCCACTCCAGCAGTCCTCTCTGTGCAATGTGTTTGTTGTAGTGGAGACCACTCTTATGAACATTGTCCTCACAACTCTGAATCAGTTAGCTATGTTCATCACAGAAATGGTCAATATTCCAACAACAACAATGCTAGCTGGAAACAACATCCAAACTTTTCATGGAACAACCCATGTTTAAATCCTACGGAACCCAAGCAACAAGGAAATTCCAATTTTCAATCTCAGCAGCAAGCCAGCAGTTCTCAAATTCACCAAAATCACCAAAATCATCAAAATCAGAATTTTCAAAACAACATACCACCTTTTCAAAACAAGTCCTCTTCACAAGGAGACCCTTCCATGGAAGCAATGTGATTAGAGAGCTACATCTTGAATTATGAAACTTGTTATTACAAACTACATTACATGTCCTATTTATAGTCTACATCACTTGTTACACTGCTTAAGCATAAGCCCATTTACAAAGCCTTTGCTTTAAAAAACTTTCTAATATTAAGGACAACTACAGTGTCCTAACACCATGACATTGGCCAACCAATCAAGATACTTTACTTCTCAAATTTTCCCTGTCTTTAGGAAGTTATTGACTTCTTCGTTGATCACCTTATTTCGTTCCGGGGCGAATTTTTGTCGCTTCTGTTTTATAGGTTTGAACCATGTGTCGACGTTCAACTTGTGGGAAATAACATCAGGATCGATGCCGACCATGTCCCCGTGCGTCCAAGCGAAGCAATCGACATGTTCTTGTAAAAAAGAGATTAATTTATCTTTAATGGGTGGATCAAGCGATGGTCCAACGAAGACAATTCAGTCAGGCTTGTCCTTGTCGAGGACGACTTCTTCCAGGCGATAATCGTCGACGGACTCAGGGACATCATGGACCAGTAATTGCTAGATGTCTTTCTTCGGGTGTTTCATCGTCGTCTTGTAACATTCACGAGAGACCTTTTGCACGCTTTTGATCTCTTGTACTCCCCAGGGCATAGGAAATTTTATCGTTTGGTGATACGTCGAAGGTACAACTTTCATATTGTGGATCCATGGTCGACCCATAATACTATTGTAAGCTGAGGAGCAGTCCATCAGGCTGAACTTGGTCTGCTTGTTGACTCCTTTGGCGTACACAGGAAGTATAATTTCCTTGACGGTGCTAGTCGAGTCTCCATTGAACCCTACCAAGACTACATATGGTCTTGTGATCTCTGTCCTATCAATTCCCGTTGCCTTGATCGTTCTGAGGAATATAACATTTGCCAAAATTCCTCCGTCGACCAATACTCTTTTGGTCGAGCAAATGCCGACCGTTAGTTGGATTATCAATCCGTCTTGATGTTTTTGCCACGACTCCTGGAGATCACCTTGATCGAATGTTAACGACATAGCTTCAAGTTCTAACTCCTGCTGAGATTTTAGCGATCGTGAGACAGGCTGATCGTCAAAACCTCTGCTAGCGTGTCGCTTGGCTACGAAGTAGGTCAGTCCACATACGTCTGATCCTCTAGTTATGCAATTTACAACTTTTGCATCGACTGAGATGGCGGTCGTGCGTTCTATACTTCTGTTGTGTCATTATCGATTAATCCCTTGAGGTGTCCCTTCGGGAAGTGATATGTGAGTTCTTTCCATAAAGCGAGGCAGCCTTCTGTCGTGTGTCCATGATCGTTATGGAAGTCACACCACTTGGGCTTGTCTTTCTTGTCGTCATCTTTGTCACTCTTCTTAGGCCAACGGATATTCGACTCAACGCTCTTCAAAGCCTCGACCAGGTCCTTGGCAGTTCCCTTGAATCTATAAGATAAGATTTTAGGATGCTGGGGAAATTTATGACTAGGAGAGTCTTTCTTTTTCTTGAATCCGACGTTCGAAATTTGCCGGGCGGGTTCCGTCTTGATGACGGGTTTGTCTTTGAAGTCAGGATTCTTCATGCTTAATGACCTTTTTGGCTTTTGTCTCCAAAATGCTTTCGGCAAAAAGCCGCATCGTTTTCGACTCTCATGTAGGCCAACGTCCTCGCTCGAACACCCTCGAAGTTTTCTTAGGGTATTTTGTTAGATCCGTGTATAATCTGGAAGAGTCGCCTAGACCTCGTTTGTAAGCTTCGATTGCATTTTTGACGTCATAATTGCGGAGGCTGATCATTTATGCATTGACATGATTGAAGTAACTTTGGATGGACTCTCCCATTTCCTGGGTGACATAGTACAAGTCACTAGTTTGTTTCTCCATCTTGCGACTACTAGCGAACTGTCGAGAGAACTGATTGACGAGCTCGACGAAGTTATTGATGGACTTTGGTTTGTGATTTATCAGCCACTGGAGGGCTGTACTAGTGAGTGTCGCACCAAAACTTTTGCACATGGCCACCTCTTGATATTGATGAGGTATGGACACCTTCCACATCATTTGTTTGTACTGCGCGATGTGCTCCGTCGGGTCTGTGATCCCTGAATACTTTGGCGTGAATGTTGGGATGCTGTATTTTTTGGGACATCGACCATGGATATCTTTTCAATGAATGGGGACGCTTGAAATCTGAAACGTGGTTCAACATCGACCTCTATAAGATAAGATTTTAGGATGTTGGGGAAATTTATGTGTAGGAGCGTTTTTGTTTTTCTCGAATCCGACGTTCGAAATTTGCCGGGCGGGTTCCGTCTTGACGACGGGTTTGGCTTTGAAGTCAGGCTTCTTCACGCTTAATGACCTTTTGTCGCCTGAATGCTTTCGACGAAAAGTCGCATCGTTTTCGACTCCCATGTAGGCCAACGTCCTCGCTCGAACGCCCTCGAAGTTTTCTTAGGGTATTTCGTTAGATCCGTGTATAATCCGGAAGAGTCGCCCAGACCTCGTTTGTAAGCTTCGATTGCAGTTTTGACGTCATAATTGCTGACGCTGATCATTTATGCATTGACATGATTGAAGCAACGTCGGATGGACTCTCCCATTTTCTGGGTGACATAGTACAAGTCACTAGTTTGTTTCTCCATCTTGCGACTACTGGCGAACTGTCGAGAGAACTGATTGACGAGCTCGACGAAGTTATTTATGGACTTTGGTTTGAGATTTATCAGCCACTGGAGGGCTGTACTAGTGAGTGTCGCACCAAAACTCTTGCACATGGCCACCTCTTGATATTGATGAGGTATGGATACCTTCCACATCATTTGTTTTTACTAGACGATGTGCTCCGTCGGGTCTGTGATCCCTGAATATTTTGGCGTGAACGTTGGGATGCTGTATTTTTTTGGGACATCGACCATGGATATCTTTTCGATAAATGGGGACGCTTAAAATCGCTTAAAATCCGAAACGTGGTTCAACATCGACCGGTACAGCAGCACCGGGCAATTTGGATAACAGTGACAACATCTTTTCATTTTGATTGTCAAGGAGCTTTAGGCATTGAGCAACAGGGTCATCCTGATTGGATCCTCCATTTATCAAAGGAATGGAACCAATATCCTGCGTTGTCATGCCCATCGTCACCTGAAAGCCATTAGTTGCGTCGAGTCAGCAACATCCCCTTGCGGCGGAAAGGTGAACGTCGGCTGGGGCATCGTTGGGATGCTCATCGTGGGAATTGGGATGAATGAAGTTTGGAATGGGACGGTGTGGAATGTTGCTGACAACATGGGTACCGTCTGATTTTGAAATTGAATTGGTCGGAAGGTTGTTGAGGACATTGGCATCGTCTGATTCTGAAATAACGGTGGAGGTCGAATGTGTTATGGTGGATATTGACCCTGAGGAGGAACTCCAGAAAATGGTCTTGGGCCATTTTGTTGACTGAAGGTATTTCCTGCAGTTTGATTCAGACCACCTTGCGAATTGAAAATGTTTTTGAGTTCTGGAGTGGGACGCCTTGAGGACCATAGAAGCATCCTGGATTCTGAATTAGACCAAAGGAGTTTCCTTGATTCTGATTTTGGTTTGGACCGTTCTGATGTCCGAAAAAGTTTCCAGTATTATGGTTTAGATCATTTTGCTGATTAAAAAGGTTTCCTTGACCCGACATTTCCTGAAAAACAGAGAGAGCTCAAGAAACGATTAGTAGGACGTGCGCTTTGTTGGATATTTTCTCTAGATGGGCCCCACGGTGGGTGCCAAACTGTTAATGCCAAAAATCACCCAAATGATAACTTAAGGTCGATGTGGATCTTTAACAACAAAAGAAATAATTATCGCGACAAATCGTACGACATGTAATAAAAACGATAAGAGACAACAGAATTTGGTGACACAGAAAACCCCATCGAGGGAAAAACCCGCGGTCGACTATAGAATTCGACCGTTCACTATGGTCGTCAAACAGGAATGACGTCCTTTAGTAATAGGTGTCGTGAGTACAATGGATTACAATTGCAAGAGAAATAGACTTAATTGTAAAATTATATTTTGCTTGCGCAAAAATAAAGCTTCGTCGTGCGTTTCTTCCAAGGAAGATGCGAATGATTGCTTGAATGCTTCGTGGATGCTTCTGGAAATTCTTGTGTGTAACTGAGCGTACGTTATATGTTTCTCAGAATCAGTTGTCCTCGAATGTGTCTTCGATCTGGAAATATACAGGCTTTAGCGTCATTAATGGCTTTCTTAAATGTGAAAACGGTCTTGGTATTGAATATGCTTGATTGCGGTCTTCAGTTATTACCGTTGTCATTTATTGTGCTTGACCTGCATTAAATAGCCATAAAAGAAACACTTGTCGATCGTTATTAAGTTAATGTCGAGGATAATCATTCGACCAAGTATATCCCTATATGCGCGAAAAAATAATGAATGCTAGTATTGGAAAATAATAAATTTGAATTTTTACTAGAACTTTTCCTGGGATGGAAGAAGTATTGTTTCAAATCATATAGACCTCATGAAGATAACAAAAACATATATTAAATGACTACCAATCTCATTTTTTAGCAGTACATATTCAAAGAGTCGATGTTCATTTTTTGCATAACTAAGTTACTAGGATTGTTAATCGCGATGTAACCTTCAAGGAAGTTCAACATCTCTAGGAACTTGCGATGGACGTCGCCATGGTCCATATATCATAATGTTCACATTTACATCCTCTATTGTTGATAATCACATCTAAGCCAAAAATAAATGCTACAACGATGCTCCATTTCGAGTTATCTTTACTGGAACGTTTGTGAACCGGAGGAGAAGGGAAAGGAGGTGTGGTAAGTGTCGGAGGCAGAGAGGGTGACGGTGTGGGGAGCGCCGGAGGGGGTGGAGGAGTCGGGAGCGCTGAAGGTGGTGGCGGTGTAGGCAGTGCCAGAAGGGGGTGGCGGTGCCAGCAGCGTTAGAGGCGGAAGACGATGACTCGAAGAGGGAGCCATTAGTAGTACAGACGCATATAGTGAAATCTCCACAAGACAAATATCTAGAATGGATAACAAAAAAAGAATTAAATGAAATGTTAGGGTTGGTTTTAGATTGTCTTAAAGTTGAGGGGATTGAAATGTAAACCCTAAAGGGTATATAATGTTTTGTTAGTCATTGTTTTAGGGTTAATCATTCTATTAGCTTTATACGCCTGATCTGTATTCTCTGGTTAATCCAATTCAATCAAAGATAGCCGATTTCAATTCAATTCTTCTTGTCTACTTGATTGTTAATTGTTTATGCACATATCTGGGATCCACAATTGGTATCAGAGCAAAGAAACATAGTGATTCAAGGTATTATTCAAGTTTCTTATTGGTTTTGTCGACGTGTAAGTTTTTTGTGGTTTTTTATTCTTGTTTTTGTGGTTAAATTCTTGAATCCAAGCTATTTCATTCCATTTCTTAGCAAACATAATCAAGTTTGGTAACTTTTCAGAGTAAAAAACAATTGCTTAATCAGTCGATTTGATAAGAATCAAATTGTTTTGGTAAGAGTCTGTGTTCTTAACAATTTGGAAATTTTTCAATCAAAAAGGTTACTTTTTGCTTGAAAATCAACTTGGGTGTGTGTGTTTTCTTGTTTTCTTGTTTTCTTTGTCTCCAAATATTTTCTTTCAGGAAGCACAAATCGCAAACCCTAATCTTCCTAGATCTGAATTTCTCGAACAGTCGCAGTTTCCGAACCAAAAATCGCAGTTTCCGGGTAAGTTCTCGATGTTATCCTCTTCTATATTTCCCGGATACTTAAAGTTACTTGGATCACGCTTATCCGGTTACACTCACTGTCCGGTGCTCCACCCGGACGCTATATCCGGATTACTCCAATTCGGAACCATTATCCGGATCTAATATCTGGGGGATATCCCCGGACACCTTTTTGTCCAGATCATTTTCTTCAGACCATTCCTGTTGCTGTATCTGGTACATATTAATCGGACCCTATTTCCTGCAACCAAAGCTTTTGGAAACCATCCGGTTCATTGCAATCCGGAAACCATATCCAGATTCCATATTTGGATTGTTCTTACTGTCCGGAATTTCCACATATCCGGATTGCTATCTGGATACTTCTGTCCTATTTTTTTCTTGGGTGTTTGCTGCTTTACTTCAGTTTATTCTGTTCACACTCTTAGACTTGAGTTAGGGCATCACTCGTAGTTCCTTGCGTTATGACAATACCTTGAAGTTTTACCCAACTGTTTCACGATCACTCTAACTGCAGTCAGATGAATACGAGAGACGCCTTAGCTATATGATCTGAATCCAAACCACCCGTTCTTTACCGTGGAGAGTACCAACAATGGCACGATCGGTTCATGGACTTCATCGAGTCCATGGATCGCTATCCAGAGATACTCAAATCCTTGGAAGAAGGACCTCAAGCGACACCGATGATAGACGTTCAAGCACAAGAAGACGGTACTCCTAAAACTCGGGTTCTAAAGACGTATGCTCAGATGACTGCTGTCGAACAATGCCGGTTTGATGGTGACAAGCTTGCAAAGTCATATCTTCTTCATGGCATACCAAATGACATCTATACTACTATAGACAGTCATAAGGCAAATTCCAAAGGTATGTGGGACCAGGTTGCGCCCATGATGAGGGGAAGCAAGATTGGTGATCAACTGAAGATCAATAGTTGTATCACTAGGTATGACAGTTTCAAGAAAAAGAAGGGAGAATCCTTAACTGAAACATACGAGCATTTCTACATGCTCCTAAATGAACTCCACAAGAACAACATAATGAGGACGAACACTGAGAATAATACCAAGTTCATGAACAACCTACAACCAGAGTGGAAGACCTTTGCTTCTCATATCAAGCACAATCAGATCTTGCAGAATATCTTTATCAATAAGCTTTACGAAATGGTCATGCAAGACGAAGATGAAGTTCTGGAGCTGGTGGGTAATCAGTAGGTAGTTGGCAAATCCCCAATTGATCCTCTGGCACTAGTTTTTGACAAAAAAAAAAGCAAATCATCCAGTCGTAGTTGCAAGATAGAGTAGGTGGTAAGTGAATTTGAACCTGAGGAAGAAGATGATAGTGGTTCTGATCCCGAGCTAGATAACATCATGAAAGCCATGGTGTTCCTGTTCAAATCCTTCCAGAAAAAGGCTTACTTAAGGAAGCTAACTTCTAACAACCTTCGTTACTCGACCACTCCTAACAAGTGCCACGAATACAAAGAAAAGTACAAGGGAAGAAAGAGATCAGAAGAGGCAAAGCAACCTGAACGCAAGACTGAGGAGAAAGAAAAGGAAGAGCCTGTGAAGTGCTACAACTGTGGCCGACTAGGACACTTTGCGAAAGAATGTCGAAAGCTTGTAGTACATAATTCTGAGTACTACAAGAACAAAATGCTCTTGGCCAAACAAAAGGAAGATGGAAAAGCATTGATGGCCGAGAATGATCACTGGCTAAATATGTCTGATGATGAAGCCTTGGGAGATGTCGATGCCCACATGTGTCTGATGGGAAACCACACCAAGTAGTCTGACTCGGAGAATGAAGATCCATACTCATTTGGAGAATCTTGCCATGTACGTATTCCCATTCATCATGCTTTAAACGATCGGATGCAACTTCTTGTGCAAATGATAGAGTCCTATAAGCTAACTATAAAGGACAAATCACTTGCAGTTTCTAACTTAAGTGATAAAGTAGACGTTTAGCATAAGATAATAGATAAGCTAAGGATTGAAAATGCCGGTCACTTGTGTATAATTGAAAACCAAAAAGAACAGTGTACCGACATTTCAAAAAAGCATGAAGCTTTAAAGACCCAATTATCTGATACAACTGAAAAGCTCAATAAGTCTGAAAATGAGAGAACTGAGATTGTATATCAATGTTCTTCACTCCAAATAGAAAATAAAGAGCTTCTTGAAAAAATCAAGGATCTTGAGTTAAAATTTTACAAATGTGGCCAGACTGACCAAACGATCCATTTGAACAAACCAAAGGACTTCAAGTATTATAACTAGGAATGGGGAATCGTGTATGACAACCCTAATTATTTGAAAAAAGGTCTTGTCGAAGGTGCCTACTCTATACGAATTCAACTTTTTAGGCCTTGATAAGACATATCCCGAGTATAAAATCAAATGGACTGAACCGATTGATGAAAAGGATAAGGAACTGGAGGATTTGAAAAGAAAGAAATCCACTTATCTTTTGAATGACTACTTCGACCGTTATTATGTTGCCAAGACCAAGGATTCCTCTACCAAGGATAAGGTCCAAACAACTTCCTCTAAAGAAGACACAGGCGAGTTTAAACGCTATGTCACACCTCTAATCTTAGAGAAGAAAATAGTCCAGTTAGAGGATTCATTTGAACAAGAACGAATTTCCTTTAAAAAGGAAAAACAAGAGCTATTATCCAAGCTTGAGTGTTCCAATTCCAACCAAGCAGAGTCAGTATCTAAAGAGGAAAAGGAACTACTTCAGACAGAGATCAACAAGCTCACCTCTCAACTGTCTGTCGTGACGACAGAAATGATGAAGAGCAACTCAGCAAAGTTGAGCTCCACGAGAAGCTTAACAAGTTGACCGAGGAGAAAGTTACTCTCTCTAAACCTTCATTAACTTCCTCTGATACTTCATCTTGCAAAGCCTTTTTGGGTGACTCTTCACCAACTATTTTTGATAAAGGAAAAGAACCTCAAATGGAATCTTGCAAAAAAGAATCGTTTCTCTTATTTTCAAAATGCTTCCGCCAACGATTCTTTGCAAACCAAAAGTTTAAACTGTTCCTTGAATTCATCAACCAATCATGTCTAATCTGATGAGGAATTGGAGTTTTTTAATTTCATGAACTCCAACGTCTGTTCCGACGATGAATTTGGCAAGTTCGACTATGCGTCATAACTTCCAAGTCACGTTGTTTTTCTTGATCCAAATCGTGAGCCACCAGTCAATTTTCATAAAGGCAAGTGTTCCACATCCGCTCCTCAAACTCGTCTGTGAACAAAAGTTCTAAATTTAAATCTAAAAGACGTTCACAGAAACGGAGAAAGACCGGTTGCTCAAACAATTGACAGTCTCACTACTCCAATTCTTCTGACTATGGCATTATTGATATTTCAGATAAATCTGGTCGGGGCAAAAACATCAAACAAAAGTGGGTAGCGAAGGATTCTAGGGAGAGCACGTTAAATACAAAGTCATTTAATTCAGTTTTCAATTCTAGGAAAAACAATAATGATCATGATGTAATTAATTCAAGTACATTGGTTGAACAAGTTGTTTCTTTTCCGTTAAGGATTTATTCAATTTAGCAGTTACTTCAATTATCTCGCGATTGTGTTTGTTGTTCCACGTGTGATTTGAATGGCTTTGTTGATAATAAGTGTGCATCTGATTGGTTTGGTACTTATCATGTCTTTAATTCTCGTACTGCTACTAAGACACCTAAGGCCAAACATAAATCCATTTGTAAATGGGATCCTAAGACAGGTACTACACCTAACCCTCCAGGACCCATTTTCAAATGGGTACCTAAGTCTTCTTAATTGTTTTTACAGACCAGTCATGTGTGGTTCTTAGACTCAGGCTGCTCCAAGCTCATGACCGGAGGAATGGAACGTCTCACTAACTACACTGACAAATATTGCAGAGATGTGAGATTCGGGAACAATCACTTTTCACAAATCTTGGGTTATGGAGACATAGTTCAGGATAACCTCACTATCAAGAAGGTTTCTTATGTCGAGGGTCTAGGTCACAACCTATTTAGTATAGGTCAGTTATGCGACAAGAACTTAGAGGTGAATTTCAAAGCCAAGAGATGCAACGTCCGCATTGAAGATGGAAGAGAACTGCTAGTCGGGACTCGCAAAACCAACCTCTACATGATCGACCTCACCTCGTTGGAGACGGACAAAGCTGTTTGTTTGATGTCTAAGGCCACCACTCAGTAGAACTGAATATGGCATCGTAGACTATCGCACCTGAACTTCAACAACATCAACAAGTTGGTGCTAGGCGGACACGTGAAAGGCATACCGGGCCTAAAGTTTGAGAAAGAACACCTATGTGCTGCATACGATATGGGTAAGATGAAGCGAGCGTCACATAAGCCGAAGGCTGCTTCAAGCACGTCCAGGTCCCTAAAACACATTGAGGGGGAAAAGGAAAACAACATGCAAAGGTCAGACTCAGGGTAAAAAAAGAAAGCATGATGATCCGGAGCATCCAGATCACCATGAAGGGGAAAAAGGATGAGAACCACCAAGCCAGAGACAACACTGACTACCGAGCCAGAATCAGTTATGGTCAAAATAGTGGAAACGGGTACAAGTACTTTTTTGGCACAAACGAAATCAAGCAATAAAGCTACGATAATCAAAGCAGAAAAAGCATGCCTAGAAGCAAGTAATAAAGCTACGATAATTGAAGTAGAAAAAGCATGCCCAGAAGCAAAATCTGCACCTATTGAAGATCAAACTGAATACTTCACCTTGCTCTGGTTCCTATCATTCCAACGGTTGAAAAGCCCGAGGAATGTGACAGGTGGTTATCTGATTAAGCTGATGATTGGGTGTTGATGGTTACGGAATTAGAGACAAATGCTACGGTTGAACGAGCATTGACTGAACAAGCCTTAGTCTCCATACAATCCGAAGTCAACAACCTGTGTACCGTTGACGACGATGAATTTCTACAATAGGTAGACTACGACAGCTTGCTCGAACAAACTTTGAAAGACGATCCGACATCAGAAATACGTGCAAATACTAGCCCATTACGAACTTACACTGAAGAGGAATCCAACCGAGCTCAATCTGAACCTCCGATAGTTGAAACCTCCAGTGCTCAACCGGATCCACCTTTGAAATGGTAAAGATTCATGATCTCTACACCGTTTTTAGAAGAATCACAAAATATATACGCCCACTGGATTCGTCCGTATAAACAAATTGCCCTATACGATATAGAATCGATGAAAGATACACTGAAGCAAATTGAATACATCAACATGCGAAGGTCCAAACCCAAAGTAATCAGCTTAGTGTGAACAAAGTACAGGATCAAACGTGTCAAAGAGATCCAATCCAACAGGCTACTCAAGGTATGGTATCCGACCTTCAAAGTAATTAGAGACGACGGTAAAGACTGGTAGTTCACCGAAGTAGACTTTGAAAATCTTGAATTGCGAGACCTCCTATTCTTACTCAGATAGATGAAGACCATAACCATACGCCCTAAGGAGTGCAATAACACTTTCATACGTCAAAGACTTTCAAATGGGGTTAGAGAGCAACCAACCGAAGATCAACCTGCTAAAGCCAGATTAGAGTTTTCCCAACATAAAAAATGTACCTGCTGACACTTTGTTTGAACATCCGAAATTCGGCATGACTTATCTGAACGGTAATGGTGAGATGCGCTTCGTGAGACTCAGCGAGATCGCCATATACTGTGATGGTACATTGATGTTGCTTCGGAACAAACTTCGAGTTCAAATCGTTCGAGATGAATAAGAAATGAAGCCGTTAGAGCTGAAGTACAGAAGACTGGTCAACAAAGCGTTAGAGCTAATTGTTTTAGGGTTAATCATTCTCTCAGCTTTACATGCCTAATATGTATTCTCTGGTTAATCCAATTCAATCAAAGATAGCCGATTTCAATTCAATTCTTCTTGTCTACTTGACTGTCAATTGTTTATGCACTTATCTGGGATCCACATGAAATATATTTTCGATCAACGAAAAATAAGATATTTTACAATTTCAACCCGATCACATCCCCAGTAGTCTCCCATGCACATCAATTGTCAACAGTTCCAGTTCCACCCGCTTCTACCCAAGCACAACCATCTGCTCCGCAATCAGCTCAACCAGATCCGAACCAAGTCGGCCCTTCAAATCCTGATCAAGTTTGTTTATTACACATGGATATTGACTTACAATTCACTAAGACCGTACCATAGTTCATAGTAGGTTTATTTTGTACAATAGTTAATAGTATGCTTCAATTTCGTGAGATTGTAGCCACATGTTTGTATAAATTCATTTAATTATGACTTTAACTTTTGAGATGTTGGTATAAAACCGTACCAACATGTACCAACCAAAAAGTGTTGGTACCATTTAAGTACTACGAAGTACAGTTGGTTGGTACACAGTATAATTTTTTGGTGTACCAATTATAATTGGTTGCTACACGGTATTGAGAAAAAAATATGGTACCGTACCATGTTCACCCCTAATAATATAGGTCCGAAAATTGCGGACCTCGCTCAAAAACATGAAAAAATACGAATTTGGTCAATTTCCCGTAAAACAAATTTGTCCCAAATCCGCAATTGGGGACCCCACATCCACAATTACAAACCTATGTCTACAATATTTTTTCAAAGAAAAAACGAATTTTTTGGTGTCGTTCAGATGGATATTACGGATGTAGTGACATTTGATTAAAAGTGGGAGAGAAATGGCTATGAGACCAATATTAGTCTTCCAACATCAATACACGTTTATGAGGGTGAGACACGTCGTCTGCTAGGGCCGAGTCGATGTTCGTGGAAAGGGGTTTCTAAACATATTTTTTCCGTTAAAATAACGAATCAAAAACTAAAATTTCTAAATAATTATATCAGATTTTATATTTTAGAGACTTTAACGTTACTTGTGTAATTTAAATATTCAATATATTTAATATTCCAATAAGTTTTATTTGTTAACATTAAATTTTAGAGAATTTGAAAAAATTTACGTTCTTTTTCCTTTGTTTTATCTTCTTTAATTTTTTAGAAAATCTCTCTTGGACACAAGAAAAAACATTTAAAATATTCATTTTCTCGATTTTAGAAAATCTATTGGAGATGCTCCTGGTGCCCATAGAATTAGTAAAGGATTGGAGCGTGCAAGTTGGTCCGAACAACCATGGTTACCAAAAAAAAGTTGAAAAACGTGAAAGGTGAGTAAGAGTATACATCGAGGGAAAAAACGTAAAGCTACTCGGACTCTGTACTTGTGGAGAGTATATCCTACGACACCAATAGCTGTCAAACCAAAAATAAACCCCTAAAACAAAACCCCAACCAGCACACGTATTATCATCTTCCTATATCCAAATGAGCAATTACCAAATTAAACCAAATGAACCATGTATATCTCGATATGTGCGAAAAAATAGTGAAAGCTAGTATTGGAAAATAATAAATTTGAGTTTCTACTCGAACTTTTTCTTGTGATGGAAGATGTATTGTTTCAAATCATATAGACCTCATGAAGATAACAAAAACATATATTAAATGACTACCTATCTCATTTTTTTAGCAGAACATATTCAGAGAGCCAACGTACATTATTTGCATAACTAAGTTACTAGGATTTTTAATCACGGTGTAACCTTTGAGGAATTCAACATCTATAGGAACTTGCGATGGACGTCGCCACAGTCCATATATCATAACATTCACATTTTCATCATCTATTGCTGATAATCGCATCTAAGCCAATGTCGTCTGAATCGAATCAATGTGCCTCCAAACGAGAAGTGCTATTTTCACCAAAATAAATGCTACAACGATGCTCCATTTCGAGTTATCTTTACTGGAATGTTTGTGAACCGGAGGAGAAGAGAGAAGAATTGTCGGAGGTGGAGGAGGTGTGGTAAGTGTCGGAGGCATAGAGGTTGACGGTATGGGGAGCGTCGGAAGGGGTGGCGGAATTGGGAGCGCCGAAGGTGGTGGCTGTGTGGGCGGCACCAGAAGGGGATGGCGATATGGGGAGCGCTGGAGGGGGTGGCGGTGTCAGCAGCGTCAGAGGCAGAACAGGATGACTAGGAAATAGAGCCATTAGTAGTCCAGACGCATACGGTGAAATCTCCACAAGAGAAATATCTGGAATGGATAACATAAAAAGAATTAAATGAAATATATTTTCGACAAGCGAAAAATAAGATATCGTACAGTTTCAAATTAAAATGGCACTAAGGTTTGAGCAAATGAGAAATGACAACACATATTTTGTGCAAATCAGATTTAGAACATATATAACATTTACAAGAAATATATACTGTAAGAAAATCAATTTAGAGTAAACCTATAATTGAAGGTAAATAAGACAAATTAATACTGAATCTAAAGCAATTAAAGATAAATAAATAAAATGTAATAGATATTATCCTTGAAAATACAAACCACAAGAGAGGGTGGACGATTTTTCATAGTGGGTGATTGAAGAACAAAAGTCGTAACAAAGTTCCTTCTTTAGAAAAGTTTTATTAAAACATTCGGTTTAGTCACTTTAGTTGCAAAATGTTTCAGAATCCCTTTCTACTTTTAGGAATTTCATAACAAACCATTTAAAAGATAAAAGATATAATAAAACTGCTCTAAATCTAGAAGACAATTTGTTATATGAAACTAGGGGTATCAAATTTGTACCATGACAAACCAATCACTTCAATAACAACGGTACCAATTCAATTGGTACCAACTAAATTGGTACCAATTCAATTGGTTGGTGTGTGGTATTGAAAATCGTGTACCATGGTTTTACCGTAGTGTACCGACTTTTGTATATATATATATAAAATTATTTATTAAACAAGTAATGAAATAAAATATGATTAATAAAATCTATTTATATATTTAATAACTTTGAAGTTTCATCTGGTTGTTTTTATGGCCCTCAGCCCTCATCGATAGTGGACTGGGCTTTTATTTCAATGGATATTGACTTACAATTCACTAATACCATACCATAGTCAATAGTAGGTTTATTTTGTACAATAGTTAATAGTATGCTTCAATTTCGTGAGATTGTAGCCACATGTTTGTATAACTTCATTTAATTATAACTTTAACTTTTGAGATGTTGGTATAAAACCGTACCAACATGTACCAACCAAAAAGTGTTGGTACCATTTAAGTACTTCGAAGTACAGTTGGTTGGTACACAATATAATATTTTGGTGTACCAATTATAATTGGTTGCTACACGGTATTGAGAAAAAAATATGGTACCGTACCATGTTCACCCCTAATAATATTGTTCCGAAAATTGCGGACCTCGCTCAAAAACATGAAAAAAATACGAATTTGGTCAATTTCCCGTAAAACAAATTTGTCCCAAATCCGCAATTGGGGACCCCACATCCACAATTACAAACCTAGGTCTAACATATTTTTTAAAGAAAAAACGAATTTTTTGGTGTCGTTTAGATGGATATTACGGATGTAGTGACATTTGATTAAAAGTGGGAGAGAAATGGCTATGAGGCCAATATTAGTCTACCAACATCAACACAGATTTCTGAGGGTGAGACACGTCGTGTGCTAGGGTCGAGTCTATGTTCGTGGAAAGGGGGTTTCTAACCATATTTTTTCCGTTAAAATAACGAATCAAAAACTAAAATTTATAAATAATTATATGAACTTCTATATTTTGGAGACTTTAACGTTACTTGTATTATTAAAATATTCAATATATTTAATATTCCAATAAGTCTTATTTGTTAACATTAAATTTTAGAAAATTTGAAAATATTTACGTTCTTTTTCTTTTGTTTTATCTTCTTTATATTTTTAGAAAATCTCTCTTGGACACAAGAAAAAACATCTGAAATATTCATTTTCTCGATTTTAGAAATTCTATTACAGATGCTCTTAGTGCCCATAGAATTAGTAAATGATTGGTGCGTGCAAGTTGGTCCGGACAACCATGGTTACCAAAAAAAAGTTGAATAACGTGAAAGGTGAGTGAGAGTATACATCGAGGGAAAAAACGTTAAGCTACGGACTTTGTACTTGTAGAGAGTATATCCTACGACACCAATATCTGTCAAACCAAAAACAAACCCCTAAAACGAAACCCCAACCAGCACTCGTATTATCATCTTCCTATATCCAAATGAGCAATTACAAAATTAAACCAAATGAACCAAGTATATATCTATATGTGCGAAAAAATAGTGAAAGCTACTATTGGAAAATAATAAATTTGAGTTTCTACTAGAACTTTTCGTGTGATGGAAGATGTATTGTTTCAAATCATATAGACCTCATGAAGATAACAAAAACATATATTAAATGACTACCAATCTCATTTTTTAGCAGAGCATATTTAGAGAGCCAACGTACATTATTTGCATAACCAAGTTACTAGGATTGTTAATCACGGTGTAACCTTTGAGGAAGCTCAACATCTCTAGGAACATGCGATGGACGTCGCCACAGTCCATATATCATAACGTTCACATTTTCATCCTCTATTGCTGATAATCGTATCTAAGCCAATGGCGTCTGAATCGAATCAATGTGCCTCCAAACGAGAAGTGCTATTATCACCAAAATAAATGCTACAACAAAAACATATATTGTGAACCGGAGGAGAAGATAGAATTATTGTCGGATGTGGAGTAGGTGTGGTAAGTGTCGGAGGCAGAGAGGTTGCCGGTATGGGGAGCGCCGGAAGGGGTGGCGGTGTCAGCAGCGTCAAAGGTGGAACAGGATGACTAGGAGACAGAGCCTTTAGTAATACAGACCCATACGGTGAAATTTCCACAAAACAAATATCTGGAATGGATAACATAAAAAGAATTAAATGAAATATATTTTTGAATGGAGAAAAATAAGATATTGTACAGTTTTAAATTAAAATGGCACTAAGGTTTGAGCAAATGAAAAATGACAACACATATTTAGTGCAAATCAGATTTAGAACATATATAAAATTTACAAGAAATATATACTGAAAGAAAATCAATTTAGAGTAAACCTATAATTTAAGGTAAATAAGACAAATCAATAATGAATCTAAAGCAATTAAAGATAAATAAAAAAATGTAATAGATATTATCCTTGGAAAATACAAACCACAAGAGAGGGTGGACGATTTTTCATAGCGGGTGATTGAAGAACAAAAGTCGGAACAAAATTCCTTCTTTAGATAAGTTCTATTAAAACATTCGTTTAGTCACTTTAGTTGCAAAATATTTCAGAATCCCTTTCCACTTTTAGGGATTTCATAACAAACCCATTTAAAAGATAAAAGATATGATAAAACTTCTCTAAAGCTAGAAGACAATTTGTTATATGAAACTAGGGGTATCAAATTTGTACCATGACAAACCAATCACTTCAATAACAACGGTACCAATTCAAATGGTACCAACTAAATTGGTACCAATTCAATTGGTTGGTGTGTGGTATTGAAAATCGTGTACCATGGTAATACCGTAGTGTACCGACTTTTGTATATATATATATATATATATATATATATATATATAATTATTTATTAAACAAGAAATGATATAAAATATGATTAATAATATCTATTTATATATTTAATGACTTTGAAGTTTCATCTTATTGTTTTTTTGGCCCTCAGCCCTCATGGATAGTGGACTGGGCCTTTATTACACATGAATATTGACTTACAATTCACTAAGACCGTACCATAGTTAATAGTAGGTTTATTTTGTACAATAGTTAATAGTACGCTTCAATTTCGTGAGATTGTAGCCGCATGTTTGTATAAATTCATTTAATTAAAACTTTAACTTTTGAGATGTTGGTATAAAACAGTACCAACATATACCAGCCAAAAAGTGTTGGTACCATTTAAGTACTACGAAGTACAGTTGGTTGGTACAGTTTGTTGGTATACAGTATAATATTTTGGTGTACCAATTATAATTGGTTGCTACACGGTATTGAGAAAAAAATATGGTACCGTACCATGTTAACCCCTAATAATATAGGTCCGAAAATTGCAGACCTCGCTCAAAAAGCTGGAAAAAATACGAATTTGGCCAATTTCCCGTAAAACAAATTTGTCCCAAATCCACAATTGGGGACCCCACATCCACAATTACAAACCTAGGTCTACAATATTTTTTTAAAGAAAAAAACGAATTTTTTGGTGTCGTTTAGATGGATATTACTGATGTAGTGACATTTGATTAAAAGTGGGAGAGATTTGGCTATGAGACCAATATTAGTCTACAAACATCAAAACGGGTTTATGAGGGTGAGACACATCGTCTGCTAGGGTCGAGTCTATGTTCGTGGAAAGGGGTTTCTGTTGATCCAAACCCTCAGTGATTTGATAATGACCCTCTCTTAACCACCCTTGCACGCCTCCGTACGAAATTTCAGAAAAGAACCTCCGAATATCTGAAATCGTACAACCACTCTGATACTACACTGTTCATCCATGCGGCTACTAAGGTTGTCAACAAAGGTCAATGACATGCAACCAACCAGCTGATGACACGTGTAAAGTGTATACTGACTTGCATTAAATGCATGCAGTATATAAAGAGATGAACTCACTTCATTTTGATGTAACTTGCTAACTCTGGACAAGTTCAAATCTCTTATCTCAAGATAGGTTATTATTAGTAATTTCCTTATCTTTCTTAGTGCAAGAAACCTTAGTGTTCCAACTTGTTTAGATTTAGGTTTATCCTTAATCTTGTCTCCGCAACAAGCTGTAAATTGTTAATGATTTATCAATAAACAATTTAGAAAAGTAAAATCTGTGTGTTTGTATTCAACCCCCCCCCCCCCCCCTTCTACAAACGTGTATAGGCCTTCGGGACCAACAAGTGGTATCAGAGCAGATTTGTTTAATCTCATAAACAAGATCTAATCTAAGATATTTCTCTTCCTTGCTATTATCTGAAAATGGCCTCCCACACAAACACAAATTATATAGACAATGGTTCTCTTGCAAAACCCCCTAGATTTTCCAGAGATAACTTCAATTTATGGAAAAATAGGATGATGCTCTTCTTAGAAGGTGTAGACCCTACTATGACCTACTATCTTGAAAACGGCCCACACATCCCTGTAACAATTTATCCTTTAGTTCCAGCCACTGCAACTAGAGCTGCTATTCCAAAAAGGCTGATTCCAAAGGAAATACACATGTGGACCGATGAAGATAAGAAGAAAGTGGCTATAGATACAAAAGCCAGATCCATACTATCCATGGCCCTTCCTGACGAAGTCTACCATTCCGTCATGAACCTGAAGTCATCAAAAGCCATGTGGGACACAATATGTGTTCAGTATGAAGGAACGTCTGAAGTCCAGGACTCAAGAAAGATCAACCTGGTAAGACAATACGGAAGCTTCATTTTTGGTAAGAATGAAACTCTCTCTGAAGTTCACCAACGTTTTAATTGTTTAATTATAGATCTGAAAACTGTTGGTAAGGAATATTCTAACTTTGAAGTGCTGACAAAGTTTCTAGAATGTTTACCTGAAAGCTGGGACAATTATTCCATGTGTCTCAAGCTGTCAAAGGATCTAAGATCAATGACCCTTGCTACCTTATATGGCATATTGCTGAATCATGAGCAATCTAGCCATCTTAAGAAGAATCTTGTAAAAGATTCCAAAAGCACCCCTGTTGCTTTAATCTCAGAGGAACCTTCTACTCAGCGACCTTCGGTCACTATCACTGAGTTAGAGAGTAACTCTGAAAGGTCATCAGATTCTGATTTTTCAGATGATGATGAATCCTTGGCTCTCCTAACTAAAAAGTTCAGGAGATTCGCCAAGAAGAAAATGTTTAGAAAGAACAAACCTCTTTCCATAACTGACAAGCCTAAATCATCAGCTTTTGTTGATAAGGCTACTGCTACTTGTTTCAACTGCGAAAAGACAGGTCATTTCGCTAATGAGTGCAGGTCAAAGAAAATCATGAGACCTTCAGCTTTTACAAAGAAATCCTTTGTTCCAAGGAATAAAGATGACAAATACTCAAAGCTGAAGGAGAAGTATGCAAAGCTGAAAAGCTTTAAAAAGAAAGGAAAAGGCCTGATGGCTGACTATGATTGGGCTGCTTCTGATGAAGAAGCATCATCATCTGATTCTGAAGATGATGAAGCAAATCAATGTCTCATGGCCAAGATTGAAGAAGAGGAAGAAAGTTCAGACATTCCCTCCACTTCAACATCTGCCATTCAGGTATCACCTTCTTTCTTTACCAATATTGCAAATATTGATGAAGCTGATAGTCTCCGTAAGATCGATCTCTTGACTAGAAGTTTATACGAAGCCATGAACGGCAAAACTGTAGTTGAAAACCAAAATCTTGATCTCGCTGAAAAGCTTAAAAACTGCCACCTTCAAATAGAAAAGCTTTCTAAAATTGAAGATGATTTTAAAGATCAAGTCTATTTAAATCAGCTAGTCAAAATCGAACGAGCAGAAGCTATCGCTGCATTAAAAGCTGAACAAGCTACTATTGAAGGATGGTGTAATTCTTCAACAAAGATCACTGAGATAATTAAGGCTCAGATTCCTCTGAGTGATAAACGTGGTCTGGGTTATAAATATGATACTCCAAAACCAACCACTGAACGTTCAATGCTTAAATTTGGAACGTTCGTATCCTCAGTCGCTGACACTTCATCATCTCAGTGCTCCTCGTCCATTACACCAATCCCTGAGGAAACTCCTATCTCCTCAAAAGGTAAGGAGAAAATGGTTTATTCAAAACCTACCTCTGTCTCTAAAGACAAAGGTAAAGGAATTGTTATTTATCAAAATCCTCAGAAGGGTACCTTAGTACCAAAGCTGAATGCTTCTAAAGCCTCAGTGACCAACCCCTCTGGATCTAGAAAGCTGATCTCTGGATCTATTCAGCGATCTACTCCTAGACTCAGAGTGGATATCCTTGGTAAGAAATCTGAAGAACTGAATGTTCGTCCCATTTCTAAAGCCAATAGTTTACTTGGTGCTGGCACTTCTAATTCAAAATTAAAAGCTCAGCATACAAGTGGTCCTAGAACTACTTTTAGTTATAGGAAATGTTATCACTGTGGACTTACCGATCATATTGCTAGTAAGTGCCCCACAGCCACCAAAGCTGAAAAGATAGCTAAGGTGAAGATTGCCCCCAAGGCAAAGAAGACCAACCCTGGTGCAAATCAGGTCAAGGTGACTCCTACCACTGAGGTTAAGAAATTAACCAAAGTGAAGAAAGACAAAGCTGAATCTTCAAATGCTGCGAAGACCGCTGAACCTTCCATTCCAACTACTTCCACTGACAAACGTGTATACATGGTTAAGTGGGTACACAAGCAAAACTAATCTTCCTTTGTAAATGCAGGTTAAGAAGGGTATCTGGTATCTCGATAGCGGATGCTCTAGACACATGACTGGAAAGAAAAACCTGCTCGATGAATACAAGGAAGAGAAGGGTCCCTCTGTGACTTTCGGTGGAAATGGAAAAGGACACACCCGAGGGTATGGTGTACTTTCAAATGGTACAACCTCCTTCAGAAGAGTCGCATATGTTGAAGGGCTGAAGCATAATCTTCTGAGCATCAGTCAGCTTTGCGACATGGATAACAAAGTGATTTTCACTAAGGAATCCTGCTTTGTCTCTGACAAAAAGGAGAAGATAGCTCTCAGCGGTTATCGTTTGGAAAATGTTTATGTAATAAACATGGACTCAACAACCACTGAGAACTCCTGTTCTTCTCAAAGGCATCTTCTGATGTCAACTGGCTATGGCACAAGAGGCTCTCACATCTAAATTTCAAGACACTGAATACTCTTTCCTCCAAAGAGTTAGTCACTGGTCTACCTCAGCATTCATACGCCAAAGAGTCTTTATGTTCAGCGTGTGAAAAAGGGAAGCAGACCAAGGCACGCTTCAAGTCAAAGCAAGTCTCCTCAGTGTCATCTCCTCTACAACTACTCTATATGGATTTGTTTGGCCCCGTTAACAAACAATCCATCGCTGGAAAGAAATATACGCTGGTCATAGTTGATGAATTCTCTCGTTACACATGGGTAATGTTTCTCCGTTCTAAGAGTGACACCCTTGAAGAACTCATCACCTTTGTTCGGAAGATGGAAACTCTGAACAATATGACTGTTCGCTCAATAAGGAGTGATCATGGAACTGAATTCAAAAACAGTTCTCTTGATTCCTTCCTTGAGAGTAAGGGTATTTCTCACAACTTTTCGTCAGTGAGAACACCGCAACAAAATGGAGTCGCTGAAAGAAGAAATAGAACAATTATTGAAGCTACACGTTCAATGATCTGCGATTCTCACCTGCCTACTCAATTTTGGGCAGAAGCTGTCAACACTGCTTGTTTTACGCAAAACAGGTCGCTGATAGTTAAAAGATTCAAAAAGACAGCCTATGAACTCTTTCATGGGAGAAAGCCTTCAATCAGCTTTCTTCACATCTTTGGATCTCAGTGTTTCATACTGAACAACAGAGATGCCCTTGGAAAGTTTGATCCTAAGGCTGATGATGGAATCTTTCTTGGATACTCCTCAGTCTCCAAAGCCTTCAGAGTCTTCAACCGTAGAAGACAAACTGTAGAAGAAACTATTCACGTCACGTTTGACGAATCCCGTTCAGCGAACTCTAAACCGTCCGCTGATACTGAAGAACTGAATCAATGGATGTTTTCTCATCTTGGTGATTCAGAAGAAGTTCCCACTCCTTATGCTCATCCAGTAGAAGATGATAGTCCCACTATCATTCCAAACATGCAGAATAGTAAAGCTGAAACATCATGGGTCTCAGCTGTTCCTATAAACACTATACCTGCAGTTGATCCAAATATCTCAGAAATTCCGTCTATTTCTCAGCAATCAGTGAATGAAGTGACAAATGCAAACATTCCTCTCATAGCTGATAATCCAGAAGTAGCTGAAGCCTCATCTTCAGTTTCTCCAGTTCAGACTGAGTCAGCGACGTATGCTCTGGCTCAGCGATGGACTGTAAATCACCCAATCGATCAAATTCTTGGTGATCCCAACGCTGGTATTCAGACTCGTAGAAGTGCAGGTAATATTTGTTTATTTGTTAACTTTATTTCTCTAACTGAACCAAAGAAAATAGATGATGCCCTCAGAGATCCAAACTGGGTCAGCGCTATGCAAGAAGAGCTGACTGAATTCGAAAGAAACAAAGTTTGGAAACTCGTTCGTAGACCAACTGACAAAACGGTAATAGGCACTAAATGGGTCTATCGAAACAAGTTGGACGAACATGGTACTGTAACTCGCAACAAAGCTCGTCTTGTTGCTCAGGGATACAGACAAGAGGAAGGCATAGATTATGACGAAACTTTTGCTCCAGTAGCAAGACTCGAATCTATTCGTCTTTTCTTAGCATATGCTGTACATAAAAACTTCACTGTACATCAGATGGATGTTAAGTCAGCGTTTCTGAATAGAAAGCTGAATGAAGAAGTATATGTGGAACAACCTCCAGGATTCTCAGATCCTAAGTGTCCAGGTTATGTTTATAAACTGGACAAGGCACTTTATGGCTTAAAGCAAGCTCCTCGTGCATGGTATGATACTCTCTCTACTTATCTCCATATTGAAAAATTTGAGAGAGGTAAGATTGACAAAACTCTATTTTTTAGAAAAGTGAAAGGTCATATCATCTTAGTTCAAATATATGTTGATGACATTATATTTGGTTCTACTAACCCTGAGCTTTGTACTCGTTTCGCTGATAGAATGAAAGATGAGTATAAAATGAGCATGATGGGTGAACTAACATATTTCCTTGGTCTTCAGATTAAGCAAACTAAAAAAGGAACTTTTATAAATCAGGGAAAATATGTTAAAGATATGCTGAAAAAATTCGACTTAACTGAAAGTTCAGCTATGAAAACCCCTATGGCACCACCGCTGACACTTGATAAGGACACAAAGGGTGTTCCTGTCAATGTCACGCTGTACCGTGGGATGATCGGCTCACTATTGTATCTTACAGCTAGCCGACCCGATATTATGTTTGCAACATGTCTGTGCGCACGATATCAAGCTGAACCTAATATATCCCATATGAAAGATGTAAAGCGAATCTTTCGATATCTTAAGGGTACAGCGAACCTAGGTCTTTGGTATCCCAAAGACTCAAGATTCGATCTAACCGCCTATTCAGACAGTGATTTTGCAGGTTGCAAAATGGATAGGAAAAGCACCACAGGAGGATGTCAGCTCCTGGGTGGAAAGCTGGTAAGTTGGACAAGTAAGAAGCAAAACTCAGTGTCCACTTCCACAGCTAAAGCTGAATATGTAGCCGCTGGAAGCTGTTGTTCTCAAGTCTTGTGGATGAGAAATCAGCTACTAGACTATGATCTTCAGCTCTCCAAAATTCCAATCTATTGCGACAGCACTAGTGCCATCGCTATAACAAACAATCCAGTGCTACACTCAAAGACAAAACACATAGAAATCAGATATCATTTTATCAGAGATCATGTGATGAATGGTGATATAGAACTTCATTTTATCCCAACTGATTATCAGTTAGCTGATTTGTTTACCAAACCTCTTGATGAGACAAGATTCAACTTTCTCATCAGCGAGCTTGGAATGCTGAACTTTGAAGGGTAAAATCTTCAGCGATTCACATTTGATCAGCGATACGTTTATACATTCTTGTATAGCCTTCGGGATAAAATCAACTTATATAATCCATTTCATCATCTTCTCTCTGAATAAACTTGGTAAAACTGATATCCAGGTATGTTTTCTCTCTCTGACAATCGCATGTAAATGCAAGATTTCAAAATAAATTGCATCGCTGAATATCTCTTCCTTAACAGCGATATTTTGAAAGTTCTTTAAACCTTCACTGATATTTTCTATTCAGTGCTTCATGTTTTTCAAAAGAGTCCCTGAGTTTTTCAAAACCTCAGAGACATCCTAAAAGAATGTGAAAGGACAGTTGTGACGTCATTGCAACGGATAACACTAGACACGATTTCTTTCTGACACACGTTTGCACGTTTCGTTCAAACTTCCAATCAAATGCAAACACGTGTCTGTGTCATGATGAAAACCTTTTCCCGTTCAAGGTTTTCTCTCTCTAAAACTACCTATATAAACAACTCTTGGTTTATATTTATCTTTTACGCGAACAATCTTCCTCCGCAAGAAAGAATCCTCTGTTGCATTTGTGCTCTCAAAAACTTCAAGAAGTGTTCATCATCTTCTTCATCAAAACTTCAAGGTTAATATGTTCTTATTTTTCAAATGCTATTAACTTGTTTTCGATCTTCTCTTTGTTTTAACAAGATCAAACAAAAGAACTTTGTAAAATAAAATCATTTTCTTTCATGGTTTTATGAACACAACCATTTCATGGTTGTTCTTCAAGTTTTAAATCTAAATCTTAAACTTGTTCTTCATTCGTATCCAGTTTTCTTTTAGAAACTGGAATACAAGACTTTATGGGTTTTACATTTCTTTTCAAAATCATGAAAAACCCTAATCTTCATTAAGACATTTATGTCTGAATGAAATGGACAAAATTCGAACAATCTTAATGGAAATTCTTTCCATACTAAGACAATTCTTATTTGTTAACATCTTTGGTTGAACTGATAATACAGAGAAATGGCATCTTCAAAGATCAATGTCACCGCTGAGTCCATCTCCGCTGACTCTGAGGAAGTGGACATCATCAAAGCCCCTCAGGTTAAGTTCAAGCTGGATCAACTAGATTGGACTAAGGTCAACAACCTCTCTGCGCTTCTCGAGTTTCCTCCTCGAAAGCAAGTCACACGTCTGGATGATGCTGTGAATTTCCTGAAAAACTGCTGCATTTCAACAGCCCTGACCATCACACCTCCCGCAAGTCAGCTACTACTATCCCAGTTCTGGTACTCTGCCAGACACACTCAGCTACCCTCCGCCAAAGATGCATCCAAAACCATCGATTGCATACTCAGCGATACTGAGTATGGTACAATTAAGATAACCCCCGCTATAATACGAAAAGCCCTGAACTTTCCCAATGCCACCAAAGAAAAACCCTTCGTTCCATTCCCTGGCCATAAGAAGCAAGCTGACAAAGATGCCATCATTGCTTTTCTCGACACAATGGGTTACATCTGGGACATTGGAAGGGACAAGAAGCCTGAGAAGAAGCTGACGCTGATAAAGAAATCCAAAATGCCCAGCGAGATGAATTTCATCTTCGCTCACCTGATCAGCTGCATGACAGCGAAGTCCGGCTCTTCTGATCAAGCCGCACAACCTACGCAAGCTATGGGATACGCACTGCTGAAAGGTCTAAACATTGACTAGGCCTCTATTATATATGATGACCTAGTACAACGCGTGGATTCTGCCGCTGACCGACCAGCATGGGTTCCTTACCCAAGATTCATCAGCGCCATCTTCCAATATGGCCTAAAGGACAGCTATCCTGAAGAGGGTGACCTGAAATTTTCTCAGGTTGGCCCTAAGGTGCTCGATTTCAAACCTGTCGCCAACGAGGTACGTCTCTCTACTCTTCTCACTCTTCTAAATTCTCCGCTTTCTGTGGCTCCTTCAGCGACAATACCCATCGCTGATACCCCGGCCACACAATCCTCTCCTTCTAAGAAAAGGAAACCCTCTCACACCCAACTTGATTCCAAAAGGATCAAGAAAACCAAGGAGCAACCCCAGCAATCCCATGCTGAAGACTCCTCAGCTCATTCTGAAGAGCTGAAGGAAAGTTCTGTGGTACGCTCTGCCACACCCGTTCAAGCCATCCCTCCAATCCAGACTTCAGCGTCTCTAAACGCTGAGGTTAGAAACTTGGAAACTACCCAACCTCCCTCAGTCTCTCAAAAGACTGATGAAGTGATTGTCAGCGATTCCAACGCTGAACTCAGTACCCGAATCCCAATCTTATCCTTCGCTCCTCCCTCCACTTCTTTGGACACACCTCCAGCTAACACTGGAGATGCCATCATTCCAGAAGCCACCGCTGACGCTTCTCAACAAATGATGAAGAAAGGACCTGCAGAGATCACCATTCCTCACAGAACTTTTGAGGAGGATATGGAACATTATTCAGGAGTCCGCAACTTTGACGATTTCGTCAATCCTCCTACAGGTACAAATCAACCCATATACACTGTAACTAAACCTGAAACTTCTGAGCTTTCCTTTGTTCACAAGTACTTATGTGTTACAGGTCCTAATTTGGGAGACATCAACGAGTCTCTGAAGTCCGTGGAAACTAAGCTGACTGAACTCACCACCACACTCTCCAACAACTCTACAGCTGTAACAAACGCTGGAGAAAATTTGACGAAGCTGACAACGGTGGTGGAAAATAAAGCTTCCACAGACGACATCAAGATTGTTGATAAGACTCTCAGCGATTTCGCGAAAGTGCTCGCTGACATCTACACAGACTACACCTCACTCAAACAATCAGTTTCCTCCATGTCCGGCGAAGTAACAACGCTGAAGACATCGGTTGGAGCACTAGAAGGTGATATGTCTGCTGTGAAGACAAATGTTCAAACTCTGACGACTGACTTAGGCTCTGTAAAGACCGACGTTGGTTCGATGAAAACAATGATTGAAGAGCTGCTCAACAAGGCAAGAACTCCAGCTCCTGCTCCTGCCCCAGCCCCTATTTTGGAATCTTTCACAACGGCGGATCGCACAGAGCTGAAGAAAATCACGCCTGCTATTTCTGGCCTAGAAGACAGAATAGCAAAGCTTGAAGGTTGTGTGAAAATATATGGCCCAGAAGACAGAGATAACACCAACGCTGAGTCTACCCATTCCTCCCCCAGTCATCATGAGAAAGAGGGGGAGAAGAGCGCTGAACATACCGCTGAAGATCTAAACAAAAGCGTTGAAGATCTGAACAAGAGCGCTGAAGACCTTTCCCATGATGAATCTATCAGGGGAGAGAGGAATGAAGATCTGATCGCTGAAAAACCTCAAGGAGATGAAAACCCTGAGGGAACCGAGAAGCTCGCCTCTGTATCTGAGGGGGAGCAACTCGAAGAAGACGCTGAAGAATCCGAAGCAGATGATGATGAAGCCGTCGACATCCCTGATGATGAACCATCTTCTTCTCCAAAGAATGATGATGATGATGACGAAGATGACGATGATTTCTTTATCGTCAAACCTTCCCCAAGGATCAAAGCTCTTAAAGGTATTTCAATAAAAGAACCTTCAGGGGAGAAGACAAAGACAAAGCCCTCAGCCTCTGGCGCTGAGAAAGGCAAAGGCAAAGGCCTCGCTGAAGATGAAAATCTGGCGATCTTGCTTGAAAAGCCGGTTTGTCAGGTACACTAAACTTTACTTATATTCCTTCCCTGAACATCTCTATACACTATCAGTTCCTCTACCCAAGCCTGTACACTTAAACCAGTTCTCTCTATCTGTTTCTACCCAAGTTCTTATTTGTAAGATCGCTGCGTTTCAGCTAGTCCTCTCCCCTGTTTGAGGATATCGCTGAAGGCTCCACAACTGCGACTTCACCAATAATTCCAGCTGCCGCTGAAGAAATAATCCCAGTCTTGGATTTGATCTCTGAGACTGATGAACCTGAAGAACAAACTCTCTCACACAGAAACAGACATTCCTTGGCTCCTCAAAAGCTAAGAGAAGAAGAACAGAAGAAAAGAGAAGAAATAATAAAGCGATTCGAGGATCAGTGAATCATTCTAAGGCGTGATCAACTACCTTCAGTTCCTCCTAAGTTCAGAATTTCAAAAGCTGAATACAAGGAACACCTCAGAGCTGAACGCCTCATCGCTGAAAGAAAGGAAGTTGAAGAAAAAGACAGAGAATACGCCATCAAGCTTACTCAAGAATCTGTCAAAGACCCCAAGCTGAAACGTGTTCCCATTCAAATCCAACGAAAGCTTTGGGAAGAAGCCCAGAAGATCGTGGAAAAGAAAACTGAAGTTTCTCAGACCACCCTGATCTGGTGTAAAGAGAAAATTCACTTCAGATATCGTCCAGCGAAGATCAACAAGGTATTCATCTCTGGAAGAACATCTATCGGAGTACCTATTGTTGACATCAAACTTTTCAGAGAAGATGGCCAAACTGAAACCTTTCGCGCTGACACTGTAAGGCCAAACTGAAACCTTTCTATCTGAATGGCTGGAGATGAGGTTAGCTATCCAATCGTCACAATCTAAGTACAAGGATCATTTCGAAAAGCTGATAAACAGACAGGTCGATTTGATATCTTCTTGTGTGGACATTCCTCCTCTTCCTGATCTAAAGCTGAAAAGAAAAAGGGGCTCTCCAAAGAAGAAACGTCAAGATTCAAACTCAGGTCCTGTCATACGAAATGAAACTGGAATTGGTTTCTCTCGCGCTGAAGTGCTTGGTCCTGACCCTGATCTATCTGCCCTTGACATTTCTTTGCGACCATGTGAACTTTTCGTCCCTGGTAAAGTCATCAGTAATCCTTATGGAATATTCTTTCTCGACTACGACGGACGTAAATGTTTTCAACGGATCGCTGAGCTTCCAATCACTCCAATCGAACAACTCAGAGATCTCATCTACTGGTGTGACTTCAGAAAAGACATTCAGGCACGACACCTAAAACCCTTGATCTTCAAAGAAGCGATGAACAAAATAAAACGAGGCGTAACGGTTCCTGACTGGATGATCCCCACTGAAAAGACGACCCTTGATGAACTTCTCATTAAGGAAGAACCTTTTGAAAACTGATATAATCTCCTTTTTCTCTATTGTATCAGTTATCCTTCTGTACTTTTAATTTATTTCGCTTGTACTTATAATCTTTCTGTTATTCATTGTAACCTGATTCAATATTTTAAAGAAAGATTTCAGCGAACGTACTTTACTCCATCAGTACTGAAAAGATCCCAGAAAACAGTAAAAGGGACAAATATTTTATGAGTTCTTTTTATCCTTATGTTTTCATTAAATAGCAGTTTTCTTTGTTGCTATGTCATAATCAAATAGGGGGAGATTGTTGATCCAAACCCTCAGTGATTTGATAATGACCCTCTCTTAAATACTTAGTGAAAATTGGAAGTAAACAATATGTATCAGAGTTTCACTATCGCTGATAAGTACTAAGATCTTACAGTACCGCTGATAGGAACTCTCGCTCTTTAAATTAAACATTCAGCGAAATTGTTCACCATAAATGCTCTGAGTCTGTTCAGTCATTATGATGATCGCTGATAAGTTAGTTGTTTACTTATGATCCCTGAAGACAAGTTTCACGTCAACAAAGTTTCTACGCTGAAGTCGAAGATCAAGCTCAAGAACCAGCGACAAGTCTCCTAATGAACTGATGCGGATCAGCGAAGACTCAAATTTGTCCACTCAACGTGAAGTATCAAGTACAAGACTTCAGCTATCGCTGAACTTTATCATCTGCTGAATAGTAAATGATAATCGCTGAATCAACGAAAGCTGATCATGAAGTCCTCCGTACAAAGTACTTTTGTCTTACCCACCCTTGCACGCCTCCGTACGAAATGTCAGAAAAGAACCTCCGAATATCTGAAATCGTACAACCACTCTGATACTACACTGTTCATCCATGCGGCTACTAAGGTTGTCAACAAAGGTCAATGACATGCAACCAACCAGCTGATGACACGTGTAAAGTGTATACTAACTTGCATTAAATGCATGCAGTATATAAAGAGATGAACTCACTTCATTTTGAAGTAACTTGCTAACTCTGGACAAGTTCAAATCTCTTATCTCAAGATAGGTTATTATTAGTAATTTCCTTATCTTTCTTAGTGCAAGAAACCTTAGTGTTCCAACTTGTTTAGATTTAGGTTTATCCTTAATCTTGTCTCCGCAACAAGCTGTAAATTGTTAATGATTTATCAATAAACAATTTAGAAAAGTAAAATCTGTGTGTTTGTATTCAACCCCCCCCCCCCCTTCTACAAACTTGTATAGGCCTTCGGGACCAACAGTTTCTAACCATATTTTTTCCGTTAAAATAACGAATCAAAAACTAAAATTTTTAAATAATTATATCAACTTTTATATTTTGGAGACTTTAACGTTACTTGTATTATTAAAATATTCAATATATTTAATATTCCAATAAGTTTTATTTGTTAACATTAAATTTTAGAAAATTTGAAAAAATTTACGTTGTTTTTCTTTTGTTTTATCTTATTTATATTTTTAGAAAAATCTCTCTTGGACACAAGAAAAAACATCTGAAATATTCATTTTCTCGATTCTAGAAACTCTATGCAGATGCCCTTAGTGCCCATAGAATTAGTAAAGGATTGGTGCATGCTAATTGGTCCGGACAACCATGGTTACCAAAAAAAAGTTGAACAACGTGAAAGGTGAGTAAGAGTATACATCGAGGGAAAAACGTAAAGCTACTCGGACTGTGTACTTGTAGAGAGTATATCCTACAACCCCAATAGCCGTCAAACCAAAAACAAACCCCTAAAACGAAACCCCAACCAACACTCGTATTATCATCTTCCTATATCCAAATGAGCAATTACCAAATTAAACCAAATGAACCAAGTATATCTCTATATGTGCGAAAAAATAGTGAAAGCTAGTATTGGAAAATAATAAATTTGAGTTTCTGCTAGAACTTTTCCTGTGATGGAAGATGTATTGTTTCAAATCATATAGACCTCATGAAGATAACAAAAACATATATTAAATGACTACCAATCTCATTTTTTAGCAGAACATATTCAGAGAGCCAACGTACATTGTTTGCATAACTAAGTTACTAGGATTGTTAGTCACGGTGTAACCTTTGAGGAAGTTCAACATCTCTAGGAACTTGCGATGGACGTCGCCACAGTCCATATATTATAACGTTCACATTTTCATCCTCTATTGCTGATAATCGCATCTAAGCCAATGTCGTCTGAAACGAATCAATGTGCCTTCAAACGAGAAGTGCTATTATCACCAAAATAAATGGTACAACGATGCTCCATTTCGAGTTATCTTTACTGGAATATTTGTGAACAGTAGGAGAAAAGATAAGAATTGTCGGAGGTGGAGGAGGTGTGGTAAGTGTCGGAGGCAGAGAGGTTGACGGTGTGGGGAGGGCCGGAAGGGGTGGCGGAGTCGGGAGCGCCGAAGGTGTAACAACCCGTTTTCTATTAAGGTTGTTAGTTTGGTGTCTTAATTGAAAGAAAAGGGAAGTTATTATTGGAGGACTAAATTGCAATTCATGACAAGTATTAAATGACCCAGATCCCTAGGGCATAATTGTTTTGCTGTTCTATTCATTTGGTTGGCGGCTGAGTAAGGTATCAAGAGAAAACGTGGTGAAGAGGTGTAGCAGCAAACGTGAGAAGAAGAGCCCAATCGTTGTAAGTACCCAATCTCTCAGTATAAATCCTACTTATAGAATTTACAGTAAGCCCTTGGTTGGTCTTGATTGCTTGATTTTGTAACTGGGTAGGGTTTAAGAACACCTTGAAGGGTATGTAATCAAATATTGGATTGCTAATCAAGGAAATATGATAGATTAAGGGTTTTGGTTGTAAAGAAAAAGATGTAGCAGTTTGGGTAAAAAAAATGTTAGGGTAGGAAGTTTCGATTATAGAAATGAGGGGTTTTCGTCGTCGGTTCGTAAACTACCGTAAGTCGCCCGTACCGGGAGTCGAGTACCGGGAGTCGGGGTACCGTAAGTCGGGGTACCTGGAGTCGAGTACCGGGAGTCGAGTATCGGGAGTCGAGTACCGGGAGTCGGGGTACCGGGAGTCGGGGTACCGGGAGTCGGGGTACCGGGGGTCGGGTACCGGGAGTCGAACCATGCCGGGACCGTTGGTCTGGGTTTCGTCTGCCAGGCCGTAGTATCGAGCTATTTGGGCCGATGGTTTGAGAGTTTAGCTTAAGTCTCTTGGGCTTAGTAAAGGATAAAAGAAACCCAATAATTAATATATGGACCTAACCGAGTAGTTGAGCTCGGATTAAGAGAAACGTAGGAAGAGAATAGAGAGTTCATCTAATTAAATCTGTGAATCATTAATTAGGTGAGCGGTCGGTGCAAGATTCAAGGTTAGAGAAGGATTTGCATCCAGGTGAGTTCTCTCGACTTTTTATGACGTACTGATTTTACTGAAATGGTTCCTTTATCGAGCATGATTGGAAATTACAAAAGCTATGAATGTTTTCATGAGTTGCATGATTATTTAGCAATGAATGATGCTTAAGGTTTTCACGTACGTGGTTTCAAATGTATGTGTATGCTATGTGGGGTCGGTTACACGGTGGGGTCAGGGTACCTTGGGATCTCTGATCCCTTGGGGCATATGGTAGATTTGCTTGTAGGTTGGAATTTGTTTTCTCCTACATGAAGGAACGAGGAGTCCATTTGGATTTCGACGTATGCGAGAGGGTGCCCGTCAGGCCCCAATCGGTTTAGCTTATGCAAACCCCTGAACCCTGTGTTAACCTTGTATGATGGAAATGTGATGCATAAGAGTTCTTTTATTCGTGAAATTAATTTATTCTATATTACATGTTTTTATGGAGGGGATTCACTAGACCTTTTGGTCTAACCCTCGCTTTTCAAAACGAAACCATTTTCAGATAAGCGAGTTTCAGGCTCTACTTCTAAGACCTAAAGGTTGAGGCGTTGTGGCTTGGAGATAAGAACGGCTCCAAGATAGATGATTGACTTTAGTTAGAGCTCGGCTGTGGATAGTTTAGACTTCTGTTGTCATTTTTGTTAAGCTCATATTTTAATGTAATGGACAAGTAATTTATTTGCTTTGTAAAAACGCTCATTTTATGATTTATCGCATGATCAAGTTTTGGGATGTTACAAATGGTATCAGAGCCATAGTTTAAGGGATTTAGGTGACCGGATGGGCCTAAACTTAAACTGTAAGATGAGGAACACAGGCGAGACATAGGATTGCCTCTAGGAAAGATCACTATAAATGCGCTTAGGAATAAGGTGCCAAGGACAAGCGTGTAAGTTAAGTTCGGGATTACACCTGGCCAGTGTAATTACAAACTTACAGGTACATGTGTGTGCTTACAATACCTTACTTATAGCAAATCTGTGGTGTCATGTCTAGCAAGAACTAATTTTCGATTTCTTTCAGTTTAGTACTATGACTGGGAGAACTTTGAGGGACAGGACAGTATCGGGTGTTTCAAGAAAGCTAGATGAGGAGGTCCTGAATGATAGGCCGGTGCAACCTTGCCAGACTAATTTGTTACACTATTGCATGCTTAACCTACCGTATTGCTCCGAAGTGGTAGTCGGAAAATAGTGTTTATGTCGAGTTCCAGTACTTTAGAATGTCAGTATGATCCCTGCGGGGTAGATTGAGGCCCCTAGTTGGGGAGGTTTCATGAGAAGTCACTTATGTTGTGAGGTGTGTACACTTTGTAGAAAAGAAACGTTGGATAGAGTGTTATGAGTCGCCTAGAGGTAGCTCTTCGTAGATTCGGAGAGGATGAATGTTGAGTTTGAGTAAGACTCCAATCGTGAGAGTCTCAGTTCTTGAAACCAGGGGATAGATCAGTCAGAATGGTAAGGAAGGACAGTGTCAGAACCTTGAAAGTATCAATAGAGCCCTGACTTTTGTAGTCAAGCTTTTCTATGGTAGGATAAATGAAGTAAGAGGCCTATAGTGAATTGAAACCGTGTAGAAGTGGGAAGTGAAGTAGATGATCAAAACGAATAGTATGGAAGGGTTGAGCAAGTGAAATGTGAAAAGCGTGTTCAGTAAGCAGTTGCATGACCGAGAGGGCGACCGTTAGTCGTAGGAGGAGTGTTAAGGATATGTTGCGTAAGTAAAGCGGTTGACCTTGTTAAGGTGAGTAGCCTTCAATGGCAAGTAGAGTCTCATGCATGGCGATCTTTTATGTAACATGAAATTCTCACGATGTAAGATTAATGTGCAAATATCAAATTTTGATCGAAAAGGAGTCAGAGTGTACAGACGTATGTTTAAGGAAAAGATGATTTCCTTCGCTTTGCGCATTGAAATTTTGAGGTTAACGATTTGCAAAGTATTTCACACTTTTAATGATAAGTTAAATTCTTTTATTACAAAAAGGTCAAGAGAATGTTTGCCAGCAAAACTTTTACAATCAAATGAGTAGTAGTTTGTTGACATCATACAAACGAGTGTGAGAACCGACCGGTTTACTTGGTGTCAGTAATTTCTTTCGAAATTGTGTCGTATGAAAGGATTTTCATTCAACGTATTACTATCGTATTAACATTGTTCAGAAATGAGTAAGATTAAGGTCCACGGAAGGACGCATGCAAACGATTCTCGAATCATTGTACAAGGCGTTGAAGTTATAAATGTGATGGGGTCATGCGTACCCAAATACTTCCTAAACGTTGTTTATTGAAAATGATGAAATGTGCGAAAAGATTTATTTACTGTATTGTCATGCATGAAGGCTATGAACTCACTAGGTCATATTGTAGTACATGTTAAGCTAATTAAGGACTGCAAGAGTGGAGAAGTGTCGGACAAGTCAGGAAAGAATGTTGTAAACTTAGTATTTGTGTGCAAGAGGAAAGGTAAATGGTGGAAGAGTCAGGAGTGAATTATAGGGGTGATTGTGTGAGGGTCTGTACCCTTGTTCGGTATCTGGAAGTACGATTGTCGAGGGACGGTTGGGTCCAGGGGAAAGAGTAGAAGTTATCAAAGTGTTAGTATTAGAAACTCGTTACGAGTGGTGTTGAGGCGTAAGCGAAATGCCCGCGGTGTTGGGTATGAGTTTTGAGGTGAGCTGGTAACACTGATGTTACAGGAGTAAGTCTAGAAAAAAGGGAGACGTATTATGAAGTGATTATGTTATGATGGTAGGATTAGGTTCCGTAAGGGAACCCATGTTAAGAATAAGTTAAGAAAGTAGTTACAGGTTGCCAGTTGATGTAGAAGCCGACAAATGTGTACGATGGCCGAGGCCGAAGACTTGAACCAGAAAGTTGAGAGTGATAGAACACCTTGTAGTGGTGCTAAGAGGATGAGAAGTTATTGTTTGATTTAAGCGTTCTCTTTTGTGAGGTATGGAGGGATTCGTAGAATAAGGAGGCATGTAGCACAAGCGAATCGAGGGTGTAGATCTTATCGTTCAGGGAGGGGATGTGCCCTGATTTGTAAGGGCACGGATCGTGAAGAGCTAGCTATAATGTTTGCGTGTGAGCTAATGGAGAACTCGTAAGTTATAGTCCAGCAAGTTGGGAAGGGACTACGTAGCGAGATAGACTCGATTGTAGTATTCAGGAGAATATGAAGGAAAGTGTGAATTGTGTATGAATGACCATGAGAGATTTGGTCTGCAGTGTGATGTTATAAGTGAGAAACGTACAGTTATGTAATTGCATTAGTTGCCAAGTTATATGTACCGGCTAGTGTCGTAGTGAGGTGATGTTAGAGAGAAAGAAAGTATCAGATAGAAGCTTTTGGGGTCTACAGATGAGATGTACGATCTATTAACCAGATTGTTGGAGCACATAGGGTGTAAGTTGACTTTATGGTGTTAGACTACCCAAAGGAGAAACCAATTATTTTTTGTGGTAAGAGTCGCTAAGTAGGTGTATGTTGGAATCATTGGAAGTTTAAAGAGGATGAAGAGTGGATTAGCCAAATGTGTTATAGTAAATGCTAGATCTTTGTAGATCATGAATTGTTTCTTATGTGAAAGGGAGTAACCCTAAAAGGAGATAGTTGGGAAGTTTGGTCACGATTAAAGAATGACATGATGATGATTATGAGTCGGAGCGGTAGTATGATCATTAGTGATTTGAAATGTCACGATAGATGTATAAGCCTTGGATTGGTTGTTAATTTTTTTTAGGGATTTGTTAAGTAATGACATTTATTTGTTATTACAGAATGCGTTATGGTTCTACCGAAATTCTTACTAAGAGTTGATAGGGGAAAATCGATAGGTTAAAGTGAGAAGTTGATGATAGTACGTTGGAATTTGTAAATTTCAAATTATTTAGTAATTTGTGAATGGTTGATTCACTCAGTGGAGTTGTTGGTTAAGAAATCAGTTCTGACTGAGGGATTTTGTGAATACCAGCATAGCGAGATGTGATGCTGAGTTATGATATTAAATGATTAAATATGATGATATTTATGGTTGATAGAAAGAAACGAATTGCATCTAAATTGGAGTTTATCATTTGAAATAAGTTGATAATTACAATTGAAATGAATTGGTCGAGTTAAAGTTGCTTATGTGCGAGAGGAGGATCTATGTAAGTAAAAGTTGGAGATCAAAGAATGAGTAGTGACGACGAACACTAGTGTTGTTCCAAGACGACTTGGTGGAATGTTTGGGTTAGGATATTGATGTAACTGTTTGGTTATGTGAATAATAAGAAAGTGATATCAGCATGTGGAAAGGTCGGAGGAGAGGAGCTAGTAATGTTTTGTGGGCAGTGCTCCACGCTATCGTGGAGAGGTGAAGTTAGTAGGTCGGAATAAGTGAGTAAATCGGAAGTAATAAACTTGACAGTAATGCCGAAAGGTGAAGGGTTGTGCAGAGGGTTATTGATAGGTGTGCGAACCGTTAGAAAGAATATTGAGGAAGGGAATTGTGTATGATTTTGTGCAGGAAGGGAGTGGATAAGACAGTTGAATGGGTTAAGTTAGTGACCTTGTGAGAAATGTTTAAACGATTTGGTCGTGCAGTGTTTAAGCTAGTGAGGAACTGATGTGTTTCAGGATAAGTTTAATTTGAGTAAGTGAACACTTCAACGGTGGGTTTGGAGGTTCCTACTCTTAGTTACGTATAAGGATGGGGTGGCGAAGTAGTGAGAATGTGAGAGAAGTTTGATGAATTGTGGTCTAGGTAGCCCGAGAGAAGGGAAATGTTAATTGCATAAGATGTTTGGTAATGGAACTCCGGGTTGTGAGTTGTCGGGATCTACAGGGTTGGCCTTGTGCCAAGCTGTCAAGTGTGTGATTGGTTCTTAGTAAACAAGTTTCGTGTTGTAGTGGGGGATTCCGACAAGTTCCTCCTTAAAGGAAGTATTAATGCATGAGAAGCCTTATTTCATTCTCGGTTGTTGAGACCGATCGAGTAGGAACAGTAGCCTACGAGTTAGAGTACCGTAGGAACTGAAGGGAATGCAACCGATGTTCCATGTTTCGAAATTAATGAGATAGTTGACTGGGTCAGCAGTGGCAGTACCTTGGGGAAGCGTCAGTTTCGCGTGTGGGCAAGATACTTGCATCTCTTCCAATAAGGAATTCCGGGGACGGAATTCTTTTAAGGAGGGAGTGTTGTAACAACCCGTTTTCTATTAAGGTTGTTAGTTTGGTGTCTTAATTGAAAGAAAAGGGAAGTTATTGTTGGAGGACTAAATTGCAATTCATGACAAGTATTAAATGACCCAGATCCCTAGGGCATAATTGTTTTGCTGTTCTATTCATTTGGTTGGCGGCGGAGTAAGGTATCAAGAGAAAACGTGGTGAAGAGGTGTAGCAGCAAACGTGAGAAGAAGAGCCCAATCGTTGTAAGTACCCAATCTCTCAGTATAAATCCTACTTATAGAATTTACAGTAAGCCCTTGGTTGGTCTTGATTGCTTGATTTTGTAACTGGGTAGGGTTTAAGAACACTCTGAAGGGTATGTAATCAAATATTGGATTGCTAATCAAGGAAATATGATAGATTAAGGGTTTTGGTTGTAAAGAAAAAGATGTAGCAGTTTGGGTAAAAAAAATGTTATGGTTAATGGCCTCATAAATTGAAAAGGGTAGGAATTTCGATTATAGAAATGAGGGGTTTTCGTCGTCTGTTCGTAAACTACCGTAAGTCGCCCGTACCGGGAGTCGAGTACCGGGAGTCGGGGTACCATAAGTCGGGGTACCGGGAGTCGAGTACCGGGAGTCGAGTATCGGGAGTAGAGTACCGGGAGTCGGGGTACCGGGAGTCGGGGTACCGGGAGTCGGGGTACCGGGAGTCGGGGTACCGGGAGTCGGGGTACCGGGGGTCGGGTACCGGGAGTCGAACCATGTCGGGACCGTTGGTCTGGGTTTCGTCTGCCAGGCCGTAGTATCGAGCTATTTGGGCCGATGGTTTGAGAGTTTAGCTTAAGTCTCTTGGGCTTAGTAAAGGATAAATGAAACCCAATAATTAATAGATGGACCTAACCGAGTAGTTGAGCTCGGATTAAGAGAAACGTAGGAAGAGAATAGAGAGTTCATCTAATTAAATCTGTGAATCATTAATTAGGTGAGCGGTCGGTGCAAGATTCGAGGTTAGAGAAGGATTTGCAGCCAGGTGAGTTCTCTCGACTTTTTATGACGTACTGATTTTACTGAAATGGTTCCTTTATCGAGCATGATTGGAAATTATAAAAGTTATGAATGTTTTCATAAGTTGCATGATTATTTACCAATGAATGATGCTTAAGGTTTTCACGTACGTGGTTTCAAATGTATGTGTATGCTATGTGGGGTCGGTTACACGGTGGGGTCAGGGTACCTTGGGATCTCTGATCCCTTGGGGCATATGGAAGATTAGGTTGTAGGTTGGAATTTGTTTTCTCTTACATGAAGGAACGAGGAGTCCATTTGGATTTCGACGTATGCGAGAGGGTGCCCGTCAGGCCCCAATCGATTCAGCTTATGCAAACCCCTGAACCCTGTGTTAACCTTGTATGATGGAAATGTGATGCATAAGAGTTCTTTTATTCGTGAAATTAATTTATTCTATATTACATGTTTTTATGGAGGGGATTCACTAGACCTTTTGGTCTAACCCTCGCTTTTTAAAACTAAACCATTTTCAGATAAGCGAGTTTCAGGCTCTACTTCTAAGACCTAAAGGTTGAGGCGTTGTGGCTTGGAGATAAGAACGGCTCCAAGATAGATGATTGACTTTAGTTAGAGCTCGGTTGTGGATAGTTTAGACTTCCGCTGTCATTTTTGTTAAGCTCATATTTTAATGTAATGGACAAGTAATTTATTTGCTTTGTATAAAACGCTCATTTTATGATTTATCGCATGATCAAGTTTCGGGATGTTACAGAAGGTGGTGGCGGTGTGGGCGGCACCGGAAGGGGATGGTGATGTGGGGAGCGCCGGAAGGGGTGGCGGTGTCAACAATGTCAGAGGCGGAAGAGGATAACTAGGAGACAGAGCCATTAGTAGTACAGACGCATACGGTGAAATCTCCACAAGACAAATATCTGGAAAGGATAACATAAAAGGAATTAAATGAAATATATTTTCGACAAGAGAAAAATAAGATATTGTACAGTTTCAAATTAAAATGGCACTAAGGTTTGAGGAAATGAAAATTGACAACACATATTTAGTGCAAATCAGATTTAGAACATATATAAAATTTACAAGAAATATATACTGAAAGAAAATCAATTTAGAGTAAACCTATAATTTAAAGTAAATAAGACAAATCAATAATGAATCTAAAGCAATTAAAGATAAATAAATAAATGTAATAGATATTATCCTTGGAAAATACAAACCACAAGAGAGAGTGGACGATTTTTCATAGCTAGTGATTGAAGAACAAAAGTCGGAACAAAATTCCTTCTTTAGATAAGTTTTATTAAAACATTTAGTTTAGTCACTTTAGTTGCAAAATATTTCAGAATCCCTTTCTACTTTTAGGAATTTCATAACAAAACCGTTTAAAAGATAAAAGATATGATAAAACTGCTCTAAAGCTAGAAGACAATTTGTTATATGAAACTATGGGTATCAAATTTGTACCATGACTAACCAATCACTTCAATAACAACGGTACCAATTCAATTGGTACCAACTAAATTGGTACCAATTCAATTGGTTGGTGTGTGGTATTGAAAATCGTGTACCATGGTAATACCGTAGTGTACCGACTTTTGTATATATATATATATATATATATAATTATTTATTAAACAAGAAATGAAATAAAATATGATTAATAATGTCTATTTATATATTTAATGACTTTGAAGTTTCATCTTATTGTTTTTTTGGCCCTCAGCCCTCATGGATAGTGGACTGGGCCTTTATTACACATAGATATTGACTTACAATTCACTAAGACCATACCATAGTTAATAGTAGGTTTATTTTGTACAATAGTTAATAGTACGCTTCAATTTAGTGAGATTGTAGCCACATGTTTGTATAAATTCATTTAATTAAAACTTTAACTTTTGAGATGTTGGTATAAAACAGTACCAACATATACAAGCCAAAAAGTGTTGGTACCATTTAAGTACTACGAAGTACAGTTGGTTGGTACAGTTTGTTGGTACACAGTATAATATTTTGGTGTACCAATTATAATTGGTTGCTACACGGTATTGAGAAAACAAATATGGTACCGTACCACGTTCACCCCTAATAATATAGGTCCGAAAATTGCGGACCTCGCTCAAAAACCTGGAAAAAATACGAATTTGGTCAATTTCCCGTAAAACAAATTTGTCCCAAATCCGCAATTGGGGACCCCACATCCACAATTACAAACCTAGGTCTACAATATTTTTTTAAAGAAAAAAACGAATTTTTTGGTGTCGTTTAGATGGATATTACTGATGTAGTGACATTTGATTAAAAGTGGGAGAGATTTGGCTATGAGACCAATATTAGTCTACAAACATCAACACAGGTTTATGAGGGTGAGACACGTCGTCTGCTAGGGTCGAGTCTATGTTCGTGGAAAGGGGTTTCTAACCATATTTTTTCCGTTAAAATAACGAATCAAAAACTAAAATTTATAAATAATTATATCAACTTTTATATTTTGGAGACTTTAACGTTACTGTATTATTAAAATATTCAATATATTTAATATTCCAATAAGTTTTATTTGTTAACATTAAATTTTAGAAATTTTGAAAAAATTTACGTTGTTTTTCTTTTGTTTTATCTTCTTTATATTTTTAGAAAATCTCTCTTGGACACAAGAAAAAACATCTGAAATATTCATTTTCTCGATTCTAGAAACTCTATGCAGATGCCCTTAGTGCCCATAGAATTAGTAAAGGATTGGTGCGTCCAAGTTGGTCCGGACAACCATGGTTACCAAAAAAAAGTTGAACAACGTGAAAGGTGAGTAAGAGTATACATCGAGGGAAAAAACGTAAAGCTACTCAGACTGTGTACTTGTAGAGAGTATATCCTACAACCCCAATAGCCGTCAAACCAAAAACAAACCCCTAAAACGAAACCCCAACCAACACTCGTATTATCATCTTCCTATATCCAAATGAGAAATTACCAAATTAAACCAAATGAACCAAGTATATCTCTATATGTGCGAAAAAATAGTGAAAGCTGGTATTGGAAAATAATAAATTTGTGTTTCTGCTATAACTTTTCCTGTGATGGAAGATGTATTGTTTCAAATCATATAGACCTCATGAAGATAACAAAAACATATATTAAATGACTACCAATCTCATTTTTTAGCAGAACATATTCAGAGAGCCAACGTACATTGTTTGCATAACTAAGTTACTAGGATTGTTAATCACGGTGTAACCTTTGAGGAAGTTCAACATCTCTAGAAACTTGCGATGGACGTCGCCATAGTCCATATATCATAACGTTCACATTTTCATCCTCTATTGCTGATAATCGCATCTAAGCCAATGTCGTCTGAATCGAATCAATGTGCCTCCAAACGAGAAGTGCTATTATCACCAAAATAAATGCTACAACGATGCTCCATTTCGAGTTATCTTTACTGGAATATTTGTGAACCGTAGGAGAAGAGATAAGAATTGTCGGAGGTGGAGGAGGTGTGGTAAGTGTCGGAGGCAAAGAGGTTGACGGTGTGGGGAGGGCCGGAAGGGGTGGCGAAGTCGGGAGCGCCGAAGGTGGTGGCGGTGTGGGCGGCACCGGAAGGGGATGGTGATGTGGGGAGCGCCGGAGGGGGTGGCGGTGTCAACAATGTCAGAGGCGGAAGAGGATGACTAGGAGACAGAGCCATTAGTAGTACAGACGCATACGGTGAAATCTTCACAAGACAAATATCTGGAATGGATAACATAAAAGGAATTAAATGAAATATATTTTCGACAAGCGAAAAATAAGATATTGTACAGTTTCAAATTAAAATGGCACTAAGGTTTGAGCAAATGAAAATTGACAACACATATTTAGTGCAACTCAGATTTAGAACATATATAAAATTTACAAGAAATATATACTGAAAGAAAATCAATTTAGAGTAAACCTATAATTTAAAGTAAATAAGACAAATCAATAATGAATCTAAAGCAATTAAAGATAAATAAATAAATGTAATAGATATTATCCTTGGAAAATACAAACCACAAGAGAGAGTGGGCGATTTTTCATAGCGAGTGATTGAAGAACAAAAGTCGGAACAAAATTCCTTCTTTAGATAAGTTTTATTAAAACATTTAGTTTAGTCACTTTAGTTGCAAAATATTTCAGAATCCCTTTCTACTTTTAGGAATTTCATAACAAAACCATTTAAAAGATAAAAGATATGATAAAACTGCTCTAAAGCTAGAAGACAATTTGTTATATGAAACTATGGGTATCAAATTTGTACCATGACTAACCAATCACTTCAATAACAACGGTACCAATTCAATTGGTACCAACTAAATTGGAACCAATTCAATTGGTTGGTGTGTAGTATTGAAAATCGTGTACCATGGTAATACCGTAGTGTACCGACTTTTGTATATATATATATATAATTATATATTAAACAAGAAATGAAATAAAATATGACTAATAATATCTATTTATATATTTAATGACTTTGAAGTTTCATCTTATTGTTTTTTTGGCCCTCAGCCCTCATGGATAGTGCACTGGCCCTTTATTACACATAGATATTGACTTACAATTCACTAAGACCGTACCATAGTTAATAGTAGGTTTATTTTGTACAATAGTTAATAGTACGCTTCAATTTCGTGAGATTGTAGCCACATGTTTGTATAAATTCATTTAATTAAAACTTTAACTTTTGAGATGTTGGTATAAAACACTACCAACATATACCAGCCAAAAAGTGTTGGTACCATTTAAGTACTACGAAGTACAGTTGGTTGGTACAGTTTGTTGGTACACAGTATAATATTTTGGTGTACCAATTATAATTGGTTGCTACACGGTATTGAGAAAAAAATATGGTACCGTACCATGTTCACCCCTAATAATATAGGTCCGAAAATTGCGGACCTCGCTCAAAAACCTGAAAAAATACGAATTTGGTCAATTTCCCGTAAAACAAATTTGTCCCAAATCCGCAATTGGGGACCCCACATCCACAATTACAAACCTAGGTCTACAATATTTTTTTAAAGAAAAAAACGAATTTTTTGGTGTCGTTTAGATGCATATTACTGATGTAGTGACATTTGATTAAAAGTGAGAGAGATTTGGCTATGAGACCAATATTAGTCTACAAACATCAACACAGGTTTATGAGGGTGAGACACGTCGTCTGCTAGGGTCGAGTCTATGTTCGTGGAAAGGGGTTTCTAACCATATTTTTTCCGTTAAAATAACGAATTAAAAACTAAAATTTATAAATAATTATATCAACTTTTATATTTTGGAGACTTTAACGTTACTTGTATTATCAAAATATTCAATATATTTAATATTCCAATAAGTTTTATTTGTTAACATTAAATTTTAGAAATTTTGAAAAAATTTACGTTGTTTTTCTTTTGTTTTATCTTCTTTATATTTTTAGAAAATCTCTCTTGGACACAAGAAAAAACATCTGAAATATTCATTTTCTCGATTCTAGAAACTCTATGCAGATGCCCTTAGTGCCCATAGAATTAGTAAAGGATTGGTGCGTCCAAGTTGGTCCGGACAACCATGGTTACCAAAAAAAAGTTGAACAACGTGAAAGGTGAGTAAGAGTATACATCGAGGGAAAAAACGTAAAGCTACTCAGACTGTGTACTTGTAGAGAGTATATCCTACAACCCCAATAGCCGTCAAACCAAAAACAAACCCCTAAAACGAAACCCCAACCAACACTCGTATTATCATCTTCCTATATCCAAATGAGAAATTACCAAATTAAACCAAATGAACCAAGTATATCTCTATATGTGCGAAAAAATAGTGAAAGCTAGTATTGGAAAATAATAAATTTGAGTTTCTGCTAGAACTTTTCCTGTGATGGAAGATGTATTGTTTCAAATCATATAGACCTCATGAAGATAACAAAAACATATATTAAATGACTACCAATCTCATTTTTTAGCAGAACATATTCAGAGAGCCAACGTACATTGTTTGCATAACTAAGTTACTAGGATTGTTAATCACGGTGTAACCTTTGAGGAAGTTCAACATCTCTAGAAACTTGCGATGGACGTCGCCATAGTCCATATATCATAACGTTCACATTTTCATCCTCTATTGCTGATAATCGCATCTAAGCCAATGTCGTCTGAATCGAATCAATGTGCCTCCAAACGAGAAGTGCTATTATCACCAAAATAAATGCTACAACGATGCTCCATTTCGAGTTATCTTTACTGGAATATTTTTGAACCGTAGGAGAAGAGATAAGAATTGTCGAAGGTGGAGGAGGTGTGGTAAGTGTCGGAGGCAGAGAGGTTGACGGTGTGGGGAGGGCCGGAAGGGGTGGCGGAGTCGGGAGCGCCGAAGGTGGTGGCGGTGTGGGCGGCACCGGAAGGGGATGGTGATGTGGGGAGCGCCGGAGGGGGTGGCGGTGTCAACAATGTCAGAGGCGGAAGAGGATGACTAGGAGACAGAGCCATTAGTAGTACAGACGCATACGGTGAAATCTTCACAAGACAAATATCTGGAATGGATAACATAAAAGGAATTAAATGAAATATATTTTCGACAAGCGAAAAATAAGATATTGTACAGTTTCAAATTAAAATGGCACTAAGGTTTGAGCAAATGAAAATTGACAACACATATTTAGTGCAAATCAGATTTAGAACATATATAAAATTTACAAGAAATATATACTGAAAGAAAATCAATTTAGAGTAAACCTATAATTTAAAGTAAATAAGACAAATCAATAATGAATCTAAAGCAATTAAAGATAAATAAATAAATGTAATAGATATTATCCTTGGAAAATACAAACCACAAGAGAGAGTGGACGATTTTTCATAGCGAGTGATTGAAGAACAAAAGTCGGAACAAAATTCCTTCTTTAGATAAGTTTTATTAAAATATTTAGTTTAGTTACTTTAGTTGCAAAATATTTCAGAATCCCTTTCTACTTTTAGGAATTTCATAACAAAACCATTTAAAAGATAAAAGATATGATAAAACTGCTCTAAAGCTAGAAGACAATTTGTTATATGAAACTATGGGTATCAAATTTGTACCATGACTAACCAATCACTTCAATAACAACGGTACCAATTCAATTGGTACCAACTAAATTGGTTGGTGTGTGGTATTGAAAATCGTGTACCATGGTAATACCGTAGTGTACCGACTTTTGTATATATATATATATATATATATATATATATACAATTATATATTAAACAAGAAATGAAATAAAATAAGATTAATAATATCTATTTATATATTTAATGACTTTGAAGTTTCATCTGATTGTTTTTATGGCCCTCAGCCATGGATAGTGGACTGGGCCTTTATTACACATGGATATTGACTTACAATTCACTAAGACCGTACCATAGTTAATTTGTAGGTTTATTTTGTACAATAGTTAATAGTATGCTTCAATTTCGTGAGATTGTAGCCACATGTTTGTATAAATTCATTTAATTATAACTTTAACTTTTGAGATGTTGGTATAAAACTGTACCAACATGTTGTTGGTCCCAAGGGGTTATACAAGTTTGTAGAAGGGGGGTTGAATACAAACACACGATTTTTATCTTTCTAAATTGTATATTGATATGTATCAAACAATTTATAGTTTGTTGCGAAACAGGATTAAGGAATAAACCTAATCTAAACAATCTATGAGAATCGCTAAGAGTTCTTGCACTGGAAATAGAGATTAAGAAAATCTAGAATACTAAGGAGAGTATTCTAACACACAGTAAGTTCAGCGAGAAGAAAGGTTCGAGCACTTCACAAATGAAGTAGGGTTTCCTTTATATACTACATGCATTTAATGCATGTCAGTATGCCTTTACACGTGGCAGCCTCTGGTTGGTTGCATGTTTTGACTTCAGTAGACAATCTAGTAGCCGCATGATGAACAGTGTAAGATCAGAGTTGGTTGTACGGTTCTGGACAAAATCGTACGGAGGCGTGCTAGGGGATAGGAAAAAAGTAACTTGTAGAGGAGGCTTCATGATCAGTGTTTGCTGAATGATTCTTTACCAGCGAATGATAAAGTTCAACGTTCGCTGAAGTCTTCTACTTGAAACTTCACGTTTAGTGGACAAGTCTTGGCTTCGCTGGTATCCGCATCAGTTCATTAGTAGACTTAGTCGTTGGTTCTTTGGCTTGATCTTCGACTTCAGCGTAGAACATGGTTGACGTGAATCTTGTCTTCAGGGATCATAAGTAAACAATATAAGGTATCAACGATCATCAGTGAGACTGAACAGGCTCAGGGCTTACTGATGAACAGTGTTCGCTGAATGTATAATTTAAAGAACATGAGTTTCCTATCAGCGATACAAAACAGACTTAGTATTTATCAGCGATAGTGAAACTCTAATACATATTGTCTACTTACAATTTTCACTAAGTGTTTCTCAGGGTCATTATCAAATCACTGAGGGTTTGGATCAACAATCTCCCCCTATTTGATTATGACATAGCAATAAAAGAAAGTTGCTAAGTAAGAAAACATAAGGTTAAAAAGGACTCATAAAATATTTGTCCCATTTACTATTTTCAGAGATCTTTTTAAGCACTGATGGAGTAAAGTACATTCACTGAAATTTTTCATTAAATTTCGTATCAGTTACAATGGGAAGTGGAAAAATTACAAGTACAGCGAATAATAATTACATGTACAAAAGTTACAGTTGATAAAATGAAGAAGAATTTACAAAAGGAATTCTATCAACTATTCAAGTTCATCCTTGACAAGAAGTTCATCAAGGGTATTTGTGGTAGGGATCATCCAATCAAGGACTTTTTCTCCAAGTTCCCTTCTTCGATGTGCTTCTTTGTAGATCAGGGGCTTCATGAAGTGTCCTTGTAGATCATCTCTGAATCCGCACCAATAGATGAGATCCCTGAGCTGTTCGATAGGAGCAATGCATAGCTCAGAGATGCGTTGAAAGCATTTTCGTCCAGTGCAGTCATTGAAGAAAATACCATAGGGATCACTTAGGACTTTTCCAAGGATAAAGCGTTCTCCAGGGGGCAGGGAGACATCGAGTACTGAGAGATCAGGGTCAGGACCAAGGAATTCTTCTCGAGAAAAGTCGATGCCGGTTTCATTTCTGATAATAGGACCTGAAGTTGAAGGATTCGTCTTTTTCTTTGCAGTAGGCCTTCTATTTTGAACTTGAGGAGGAGGGATATCAATGGCTGGTGTTACCAAGTCGATCTTCTTGCCAAGAGCTTTCTCAACAAAGTGTTTGAACTTAGAACGTGAGCGCTGAATGGCTATTCGCATCTCCAACCATTCAGAGAAACCAAGCTGATCAAGCCACGAGGTATAAATGATTGCCTTGTTGTTGGTGATTTTAGTGAAATCATCGGTCATTTTGTGTAATTGGATTCACAAAGGAAATAATGGGGTTGATAGCTAAGCTATAACAGGAGTTAGGAGGTGTGGAGTGCACACTCGTGTAAGCTAACTAGAACCCGGGATTGTTGGACGGTTAAAATTGGGAAGTTACAATGTGTTTTCATGAGCTGGGCGTCGGGGCCAGTGCTGGCGCCAAGACTGGCACTAAGCACTGGAATGTTGCCCGCGCCGATTGTGGCGCCAGTTGGCTGGCGCCAAGCTCTAGAATGTTTACCCGCGCCAGTTGTGGCGCCAGTTGTGGCGCCAGTTGTGGCGCCAGTTGACTGGCGCGGAGACTGGCGTCGAGTGTCTGATGCCTCTTCCAATTTGTAACTGACGTCCATAAACACACAATCAATCCCATTAATGAGATGATTATTTCCTGAATCAATACAGCGTAGGTTACATTTCTAAAGTGTATATATATGAGTCGATATCTGCCATGATCGATTACACTGAAAAATCAAAGATTATCCTCGAGAGAATTTCGTGATACCCGGGCAGAATAGGGTCGAAATATCTCTTACGGAAAGCGGGCTCTACGCGATCTCTGGTTCTATCCGAGTTATACTAATCGTCTCACCATTATCTCATCTCCTCCACGATACACACAAATCCCCCAACAATCGTAAGAGATATTTATCATCATGAAGAGAGATGGCGGGTGATCAAACCGTGAGAGACATGACTTCCAAGTTCACAAAACTTGAGAAGTTTGAAGGCGTGGATTTCCGTAGATGGCAAAAGAAGATGCACTTCTTGCTGACGACGTTGAAGGTCGTGTACGTGCTGAGCACCCCAATGTCGGAGGTGATGGAGAACGAGACATTGGAGGTGACCCGGCATCGCGGCAAATGGAAGAACGACGACTACATCTGTTATGGCCACATCTTAAACGGTATGTGTGACTCCCTCTTTGACATCTATCAAAACGTGGAATCTGCCAAAGAGCTATGGGACTCTCTTGAGTCCAAATACATGGCCGAGGATGCTTCTAGTAAGAAGTTCCTCGTTAGTAATTTTAACAATTACAAAATGGTGGGCTCAAGGCCGGTGATGGAGCAATACAATGAGCTCCTTCGCATTCTAGGCCAATACGCTCAACACAATATGAAGATGGACGAATCCATCTCCGTATCGAGCATTATTGATAAACTTCCCCCCTCTTGGAAAGACTTCAAACATATGTTTAAACACAAGAAGGAAGAGTTGTCTCTTGTACAACTCGGTAATCACTTGCGCATAGAGGAATCTCTTCGGGCGCAAGAGGCTGAGAAACCTAAGATAAAGGAGGTTTCTGCACCTTCGGTGAACATGGTGGAAGAGGGGAAATCTAACAATTTCAAGGGAAAACGGAAGTTCAACAAAGCCAAGAAAGGGCCCAACAAAAAGGTTAAATTAACCTGTTGGACCTGTGGAATGACCGGCCATCTCAAGCGGGGTTGTAGGGTTGTCAAGAATAAGGGTGGAGCAAGCACGAGTGGAAGTGGGCAAGGATCCAAGGATCAAAACCCACGGCAAGGTCAGTTTCTTGACTTTGGTTTTAATTCAAATTTGGATTATGTGCCACTGATATCCGAATCATTTTATGTGCTGGATGATGATGTCGCTTGGTGGATCGACTCGGGTGCTACAAGTCATGTGTGCAAAGATCGCCGTTGGTTCACTTCCTTGGAACCGGTTGAAGACGGATCAATGCTATGCATGGGGAACGAGTCGGTTGCTCCCATTCTTGGACGTGGCTTAGTTAGGCTAGAGTTTAGTTCTAGCAAATTTGTTGAACTTTTAGATGTTTTGTTTGTACCACGAATTCGAAAGAATTTGGTTTCCGGTAGCATCTTGAATACGTTAGGATATAGGCAATTTTGTGAGTCGGACAAGTTTATCCTGTCAAATGATGGCTCTTTTGTAGGATTTGGTTTTATGTTGAATAACATGTTTAAGTTAAATTTGAATGAAAGAATTTTGTTTCAAATTTTGTTTCAAATTTTGTTTATATTGCAAATGAATTTTTGTTTAAAATCCTGTCTATGTTGCATAAGAATTTTTGTTTAAATTCTGTTTATGTTGTATATGAATTTTGTTTGAAATTCTGTTTATGTTGCATGTGAATTTTGTCTAAAATTCTGTTTATATTGCATATGAATTTTTGTTTAAAATTATGTTTATATTGCAAGTGAATTTTGTTTAAAAATTTTGTTTATGTTACTTTATGAATTGCTTGATGGATTTTGGGGTGAAGCCATGTTAACGGCTTGTTTCTTGTTGAATCGAGTTCCCAATAAAAGGAACAAGATTACCCCGTATGAACTTTGGTTCAAAGGCCTAACTTGAATTTTATACAAGTTTGGGGTTGTCGAGCGGTTGTTCGATTACCCAAACCCAAAAGGAAGACTTTTTGGGTGATGCATCTTTGTTGGATATGCCGAGCATTCCAAAGCTTATAGGTTCTATGTTATTGAACCTAATGATTCTATAGCGATTCACACCGTTATAGAATCGAGAGATGTAATTTTTGATGAGACTAGATTCTCTTCAATGCCAAAGCCAAAGGACATAGTTCCTACTACTAGTGAAACTAGTAAGGTTGAAGAACAAGCAATTGTTCCAACCGAATCTCCGATGCTTCGAAGGAGCAAAAGAGGAAGGATTGAAAAATCCTTTGGTCCCGATTTCCAAGTGTACTTGGTAGAGGGATCAAGAGATGAGATTGGATCCCAATTCCTTTACTGTTATAGTGTTGAGGAGGATCCAAAATAATTTGATGAGGCTATGAAGTCTCAAGATATTGCTTTCTGGAAAGAAGCAATACATGATGAAATAGACTCCATCATAGGGAATAATACTTGGGTATTATCGGACTTGCCACCGGGTTGTAAACCTTTGGGTTGCAAGTGGATCTTCAAAAGGAAGATGAAAGCGGATGGGTCAATCGACAAGTTCAAGGCTCGATTAGTGATCCAAGGCTTTAGGCAACGGGAAGGCATCGATTATTTTGATACATATGCCCCGGTTGCAAGAATCTCCACTATTAGATTGTTGATAGCCTTAGCCGCTATTCACAATTTGGTGATTCACCAAATGGATGTCAAAACGGCATTCTTGAATGGTGACTTGGAGGAGGAAGTTTACATGAAACAACCGGAAGGTTTTGTTATGCCCTGAATGGAGCATAAGGTGTGTAAACTTGTAAAATCATTGTATGGGCTGAAACAAGCACCCAAACAATGGCATCAGAAATTTGATGAGGTTATCTTGTCCAACGGTTTTATGATAAACCAAGCGGACAACTGTGTATATAGCAAATTTGATTCCTCCGGTAACGGTGTAATCATTTTCTTATATGTTGACGACATGTTGATCTTTCGCACCGACCAAAATCAAGTTGGGAAAACCAAAGAATTTTTGTCGTTGAGTTTCTCCATGAAAGACATGGGAGAGGCGGAAGTGATCCTTGGTATTAGGATCAAGCGTGAGAACAAAGGGATTGCCATTACGCAATCTCACTACATTGAGAAAGTATTAAAGAAATTTAATTGCTTTGATTGTTCTCCGGTGAGTACTCCATGGGATCCGAGTGTGAAGCTTATGCCCAATTCGGGAGAAGATGTGTCACAACTCGAGTACTCAAAGGCTATAGGATGCTTGATGTATGCCATCACAAGCACTAGGCCGGATATCGTAGTTGCCATAGGAAAGTTGAGTAGATATACTAGTAGTCCTAGTATTCATCATTGGCAAGCGATAAGACGAGTATTCAAATACTTAAAGAAAACCATTGATTATGGTTTGTCATATGTCGGGTTTCCTTCGGTTTTGGAGGGATATTCGGATGCAAGTTGGATTACCAATTTGGAAGATCACTCTTCCACGAGTGGTTGGGTGTATTTGCTTGGGGGAGGTGCCATATCTTGGGCTTCCAAGAAGCAAACTTGCATCACGAGTTCGACTATGGAGTCGGAATTTGTGGCGTTAGCCGCTGCCGGTAAAGAGGCGGAATGGCTAAGGAATTTGGTCCATGAAATTCCATTATGGCCGAAACCAATATCACTCATTTCTATCCATTGTGATAGTGAGGCTACTTTGGCTAAAGCTTATAGCCAAGTGTATAATGGCAAATCTATACACTTAGGTGTTAGACATAGCATGATTCGTGAGCTAATCACGAATGGGGTGATTTCGGTTGAGTTTGTTCGGTCGCAACAAAATCTAGTGGACCACTTGATGAAGGGGTTAGCTAGGGACTTGGTTCACAAGTCGGTGATAGGGATGGGATTAATGTCCATCTAAATCTCTAACGGTGAGATACCCAATTCCCTTCTAATACAACGTTAGAAGTTGAATTCAATGGGGAAGCTCACTCTAAGAGATTGGAGCACAAGACGGTCATCCTAAGGTGTGTGCTCGGTACTACAAGTGAAGGAGGTAATTATTCTTTTGTAAAAATGCATGTGCAGGTGCATGAGGAAAAGAACTACCTATATGAGTGGGAAGTGTGGCCGCTTCAAGAAGCTTGGACTTGGCTTTGATGCACTCATGAATGGATAAGGACACATGGCCTGTATAGTGTCAAGTTTATACTTTAGAAATTTTTAAATTCATGTGTATGTTATTTTCTGGTACTCAAATGGGTTGACGGGTTCAATCCTTAGGACACCCGAATTCTCGAGTATTTGAAATGTGTAATGTACTAAGGTGGAAATTCAATCTTTTAGATATTTTCATTTATGCATGAGTTTGTTTACCTGTATTGTAATTTTATTTGAGAATCAAGGATTGCACTAAAATTGGGGAGGAATGTTGGTGATTTTAGTGAAATCATCGGTCATTTGTGTAATTGGATTCACAAAGGAAATAATGGGGTTGATAGCTAAGCTATAACATGAGTTAGGAGGTGTGGAGTGCACACTCGTGTAAGCTAACTAGAACCCGGGATTGTTGGACGGTTAAAATTGGGAAGTTACAATGTGTTTTCATGAGCTGGGCGTCGAGGCCAGTGCTGGCGCCAAGACTGGTGCCAAGCACTGGAATGTTGCCCGCGCCGATTGTGGCGCCAAGACTGGCGCCAAGCTCTAGAATGTTTACCCGCGCCAGTTGTGGCGCCAGTTGACTGGCGCGGAGACTGGCGCCGAGTGTCTGATGCCTCTTCCAATTTGTAACCGACGTCCATAAACACACAATCAATCCCATTAATGAGATGATTATTTCCTGAATCAATATAGCGTAGGTTACATTTCTAAAGTGTATATATATATGAGTCGATATCTGCCATGATCGATTATACTGAAAAATCAGAGATTATCCTCGAGAGAATTTCGTGATACCCGGGCAGAATAGGGTCGAAATATCCCTTACGGAAAGCGAGCTCTACGCGATCTCTGGTTCTATCTGAGTTATACTAATCGTCTCACCATTATCTCATCTCCTCCACGATACACACAAATCCCCCAACACTTGTGACCATTTTCCTTGATGATTTGAATATCAATGACAGAAACGCCACTGTATGTCTTTCCCCGGATGTTGACCGTTTTGATCCTAGAGCCGTGATGTGGAAAGTGAAGTTTTTCTTTGCTCCATTTTACTGTGGAATCAGAGACCTTGGTTTTCTTCTCGATGATCTTTTTGGCGTCATTCCACAATTGTCGTTGAACAGAGATAGGAGTCTTCTTCAATTCAGGATCTTTCACTGAACGCTGAACAAGTTCTAGAGCATATTCTTTATCTTTTTCTTCAGCTCTATTTTGTTCGGCTAAGATTTGTTCAGATTTGAGAGCTTCAGCGATTTCCTTGTTTGAGAATGACCTTAGGTGAGAAGGGACAAAGCGCTGAGCTTCAAGCTTCTGAATCATAGCTGCTCTCTTTTTCAGTTCTTCTTCACTTGGTTTTTGTGGAGCCAAGGAAGGTCTTCTATTGTGCGTGAGCATCTCTTCTTCTTCTTCTTCTTCTTCTTCTTCTTCAAAAAGGTCATCGGTCTCAGCGAAGTCTAAGACCGGGATTATTTGTAATTCATCAGCACTCGGGGCTGGGATTATTGGTGATGTAGGAGGAACTTCAGCTTGTCCCTCAAGCAGGGGAGAGGACTAGCTGAAACAGAACGATCACAGAGGTAAGATCATTTGGGAGAAAAGATAGAGAAATAATGGGTTAAGTGTATAGAGGTTTTATGGAGAGTAGAACTGAGGTTGAGAAGGGATAGAGGAGGGATGAAGTGTAAGGGAGGAGTAAGTAAGTTACCTGACAAAGTGGCTTGCTGTAGAGAATAGACAAGTTGCCTTTATTTGCAAGGCCTTTGTTTTTGCCTTTGTCAGCTTCAGACGCTGCAGGTTTTGTTTTGGTCCCCTCCCCTGGTTCTTTGATGATTACCCCTTTTAGAGCTGGGGTTTTCTTGGTCTTGGGCTGGAAGGAGAAATCGAGATCATCATCATCCTCATCATCATCTTTGGGTAATGATGAAGGTTCGTCATCATTTAGATCAAGGTCTTCTTCGTCTTCTTCTTCTTCAGCTTCCTCAGACTCAGCACAGTCTTCGGATTCAACATGCACTGTAGATTCAGCATGTTCTTCGACATTCTCCCCCTCAGAATTTGCGTTCAGGGAGAATTCGGTTTCCTCAGGGTTTTCAACTCCCTGAGGTTTATCAGCAGCAATTTCCTCCCCCTCAGAGTCATGGGGAAGGTCTTCTTGAATCTTCTCCCCCTCTTCCACATGATGGATGGGGGAGGTTTCAGCAGTAGCAGCAGCAGCAGTACCAGTTTCCCTGTCTTCATGGCCAGGGAAGCTTGATCGTTTTCCAACCGCTGCCAATCTGTCTTCTAGGCCAGATATAGCAAGGCTGATTTTCTCCAGGGTTTCCCGATCGACCTGAGTAAAGTGAGAAGGAGTAGTTGTTGGAGCGTTTAGTCGATCCAGGATTTGTTGGAGTAGATTAGTAGCAGTACCCACCTCCGTTTTCAGAGAAGAAACCTCTCCCTGAAGATTGCCGACCACTGTGTTTAGCGATGTGACTTCGCTGGACAGGGTGGTGAAGTTATTGCAGAGAGTGTTGTTGGTGGCGTTCAAGGTGTTGATGGAGGTGGAGTTGTTGGCAAGAGATGTAGCAACATTGGAGAGGCCACCTTCCAGCTTTTTCAAGTCAGCGCTGAAGGCCTTCTCTTTCACCTCAGTGGTGAGTTTCTTTAAAGCTTCCCTAGCGTCTGTAACCGCTGAGGAGTTGTGGAGAGAGTAGTGGTGAGAGATTCCACTTTATTTGACAAATTCGTGATGGAGTTGTTGATGGTGCCCAAATTAGGACCTGTAAAAGAGTAAAACTTATGAACAAAGGAAAGCTCAGAAGTTGAGGGTTCAGAGAGAGGAGTATTGTGTATACCTGGGGGCGGGTTGGAGAAGGAGTGAATGTCTCTGTATCCTGAGGCATGCTCGTCTTCCATGGATGGTTGACGCTGAGGGCCACCAGGTCCTTGATTTTGATCTATCAATCACTGTAGATCATCAGCCGCTGTGTCACTCAGGTGAATGGTGCCTGAGCTTGAGAATGGAGGAATTATGATGTTTGGAGTGACCAAAAAAGATGAGGGAGGAACAAAGGTTGAGAAGAGGGTGTGGCCAATAGACTCAACGTTGGATCTACTGAAGAAACTTTCCTCAGTACTTAGAGGTACTGAGAATGGGGGGTCCTGATCCAACATAACTTCAGTGTCTTGAGGCACTGAAGTGGGTATTGAAGAGGTTGCTTCAGCGGATGTGGTGGAGCGTGCCACGAAACCATTAAGCGTCTTCTGTAGAGAGACAGACGCGGAGTCTTCAGCCTGGGAAGGCTTGGGGGTTTATCCTTAGAAATCTTCTTGGTCTTATGGATGCCAAGTGGGGTGTCAAGTTGTTTTCTCTTTCGAGATGGAGTGGTTGGTGCGGCCTGGGTACTAGCGGTTGGGACGACCGCTGCCGTTGAGGTAGCCGCAGAAGTAGAAGAAGTAGGAGGTCGGAGAAGAGGTAAGAGAGTAGAAAGACGTACCTCGTTGGAAAGTGGCTTGAAGTCCAGTACTTTAGGGCCGACCTGGGACGACCTCAGGTCTCCCTCTTTAGGGTACTGATCCAAAAGTGCTTGTTTGAAGAGAGCACTGAGGAAACGAGGATAGGGGATGTTCGCTGATCACTTCAGTTCTTCGACCCTCTACATCATGTCTTCAAAGATAATCTTAGCTCAGTCTATATGGAGCCCTTGCATCAGCGCATACCCCATAGCAGTCTGGGGCTTGGAGGCCTGATCAGTTGACCCCACCTTAGCTCTCATGTAGCTGATGAGATGTGCGAAGATAAAGTTCATCTGGCTTGGCATTTTTCTTTTCAGCACCATTGTTATCTTCTTCTCAGGGAGACCGTCTCTCCCTGTGTTCCAGTTGTACTTCATTGCATCCAAAAAGGCAATGATTTCAGTTATGCCTTCCTTGGATTTGACATCAGGTAAGTTAACAAAACGGTTGTCTCTTGAGCTTCCAGGAAGATTGAGAGCATACGTTATCGCCCCGGGATGGATCTTTGCTTCCCCAAACTTGGTTTCAAAGAGGATCACGTCCACCATTTTTTCAGGGTTCTTGGTGGAGGCAACCTGAGATCTTCTGGCAGTGTACCAGAATTGGGCAAGTAGGTTCTTGTGGGCTGGGGGCTTGATTGTCAGGGTTGTCGCCAGAGGACAGGTCTTCAGAAAGTTAACAGCGTCATCAAGATGAGTGACCTGTTTCTTTGGAGGGAAGTTGAATAGGGCGTAGGGGTTGTTACCATGGAATGTAATCTTGTCCATTAAGTGACCCATGTTAGGAGCCCTGATAATTTCAGTCCTGTCTGAAGAGGTAGGGGATGCAATGTTGGTAGAGTCAGTAGTTTCCATTTCTGTTTAGAACACAAAGATGAAGAAGATAAAGAACATTTCTTAAAATGGAGAAGTTTCCAAAATAAGGGTTTTTAGGGTTTTCTAGTTTTGAAAAGAAGTACAAAACTAGTAGAAATTCTTGTTTTCCAGTTTCTTTTAATGGAAAGTATTCTGGAAAAACATATGAAAGTGTCAAGTTTAAGATTTTTGTTAAAAACTTGACGAACAACCTATAAATAGATCGTGTCTTTTAAAACCATGAAGAAGATGATTTTAAACATTAGAAAAGTTCATTGTTTGATCTTGTAATAACAAGAATAAGATCAAAGATGTGGTTTAAGATGGATTAAAGAAGAGAAATGTAACCTGTTTCATAAACGAAGATGAAGATTAACACAAGTTCTTGAGAAAATAATCTGAATGCAACAATGAGTTCTTGCTTTAGAGAGTAAGTTCGCGTAAGAGGTAAAAATATAAACTCAAAGGGTTTATATAGTGAGAGTAGAGAGAGAAAAACTAAGAGCGGGAAAATTTTTCATGATGACACGAACACGTCTCTTAAATCTTATTGGACAAGGAAACGAAACGGGCGAACGTGTCAGACAAAAAGGCGTGCCATGGTTTATCCGTTGTGATGACGTCACAAACGTCCTTTCATTTTTAAGGTGTCTCTGAGGGTTTTGAAAAGCTCAGGGACATTTTAAAATTAAGAAGCACTGATTAGAAATATTAGTGAGATTTAAGAGTTTCAAAAGAACCACTGAAAGGAAGAGATATTCAGCGATGTAATTTATTTTGAAATCTTGCATGCAGAGGCGAACGTCAGCGATTAAGAAAGAGAACATACCTTGATATCAGCGAATCAATTTTGTTCAGAGATTAGATGATTAATAAGGTTATACAAGTTCACTTTATCACTGATCAAATGTGAACCACTGGAGATTTTACTCTTCTAGGTTCAACATTCCAAGCTCGCCGATGAGAAAGTTGAATCTTGTCTCATCATGAGGTTTGGTGAAAAGACCAGCTAACTAAAAGTCAGTGGGAATAAAATGAAGTTCTATATCACCATTTATCACATGATCTCTGATAAAATGATACCTGATTTCGATGTGTTTGGTCTTTGAGTGTAGCACTAGATTGTTTGATATGGCGATGGCACTAGTGCTGTCGCAATAGATTGGAATTTTGGAGAGCTGAAGGTCATAGTCAAGTACTTAATTTCTCATCCACAAGACCTGAGAACAACAGCTTCCAGCAGCTACGTACTCAGCTTCAGCGGTTGAGGTGGACACTTAGTTTTGCTTTTTACTTGTTCAACTCACCAGCTTTCCACCCAGGAGCCGACAACCTCCTGTGGTGATTTTCCTATCCAATTTGCATCCTGCAAAATCACTATCTGAATAGGCGATTAGATCAAACCCTGAGTCTTTGGGGTACCAAAGACCTAGGTTGAGAGTACCCTTAAGGTATCGAAAAATACGCTTTACAGCGATCAAATGAGATTCCTTAGGTTCAGCTTGATATCGTGCACATAAACAAGTTGCATACATAATATCAGGACGGCTAGCTGTAAGATACAGAAGAGAGTTGATCATCCCACGGTACGCTATGACATTAACAGGTTTCTGAAGGATCTTTGTTAAGTGTCAACGGTGGTGCCATTGGGGTTTTCATAGCTGAGCTTTGAGTTAAATCAAACTTTTTCAGCATATCTTTAACATACTTACCCTGGTGAATGAAAGTACCTTTTTCATTCTGTTTGATTTGAAGACCAAGGATATATGTTAGTTCACCCATCATACAAATTTTATATTCAGCTTTCATTCTTTCAGTGAAATGAGTACATAAGTCAGGGTTAGTAGAACCAAATATAATATCATCGACATATATTTGAACAAGAATGATATGACGTTTTACTTTCCTGAAAAATAGAGTTTTATCGATTTTACCACGCTCAAATTTTTCAATATGGAGATAAGTAGAGAGAGTGTCATACCATGCACGAGGAGCTTGCTTTAAGCCATAAAGTGCCTTATCCATCTTGTATACATAACCTGTATGCTTAGGATCAGTGAATCTTGGAGGTTGTTCAACATAGACTTCTTCATTCAGCCTTCCGTTGAGGAATGCTGATTTCACATCCATCTGATAAACCTTGAAGTCTTTGTGAACAGCGTATGCCAAGAATAGACGAATAGCTTCGAGTCTTGCCACTGGGGCAAATGTCTCGTCGTAGTCTATGCCTTCCTCTTGTCTGTATCCCTGAGCAACAAGACGATCCTTGTTGTAGGTTACAGTTCCATGTTCATCCAAGCTGTTTCGACAGACCCATTTGGTGCCTATCACTGACTTGTCAGATGGTCTTGGAACGAGATTCCAAACTTTGTTTCTTTCAAATTCTGTCAGCTCTTCTTGCATAGCGCTGACCCATTTTGGAAATCTGAGGGCATCATCTGTTTTCTTTGGTTCAATCAGAGAAATAAAGTTAACAAATAAACAAATGTTACCTTCACTTCGTCGAGTCTGAACACCGGCGTTTGAATCACCAAGAATCTGATCAATGGGGTGATTTATAGTCCATCGCTGAGCCAGAGCATGATTTGCTGACTCAATCTGAACTTCTGGTGGAGCTGAAGAAGAGGCTTCAGCAACTATCGGTATATCAGGCAAGAGAGGTAGAGGTTCAGATGTCATTTCATTCACTGATTGCTGAGAAGTAGATGGTATATCTGATGTAGATGGTTCAGAAACAGGCATAGTGGTGAGAGGAACAGCTGAAACCCATGAAGATTCAGCTTCACTTGTCTGCATGCTTGAGATGATAATAGGATCATCATCAGCGGTAGGAGTATTAACTTGAGGGATAGGAGCAGCTTCTGAATCACCAAGATGAGAAAACATCCATTGATTCAGTTCTTCGGTATCAACAGAAGATCTTGATTTCGCTGAACGGGATTCGTCAAAAGTGACGTGGATTGTTTCTTCTACAGTTTGGCTTCTTCGGTTGAAGACTCTGAAGGCTTTGGAGATAGAGGAATATCCAAGAAATATTCCATCATCAGCCTTGGGATCAAACTTTTCTAAGGCATCCCTGTTGTTCAGTATAAAACACTGACATCCAAAGATGTGAAAAAGCTAATTGAAGGCTTTCTCCCATGGAAAAGTTCATAGGTTGTCTTCTTGAATCTTTTGACAATCAGCGACCTGTTTTGAGTGAAACAAGCAGTGTTGACAGCTTCTTCCCAAAACTGAGTAGCTAGATGAGAATCGCTAAGCATTGAACGTGCAGCTTCGATGATCGTTTGATTCCTTCTTTCAGCGACTCCATTTTGTTGTGGTGTTCTCACTGAAGAAAAGTTGTGAGAAATACCCTGGCTTTCAAAGAAGTTATCAAGGGAACAGTTTTTGAATTCAGTCCCATGATCACTCCTTATTGAGCAAACAGTCATATTATTCAGGACTTCCATTTTCTTGACGAAAGCGATGAGTTCTTCAGTGGTGTCACTCTTAGAACGGAGAAACATAACCCAGGTATAGCGAGAGAATTCATCAACTATGACCAATGTATATTTCTTTTCAGCGAGGGATTGTTTGTTGACAGGACCAAACAAATCCATGTGGAGAAGTTGAAGAGGAGATGACACTGAGGAAACTTGCTTAGACTTAAAGCTTGCTTTTGTGTGTTTCCCTTTTTCACACGCTGAACATAGAGATTCCTTAGCGTATGAATGTTGAGGTAGACCAGTGACCAAGTCTTTTGAAGATAGAGTATTCAGTGTCTTGAAGTTCAGATGAGAGAGCCTCTTATGCCATAGCCAGTTGACATCAGATGAGGCTTTTGAGAAGAAATAGGAGTTCTCAGTGGTTATCGAGTCCATGTTTATAACGTAAACATTTTCCAAACGATATCCGCTGAGAGCGATCTTCTCCTTTTTATCAGTGACAAAGCAGGATTCCTTAGTGAAACACACTTTGTAATCCTTATCACATAGCTGACTGATGCTCAGAAGATTGTGCTTCAGTCCTTCAACGTATGCGACTCTTCTGAAGGTAGTTGTACCATTAGAAAGTACACCAAACCCTCGGGTATAGCCTTTTCCATTTCCACCAAAGGTCACTGAGGGACCTCTTTCTTCCTTATATTCAGCGAGCAGGTTCTTTTTACCAGTCATATGTCTAGAGCATCCGCTATCGACATACCAGATACCCTTCAGGACCTGCAAACAAAGGAAGATTAGTTTGACTTGGGCACCCATATCACTATGGGTCCACATTTGTCAGTGGTGGTAGAGGAAGTGGAAGGTTCACCAATCTTCGCAGCATTAGAAGATTCAGCTTCAGGACTAGTCTTCACTTTGGTTAATTTCTTAACCTCAGTGGTTGGTTTCACCTTAACCTGATTTGCACCAGGATTGGTCTTCTTTGCCTTGGGGGCAGTGATCTTCACCTTAGCTAACTGTTTAGTTTTGGTGGTTGTGGGGCACTTACTGGCAATATGATCGGTAAGTCCACAGTGATAACATTTCCTATAGCTAAAAGTAGCTTTAGGACCATTTGCATGCTTAGCCAAATTTTTTAAATGAGCAGGGCCAGTACCAAGAATACCTTTAGCATCAGATCTTGGAGGAACCTTAGGTTCATCAAGATTCTTAGCTAAGAAATTAATCCTAATCCTAGGAATTAATCGATGAGCATGCTCATTAATCTTATCCTTAGAAGTTAAGGATTGATTAGCTGAAGATTTAACATTCTTCAGCTTAGGTACTTTGGTACCCTTCTGAGGTTTTTGGAAAATAATTTTCTCTTTACCTTTTAGTTTAGAACTTGAGGTAGAAGTTTCCTCAGGAATGGGAGTTTTAGAAGAGGAACACTAAGACGAGGAGGTGTCAGGGATAGAGGACACGAACATTCCAAACTTAAGCATAAAACGATCAGTGGTTGGTTCTTTAGCATCATATTTATAACCAAGACTACTTTTGTCACTCAGGGGAATCTGAGCACTTAATATCTCAGTGATCGTTGTTGAGGATTTACACCATCCTTCAACAGTAGCCTTTTAAGCCTTTAATGCAGTGACAACATCTTCTCGCTCGATACGAATGATTTGATTTATACAGACCTGATCTTTCAAATTTTCTTCAATTTTAGAAAGCTTTTGAATTTCTAAGTGATAATTCTTAAGTTGTTAAGCAAGATTAATATTTAATTTTTCATCTTTGGTCTTGCCATTCATGGCATCATATAAATCAACAGTCAAAAGATCGATGGTCCGACGTCTTTCGATGTGACTGAGGGCTGAAGTTTGAGTATCAGTGAGAGAGTTTGATACCTGAGAGGTGGAGGTAGAAGTAGAGGGAATTTCAATTTGTTCTTCCTCTTCTTCTATTTTGTCCATGAGGCAGAGATTGGCCTCATCATCATCTTCAGAGTCAGATGATTCTTCATAAGAAAGAGCCCAGTCATGATCTTCATAAGAAAGGCCTTTCTTCTTAAAGCTTTTCAGCTTTGCATATTTTTCTTTCAGCTTCTTGTATTTGTCATCTCTAGCCCTAGGGTTAGAGGATTTCTCATAGGAAGAAGATGAAGGTCTGAAGACTTTCTTTGACCTGCATTCACTAGCAAAGTGTCCTACTTTTTCACAGTTAAAGAAGTTAGCAGTAGCCTTATCTACAGGGGTTGAAGATTTTGGCTTGCAGTGAGGGAAAGAGGTTTATTCCTTCTGAAGTTACTCTTTCAGGCGAATCTCCTGAATGTATTAGTCAGGAGTGCCAGTGACTCATCAATTTCTGAAGGATCAGCTTCTGATGATTCATCAGAGTTAGATTCCAACTCAGTGATAGTGACAGTGGATCGCTGAGTAGGTACCAACTCTGAAGAGAGTAAAGCAACAAGTGTGCTTTTGGAATCTTTTACAAGATTCTTCTTAAGATGACACGACTGCTCATGATTGAGCATAGTGCCAAATAAGGTAGAAAGGGTCATTGATTTCAGATCCTTTGAGAGCTTAAGACACATTGAATAATTGTCCCAGCTTTCAGGTAGACTTTCTAGAAACTTTGTCAGGATCTCAAAGTTAGAATTATCCTTACCAACAGTTTTTAAGTCAATGATTAAACAGTTAAAACGTTGGTGAACTTCAGAGAGAGTTTCATTCTTACCACAAATGAAGCTTTCGTACTGTCTTACCAGGTTAATCTTTCTTGAATCCTGAACTTCAGATGTACCTTCATATTGTACACATATTGTGTCCCACATGGCTTTAGAACTTTTCAGGTTCATGACGGAGTGGTAGACTTCATCAGGAAGAGCCATAGAGATGATGGATCTGGCCTTAGTATCGATGGCCACCTTCTTCTTGTCCTCATCAGTCCACGTACTAACTTCCCTGGGAATGATTCTTTTAGGGATAGCATCTCTAGTAGCAGTGCCTGGAATTTTAGGATCTGTCATGAAAGGAACATATGGTCCATTTTCAATGTAGTAAGGCATAGTAGGATCTACACCTTCCAAGAAGAGCATCATCCTATTTTTTCATAGATTGAAGTTATCTTTGGAAAATCTAGGGGGTTTTGCAAAAGAACCATTATCGATATAGTATGTGTTTGTGGAGTTTGCCATATTAAGAAAATTGCAAGGAAGAGAAAATAATATAGTATAACCAAGATCTTGTTTATTAGATTAAACAAACTGCTCTGATACCACTTATTGGTCCCAAGGGGTTATACAAGTTTGTAAAGGGGGGTTGAAAACAAACACACGATTTTTATCTTTCTAAATTGTATATTGATATGTATCAAACAATTTACAGTTTGTTGCAAAACAAGATTAAGGAATAAACCTAATCTAAACAAACTATGAGAATCACTAAGAGTTCTTGCACTAGAAATAGAGATTAAGAAAATCTAGAATACTAAGGAGAGTATTCTAACACACAGTAAGTTCAGCGAGAAGAAAGGTTCGAGCACTTCACAAATGAAGTAGGGTTTCCTTTATATACTGCATGCATTTAATGCATGTCAGTATGCCTTTACACGTGGCAGCCTCTAGTTGGTTGCATGTTTTGACTTCAGTACACAACCTAGTAGCCGCATGATGAACAGTGTAAGATCAGAGTTGGTTGTACGATTCTGGACAGAAGGGATGTCCATTCTGACAAAATCGTATGGAGGCGTGCAAGGGGATAAGAAAAAAGTAACTTATAGAGGAGGCTTCATGATCAGCATTCGCTGAATGATTCTTTATCAGCGAATGATAAAGTTCATCGTTCGCTGAAGTCTTCTACTTGAAACTTCACATTGAGTGGACAAGTCTTGGCTTCGCCGATATCCGCACCAGTTCATTAGTAGACTTAGTCGCTGGTTCTTTGGCTTGATCTTCGACTTCAGCGTAGAACAAGGTTGACGTGAATCTTATCTTCAGGGATCATAAGTAAACAACATAAGGTATCATCGATCATCAGTGAGACTGTACAGGCTCAGGGCTCACTGATGAACAATGTTCGCTGAATGTATAATTTAAAGAACATGAGTTTCCTATCAGCGATACTAAACAGACTTAGTATTTATCAGCGATAGTGAAACTCTAATACATATTGTCTACTTACAATTTTCACTAAGTGTTTCTCAGGGCCATTATCAAATCACTGAGGGTTTGGATCAACACATGTACCAACCAAAAAGTGTTGGTACCATTTAAGTACTACAAAGTACAGTTGGTTGGTACACATTATAATATTTTGGTGTACCAATTATAATTGGTTGCTACACGGTATTGAGAAAAAAATATGGTATCGTACCATATTCACCCCTAATAATATTGGTCCGAAAATTGCGGACCTCGCTCAAAAACATGAAATAAATACGATTTTGGTCAATTTCCCATAAAACAAATTTGTCCCAAATCCACAATTGGGGACCCCGCATCCACAATTACAAATCTAGGTCTATAATTTTTTTTAAAGAAAAAACGAATTTTTTGGTGTCGTTTAGATGGATATTACGGATGTAGTGACATTTGATTAAAAGTGGGAGACAAATGGCTATGAGACCAATATTAGTCTACCAACATCAACACACGTTTATGAGGCCGAGACACGTCGTCTGCTAGGGTCGAGTCTATGTTCGTGGAAACGGGGTTTCTAACCATATTTTTTCCGTTAAAATAACGAATCAAAAACTAAAATTTATAAATAGTTATATCAACTTTTATATTTTGGAGACTTTAACGTTACTTGTATTATTAAAATATTCAATATATTTAATATTCCAATAAGTTTTATTTGTTAACATCAAATTTTAGAAAAGTTGAAAAAAATTAAGTTCTTTTTCTTTTGTTTTATCTTCTTTATATTTTTAGAAAATCTCTCTTGGACACAAGAAAAAACATCTGAAATATTCATTTTCTCGATTCTAGAAACTCTATTGCAGATGCTCTTAGTGCCCATAGAATTAGTAAAGGATTGGTGCGTGCAAGTTGGTCCGGACAACCAAGATTACCAAAAAAAAGTTGAATAACGTGAAAGGTGAGTAAGAGTATTCATCGAGGGAAAAAATATAAAGCTACTCGGACTCTGTACTTGTAGAGAGTATATCCTATGACACCAATCGCTGTCAAACCAAAAACAAACCCCTAAAACGAAACCCCAACCAGCACTCGTATTATCATCTTCCTATATCCAAATGAGCAATTACCAAATGAACCAAGTATATCTCTATATGTGAGAAAGATAGTGAAAGCTAGTATTGGAAAATAATAAATTTGAGTTTCTACTAGAACTTTTCCTGTGATGGAAGATGTATTGTTTCAAATCATATAGACCTCATGAAGATAACAAGAACATATATTAAATGACTACCAATCTCATTTTTTAGCAGGACATATTCAAAGAGCCAACGTACATTATTTGCATAACTAAGTTACTAGGATTGTTAATCACGGTGTAACCTTTGAGGAAGTTCAACATCTCTAGGAACTTGCGATGGACGTCGCCACAGTCCATATATCATAACGTTCACATTTTCATCCTCTATTACTGATAATCGCATCTAAGCCAATGTCGTCTGAATCGAATCAATGTGCCTCCAAACGAGAAGTGCTATTATCACCAAAATAAATGCTACAACGATGCTCCATTTCGAGTTATCTTTACTGGAATGTTTGTGAACCGGAGGAGAAGAGAGAAGGATTGTCAGAGGAGATGTTGTAAGTGTCAGAGGAAGAGAGGTTGACGGTGTGGGGAGCGCCGGAAGGGGTGGCAGAGTCGGGAGCGCCGAAGGTGGTGGCGGTGTGGGCGGCACCGGAAGAGGATGGCGATGTGGGGAGCGCCGGAGGGGGTGGCGGTGTCAGCATCGTTAGAGGCGGAAGAGGATGACTACGAGACAGAGTATTTAGTAGTACAGACGCATACGGTAAAATCTCCACAGGACAAATATCTGGAATGGATAACATAAAAATAATTAAATGAAATATATTTTCGACAAGCGATAAATAAGATATTGTACAGATTCAAATTAAAATGGCACTAAGGTTTGAGCAATGAAAAATGAAAACACATATTTAGTGCAAATCAGATTTAGAACATATATAAAATTTACATGAAATATATATAAAACAATAAGACAAATCAATAATGAATCTAAAGCAAATAAAGATAAATAAATAAAATGTAATAGATATTATCCTTGGAAAATACAAACCACAAGAGAGGGTGGACGATTTTTCATAGCGGTGTTTGAAGAACAAAAGTCAGAACAAAATTCCTTCTTTAGATAAGTTTTATTAAAACATTCGGTTTAGTCACTTTAGTTGCAAAATATTTCAGAATCCCTTTCTACTTTAAGAATTTCATAACAAAACCATTTAACAGATAGAAGATATGATAAAACTGCTCTAAAGCTAGAAAACAATTTGTTATATGAAACTAGGGGTATCAAATTTGTACCATGACAAACAATCACTTCAATAACAACGGTACCAATTCAATTGGTACCAACTAAATTGGTACCAATTAAATTGGTACCAATTAAATTGGTTGGTGTGTGGTATTGAAAATCGTGTACCATGGTAATACCGTAGTGTACCGACTTTTGTATATACATATATAAAATTATTTATTAAACAATAAATGAAATAAAATATGATTAATAATATCTATTTATATATTTAATGACTTTGAAGTTTCATCTGATTGTTTTTATGGCCCTTAACCCTCATGGATAGTGGACTGGGCCTTTATTACACATGGATATTGACTTACAATTCACTAAGACCGTACCATAGTTAATAGTAAGTTTATTTTGTACAATAATTAATAGTATGCTTCAATTTCGTGAGATTGTAGCCACACGTTTGTATAAATTCATTTAATTATAACTTTAACTTTTGAGATGTTGGTATAAAACCGTACCAACATGTACCAACCAAAAAGTGTTGGTACCATTTAAGTACTACGAAGTACAGTTGGTTGGAACCCTTCGGTTTTCGTGTTATGGTGATTACGATGACGGACCAGATTATGCATTGCAAAGTTTCTTGTGTTCAGTCGACTTTAAGCTTTTATGCTTCTTTTATTTATAGGGATAACCACATGGTTACTCGTCGTCAATTATGAAGCAGCCTTGTTCAGTTTAAAGATTTGGTCGCGGATGATCCTTGGGTCTTGATGGGGGATTTCAACACAATCTTACACCCGGAAGAAAGTGAAGGGGGTTCTTCACGACGTGATGTCCGTATGGATGAATTCATGGATTGTTTGCGATCTATTGATGTGTATGACGCCCCTTATACAGGAATTCAGTTTACGTGGGTTCAAAAACCATTGGAGGGTGGGGGTGTGATGCGAAAGTTGGATAGAATTTTGATAAATGCTTCCGTGGGTGATTTGTTTTCCAATTTGAAAGCCATTTTTTTACCGCGAGGGGTGTCAGATCATATCCCCATGATGCTTTCGCTTGGGGTGGGAGAAGCTTATGGTAAATGGTCTTTTCAATTTGACAACTTTCCATCCCACCATGATCTTTTCTTGCCAACGGTTAAATCGGTTTGGGATATGCCGGTTGCGGGGTCTTTTACTTTTTGAGTACTCACGAAACTTAAAGCTTTGAAAACTCCCCTTCGACAGCTTCGGTCTTCGCATGGTGTTCTTTCAAAGAGGGTGGAGGGCTTACGGGTTGAAGTTGATGAGATCCAAAAAGCGGTGGATGCGAATCCTCATAATCTCCTTCTAAATGAGGACCTCACGCATATTTTAATGGATTTTCAAGACGCTCTCCATAATGAAGAGGTGAGTGTTCGTCAGCGTGCTAAGGTTCGTTGGCTACAAGAGGGGGACTCTAATACAACTTTCTTCCATAAGGTGGTGAAAGAGAGAAACCATCGGCACCGAATTGATTCTGTCTTGGATTCAGATGGTATTGAGGTGGATGGGTCGCGAGTGGGTACGACTTTTATTAACCATTTTAGATCCATCCTTGGAGAATCTGATCCGCTGGTAACGCCGTCTCTTCCGTTGGATTTCTTTGATAAAACACTCTCGGTCGCGGATGCTAATTTTATGGTGCGCCCGATCACTAAGGAGGAGGTAAAGTTGGCTATTTTTTATATTGGTGATGACCGTGCTCCAGGGTCAGATGGGTACTCGTCTCATTTCTTTAAGGCGGCGTGGGATTTTGTTGGACCCGATGTTACTCTAGACGTTCAGGATTTTTTCTATCGTGGTTTTTTGACTCGGGAACTCAACCACACGTCTATTTGCCTCATTCCCAAGACTACTAATGCATCACGGGTTACGGAGTTCAGGCATATTTCTTTGTGTAAAGTCCTATACAAATTCATTAGTAAAATTTTATCTTGGCATCTTAAGGCTTTTTTGGATCAATTGGTGGAGGACAATCAGCCTTCATCCCTGGAAGAAGAATATCGGATAACATTTTAATGGCCCATGAACTTGTGGTTGGCTATGGACGGGGAAATGGTGCTCTTAGATGTTCTTTCAAAATCGACATCCAAAAAGCATTTGACACGGTCGATTGGCAGTTTTTATCCTTGGTCCTTGAGAGAATGGGGTTTCATCCGATTATGAGGCATTGGATAATGGAGGTGGTTTCTACAACCTCTTACTCGGTCATTGTTAACGGGGTTTCTCATGGGTTCTTTAAAGGTGCTCGGGGTATTCGGCAAGGTTGCCCTCTCTCGCCATATCTTTTTACTTTGGTGATGGAAGCATTTAATTGTTTCTTTAAACGTCGAATTGCGGCTTCCACTACTTTTCACTATCACAAAAGCTGCTCTAGAATTTTATTAACTCATCTTTGCTTTGCGGATGACCTATTGGTTTTCACCAAAGGAGAGGTGTCTTCGGTCCGTGTGCTTAAGGAGGCTTTGGATGATTCGCGAAAGGGTCGGGACTGTGTCCGAATGCGGCTAAAAGTTCCATATTTTTTTCGAATGTGGAACCGAATGTGATGAATGATATTGTTGAGGTGTTGTCGTTCCAAGTGGGTAGTCTCCCTTTTCGTTATCTTGGAGTTCCCTTATCGTCTAAACGGCTAGGTGTTGCTGATTTTCATGTCCTTGTGGCAAAGGTACTTGCACGCATTCTTAATTGGAAATCTAAACTCCTCTCTTTTGGTGGAAGGTTGCAATTGATTCGGTCTGTTTTGGAATCATTGCAACTCTATTGGATGATGATATACACCATTCCATCTTCGGTTATTCAAAGTTTGGAAAAGCTATTCCGGGATTTTCTTTGGGCTCATGGGGATAGTGCGAGGGGAAGGGTTCGCGTTGCTTGGGATGAGGTGTGTAAGCCAAAGAAGATGGGTGGTCTTGGCCTTAAAAGACTATCTTTATGGAATAGATCGCTTCTTACTTCTCATATTTGGGACATCTTACGGCATCGTAACTCAATATGGGTGCGTTGGATCTATGCTTATCGTTTGGATAATAAGACCTTTTGGATAGGGGTGTGCAAACGGTCGGGTCGGTCGAATCGGGGCCGAAATCCCACCACCCGATCGGATTTCGGGGTGATGTTGGAGCACCCGAAACCCGTCCAACACTATCTTCGGGTATCGGATTTCGGACCGTTCCGGGTCGGTTCGGATCGGTTCGGGTGGCTCGGGTTGGGTTCTAAATATGAGTTCAGACTGTTCAGCAAGAAATCAAGAAATGAAGATCGGTGGTGCCTACTGGTGGTGGTACCAACAAGAAATCAAGAAATGAAGATCGAAAATTCCAACAATAAGATCGAAAATTCAAACAATAAAGCAAGAAATCAAGAACAAGAAATGAAGAATCATACCAGCAATAGCAAAGCAAGACAATGGTGGTGCCTACTGGTGGTTGGTAGCAAGATGTAACGACCCGGTATCCCAAAACATACATAATATACATCAATTAATATGTTATACATAACGTCATTACATTCATAACAAAATATACATAATAATTCACGTACGGTCCCATAGTCTTAAATTCATACAATACAAAACATAAGCATTTTCTAATCTTCGTCAGCTATCAACCGCATCCTACACATTATCCTTCCATTTGCTAATAAAAGATCCTCGACCTGGAATACATATTTTTGAAAACAAACAGAGGGTTAGACCAAACGGTCTAGTGAGATAATCCATGTCAATTTAGTAATCCTCTTGTAAAAACACACATATATCACAAATATACAACACGTATTTAAATACCAAGCAAGACTCGTGCATCGTGTACAACTCATCCTTCACATGGCCAAATTAGCTGGTTGCAAGCCAACTAATCAATTTACTCCACCGTACAACAATTACAGCCAACACCACTGCACTTACATACAAGAAACTCTCCGCCATCATAGTCCGACCAAAGTGCTCTCGTGTAGTAAAATATTTATATAAACACAATATCTATCTCAATATATCATATTGTCATTTATAAACACATCATCACGTTCCTACCACATATCCATCTCATATATATATATATATATATATATATATATATATATATATATATATATATATATATATATATATATATATATATTCCAGTTTAAAAAAAACGTTTTAAAGTAAAACTCACCTGATTGCTTTATTACAACTCTTCCAAGCCTTTTCCAAAGATTCAGTCTTTCAATCCAAATCCACTGAGTCTGAAACAGATTAAATACAAATATCCCCTCACTAAATAAACACATAAGACATACTAGGCTAAGAACTCGAGATAACTTAAATCCTCCAAAAGTGACCAAACAGCTAAGGTTACCGGATACTACAGAACTATCCGGACAACAAGACCAAACCGGACAGCATAAGTTTCCGGACAACATCAATAATCCGGACGCCATCCGGAAACCAAAGTAACCCGGATACCACCCGGTATCTTATCTCATCCGAAAACTATTAAAAAGAGAGACTTACCTGGATAATCGACTTGTCCGGACACTAGCAACAAAACTACCCGGACACATTCAACGTGTCCGGAAACCTCTGTCTGTTCATCGAGACTTCTACCCAGATTTCGACAGAATTACTACCAACCATGAAATTGACGATTCTACTCCGATAGAAACTATCTTAATTTCCTTTACACACATAAAATGTAAAGGAACATACCTTAATTTCACTTCTAAGCAAACCAATTTGAAGCCCTAACTTCTCCTTTCTTCTTTTGCTCCTTTTCTTCCCAAAACACACACACACACACTAAAAATCTGGATATTTTCTGAAATGAAAATATCTGAACTCTTCAAGGGGTAATATCAAACCCTAATTACATTTTAGGCCTTAAACTATTCAACAATGACCCAAACACCCTTAACTTGTAAATTTACCTAAACTTACCCTAAACCTCAAATTTTAAAGTTAACTTTATTTAACGGAAAGGGATTTTAACTAACGAACTTACCCGGGGTATTACACAAGACAGCGGTGGGCGGTGGCTGGCCGACGATGGCCAATCCTGTGCCTGTCGCCCTGTCGATCGTCTCTCATGTTGGGTATTTGGGGTTTTAGGTTTACAAAAGGAAATGGAAATGGGTATTTGGGCTAAAACAAAAGGAAAGAAAATGGAATGGGTATTTGGGCTAAAATAAAAGGAAAGGAAATGGAATGCGTATTTGGGCTAAAACAAAAGGAAAGGAAATGGAATGGGTATTTGGGTTTTTAGCAGCAGTATATATATATATATATATATATTTATAAAAAAATATTTTAAATAATTTCGGATATTCGGGTCGGATCAGGTGGGAAAACCCAGACCCAACCCGATCCTACTTTACCCGACAAGGCATTCGGTTCGGGGCAATCGGGGTTCGGGGCAATCGGGTGGCGGGGTTTTTATTGGATTTTTGGGTCGGGTCGGTCGGGTTTATCGGACCGGTCGGGTTTTGCACACCCCTACTTTTGGACAGCCCCTTTATTGTCTTCATCCCCGTGGATATGGAGGCGGCTAATGGCAATCCGAGAAATTGTAAGGCCTTTCTTCATACACGCAATTGGTGATGGTAATCTTATTAATGGTTGGAGTTTGGAAACTTGTCACGCTTCATCTCTAATCGTTTGATACATGCGCATGGTTTTTCGAAAAACTCCACGGTCTCGGAGGTGGTGGCGTCTATTGGGAATGCATGGCCGAATGCTTGGATTGTCCGATGCTCGAACCTTGCGACGATCACTGTTCCACTGACGCATGTGGGTGTACGTGATCAGGTCTTGTGGTTGGATTCGAATCAGCAGCAACGTCGTTTCTCGGTATCGGAGGTTTGGAAGACGTTTGCTGGCTCTTTTGAGGAGGTCCCGTGGTTTGATGTTGTATGCTTCTCGTAACGTATACCAAAGCATGCGTTTATACTTTGGTTGGCCTTGCGTGGGAGATTGCCTACTCAAGACCAAATGCAATTATGGAGGGATGATGGCGATACGCTGCTTTGTTCATTATGCCGTGAATGTATGGATTCACATTCCCACCTATGCTTTGTTCATTATGCCTTGAATGTATGGATTCACATTCCCACTTTTAACTTCGAAATTCTACCACAATTTTATTTATTGAACCAAAAAAAAATTATAAAAAGAAACCCGGTTATTACAATATCCTCCCCTCAAAAGAATTTTGTCCCCGGAATTCCATCTTCGAACAATAGAGGAAAACGGTTCCTCAGCTTTCTAACCTTGTGATTTATAATAGCCAACGGTTTCCCCCATATAATCCAACTTTTGCCCACACGAGTGCCTTACAACAATACGACCATGCCTTCCTCGGCCATGCACTTCCTAAGATTCTACACCACCCTACATACTAGAGGTTCAATCTTCACGATCATTTATGCACACACTAGGCCATCAGGTTCCTTACATTTGAAACAACTTACTGTACCGGTACTCCCCACACGCTTGGATGTTCCAACCTCACAGTCACCACCTGACTATTAATTTATAAAATTTACGGCTTCACCTCGATCCCAATTAGGATAACCAACCATAGCTTTCTTTCAGGCATTCTTGCCTCATTCTACCAATCTACACACATCTATCATTTCTTAACCACCCTTGTCCCTCTTCCACTGACTAGAGTGTAAGAAAGCATATCTCCACTAACCGATCATCGAGTTAAAACTCTCAAGGTCTTAGTTTACCGACATCGGAAACTCCCAGAATAAGGACTCATCAGGGATTAGGGGCTCACCTCCAACCAATTATTTACCCTAAGAACCTTAAAGATTCTACTTCACACGGGCACTCACCCCAAACATCCAAACACTACCCTTCTAGATAGTATCATCAATCGTATGATCAATAATCTACACAACACACTAAACCGTTGTCTTCGTGACAAGGTTAAGACTTCACACACCACTATTACTCTCCACACATTAATCACCACACTCCACACACTACTATTACTCTCCACACATTAATCACCACACTCCATACACTGCTATTATTCTTCACACTCAATCCACCATGCTCCACACACTACCGAAAATCAGAACAACGGTAATCAAGCACACCCATGCACCTGTAAATTCATAATGACATTGGCCAGATGTGATTTGAATTTACCTTACATGAGAGTCCTCACTACCACCGTCCTAAATTCTCAGTGTTTGAAGTTTTCCCTAAAGGTTTCCTATATCTCAGTTGTGTCCTCCTACTCTACAGTTTAAGTTTAGGCCCATCCGAAAAATAAGATATTGTACAGATTCAAATTAAAATGGCACTAAGGTTTGAGAAAATGAATAATGACAACACACATTTAGTGCAAATCAGATTTAGAACATATATAAAATTTACAAGAAATATACACAGAAAGAAAACCAATTTAGAGTAAACCTATAATTTAAGGTAAATAAGACAAATCATTAATGAATCTAAAGCAATTAAAGATAAATAAATAAAATGTAATAGATATTATCCTTGGAAAATACAAACCACAAAAGAGGGTGGACGATTTTTCATAGCGGGTGATTGAAGAACAAAAGTCGGAACAAAATTCCTTCTTTAGATAAGTTTTATTAAAACATTCGGTTTAGTCACTTTAGTTGCAAAATATTTCAGAATCCCTTTCTACTTTAAAATTTTCATAACAAAACCATTTAAAAGATAAAAGATATGATAAAACTGCTCTAAAGCTAGAAAACAATTTGTTATATGAAACTAGGGGTATCAAATTTGTACCATGACAACCCAATCACTTCAATAACAACGGTACCAATTCAATTGGTACCAACTAAATTGATACTAATTAAATTGGTTGGTGTGTGGTATTGAAAATCGTGTACCATGGTAATACCGTAGTGTACCGACTTTCGTGTATATATATATATATATATATATATAATTATTTATTAAACAAGAAATGAAATAAAATATATTTAATAATATCTATTTATATATTTAATGACTTTGAAGTTTCATCTGATTGTTTTTATGGCCCTCAGCCCTCATGGATAGTGGATTGGGCCTTTATTACACATGGATATTGATTTGCAATTCACTAAGACCGTACCATAGTTAATAGTAGGTTTATTTTGTACAATAGTTGATAGTATGCTTCAATTTCGTGAGATTGTAGCCACATGTTTGTATAAATTTATTTAATTATAACTTTAACTTTTGAGATGTTGGTATAAAACCGTACCAACATGTACCAACCAAAAAATGTTGGTACCATTTAAGTACTACGAAGTACAGTTGGTTGGTACAGTTGGTTGGATAATATTTTGGTGTACCAACTATAATTGGTTGCTACACGATATTGAGAAAAAATAGGGTACCGTGCCATGTTCACCCCTAATAATATAAGTCCGAAAATTGCGGACCTCGCTCAAAAACATGAAAAAAATACGAATTTGGTCAATTTCCCATAAAATTTGTCCCAAATCCGCAATTGGGGACCCCACATCCACTATTACAAACCTAGGTCTACAATATGTTTTTAAAGAAAAAATGAATTTTTTGCTGTCGTTTAGATGGATATTACGGATGTAGTGACATTTGATTAAAAGTGGGAGAGAAATGGCTATGAGACCAATATTAGTCTACCAACAGCAACAGGTTTATGAGGGTGAGACACGTCGTCTGCTAGGGTCGAGTCTATGTTCGTGGAAAGGGGGTTTCTAACCATAATTTTTCCGTTAAAATAACGAATCAAAAACTAAAATTTATAAATAATTATCTCAACTTGTATATTTTGGAGACTTTAACGTTACTTGTATTATTAAAATATTCAATATATTTAATATTCCAATAAGTTTTATTTGTTAACATTAAATTTTAGAAAACTTGAAAAAATTTACGTTCTTTTTCTTTTGTTTTATCTTCTTTATATTTTTAGAAAATCTCTCTTGGACACAAGAAAAAACATCTGAAATATTCATTTTCTCGATTCTAGAAACTCTATTGCAGATGCTCTTAGTGCCCATAGAATTAGTAAAGGATTGGTGCGTGCAAGTTGGTCCGGACAACCATGGTTACCTAAAAAAACTTGAATAACGTGAAAGGTGAGTAAGAATATACATCGAGGGAAAAAACGTAAAGCTACTCGGACTCTGTACTTGTAGAGATATCGTACGACACCAATAGATGTCAAACCAAAAACAAACCCCTAAAACGAAACCCCAACCAGCACTCGTATTATCAACTTCCTATATCCAAATGAGCAATTACCAAATTAAAACAAATGAACCAAGTATATCTCTATATGTGCGAAAAAATAGTGAAAGCTAGTATTGGAAAATAATAAATTTGAGTTTCTACTACAACTTTTCCTGTGATGGAAGGTGTATTGTTTCAAATCATATAGACATCATGAAGATAACAAAAACATATATTAAATGACTACCAATCTCATTTTTTAGCAGAACATATTCAGAGAGCCAACGTACATTATTTGCATAACTAAGTTACTAGGATTGTTAATCACGGTGTAACCGTTGAGGAAGTTCAACATCTCTAGGAACTTGCGATGGACGTCACCACAGTCCATATATCATACGTTCACATTTTCATCCTCCATTGCTGATAATCGCATCTAAGCCAATGTCGTCTGAATCGAATCAATGTGCCTCCAAATGAGAAGTGCTATTATCACCAAAATAATTGCTACAACGATGCTCCATTTCGAGTTATCTTTACTCGAATGTTTGTGAACTGGAGGAGAAGAGAGAAGAATTGTCGGGGGGTGGAGGAGGTGTGGTAAGTGTCGGAGGCAGAGAGGTTGACGGCGTGGGGAGCGCCGGAAGGGGTGGCAGAGTCGGGAGCGCCGAAGGTGGTGGCGGTGTGGGCGGCACCAGAAGGGGACGACTATGTGGGGAGCGCTGGAGGGGGTGCCAGAGGCGGAATAGGATAACAAAAAAAGAATTAAATGATATATATTTTCGATCAGCGAAAAATAAGATATTTTACAATTTCAAATTTAAATGACCAAATTAAAAGGGCACTAAGGTTTGAGCAAATAGAAAAATGACAACACATATTTAGCGCAAATCAGATTTAGAACATATGTAAAATTTAGGACAAATATAAAATGAAAGAATCCAATTTATTGTAAACCTATAATTTAGGGTAGTTAAGACAATTCAATAATTAATTATAACTTTAACTTTTGAGATTTGGTCTAAAATCGTACCAACATGTACCAACCAAAAAGTTGTTGGTACAAATTAAGTACTATCAAGTAGAGTTGGTTGGTACACAATATAATTTTTGGTATACCAATTATATTTGGTTGGTACACGGTATTAAGAGAAAAAATATGGTACCGTACCATGTTCACCCCTAATATATAGGTTTACAAATTGCGGACCTAGCTCAAAACAAATTTGTCCCAAATCCGCAATTGCGGACCCCACATCCACATTTACAAACCTAGGTCCACAATTTTTTTTAAGGAAGAAATTTTTTTTTGGTGTCGTTTAGATGGATATTACGGATGTAGTGACATTTGATTAAAGTGGGAGAGAAATGGCTAGGAGACCAATTTTGATGCAACTAAATAAAACTTCAATAGAATAACTAAATAAAGGATAAAATCCTTCCTACAAAAAATACCTCAACTTTAAAATCATAAAAATTAATCCCAACATACAATAACTTAAATCGCACCAACACTAAGTAAGGTCAGGAGTTACTTAACCCAAATATAAATTGGTATTCCCAAACATAAATGCGGAAGACTTCACCAAGCTAAACGTTCCTCGATCACACAACTAGCACTCAAACTCTTCAGAGTGTCGCTAGCACTATTCCCCAACCAGAACGTGATGCACATGCCGACAAATAAAAAGGTTAGGCTAACGCCTAGTGAGTTCTAGAGTTTATATCATGATCAAAATAATTCGTTAAACAAAAGAAGTACAATTTAAATTATAATTTTCCGAAAAGGTTTATATAAATACGTAAACAACTCATTTTTCCAATAAGAATGAGGCATAATATGCCGCCCACAAATCATGAAAATAACCCATAAAAATATAAAACGTTACCGAAAACATGGATAAAGATAAATACCCAAAACAACACCTTTCGGTGACGGGGGAGACCCGGTTCCATCGAATATGGCGGGTACACAAAGTAAGCCACTTATTAACGTTCTTGGATTATAATCATAAGACATATCAAGCTCAGCACCTTTAAGCATACACTTGTGGAGTATCAACTTCAACCCCTCTAGGTCTGTACATTGAGTTATCCAAATCCAAGGGAATATATTAGCACATAGGTCTTACACCTTACCTCGATACCTAAATGTGCCTCAATGTGGAAAACTAGTGTCCCATCATTGGCATAATACCCAAGTGAAAGGACATCAAGTTCAACCACCCACGATCTATACCTCTAGTCCTTCGCAAAGGGTCTTTCGGTCTACGAGTTCAGCCACCCATGGTTTATACCTCTCTCCCGCTAACCAAAATTATTTCCAATTCCAAAACAAGGCTATTAAACCAAATGACTGACTCGTATGCCTATGGATCCAATGCATTACAGTCTAAAATGTTATATGACTCCAAACGAATGAACAAATGCATTCAAAGCATGTAATTCTCAACTAAATATAAATCATGACCAAAGCTCCACTTTGAGCTATCAAGACTGGACAGATGTCCCCAAGACTTAACAAAATCAATTACTGAGCCATAAGCCCGACTAACTCAAAAGACCAATTGTTAAAAGTCATAAAATGAAATTAAACGTAACAACACACACTTTTTTCAACAAATATTTCAAATCCATAAAAGACCCGAAACAAGACATTGGGTTGGGACAACCCTCTTTTCCAAGGAATTCACATTGTTACATTTTTAAATCGTCCCATAGCGTATGATATGCATATTTTCAAAGTACACGATAAAAAGAGCATTTATACCGGTCTCCATTTATAGGACAAAACGTTAAAATACTTTCATGCATGTTTCATTTGTTCAAAGCCCAAAATCTCACACGTTCGTATTTTCAAAATGTACAATAACGTAAACCATGCGTATTTCCATCAAATACAAGAATGTGCATTTTTACCAAATAATCTCCATTTATGCAATAAATCGTTAAAGTACTTTCATTCATGCTTCATTATCAAATTACCCAAAAGTTCCAAATATGGGTGTTTTACAAGATTTATAAAGCCATACACTTCAAATAATCAAAACCCAACATATAACTCAACATTTGATAATTTCATGTAAAACACATAAACACTTTCAAATGGACATTTTTGGCATGTACAACGTTTTCATAAATCAACTTGAACTCACATTGCTAGATTTAGGCTAAATCTAGATTTTTCCCCAATATGAGCTCCTTTAAAAAAATGTAATCCTCAAGCCAAATCTTCCAAAAACGTAGATCCATGAGTTTCCAACCATCAATAATCATATTTAACCATTCAGAATTGTTCCCCAAACATTTCACATCAATATCTTAACCCATACCAAAACCCTAATTTCCATAGATGAATAAAAGAGAAGATTACCTTAACCACAACTTGGATCCACCAACCAAACACCTCTAGAGTTACCAAAATAAACCACAAACTCCAAATCCTCAAAATGGAGAAAAAGGGTTGGATAAAACCATAGAAAACTTTGATGAGGAAGATGAAATGAAAGGATTCTTGCTTTAGCTTCCAAAACCATGATAGATGAAGAAGGGACACTTGAAAACTTGATTCTTGGGGTCTAAAAGGCTCAAAATCGACATTGGGGTGAAGGGTTTTGGTTCCTGGGAGAGAAAAACGAAATGAGTGAAGTGTGAATGAGAAAAAGGCTGAAAATCGCGTTTTCTAAAGTCCTGGTACCCCCGGGCGATAGTGACATGCGATTGTGACAGTGTCACAATCACTGGCACAATCGCACGGGTTGTACCGAGAGTTTTTGGCATCCGACGATTGTGACATGCGATTGTGACAGTGTCACAATCGCGAGTACTATAGCACAAAATGTACCGAAACTTGTTTTGGCCATAACTTCTTCGTTTTAGCTCCGGAAAGAACGTTGGACTCGTATTTGAATTCTCCATCCAACAAGACTGTAAAATCTAGGATTTAATCCAAAATCCTATTTTTCATATTTTTCTTAAAATGTCGATACCTTCCAAAGATCGGGGTGTTACACTATTTGAGTCAATTTCCCGACATATTTTATGAGGGTGAGACACGTCGTCTGCTAGGGCCTAGTCTATGTTCGTGGAAAGGGTTCCTAATCATATTTTTTCCGTTAAAACAAAGAATCAAAAAGTAAAATTTCTAAATAATTATATCAATATTTATATTTTAGAGACTTTAACGTTACTTGTATTTTTAATTTGCATGAAAAGGTAACATACTTTGTTTTAATTCCTATTTTGGGTAACGTATTTTTAAAATATTCATTTTGGTACTTGAAAAGTAAAATCACAAACATTTAAGTACGTGTTTCACCTAATGACTTAAATTTGCTTACTAGGATAAGGTTTTTGCTGATATGGCTTTAGCTTTTTGTTTTCAAAATTCCAACTAAGTTAACAATTATCCACGTCACTATTTTTTGAAAAAAAATATATAATCTTTTTTAATTAAGAAAAAGAATGTCATCTCATATTTTTTATAACTAACTAAAAAAACCCTAAAACTAAAAAAAAACCTATCATCTTCTTCCTCAATCCAGCCGCCACCCCTTTTACATCCTTTCATCTTCTTTCTCATACATCATCCTTCTTTTGCATATGCTTCAATCCACCACTACCACTTGCATCTAGCTGCTTCACATTCAGAGAAAGAAAAGAGACGCAATCCATGGCCATGCTACGCACAATTTCGTCATCTATCTTCTGTTATTTCAGTTCAGATTGCCTTATGTTCTTTCAAGGTCGGAAATGTGTTTGTTTTTCAGCGATGCCTAGTGATCAAATGTTATCATAAGATGCCCATGACAGACTCTTATAACCACCTTATGTTCTCGATTAATTCTCTAATTTCAGCTAACAACAATCTTGAAGAACCCAAAAAATAATCGTAAATTTAGGGTTTTCATCTTCTTTTTCTATTTTTTATAAAATAGGGTATTGAGAAAACCATTGTCCGATCAAAACTTCTGTTTATGGAGTATTTCTTACAAACCATTGTTCAACTAAGCTATTGATTTTAGGGTTTATATTTATGGTTTTGAATTCTTTTTGTAAGACGCAATAAATTCTCAGATTGTTCCTTTTTTTATGAAAATTGCTAAGTTGTTGATATGATCGTTTGTTGATGCTCATGCTTTGTTTATGGCATATGAATCATTTTTTCTTGTTTTTTATTGTTTGATTTGTTCAAGAATTTTTGGATGATGTTTTAGGTTGAAAGGTATGTTCTTTATCTTCATGTTCTTTGAATCTGCAAATTATATTATCTATAAAAATTTTATATTATAAGAAAATCATAACAGTAAATAATTATGGGAAATTAATCAAACTACCCTATGTTGACCACCCTTTCATCGATATCCCCTCTCTCTCTCTCTCAATTCAGCAAAATACCCCAAAAATCCGTGGCTGAACCCGTGGCCCACGGATTATTTTTAAAAAAAGGCAAATGGGATGGAAAATTATTTTTAGCCGTGGCCCACGGCCTCCCACGGAATTATGTTTACTCCTATAATTTAAAAAATAATTATATGTGGACTAAAATGGAATTATATATATTAGTTTATTAGTTTTTGTTCCCACGGCCTCCCACGGAATTTAATATCCAATAATTAATGAATACAAAAACTAATAAACTAAACTAATAAATAAAAATGAACCCGTGGACTAAAATGGAATTATATATATTAGTTTATTCCCATAACAATTTCCATTACTTGGGCCACGGGTTCCATTATTTCTAAATCCCACGGAAGAGCGTTACTTGGGCCACGGGTTTCATTATTTCTAAATCCCACGGAACAATTATTCGTGGGCCACGGAAATTTCCCAATGAAAATCCTTGGGTCACGGGTTCCCATCCCATTTGTCTATTTCTAAACATAATCCGTGGCCCACGGGTTGGGCCATATATTTTTTGGGGTATTTTGGTTTATTGGGAGAGAGATAGGGCATATGGATGAAAGGGTGGTCAACTTAGGATATTTCAATTAATTTCCCAATAATTATATATATAAGTCCACATCATTAGCCATGTGTACAAATGATATTTAACTGTATGCCATGTCATTTGACACAACAACATCGGTAATGGCTACACCGGTAACTCACGTACTTAAATGTTTGAGGTTTTACTTTTCAAGTATCAAAATAAATGTTTTAAAAGTATGTTACCAAAAATAGGAATTTAAACAAAGTACATTACTGTTAGGGTCAGTTATTGTTGATTTAAAGTTCAAGGGTCTGTAATGCAATTCTTTATTTTGAGCTTTGTTAGTGAACGGGCCGTGGGCTTGTTAACCACGGGCCCGTTATATATATAGATCATTAGCCTTAGAAAAATAGGCTAGTTGTCTCATTTGCTTTCGTGCTTTGTATTGTAATTCTCTCTCAAATTGAAAGCATAATAGAGATGACCAGTTGAAATCGTATACACCATTGCTCATATGTTTGATTTCATTATTGTTGCACGGATCTGGAACTCTCAATTGGTATCAGAGCAGACGGACACGATCGATTCAAAGTGCTCATATTGATTTCTGGTAAGTATTGACTTTTTCACGTCTGTGTTATTCTTGAAAATCCAATTCTTTGATTCAAGCAAAATTGATTGATTTCGCTTATTGGGTTGTGTTAGCATCATTGTCATTAGTGTTTCTACAAATTTTCACATCCTAATTCGACCATTTGAGTGGTTAATTAAGCAAATTAAAGTCAAAAGTTTTGAGTGTGTTCTTCACTAAAAATCAATTTTTTACCTTCAAAACTTGTTGTTTTTGCTTTAAAATCGATTGGGTTAGTGTTATTTTTGTGTTTGGTAGTGTTTCTAATCTTTCAGGGACATTTTTGAGCAACCCTAATCGAGTTTCAATCGATTTGGAAAAGTCAGCCGCAGAGTCCGGATAACACAGTCGCGGTTTCCGGACAAGTCAACACTGTCCGGACTTTTGTGTTATTCCATCCGGATTCGTCTTCTTTCCGGGTAAGTCGAGTATTCCGGGTAAGTCATTCTTTCCGGGTAAGTATCAATTTCCTTAATCTTTCCGGGTAGTGTTTTCCGGAAACCCAAAGTTTCCGGTAAAGATTTTATCCGGATAACCCTAGGTTTTCGGTAAAGGTTTTTATTCGGACAACACTTCGTATCCGGGAAACATATTATCCGGACTCCCTTTACACCCGGTAAGCTTTGTGCTTTTCCATCTTGTCCGGTAAGTCCTTTATCCGGAATCCCCATCATCCGGTAAGTTCTACTTTTATTTGCTGTATCCGGACAATTTAAGCTGACCGGACTCTTTCAACTTATCCGGAAACTATTGTGATTTTTGAACTGTTTTGTCTATTGATCTGATCCGGACACTTCCTGATCAGACCCTTATTTGGATTCCTATCCAGTAAGATCACTCTTAGTTTATATCAGTCGTAGAACCTGCGTTAGGATCCCACTCATAGTGCCTTGCGTTAGGTTTACACTTTGAATCAATCAACACGTCTGACGATCACTCCGTTGCAACCAAAGATGTCTACTCGTGACACTCTCGCAATCGGTACCGACTCCAAACCACCTTGTCTCTACCAAGGTGAGTATAGCCAGTGGCGAGACAGATTCATGCTCTTCATAGAGTCCAAGGACAACTACGAGTACATCAAGAGAGCTCTTGAAGATGGTCCAATCCCTTGGCCGATGAAGGACATAGAAGCAACTGCAACTGCTGTAGCTCGTCGTGCGAAAAAGACTATCGCCGACATGACCGAAGATGAAAGAGGCATGATTGAAGGTGAAAAGCATGCAAAGAGATATCTTGTCCAAGCCCTTCCCAACCCGATCTATACAGCTATCGACATCTACAAAGACACGGCAAAGGGCATGTGGGATCAAGTGGCCAGAATGATGCGTGGGAGCGATGTCGGAAATCAACTAAAGATCAACAGCACGATAACCAAGTTCGATGGTTTCAAGCAGCGCACCGGCGAATCTCTCACACAGACCTATGAACGGTTCTGCTCACTTCTTAATGAACGAAACAAGAATAAGATCACTCGCTCCAACACAGAAAACGCGCTCAAATTTCTTAATAATCTGCTGCCGGAATGGAAGGTGTTTGCTTCTCATGTCAAGCACAACAACTTGATAGAGAACATCGGCATCAATGAACTCTATGAGACGCTTCTTCAAGACGAAGATGAAGTGAATGAGCTTTTAAGCGAGAAGAAGACTGAATCAAAGCCAGCTGCTGATCCTATTGCACTCATGTCCTCCAAGAAAGGGAAATCTTCGAGCTGTCACTCTAAACGTGCTCAAAAGCAAAGCTCTTCCAAATCTGAAAAGGAAGACAGTGACTCTAATGATGAAGTATCTGACTTCAAGAAAGCGATAGCTCTGCTTACAAAATATTTCCAACAACAAAAGTACTATAAGAAGCCTTCGTCCAACAATCAGCGCTACTCCACCTCCTCCAACAAGCGCCATAATCATCCGGACAAATATGAGGGAAACAAGAAAGCTGATGAGCAAGGGAAGTCAGAGAAGAAAGAAAAGACTGAGAAATCAGAAAGTAAGAAGAAGGATGAGCCAGTGACATGTTACAACTGCGGAAAGCTTGGTCACTTTGCTAAAGATTGTACGAGGCCTGTGGTAAAGAATTCTCACTACTACAAGGCAAAACTCGCATTGGCTGAGCAGAAGGAAGCTGGAGAAGCTATGTTTGTGGAAAACGACTACTGGTTGGGTCGTTCTAATGATGAAAGCGATACTGATGGTGCAAATGCTTTCATGGGCTATCACTCTCCAGCTGTTGAAGAGAAGACAAGCCAGGTATGTGAATCTTCCGAACAAGATTTCTTGAATAAAATGCAATCTCTTACCAACCGGGCAGATTCCTTTAAGGCCACCACTAAAGAACAAAAGCTTGAGATTAGATCACTAACCGAAAAGCTAGATGTTCAAACGCGAATAACAGAAAAATATAAGTCTGAAAATGTTATTTTAAAGGAAAAATGCAAAAATCTTTCAATAGCACCTAAAGACTTAGGGCCAAATTATCTGATCTTCAGTCTCAGTTTGATCAGTGCATGAATGAGAAAGAAGAAATTGTTTATCAATGTTCCTCTCTTCAGATTCAGCACAAGGAGTTAGTTGCCAAAATTCTTGATCTTGAAACCAAACTCCACAAAAGGAGTCAAACTGATCAAACCATCTTTCTGATTAAACCCAAAGAGTTCACCTATTTTAACAAAGAGTGGGGAATCGGATATGATAACCCACACTATTTGAAAAAGGGAAAATACCAAACTCTTACTTTGTATGATTTTGCATGTTTTGGGTTAGACAAAAAGTATCCGGAATATGCCATTCAATGGACTGGTCCTCTTGAACCCGAAAAAGAAGAGGAAACCGAGGAATATAAGCGCGCACACAAACGAGGGATACAACTTCCGTTTTGTTATGAACCTTTGAACTATTCCAATCAAAAGAACAAAAAGTATCTCTCAAATGACTACTTCGACCCTTACAAGGTTGCTAAGCCCAAGGATTCCTCTAAAAATGATGAGGACCAAGCACCCGCAACCAAGACTGAGACAGACGAGTTTAAACTCTATGTTCCCCCTCTCATCTTGGAGGCAAAGATTGTCGAGTTGGAGGAGTCACTTGAGAAAGAAAGGTCTGTTTTCCAAAACGAAAAGAAAGCCCTGGTCTCTGAGATTGAGAAACTCAATTCTGAGAAACTTGAGAATCTCCAACCGATCAAAACCGAATGTGTATCGGATGAAGGACAGGAAATCTTTCGGGGTGAAATCAATAAGCTCACATCAAAACTGGCTGCCTTGGCAACATATGCGATGATGGAGCATACGAGAAATGGTCAGCTCCAAGAGCAGATTGACCAACTCCAATCTGAAAAAGCAGAATTCACCCGAACTTTCCTCAAGTTCATCTGATACGTCTTCGTGCAAAGCTTTCATAGGCAAGATTTCTACTACACAAGACGGTAACGATTCTCAAGACGAGAGTGTTTTAAGGAATTTGAACTCTGATTTTTTCTTAGCTTCCGCAACAAATTCCCCAAAGCACACAAGCACAAAGTGTTCCTCGCCTTCCTCGACCGATCCAAGTCCAGTAATTCCGGATGTCCATTTTTCAGAATTTATGAACTCTAAAGGTAATTCTGATGGAAAGTTTGAGTCGTTCCCTTTCGACAAACCTCTTCCGAGTCATTCTGACTTTTTGTCACCAGTGGTGAATCGACCGGTCAACTTTGAAAAGGGTGCTTGTTCAAACTCTAAGACCCCAGCTGTGATTAAGATTTCCAAATCTAAACCTGTTTCTCAAAACCAATCACAGCCGAGGCAAAAGACCGAGCGATTGCCTACCAAAAATCATGCTTCTTCAAAAGCCACTGACCATGCTGTCAATGCAGGTTCAGATAAAACCAGCCAGCCTAAACAAGATAAACCAAAGAGGCTAGCTAGGGAATGTGTTGCGAAAGAAGCGTCGAAGTCATTTAACACTGTTTTTTACCCTAGAATGAACAAAAACGATTGTGCTTGGAATCATAGGACTAATTGTGTTAAAAGGGTTGTTAATTTTCCGATGAAAATTTACTCCATTCAGCAATTGATTCAATTATCGCACGATTGTTTGTGTTGTTCTAGTTGTGGTTGGAATGACTTTGATGATATCCATAATAATGATTGGTTTGGGTCATATCATATATAGAATCATACACCCAAACGCAAACCCTGTAAGAACAAAAAGAAACACCATAATCAACGGGGTTCCCAATCAGAGGTTAAACCACCGCGGGAGAGAAAACCCATTCCAAAACAGGCTTCCCCTACTGAGGTTAAACCCACACCTAAGAGGCAAAGTGTTTCAAAGCAAGCTTCTCCGAAAGGTGTCAAATCTAACCCTCCCGGACCCAGGCAAATCTGGGTACCGAAGATCCGCTAATCTCGTTTTGCAGGACGGTCATGTGTAGTTCTTAGACTCTGGATGCTACAAGCACATGACCGGAAGGAGGGAGCTACTCACAAACTACCTGGAAACATCTGGAGGAGAGTGTTCATGTGTTCAGGGGAGCATGAACCGATATCAGGTAAGTTTATTCTACTGTTGAGGGGGAGTGTCACACACGTTTTTTTTACCTGCCAGAAAAGTTTTTTTTGTGTGTGGGCATTCCCGAGTGCACTTAACATCACACTCCGTGCACATTTTGAGGGGGAGCACTACCTTTGGTGTTCATCATTTGAGGGGGAGCGTCACATTTTTTCTTAAAAGTCTAAAAGTTTTTTTATGTCGACGTCTCCTACGTAATCACATTCCTGTTCCGAGGGGGAGCAAGGATATGCCTATTCATCAGTCAAGGGGGAGCAAAGTATTTTTCCCATGGTCCAGCCAGCGCCGGAGGGACCTCCCCAGGGACTTAGACCCGAGCAACGTGAGGGTCCTAGGACGAGAGGAGGAAGGTGGGCGGAGGGAGACTTAGTTGAAAATCAAGAAAAGGAGAGAACTGCGTTCGAAAGCGAACCAGGAAAGATTGAGTCGTAAAGATAACGAGGCTCCTGAGCGACCACAACCGAGTGATATCCGGGTCGCCACATCTACTATCCCGTCTCATTTGTTGGAACAGGGTATTGAAGAAGCCTATGTGGACCCAGCGGAGCAATTGCACAACCCCCTTATCCACTCATCCGTCTCTCAAAAGACGGATGTTTCAGTCTCACATGGGGATCAAGCACAACTTCCACTGGTCTCTCATTCGGAGAGTACTGGTGTTGAAATAAGAGATCAGCAACCCCCGGTCTCGCCTTCTTTCAGTGCACAGTTGAGTCTAGAGCCACTTGATATTATTACTTCTTCGGCTAGGACACAGGATGAGACTCACCAAATCGAGATTCTCCGTGACTCGATCAGAACGTCTGTAGTGTCTCTGTCAAGCGGAACACGAGGATCGGATGGAATTCCTACCACAACTACCATTATGCCAACTGTGAACGTAGGTGGCTCTACTTCTGCGGTAGTTGCCTCAACGGGTAATCTAAGTGATCCCAGTCTTACTTTACCCGACTTTGTGTCACCAGGGTCCCTAGACAGCACCCTTAAGGCTGTCCGCGAGGCGATGGAGCAGCACGTCGCAACCAAGCTCGCCAAATTCAAGAGCTCAATCAAATGAAAAGTGAAGATCGTCGCAGCCGTCACCGCACCTACACCTCCACCGGTTCCTACTCAACCTACATATTCGGTGAACACCCTAAAGACGATGCTTCTAGCCCAACTGCTCCAGGAATCCGAAACCAACGCCTCTACCGAAGCAGACCTGATAACCGTTCTGAAATCACAGGTCACTGCCCCTTCATCATCCATTACCACTCGCTTGGATAGCATTGACTCGACTCTCAAGGACTTCCAACAAGCGATGACAACGCTGTCCGAGAGAGTCCGTTCACTTGAAGATACCTGCAAGAGTCAAGCAGGCGGTCTGAAGCGCAAACACGATGACCAAGATGATCCTGATCACCGTGAGGGGGAGAAAAGACTAAGACCTACCGAGACCGCCCCTATCCTCACCGAAACAACAACTGCGGTTCAACTGGAACCAGCAACTACGGTAACAACAACCGATGCCAAACCTGAAGCCGAGTTGCCATTAGCCGAGATGGTAATCGACATGGAAATTTTAGATGATGAAGACCCGACGGTTGAAAAGCCCGAGGGTTCAACACAGGAACTAGTTGAATTTGACTCATCAGACAGACTGTTATTGGATATGATAGATCCAGACTGCGAAGCCAACCCGGAGATCGAAGATGCATGGTATGAAAAAGCCGCCAGTGTCGCAAATCTCTAAGTTAATTTGGTTTTCCCTACTGATGACGATGACAACATTGATTATGACCAGTTCCTGCTTCAGAATTTATACGGTACTTCTCCCATTCACTCTGCTCAACCCGATGAAACTTCAACAAGACCCGAGACCTCAACTGCCAATATTCAGACATCTCCTCAGCAACCAACAGCTTCTGATCTCCCACTTCCTCAACAGCAACAAATCCGTTGGGAGAAGATTCCGGTATTTATTCCTCACCTGGAGGAATCCCTGAAGAAGTTGTTTGTTCACAAGCTACGCCCAATCGAGCCGACCTTTTGCCTTGGTATTTACAACTACAACCCCGAATACCAACGTCGGCGTATCTGCGCAACGAAGCGGTGTCTTCCAGTCAGTCAAGTCAGAACCAAGCATCAGATCATAGAGGTACACAACATCCAGTCAAGCCGCATTATGAAAATCGTTTATCCTGTATTCACTGTCCGACGTGAAGATGGGAATGAATGGAAATTTTCTGAAGCCGACTTCCAGCACCTCCAACCGTTTGACTTTCTGGCAATACTGAAAGACCTACGTTCAAGAACCATCCAACTGCTACATGTCACAAAGGCACTCGAAGCTGTTCGTCGATTCCTGGTTCGTACTATTATGATGTCATATCTCACGGATTTCCAAATGGCAATCGAGAACAGGGCTAAGAAGGTGAATCTGATCAAGCCGAATCTGAAAGCTCATGAGTTGAAGATGTATTCCGAGAACGCTCTGCTTCTACAACCGGAATTTGGGATAGTCTTCATCAACGAACAGAAAGAGAAGAAATTTCTGCGATTCAGTCAGGTAGACAGATTCTACGACGGCACGCTCTTCAAGGTCCAAAATGCTCTTCGCAAAATCATTTCTTATGAATCGGAAAATCAGAAGGTTTCGTATGTTCCGAACTCAAATGAGATAACAGCACGAAACGCTTTAGAAGTGGTTGAAGAACGCATCAACTATCGCCGTGCTATCAGATTGTTTGAGGTACACTTTGCGCTTCATAAAAGATATGTCTATAACTGGCGAGAACTAGAGCGCCAACTCGAACTTCAAATCAAAGGGGGAGATTGTTAGGGTCAGTTATTGTTGATTTAAAGTTCAAGGGTCTGTAATGCAATTCTTTATTTTGAGCTTTGTTAGTGAACGGGCCGTGGGCTTGTTAACCACGGGCCCGTTATATATATAGATCATTAGCCTTAGAAAAATAGGCTAGTTGTCTCATTTGCTTTCGTGCTTTGTATTGTAATTCCCTCTCAAATTGAAAGCATAATAGAGATGACCAGTTGAAATCGTATACACCATTGCTCATATGTTTGATTTCATTATTGTTGCACGGATCTGGAACTCTCAATTGGTATCAGAGCAGACGGACACGATCGATTCAAAGTGCTCATATTGATTTCTGGTAAGTATTGACTTTTTCACGTCTGTGTTATTCTTGAAAATCCAATTCTTTGATTCAAGCAAAATTGATTGATTTCGCTTATTGGGTTGTGTTAGCATCATTGTCATTAGTGTTTCTACAAATTTTCACATCCTAATTCGACCATTTGAGTGGTTAATTAAGCAAATTAAAGTCAAAAGTTTTGAGTGTGTTCTTCACTAAAAATCAATTTGAAATCGTTTTGACCAGTTGAAATCGTATACACCATTGCTCGTCTGTTTGATTTCATTATTGTTGCACGGATCTGGAACTCTCAATTACCTTTTCATGCAGTTTGCCCGATTTAATATTACAATAAGTTTTATTTGTTAACATTAAAATTTAAGAAAAACTAAAAAATTACGTTCTTTTTCATTTGTTTTATTTTCTTTAATTTTTTAGAAAATCTCTCTTGGACACAAGAAAAAACATTTGAAATATTCATTTTCTCGATTTTAGAAAATCTATTGCAGATGCTCCTGGTGCTCATTGAATTAGTAAAGGATTAGTGCGTGCAAGTTGGTCGAACAACCATGGTTACAAAAAAAAAGTTGAATAATCTGAAAGGTGAGTACGAATATACATCGAGGGAAAAACGTAAAGCTACCCGGACTCTGTACTTGTAGGGAGTATATCCTATGACTCCAATAGCTGTCAAACATAAAACAAACCCCCAAAACAAAACCCCAACGAGAACTCATATTATCATCTTCCTCTATCCCATTGATAAATTACCAAATTAAACCAAATGAACCAAGTATATCCATTTATGTGCAAAAAAACATTGAAAGCTAGTATTGGAAAATAATAATTTGAATTTCTACTAGAACTTTTCCTGGGATGGAAGAAGTATTGTTTCAAATCATATAGACCTCATGAAGATAAGAAAAGCATATATTAAATGACTACCAATCTCATTTTTTAGCATAACATATTCAGAGAGCCAATGTTCATTATTTGCTTAACTAAGTTACTAGGATTGTTAATCACGGTGTAACCTTTGAGGAAGTTCAACATCTCTAGGAACTTGTGATAGACGTCGCCACGGTCCATATATCATAACGTTCACATTTTCATCCTCTATTGCTGATAATCGCATCTAAGCCAATGTCGTCTGAATCGAATCAATGTGACTCCAAACGAGAAGTGCTATTATCACCAAAATAAATTCTACATCGATGCTCCATTTCGAGTTATCTTTACTGGAATGTTTGTGAACCGGAGGAGAAAGGAGAATAGTTAAGTGTCGGAGGCAGAAAGGGTGACGGTGTGGGGAGCACCGAAGGGGGTGGCGGAGTCGGGAGCGCCAAAGGTGGTGGCGGTGTAGGCGGTGCCGAAATGGGGTGGCGATGTGGGGAGCGCCAGAGGGGTGGCGGTGCAGAGGCGGAAGAGGATGGCTCTGAGATGGAGCCTTTAGTAGTACAGACGCATACGGTGAAATCTCCACAAGACAAATATCTGGAATGGATAACAAAAAAGAATTAAATGAAATATATTTTTGATCAGCGAAAAATAAGATATTTTATAATTTCAAATTAAAATGGCCAAATTAAAATGGCACTAAGGTTTGAGCAAATGAAAAATGACAACACATATTTAGTGCAAATCATATTTAGAACATATATAAAATTTACAACAAATATATAATGAAAGAAAATCAATTTTGAGTAAACCTATAATTTAAGGAAAATAACACAAATCAATAATGAATCTAAAGCAATTTAAGATAAATAAATAAAATGCAACAGATATTATCCTTGGAAAATACAAACCTCAAGAGGGTGGACGATTTTTCATAGCGGGTGATTGAAGAACAAAAGTCGAAACAAAATTCCATTCTTTAGATAAGTTTTATTAAAACATTCGGTTTAGTCACTTTAGTTGCAAATTATTTCAGAAGACCTTTCTACTTTTCGGAATTTCATAACAAAACCATTTAAAAGATAAAAGATGTGATAAAACTGCTCTAAAGCTAGAAGACAATTTGTTATATGAAACTAGGGGTATCAAATGTGTACCATGACAAACCAATCACTTCAATAACAACGGTACGAATTCAATTTGTAACACCCAAAAAATCCTAGGTACTTGTAATATCTCAAAAAAAAAGGGAACTTAAATTTAGCAATCTAATAGTAGTGTAGGGCTGACATGGTTTATGTATTGTTTCTTGGAGGACCAAATAGGTAAATTAGTACCAAAAAAAGGTAAAAAGAAAAGGTGGATGTTTCTCACTTTGCTTCATCTTCTTCTAGATCGTGAGTTTTCAAAGTAGGTGTGTGTGTGTGAGAATTGAGTTCCCAGCTACTCTCTCAACCTACTCTCTCACCTACTCCTTTTCTTCTTTATGATTTCTCTCTTCCCTTTATTTTTTTTCTCTCATTTCTTTGCTTCTTGACCCATTCGTCTCTAACCCCCTCACTTTCGGCCATATCTCCACCACCTAATAACTTTTCTTTTGATTTTTGAACCAAACTGTAACAACCCAAAACCAAACACGCAATAATATAAATATAAAAGCCCAATAAAGAGTTCAATTACACACTTTCCCAAAACGGGTCCCAAAAAGAGCAACAACAATGCTTAACAGAGTCTTTCAAAAAAATTCAGCGAAAACACTAATCCATAGCCGAGCATCTATCTAAAAGAAATATTAGTGATCTAGGCTAAGACCAACGTCTCTTAAAGCTTCAGACCTTCTCTTTTCCCTTACTGGAAGAAATTCTACCGACCTGATTCCCTGAAAAGATTTTTATATTTTGAAAGCGAGGGTTAGACCACGAGGTCAAATGAATTCCCTCTTAAAGCAATTTAACATGGTAAAACATAATAACATTTATTCAAAACTGCCACGCATGGGTATTTGCACAACGGTCATCATGACTATCATCTTAACGAATAGTCCACAATCAGGGCCCCTAGTAGATCCCCATGGCCCCCTCGTAGATGCCCATACCCGGATGCACAAGAAACAGATTCTAGGAATTCGGTCTACCACCACTCCAAGAATCCTGAGGATTCAAGAAGCAACTTTGCCCCACTGTGCAACCCGACTCCACATACAAGTATTTCCAACAAGTCTAGAAAATCATATAGCACTTGCTTATATCTCTGCAAAAGAAACAGATTCATAGCATATGAGTATAACGTTCCCAAAACATGTAGATAATGCGAGAAATAAGATTGAATTTATAAATAGAAATCATGCTCGCATATCATACCATTATCAATGAATAATATAAGTAACATATCAGTTTAGGTAAAATGGGTTAAGGGAACTCACCTGAATCCGAAGGTTGGAAAAATACCCGGGTCTCACTTCTGGACTACCCGAAACGTACCTAAACCAACAAGCATCTTAAGGTCAGACAATTCTATCCAAATACACTACTGCACTCACTCACTTCCGGAAGTTCCTGGATTCCGGATAATAACTATCAGAAATCCGGAATCTGATCAAATCCGGAACCACTGAAACCGGAACCCCAAATACGGGCTCCCCAATCCGGACTCCCCAATCCGGAACCTCGAATCCGGAACCCCAGATCCGGACTGCCTAATCCGGAACCTCGAATCCGGAACCCCAAATCTGTACTCCCGACTCCGGACTCCGGATCCGGAACTCCCAAATACGGAACCTCAATCCGGACTAGACGAACCAGAAATCCCCAACTCCTCTCCGATCGATTAAAACCGTGGTTCTTGCCACAAAATCCTTTTCATAAAACGTTCTGAAGGCTTTCCTAACCTTGCACATTCATAAGAATAACGATTTAACCCAATCTCACCCCAATGCAGATGTAAACCACTATTTTCATTCTTACAAATTGCACATTGAAAGAAAATAAAGGAGTCACTTGGATTTCTCAAACTCATAAAATAATGGCAATTGATTCATGCAGGAAGATAGAAGAGATAACATCAATTAACAATTTACCTTAGAGGATACTCTCAGAAATCGACTTCTCCCAATTGCTGTCTTTCTTCCCTGATTTCTAGCCGCCACAAGAATGTTTTTATCAGGCTCCTAGGGATTTCCACCATATTTATAACTTTCAATAATTTACTCCCAAGTCCCTAAGCTCTCCCTTTCTCTTTCTTTGCCACAATTATTTCTAACTTTTATCTTTAGAAGACATAACCGACATGGTTGTTACAACGCTCCCCCCTTCAAAAGGATTATGTCCTCGGAATCCCTTCGTCGAACAGATGCGGGTATCTGGCCTTCATTTCGGATTCTACTTCCCATGTTGCCTCTTGCCCTTTGTGAAAGCGCCACTGAACTTTAAAAAGGGCGATCTCCTTGGTTCTCAATTTCCTCACCTTACGATCGACGATCGCTTCAGGTTCCTCCACGAAGTTTAACTTTTCGTCTATTCGCACGTCATGCAATGGCACCGCCATATCTGCTTCTGCCAAGCACTTCCTCGGGTTGGAAACGTGAAACGTATTATGGATGCCTCGTAACTCCTCCGGTAGGTTCAACTTGTAGGCCACTTCTCCCACCCGCTCGACGATTTCGTACGGTCCGATGTAGCGTGGACTTAATTTTCCCTTCTTCCTAAAGCGGATTACTCCCTTCCATGGTGATATCTTCAGCATCACCCTATCCCCGACATGGAATTCTATGTTCTTACGCCTTTTATCTGCATAACTCTTATGTCGGTCACATGCCACTTTCAACCTCTCCCGAATTTGGACTATCTTGTTCGCGGTCATTTGTTCGATCTCAGGTCCTGCCAGTTGCTTCTCGCCAACTTCATTCCAACACAACGACGTTCGACATTTTCTCCCATAAAGTACCTTATACGGAGCGGCCTTAATGCTCGCATGATAGTTGTTGTTGTAAGCAAACTCGACCAAGGGTAAGTGGCTCTCCCATGATTCCTGAAAATCTATGGCACAAGCTCTTAACATATCTTCTAAGGTCTATATCGTTCGCTCGCTCTGACCGTCCATCTGTGGCTGATAAGTGGTACTCATTTTAATTTGCGATCCCATTTCCCTTTGAAAACTCCGCCAAAACGCCGACATGAAATGACTGTCCCGATCCGATACAATAGATGACGGTACACCATGGCGTGTTACAACTTCGTCAATATACAATTTTGCTAACCTTTCTAACGGCCAATCCTTCCGTATAGGTAAGAAATGTGTTGATTTAGTGAGACGGTCCATAATCACCCAGATGGTATCATACCCTTTCGGTGTTCTAGGCAGCCCTGGGACAAAGTCCATCGTGATCTGATCCCACTTCCAGACTGGAATTTCCAACGGTTGGAGCTTCCCATAAGGGCGTTGGTGCTCCACTTTTACTCGCAGACATGTTGCACATCTCTCCACAAAATACGCTATATTCTTTTTCATGCCCGACCACCAATAATTTTGTCGTAAATCTCCAAACATCTTATTAGTCCCCGGGTGGACTGAATACTTCGATTTATGCGCCTCCTCCAAAATGACCCCTCTAATCCCACCGAGCTTCGGAACCCAGATCCTTCCTTTAAAACATATCAGGCTACGACTATCCTCCGTCAAGGAGGTCGCATTAGCTCACTTTTAACACTTTTTGGAGTCAACGCTTTTAATTGCCACTTCTTTATGTCGTCTAACAGGTTGAATGTCACTTCGGCTATTAGCGCCACTATCTTTGAGGCTTCTCCTCTTTCCTTTCGACTCAGCGCGCCGGCCACCACATTGGCCTTTCCTGGATGATACTCAATCTGGCAATCATAATCTGTTAGTAGCTCCATCCACCTTCTCTGTCGCATGTTTAGCTCCTTCTAATCAAAGAGGTGACAGAGGCTCTTATGATCCATGAAAATCTGACATTTCGTCCCGTAGAGATAATGTCGCCAATATTTAAAGCAAAAACTACGGCCGCTAATTCCAAATTGTGAGTGGGGTACCGCGTCTCGTGCTCCTTCAGCTGACGAGATGCGTATGCGATCACTTTCCCTCGTTGCATTAGCACACACCCTAGTTCGAGTCCAGAAGCATCGCTATATACCACGAAATCGTCAGAACCATCCGGTAATGTCATGACCGGAGCGCTACTTAGCTTGTCCTTCTGCTTTTGAAAGGCCTCACTTTGCGCCTCCGTCCAAGAAAACTTTTCACTTTTCGTAGTCAACGAAGTCAATGGTGTTGCGATACGCGAGAAATCCCTGATGAACTTACGATAATATCCCGCTAAACCCAGGAAACTTCGAACTTCCGACGGGTTCTTAGGTTGCTCCCAATCTTGAATGGCCTCGATTTTAGATGGGTCCACTTTAATCCCATCTTGGGACACCACGGGTCCAAGGAATTGTACCTCCCGAAACCAAAACTCGCACTTTGAAAACTTCGCGTAAAGCTTCTCTCGTTTTAGCAATTCTAATACAGCCCAAAGATGCTCTTCATGCTCTTTCTCTGACTTCGAGTACACCAAGATGTCGTCTATGAATACAATCACGAACTTATCTAAATAGGGCTGACACACCCTATTCATCAGGTCCATAAAGGCTGCTGGCGCATTGGTTAAACCAAACGGCATTACTAGAAACTCATAATGCCCATACCTAGTCCGAAAAGCCGTCTTCGGTATGTCCGCCTCCCTTACCTTAAGTTGATGGTACCCAGACCTTAAGTCAATTTTAGAGAAGTAACCTGCTCCTTGCAATTGATCGAATAGGTCGTCTATTCTTGGAATCAGATACTTATTCTTGATCGTAACCTTGTTGAGTTCCCGGTAATCTATGCACATCCGCATAGTCCCGTCCTTCTTCTTTACAAAGAGTACCGACGCGCCCCACGACGAGGTACTCGGCCTAATGAATCCTTTGTCCAACAACTCCTTTAGTTGTGACATCATCGCCTTCATCTCAGAAGGTGCCAACCTGTAAGGCGCTCGAGCTATTGGTGCAGCTCCAGGCACTAGATCGATTCGGAACTTAACTTGACGGTCTGGGGGCAGGTTTGACAAATCATCCGGAAACACCTCCAGATACTCACTTACTACTAACACGTCCTCTACCCCCCCCCCCCCCCCCGCTTCTCCTTCTTAGCATCTACATCGTAGGCTAAGTATCCAGAACACCCTTTCCTCAAACACTTAGTAGCTTTCAACATCGAGATGAGACTCACACTTCTATTACGTCGATTCCCATAAATCACTACAGTCCCCTTATCAGGTATCTTTACTCGAATCAGCTTCTTATTACACATAATATCTGCACTATTCGAGGCTAACCAATCCATACCCAAAACTACATCGAACTCCCCCAACGCCATCGGATACAACCGCATGGGTATCAAACTCCCCTCTATGTCTATGACACAATCTTCCACCACACTCCTAATTAGCACCCTATTTTCATCCACAGCCTCCACTTCTAATACCCACTCTAACCGCTTAGGTCTCACTCCCAAGGACTTCACAAAATCATGGGATACGAAGGAGCGGTTTGCTCCAGAATCAAACAACACCTTTGCACATAGAGAGTTTACCAAAAATGTACCTGTCACCACATCCGGAGTCCCTTCGGCCTCCATCGCTGTCATGTTGAACGCACGCCCCTTTGGACATTCCGGTTCCGGCCCTTTCTCATGCCCTCTACTCAAGGCTCTACCTCCCATATGTGCTTGTTAGATCTGGGTTTTGTCAATAAACCAAGTGCTAAAGATCTGATGAGAAGGTTCAGATGTTCTGATATGAAGGGTCAGAGTTCTGACTAAGAAGACTCAGAAGTATTACACGGAATGTTACTAAAGAGAAGTCATAAGTTCTGATATGCCTAATCAGATGAATGTTCAGAAGTTCTGAACAACCTGTTCAGAACTTATAACTAGATACTTTACTTTGTATTTAGTTAACTAATTAGGACACGTGTATTATTCCTATTAGTCTTTCTTCTATGTACTGTAGCTTTAATGTTTCCATTGCAGTATATATAGTGGTTAGCACTGTTACGCTAACTAATTTTTCCACATATTCTTGTATTCATATTTTGTAATCTTTGAGATACGCTCTCTCCAAGATCTGTAAATCTGTTCTTCATTGAATACAAGTGTTCTTGATCAAATTACTTCTCGATTACTATTCTGTTCATTATTATATTGATTGTAAGATTGTATCCTAGACTTACAATTGGTATCAGAGCTTATCAACAAACAAATTCGATCGAGATCGCATTCTTGAGGGTTTCCTGTTTGTGTTCTTGAAGATTTCTTGATCAATTCGAAAATTGATTCCGCTGCCACTCACTGTTCTTGAATTCTTAGCAATTCTTGAATTAATTGTTGTTTTTCGATCAAGGAATTTGAATTTGTCTTTCTGTTGAAGCTTTCTTACAATCATGTCTTCTAAAGAGTATCTAGCCATGGGATCTGAAACTAAACCACCTGTTCTTATACCTGAAGAATATCAGCAACGGAAAATCCGTATGATCCAGTTCTTGGATAACATAGATGAAAATCTAATGGTTTCCATCCGTGAAGGTCCTATCGAAGTGTATGTCGATGTCGCTGCAACTCCTGGAACAGAGACAACTCCAGAAATTCCGGCTACAAGGGTGAAGAAGAGTTTTTCTCAGTATACAGCAGAACAGAAAAACAGACATGCTATAGACAAAAGAGCAATTACATTGATGACTTTGGTTGTCCCAAATGAAGTTCTCAACAGGATTGATAGTGGATCATCTACTAAGGAAATGTGGGATGAACTGGAAAGACAGATGTTAGGAACTGTGAGGTCTATTCAAGCAAAGTTAAATTAGAGCATAAATTCTTATGAAAGGTTCAAGGCTAAAGAGTCAGAAAGTTTGACTCAGACGTACAGTAAATTTTGTACTATTCTGAATGATTTGAGAAGAAACGGGCTGAAGAAAACGAAGTCAGAAATAAATTACAAATTTCTGAACAGCCTAAACTCAGAATGGTCATCATTTGCTATAAGTCTGCAAATGAATAAAGATATGTGTGAAGAAGACCTCAATGATCTGTTCTGTGTTCTTAATCAACATGAAGACTCTGTCAAGTTAGTTGTGGAAGAGAAGAAAAATGTTGCTGATCAGTTAGCATTTTTATCAAAGTCCAAAGTTATCAAAGCACCCAAGAAGACTGCATATCTATCTGAGATACCAAAGTTGGAGGAATCTGACAAGGAAGAAGGATCAGAGGATGATGAGGATATCAAGATAATGGCTGAAAAACTAGCCTTGTTGACAAATACTTTCAACAAGAGGTATGGGAAGTGTAGATTTCAGGGAAATTACAAAAGGGAACAGGGGAGTTCAGATTATAAGAAGAGAGAAGACAGAGGAGAAGGTAAGTATGAAAAGAAGGAAGAGAGAAGAGAAGAAAATAGAGAAGAGAAGGAAGAAAGAAAAGAAAAGAATCTGTGTTTCAAATGTGGAAAGTCTGGTCACTATGCAAAGGATTGCAAAGTAAAGATTGTGAAAGATTATGAGTACTATACCAAGAAGGCTCAGCTTGCAAAGAAGAGAGATGATGAGATTGCTATGTTGGCTGAACAGGAGAATTGGTTGTACTACACTTCAGATGAAGATGATCATATCAATTTTACACAGATGCAGAGTTACATGGCCAAAATGAAGAATGAGGATGATTCTGACTATGAGGATGCTGATTCTGAGTCATCTAATGAGGTACATTCTGCACTTGAAATAGACTTAATGACACAGATTGGTGACATGAAAACTGAATTTGTTAATCTTAGAAAACAGATAAAAGGTGAAAGAAGTCTGGTTAACAAATTCAGAATTGAAAAAGAAGTAATAAGAGAACAATATGAGGAATCTGAGACTGAGAAACAGAAAGTTAAAAATGAAAATTCTGAATTGTTAAAAAGGCTTTCTGAACTAAAAATTGAATTTTCAAAGATTAAGGATGAAAAGGGTGATTTACAAATAAAATTTGATATGCTATTTGAGGAAAGAAAGAATTTATACACCAAAATCAAAGAATTGGAAGATCTGAATTTGAAAAGGGGTCAGACTCAGCAAACGTTAAATCTTTTAACAAGCAATATTAAAGATACAAGATTTTACAATCCAAATAAGGGATTGGGATTGGAAGAAAATGTTGTTTTAAAAAGAGCTCCAATCAACTTGTATGATTTTGAAAAGCTTCAAGTTCCTAAGCCAAAAATCCCAGAAATTGTTGAAGTTTTTATCAGACCTGCGAGTTCTATAACAAGTTCTGACAATTTGCAGAAACCAAGCTCTAAAAAGACAGAGATAGTTTCTGATTCAAAAATGGAAAAGTCAGTTGTTTCAGAAGATAAGGTTAAGAAAGAAATTCCTAAACCAACAGATGAGAAACCAAAATACAATGACATTAAATTCAAGTATGATTCTTTAAATGTCAGTTACAAAAATAAACAACCAAGTTTTTCACATCATGACATTGAAACATATTTGATACAAGTAAGGTTTCTGAAACAGTTAATCAGAAGTCTGAAGCTTCTAGTCAGAACTCTGATTCTTCGAGTCAGAACTCTGAGTCTGAAGGTCAGACATCTGAGTCTGTTAATCAGAATTCTGATTCATGTAGTCAGAAGTCTGAGTCAACTGGATTTTCTGAAACAAAGTCAGATGACTTTTCAGAGCTTGAAAAGAGGTTTTATCTTGTAAGTCAAGAACTTGAGGACTTGAGGAAATCTTTTGATGAACTTGAAAATGATTACTGTGATGTGGATGTTAAACTTGATGAAGCCTTAAAAGAAAAGAACATCTTTATTCAGAAAATAACAGAGCTTGAGAAACTGAAGACTGAGTATGATCTTTTTAAAATTAATGTTCTAAAAGATAATGATAAATTCTTTAATGAATCAAGTACATATGAAAAAGGTGAATCATCTACTTCTTCTTCTAACAAAAAGGGATTGAATTTTTCAGAAAAAGAGGAAAGCAAAAGGAAAGATGGTGTGAAAAGAGTTTCTGAGATGAATGGATTGGTTCCTGCAACTGTACCAAAAGCACAGAGTTATTGTGATAAATGTACTTGTACTTTGAAAACCAGCAATAAAAATGAAAAGGCTTATGGTACAGATCTGTTGTTACTTGCAAAGAAAAATCTTATTTGAGTTCAATGTGAAAGTGATTCATTCCAATATTCTCAGAAATGTCCAATCACAATAACTTCTGTTTCCTATATAAGAAATGAAATTCAGAATACAGAAAAGAAAAATGTTTTTGTTCCTCAAACTCAGAGAAGAGAAATAATAAAAGAAGTGAAGCCTCAAATTAAAATCACAGGAAAGAAAGAAAAAAGGTTTCATGTGAAAGAAAAGAAAGTTGAAACTTCTTCAACATCTAAATTTAAAACTTTCAAGAAGAAATTGAACAATTTTGTGAACAGAAAATGTTCTGACTTCATAAAAGTTCAAGGAAAGTGGTGTTTGAAGAAAGACTTTGAATGGAAAGTCAAAGGTACTTTTGTTAAATCAGATAAAAAGGCTAACAAAGAAGGACCCATTCCAAGATGGGTACCTAAATCTAACTGATTGTTGTTGCAGGGCTGCCATGTGTGGTTTTTAGATTCAGGAGCTTCAAGACACATGACAGGTCAGAAGTCTTTTCTATCTAATTTCATAGAAAAGGCTGGAGGAGCAGTAAACTTTGGAAATAACAGCAAAGGTCAAGTTAAAGGTTATGGGGATTTAACAAAAGGAGATCTGACAATTCAAAAAGTTTTCTATGTTGAAGGATTACAACATAATCTTTTCAGCATAAGTCAGTTTTTAGACAGTCTTTGTCAAATCAAGTTCAAAATAACAGGTTGCATGATTTTAACTGAGAATGATCTTAAAGTCTTCTGGGCCAAAAGACACATGGACTTATTTATAGTTAATTTTTCAAAAATACAAACATTAAATCCTGTTTGTCTTTTATCAAACTCAATTGCAAATGAATGCTGGCTGTGGCACAGAAGATGTTCTCATTTAAACTTCAAAGATCTGAATAATCTTGTTACAAAACATATGGTCAAAGGATTACCAAAGATTAAATTTGAAAAGGAATCATTATGTTCAGCTTGTGAAATGGGCAAGATGAAAAAGAGTTCTCACAAATTAAAAATGGACTCATCTTGCAAAGCACCATTGGAAATGATTCATACTGATCTTTGTGGTCCCATTTCAGTTCAGTCTATGTGAGGAAAGAAGTATACGCTTGTAATTGTTGATGAATATTCCAGATACACATGGGTTGAATTCCTAAGAGCTAAGTCAGAAGCTGCTACTACATTGATAAACTTTATCAAAAGGATTCAAGTTCTCTTACAACTTCCAGTCCAGAAAATCAGAAGTGATAATGGAACAGAGTTCAGAAATGAGACTCTTGAGAAGTTTTTAGAAAGTTCTGGGATTTCTCACAATTTCTCTGCAGTCAAAACTCCTCAACAAAATGGTGTTGTTGAAAGGAAAAACAGGACTCTAGTTGAAGCTGCAAGAACCATGCTGGCCTATTCAAATCTTCCAACTTTCTTATGGGCTGAAGCAATTGCAACTGCTTGTTTTACACAGAACAGAACTTTAATCAATAAAAGATTAAATAAGACTGCTTATGAACTGATAAATAAAAGAAAACCATTAATCAAATTCTTTCATGTTTTTGGTTGCAGATGCTATGTTCTTAAAGACAGAGAAAATCTTGGTAAGTTTGATAAAAAGGCAGATGAAGGATACTTTGTTGGTTATTCATTAACTTCCAAATCATTCAGAATCTACAATAGAAGAACCAAGAGGATGATGGAAAGCATCAATGTAACATTTGATGAAGTCAGAATGAAGACTTCTGAACAAGACAATTCAGAACTCATGCAGAACAGGACAAAAATGACTTCTGATACAAACTCTAATCATATTTGTTCAGAACTCAATTCACTGTTTAAGGATGCTTTTCTTAAACTGACTTCTGATTCTTATGCAGAATTTGAAAACCCAAGGATGATCAATGAGATGAAAAGAAGAACTTCAGAAGTAGTTCAAACAACTGTAATTTCTGATAAAGGTCCATCTGAGGAATGTCCAACTCTGATAAATACAAGTAATGAAAATTCTGACCCTGACACTCAGAATTCTGAACCTTGTATTCAGACTTCTGAACCTCGTATTCAGAACTCTGAACAAGTCACTCAGAACTCTGACTTCAGTGTTCAGAATTTAAACTCAAATTTATCAGAACAAGGGGACGGTTCAGAATTACAAGCTATCATTGATGAGAATGATACAAACAACAATTATTCAGATATTGATGTGCTTCCTAGTGCAAACAAATGGACTAAAGATCATCCCATTCATCAAGTGATTGGTGATCTATCAGCAGGAGTAAAAACCAGATCAGCTACTGCAAATGAAGCAATGTTTGCAGGTTTCCTAAGTGTTATTGTGTTGGGATTTTATGTTCAAAAACGGGTTTCAAAAACTCATAAGAGGTAAAAATAATTTACGCAACGGAAGCAAAAATAAAGTTTTTGAACAAAAACATAAAACCATTTTATTCCCACCAAAGATCTTGTTACATGCATGAAAAGATAAATAAGAACAACATACCAAGAGAGTTCAAGATTACAACCTTTGAAGACTTTGAATCCTCTCGGGAGGTTGGATGTTGGTGAAGATGGTAGAACCCAAAATAGAGCTCCTCTAGAGTAGTCCACCGACAAGCTCCAACACCAAAGTATGCTAGTACTTTTCTTGAGATTTGATGCAAAAACCTTTACAATCTCTACAATAGAGTTGGAATGGAAGAACACAAAACACACACACACTATGTGTGTGTGTTTCGGCCGAAGGTAGGGGAGAGGAAGACAGTGAGAGCCAAAAATGATATTTGTGTGTTTACCAAGTGAGTCTCTTCCTTATAAAAAATTAGAGACAACACAAGTATTTTCTATTGGACCATAAGAAGGTCCAACCAAAATACATGCAATATTACACTTGAGCCCCTCTAGTTTAAATTAGGTAAAATCAAGATTTTAACAATTTAAACTATATTACATTAGTCCCTCCTTCTAATTCTAGTTACATATGAACCCATCATATTATTTAATAAACTAGAATATTTCATTTGCATTTAATATTATGAATTATATTCAAAAAATATAATTAATAATATTTATCAAGAAATAATAATATTTATTAAGAATCAAATTCTTATAAATATTAATTCGGTGTCTACTTGTTGTTCGGTGTGACCCTATAGGATCATATATTACCGGTAATATTATTTTATAATCATTCTTGAGCATATAGAACCAACAATCTCCCACTTGCTCAAGATTGCATTATAGAATGATATAGACAGTGGTGGACGTCTAGCAACATCTCACTGCCCCCAGCAACGTATGACTGTAAGTGCCATTCAACAACATCCAATTCCCACGAGCTCATAGCTTCAATTGATGTATTAGGTGTGGTATCAGTTATCCCTTTGTTTAGACATCATGTTGAACATGAGACATGGATCACTATCATTCTCATCTATTGTTCAACTTTTGGTATGGCGCCTTAGATGTCTCACTCTTAATATATTTAAAAGTCAACCAATCCAATTCATATTAGTCTTACTTCATAGTTGCTCCCACAACTTTGATCGACTATGGACATTTAGAATAATTAATTTATTCAAGGATTTAAACATGCTAATATGGAACACAACGAGTATGAAAAGATTATATCCTATATATCTAACTAAATACTATACTTGTTGCTTAACCTGTTCCAATATCCAAATACTAAATTCAAATCAAATCCCATCACTAGAATAACGAAGTCCTAAAGCTCAAACATGACCCTTCAGGTTTAGCTTATATAAGGAGCTTCGTGAATGGGTTCATCCAGAAACTTGATTTGAGTAAACTTTGTGAACACTAACATCTCCATTTTTAACTTTATTCCAAATATAGTTAAATGTTTGGAGTAGATGCTTGGTACTCTGTTGTAAGATAGGGTCTTTTAGCTTGCGTAATGGCACCCACATTCTCACAAAGGATTTCTAGGTGATCCTGAATGGGAGGCGTCTACCTAGCTTTTCAATGAACTCTTTCATCCAAACATCTTTCTCTTGCGGCTTCTAAAGTGGCAGTGTGTTCTTATTTGTAGTGTATTATGCAATTTGACCTTCGCCTTGAACCTTTTCAAACGAACTAGTTCTTCATTCACAATGAAGACATTTCCCTTTTGTGATTGAGAACCTTCCCAATCTTTATGGAAGCTATCATTAGTGCAACATTTTGCTATGATCATCTTCCATCCCTCAGTTAAAGAACACTTCCTTGGTTCTTTCTATGTACCTTAAATCGTTCTTTATAGTCATCCAATGACCTTCCCTCGTTTTTCGTTGGTATTGTTTTCTAATGCTCTAAAGCATTTTGACACGCTCGATCTAGTGCATGTCATGGCATATATGATAGATCCAATTGCCGAAGCATATGGAATACTAATCATTTTATCTAGCTCATCTTTTGTGCTAGAATATTGAGACATGCTCAAAATGATGCCATATCATATTTGCAAGAAACTACCTTTAGAGCCTTGCATCTTGAACCTTTCAAGATCATGTCAACATATGCACTTTGACTTAAACCTATAAGTCGTCTTGATCTAATCTCTAAAGATCTTTATTCCAAGAACAAAATTAGCCCTTTCTAAGTCTTTTATTGAGGAAATACTGTCCGAGCCAAAACATGATGTTTTGCTATGTCGGAAAGTTAATTTCCAACTACTAGTATGTCTTGCACATACAGGATTAGGAATTTTACTGCGCTCCCACTAGTTTTAGCAAATACATGAGTCATCTTTTATTTTGATGAAAATTAAACTTTTAATTTTCCTGTCAAAATGAAGATTCCAGTTTTGAGATACTTGTACTGATCCATGAATGGATTGTTTCTCAGTGTTCATGACTCTAAGCCACTCACCAGATTCAGAATCTGACATAGCACTTTAGCAGTTGATGGGTTTACTAGAACCCAGTCATACATCATTCTTTATAAGAAATCGATATCTCTCGAATTTCTGAATGATTCTACTAGATTTGCGAACACTTGGTGTTATTACTAAGTTTCTGATCAATTAAATCGCTCAGTTTCAACGACCTTTGTTTGATAACTAGTGCCAACCAATAAGTGCATTAGGTTATGAAGTTCTTGATTCCCTTCAAGTTCCTTAACACTCCCACTTGCCTTGCCAAAAAAACTTGCTTTGGAACAATAAACAATTTTATTGTTTGTGGGATTGTAGAATCGGTATATAAAAACAGTTTATAGTTTATTCTACAATATATGCATTTGGTAGACATTGGGTTAAGTTTACTTGAAGCTTATTGTCTCACATGAGCTTCATAAACCCACGCCTTCAACTAAGATTAAGGATGAAAAACTTTTCATACGAAATCTTATAAGGTGTTTTGTCTACCTTTTGGTTGGTGTCAAAAAGTACGGATTACTTTAACTAGGGCAGAATTCTGAAATTGATATAGGAATAATACTTCTACTCATCATGGAGCGAACCATATTTGGTTCATCCTTTCGGATGTATACAACTTCTATGATGATCCAAGAGTTCTTGGTTTAGTTACTATCCTCATATATCAGAAAAGACTTTAATGGTCCTGCTGAGTTGTTTTCTTAATCTTGAAACAACTTGAATTACATCAAATGCTTCATCTTTATGTTCCATAAACTTCAACAATTGAAATCGTCAGTGAAGGTATTATCTATCACCATATCTAGACTTGGTTTTGAGAGACCATATACATCTATATGTATTAATTCTAAAAAAACCTTTTCTTCTTCTCTATAAATTAGAGAAAAGAGCTATATTCAACTTTATCAAGATCGCATATATTAAATGAAAATATTTATATTTAGTTTCAAAAATACCACAGTTTTGAAATTTAGATACGCGTTTAAAGTTTCTTGATTAAGTTGACTATTACATGTGCGGGCAGTAAAGGCTCATTTAGTAGACAGCGAGCGAGCAGCAAGCACCTACTCCTATCAAAATGAAAAGCAGCAAGCTGAACTTGAATTGAAGAAGCGAGCCTCTATCAGAGAAAGGAAAGCCGTTGCGCGTTAGCGCATCCGTTTTCTTGCTCGTTAGCGCCCTTCCTTCAGCTGGCTTCGCCTTATCTATTCATCTCTTTTTTCAAATGGAGATTTAGGGATCTCTCTTGTTCATAGATCTTGAAACCAGATCTATCCCCGGAAGAACCAACACTTAAAGGGTGTAAGCAACGGAAGGTTCTCACCCTGTCCCCGACATTGTTCTCCGACGATGCCCCCTGGGCGAAAGGGGGCACCATTCTCTTTCTTTCTTCAATCGTTCCGATCAGGACAAGTGGGTTGGTTCGTTTCGTCCTCCTATCTACGCAATTCTCTGTCTTCGTTCGTGATCATGTTGGGCGAAAGGTAGTTGTAGAGGAGCGGCTGTGAAAGGGCTCTTCCCCCCGTAGGGAGGGCTTCCTTCCCCACCATTCCGGCCTATTATTGATAGGGATTTTACCGATGCTGAAGGTAGCTTGCTTACCAAGCCACCCACTTGAGAAGCTGGTCGCTAGAAAGAAGCGACGAGGAAGCGAAGCTGTCTACGAAGCTTTGCTTCTCCCCCTGTAGTCGTAATACTAGGCTCGTCGCTACTTTGATTCAAAAGGTAACCGATGGTTCCCGACTTTCTCTGGTTTCCGCAACCGTAACCATTTTTCCGATTACATAAACCTTTTTTTTTGAATAGCGATACGCTCTAAAAAAGTGAAGGATAAGCAACCATTCTAGAAGAGGTAGCTTCCCGCCTCCTTCATTCCTACTGCCTCCTTCGGTGAGAAGTTCCCTTCCTTTTTATAAAAAAAAAATGCCTGATTGGTCTGCTCAGCAAAAAACGTACAAAGTGGACCGCTGTTTGGCTGACCCCCTTCTTCCCATTCGGGTTGGGTTGACCCAGAAGTACAGTAAAAAGGAATGGAACCGCTTGAGAGTCGTCTGAAGTTCACACTTTGGTAAAGACGACTGACTTTGGAAACGGAACACGAACCAATTTCAGCTATTCCGGCTTCTTATTGAGCGTAGCGAAATCAAGGTTTATGAGAAAGTCAGCGAAGTTTCTATGATGTTCTACCTTTGCGTAGTCTCGGTCCACAGTGACAGTGGAAGGCTCCGCACCTGAGCCTCGTTAGACTCAGCAGAAGTGTAAGGTGTAAGTGAAGAGAATAGAAGAGATGAAGTCCACCCCTTAGCCTAGTCTATATCCACAGCTGACGCAACTCCGTACCGACGTCTCACTACTAATTAATTAATTAACGGCTAAACTTTTTCATAACCTGAGCTTTCCTTAACCAGTTGACCTTACTTCGTAACCTTAGCCTCCCTTTCTTTATAGTTCGACTAAGTGACTTCGTAACCGAAACCTACTTTTTTTCTTACTGTAGCATAGGCCTTCGCCACTTCAAACGGGCGCTTCGCCCCTCTTTTTTTTATTAGAAAGAGCGGGGCCTTACTTATTCAGGGGGTTGGGGGAACCCGTAGGAAGGGGGGACGAACCGCCGAATTGACATCTGAAATCGCCAACATGAACACAAACGAAATCTTTAATTTCGTATAGAAAGAAAACGAACCACTTCTATTCTCGGAGCCCACGGAGCGGTATATGAAGAATGGCTTTTTGGTCCCTTTCGTCCAGTGGTTAGGACATCGTCTTTTCATGTCGAAGACACGGGTTCGATTCCCGTAAGGGATAGGTACTCATTCCCGGCCGCTTTCAGTTAGTGTTCATTGCTGAGTGATCGCTCGCTATCTGGCTGGAAAAGGTGGTCCGGAAGCTTCCTCTCTCCCAGCAAGTAAGATGAGATCACCACTTATCTCGGACTTCCTTTACTTCGTAACCTTAGCTTTAGATGTCCTTTCATAGATTCTCGAACCTCCGACAGACAGAATATCCATGCATGCGTTCTTTCTCTCCTCCCCTATAGACTTGATTCAAATCACATTTGAGTCTTATGGTGTTTATATAGAATTATGTTTTAGAAGACTTTTGAGATTCACTTTATTATTCAATTAAGAGAACTATTTATCGAAATAGAATAATTCATTTTGAATATGAATATAATCGTTTCCAAAACGGTTAAGTGAATTTCATTCAATCAACAAACATATGACTGAAAAAATAATAATTTAGTCAAACTAAATTTAAACATTGTTCGAAACAAACTTGTTTAACAATACAAGCCATATGGTTTCATAATAAAATCTCCTATAAGCTTGGTACGCAATCTTGCTTCCTTGCTTATATGGATCACCATTTTGCTTGTCTTTCAGTCATTTACCTTTCTTGATTATTTGTAACATATTACAAAAGTGAGTTCTATACTTAGTATCAAATACACAAGTGTAAGATAGAAAGTAAAAGTTCTATCTTTAATATTGATACCTGAAGGACTTTCCTTCGTTAGAAAACATTTATTTCTCAGAAGGACAATCTCCTCTTCTATGACCAATGTTGCCTCATCTATCACTACATTCAGATTCTCGACAAAAACATCAAATGCGTTGGTCAGAGATTTGAGGATCACATCTACGGCTCTCCCATTGGAATAAGGATAGCCAAGTCTATCAAAATAGTCAAGGTGCGTCCTCATTTTGTGAATATGAGAGCTTACATATTGGTATTTGTCCAATTGTATCGAAGCGTTCACGGACCATATACATTTGGTAATATTTTGGTAATCGGTTTACCATGTCAAATGCCCTCAGTGGAAACGTTTCCATTCTTTCTAGTAAGGATGGAACCATGGTTTCAAGCATAAGACGTGATACATTGATTGAATCATCATTATGTTTCAATCAAGTATCGTTAGCTTCTATGGAGGTAAGAGGAGGTTCTTGAGGAATAGGTATGAAGAGTACGTATAATTTGTTTTCACGTCTGAGAACGCGTCTCAATGTTTTGAAAACAAATTGGGAAGTTCTGAGTGGTTAACTTTTCTTCCAAAAGAAAAGGTCTTAGGGATGTGTTAATTGTAGTGTTTGCATTTTAGGCCATCTACAAAATTTAACAAAGTTAATATAGTATTTTCAATATTAATTTTTAGCAAATTAATTACCCTTTAGTTTTCTAAAAACATTAATTTGCACAAAATCTAGGATCCAACGTTGCAAAACAAATGAAACGGTTAGGTGACATTTATCCCGTCCATTTAATCCAACAAGGTAGATAACGTTTATCGATTACATCGAATGTAATTTCTAGCTTTATGGGATCCTTAACATCTTGTTTGTTAATTGGCATGTTTGATCCCATCTATGCCTTGGGTCTCTAGTGCTTAGGTGACCTTTATCACAAAAGATTCCCAATCAAGTAATCCTACTTGACACAACGTGTGAAACTTACATCCATGCGGTTAGGTGACCTTTATCCCACAAATACATAAGAATCACCTCATCCATCACAAGACAATCCAAGTGGTTAGGTGACCTTTATCCCACAAGGGTGTCATAGTGACGTATTGAGTGTTTCTCAAAAGTACGGCATATGACTTGCGTTTTGAAAAAGGGATTTATAATGTTTTATAATTCTAGTTTTAAAAACATTTTAGTATTGCATGCATTTAATAATATATGGTACAAACTTATTTCTCATCAAATGGTTCCTATTAGTTTAAATAAAATCTTAATTTTATCAACTAATTATGTGTCATCAATTTTAATATCAAATATTAATTTTTGAGTTTGAGCACTATAAGAACCATTTATAGTCTCTTAATAAACATTTTTATTAATACTAGACTATGAGTTTGTATGAGTTTTGAAATTTCCATTTAAAATCTCAATTTTAATTTTTTTAAAACTCATGGTACCATATTATTGCATGCATCCAATATCACATGACACTTGGAGTTTGTAAGAGTTTTTAAAATCGTCATTTTAATTTACTTTGACATTTCAAAATTTTATGGGTTTTTAGAATAAAACTCATTTTATTTATAAAACCCATTTTAACCATTTTACTTTTAAAATGTTATTTTGAAAGCCAAAATCCAAAAGATGATTTATTTTATGTTCAAAATATTATCTAGTATGCTAGAACCTATTTCAATCATACATGATAATATCAACATAAAATATAAACATATAAAATATGTAGAAAAAGTACAAACCAAGTTACTAATGTATTGGTCAATGATGTCTTTTATAAACAAGTGTCTAGCAAGTATATTAATAAAATATACTTGCACATGCCATCACATTGCCTCCCAAAATGACCAATGAGATAACATGCAATCTTTCAATTTAACCCTTATAGTTTTGAGATAGTTAAAATTCATTTTTAAATAAACAATTTTACATAAAATGTATTTGAACCAATTTGCATGTTATCAATTTTAAAATCTCCATTTTAAAAATTGGTTGATATAAAATCTCTATTTTAAACTTGGTTCATTTAAAATCTAATTTTAAAAATTGTCGCTTCAACTTTAAACGATTTTAAATAAGCGCGTTTGAACCAATTTTATGTTCTTTACTAGCATACAATATCCTATATTTTAACGCATCAAAAGAACATAATCAACCATAAGCATGCAAAAGAATGTGCATAAAACAAAGCCATTTCTAATGACATTTCTTGTGAGCCAAAACAAGAAATGTCAAGTCCATTCCTAAGGGACAAAAATAAATAAAAAACAAGCTCCAACTTGCTTTAGCATCTCCATGCATCAAGCTCCATCTTTAAGCTCCATGTTGGCCTTCTTCTTGTTACATTTTATAAAATAAAACTAGTTCTAACAACTAATCTAACACTTACAAAATGAACAAAAGAATCATGAAATAATAAAACCTATTTACTATTACAAACCAACATGAATAATAATAAAAATTATAAACAAATTTTAAAAAAAAACAACAACCAACATATTGGTCCATGGCTTGTTTATGCACATTTTTCATAAAACAAAATAAATAAAACAACACTTTGTTTTTGTTAGGCAACTTTTATGTAGCAAAAATGCATGTTAAAATTTTGTTACATAAAATATAAAATTTTCACAAACAAGTTGCCAAAGAAGCCATGCATGAACTTTTCATACAAAAATGAAATTTTATCCATGACTTCCAAAAACCAAGTTTTTACCAAAAAAAACTTATTTACTAATCATGCATTATAACATTGGCTCTGATACCACTTGTTGGGATTTTATGTTCAAAAACGGGTTTCAAAAACTCATAAGAGGTAAAAATAATTTACGCAACGGAAGCAAAAATAAAGTTTTTGAACAAAAACATAAAACCATTTTATTCCCACCAAAGATCTTGTTACATGCATGAAAAGATAAATAAGAACAACATACCAAGAGAGATCAAGATTACAACCTTTGAAGACTTTGAATCCTCTCGGGAGGTTGGATGTTGGTGAAGATGGTAGAACCCAAAATAGAGCTCCTCTAGAGTAGTCCACCGACAAGCTCCAACACCAAAGTATGCTAGTACTTTTCTTGAGATTTGATGCAAAAACCTTTACAATCTCTACAATAGAGTTGGAATGGAAGAACACAAAACACACACACACTATGTGTGTGTGTTTCGGCCGAAGGTAGGGGAGAGGAAGACAGTGAGAGCCAAAAATGATATTTGTGTGTTTACCAAGTGAGTCTCTTCCTTATAAAAAATTAGAGACAACACAAGTATTTTCTATTGGACCATAAGAAGGTCCAACCAAAATACATGCAATATTACACTTGAGCCCCTCTAGTTTAAATTAGGTAAAATCAAGATTTTAACAATTTAAACTATATTACATTAGTCCCTCCTTCTAATTCTAGTTACATATGAACCCATCATATTATTTAATAAACTAGAATATTTCATTTGCATTTAATATTATGAATTATATTCAAAAAATATAATTAATAATATTTATCAAGAAATAATAATATTTATTAAGAATCAAATTCTTATAAATATTAATTCGGTGTCTACTTGTTGTTCGGTGTGACCCTATAGGATCATATATTACCAGTAATATTATTTTATAATCATTCTTGAGCATATAGAACCAACATATTGAACCAACATATTGAACCTAAGAAAGCTAATGAAGCCCTAGAGGATCCAGATTGGATTTCAGCAATGCAAGAGGAATTGCTTCAATTTGAAAGGAACAAAGTCTGGAGACTCATTCCAAGGCCTGAAGGTAAATCTATCATAGGAACTAAATGGGTATTTAGAAATAAAAAGGATGAGTCAGGTGTTGTCATCAGAATCAAGGCAAGATTGGTTGCTAAGGGATACTGTCAACAGGAAGGGATTGACAATGATGAGACATTTGCACCAGTGGCAAGAATAGAGGCCATCAGGATATTTTTGGCCTATGCTGCACACAAGAATTTCAAAGTATATCAAATGGATGTCAAATCAGCATTTCTGAATGGTATACTTAATGAAGAGGTGTATGTACATCAACCTGAAGGCTTTGTTGATTCAGAATTTCCTGACCATGTCTATATTTTAGATAAAGCTTTATATGGTCTAAAACAAGCACCAAGAGCCTGGTATGACACTCTTACTCAACACTTGTTAGGTTCAGGCTACAAGAAAGGTAAGATTGACACAACTTTGTTTTTAAAGAAACAAGGTGAGGATTTGATTCTTGTTCAAATTTATGTTGATGACATAATATTTGGCTCTACCAATGCAAAAATGTGTGATGATTTTTCTAAAATCATGAAATCTGAATTTGAAATGAGCATGATGGGTGAACTTAATTTTTTCCTTGGACTTCAAGTCAAACAATTACCAAATGGTATTTTTATAAATCAAGGAAAATATGTAAGGGACATCCTGAAAAAGTTCAAAATGTCTGATTGTGCTTCTATGAGAACTCCTATGGCAACAAACATAAAGTTAGATGTTGATCTCAAAGGAGTTTCAGTAGATAACAAACTTTATAGAGGCATGATTGGATCATTACTATATTTGACTGCAAGTAGGCCAGACATCATGTTTTCTACCTGTTTTTGTGCTAGATTTCAATCCAATCCCAAAGAATCACATATGTTGGCTGTCAAAAGGATTCTCAGATATCTCAAAGGAACACCTGATCTTGGTTTATGGTATCCAAAGGAAACTGACTTTAAACTAACTGCTTTCACTGATGCTGATCATGCAGGAAATAGAATGGACAGAAAGAGTACATCTGGTGCTTGTCACTTTCTAGGGGATAAAATAGTGAGTTGGACATCAAAGAAGCAGAATTGTGTGTCCACTTCAACTGCTGAGGCAGAGTATGTTGCTGCTGCTGCTTCATGTTCTCAAACTTTGTGGATGAGAACACAACTCATGGATTATAGGTATCAGCTCAACAAATTTCCTATCTACTGTGATTCAGAAAGTGCAATTGCCATTACTCAGAACCCTGTTCAACATTCAAAGACTAAACATATAGATGTGAGGTATCATTTTATAAAAGACTATGTGGAAAAGGGAACAATAGAGATGCACTTTGTGCATACAAAGTATCAATTGGTTGACTTGTTCACAAAGCCTCTTGATCACAAAAGGTTCTCATTTCTCATATGTAAAATAGGAATGCTTAATTTGACTAATTGATCTTACTTGTTAGTTGATTTTCAGAAATATTAAATCCTGCCAAGTATGATTTTCTGAGTAGTATACTCAGAACTCTGAGTCTTGTACTCAGAATTCTGACTCTTGAGTTCAGACTTCTGAGTCTTGGGTTCAGATCTTCTGAGTCAATACTTCAGAAATCCAACTTTCAAGATTTCATTTCTGAGAAATACAAGTACTTCAATTTTTGTGGATTATTTTCTCTCTATTATTCTTTATATCTCATCTCATCTTTATTAAGTGCATGCTAAAGTCAAGGGGGAGCATTAATATCTTTTGGAAATCATCCAATGATGCTTAAAGGTTTGTTTTCATTTCTTATCTCTGATCATTCTAAGTCGAACAAGCTTTTAATGACAAAAGATTTTTGATTACTTGTTCAAACTATGTCTGAATTTCAAAATTTTCATATTCAGATATAAGATTTTAAATGATTTTATCTCAAATCATCATTATTAGAACAGAGTTTTTGATGATAAAATGTTTTCTTAACTGTTCAAACCTCTTCTGAATGATTAAAGGTTTACATAAGTCAGAAGTTGATTTTAAAATGAATTTTGGTTACAAAGGAAAAATTCTTCTGACTCATGGATTCAGAACTCTGAGTAGTTTAATCAGATCTCTGACAAAGGATAGTCAAAACTCTGAGCGTGTTATTCAGAACTTTGACTTGTGTCAATATTCTATCCAATAACACGTGTCAGCTTCATATTTGGTTGATTATGCCACGCATTTCATTTAAATCCTCTGTGGCATTTCAAATGTGTTGACTCCGTTATCACTTTAACCTCGTTTTTCCGTCAAACCTTTCAACTTCGCGGATTTTAAATAGGTCTTAAAATCCCTCTTTCAAATTCTTTCAAATTTCAGAGCGAAAAGTGAGATACGAATCAATCCAGAGTTCTTTGAGTTTGTTTTCTTCTTAAATCATGTCTGGTGTTCGAAGAAGTAGTCATATATCTCTACATAGTACTAAGTCTTTAATGGAGGAATCTGATTCGGACGATGATGAAGTTCAAAATAGACCTATTGAAGAAGAAGAGGTAGGAAACGATGAAATAAATGCAGGAGATGAAGAAATGGTTGAATCTGAAGGGAATGCAAATGATGGAAATATGAATGTCGAACATGAACAGAGTGATGCAGGGTCAATGATGTCAAGAAGACCAAATTTAGTGGAAAGAATTGTTCCTGAAAGAGAATGGTTGAAGATGTCAGAAAATAACTGTGTGTTACTGTTTTAAGAAAGTAGATTTAAGCCTGAACACAGGATCATAATGGAGTTATTCAAATATCATCCCTACAGGAAATAGTTTACAAGACACAAATCTGTCCATGTTCAGTATATTCAACAATGGTGGAAATATCTTAGATTAGAAGAGAATAAATTTGTATCTGAAATTGGAGGAGTAACAATCACTTTATCAATTCCTGCACTGAGGGAAATGCTCAATCTACCAGAAAAAGATGATGTACAACAAAGGACAGACTTTGAAGACTCACCTTTAACAGAGGAATTGATTGCAGAGTTTATGAGGTTAGGATACAATGAGGGGTTAAGGACTCTTAGTAGTTTCAGAAGGAACAAATTGCCACCAATTTGGGCATGTTTCTTTCATGTGATTAATAAATGTTTGTCAGGGAAGAATAGTTCTGCGGATCAGGGTTCAAAACAGATTCTTCAAATTTTTCAAGGTTTAGTGAAGAATAGGCATTATGATTATACTGCTATACTTTGGGAAGACATGAAGAATACATTTGAGAAAAATCAGAAGGCTATTCAGAAGAAAACAAAGGATACACCCCTGTCATATATACCATACATAAGGTATTGGCAACTTGTGATTTGGTATGCAATGCAAGAAAACAGAACCATTCCAAGAAGATCAGATGAGCAGCAAGGTCCCATTTTCTATTTGGGTAAGATGTCTTCTGTTACTAATATTCAAAATTATCCTAATCACAAACTCTTGCCAAGATCACTTAGGAATTACATTCCAAAGGAGAGTGAGATTTTAAAAGCTTATTGCACCTCTATGGGAATTGAAGAACCTCAAATCCCTACCCATGAGGATCAACCTGAGAAGAGAGGTGAGGGGTCTAGTCATGTTAGAGAGGGGGAGGATGTTCAAATGGGTGAACATTCTGAGAGAAATGAGGGGCAAAATTCTGAGAGCTCGGTTAGAATATGTGAGGGAAAACAGAATAAGAGTGGTGAGGATGAGAGAATGTCACCAGAGGTTCAAACAGAAAGAGATGCCTCTGTACTAGCCAATCTTAACCAGGTAACCACATCTGCTATTGGTTCACATCTCTTGGTGTCCAATATTGAAAAAATCACCATGGACCTAGTGGTGGAACTTGAACAACACATACATACCCACTCAGAAGCATTTCAACATGCTACTGTTTCACATAAATCGGGGGAACCATCCCAAACTCATTTGGAGGGAGGTGATAAATCCCAACCTATTCTTCATCACATTGAGTCTGGATATCACAGTTCTATCCATATTGAGCCTGAAATTCCTTCTAACACTTGCACAAATCAGGAATTTCGTATTCCTGACAAAACATTCATAGATACTCCTAATTTTGGAGATCAAGGATTGGATGGAAGTCCTGGTGAGGTGAACATCTCAAAAGCCTCATTCAAATGTGCATCTGTTGTACAAGATGACTTAGTGTTATCTACAGGCCATGAGCCCTCTGGGCACATGAAAACTGGACCATCTGTTGGTTCAGGTTCACAGTTAGACTCTTCTGAATTTGTAAAGATTCAGAATCAAAACAAGGTGATGGGGGAAAAAGTAGAAAAATTGGAGGAAAAGGTGGATGACTTGAATGATGAGGTAAAGGAGTTGAAAACTATGTTGGAGGGGAAGATGAAATCTGTTGAGACTAAGGTGGATGATATGAAGATATCCTTGGAATCTCATAAAAAGGAGATCAAGGGTATTATTTCTGAATTTCAGAAGGATTTGAAGAAGCAAATGAAGAGTATGAAAGACTCTATATTTCAAGTAATAAGCACTTCTTTGGCTTCAACCTCAAAACCACTTGATCCTGTTCCATTAGCAGAAGCTGCACCTGAAGATGTTTCTATTCAGAACCTCAAAAGGAAGTTTGATGATAATGAATTTCATGATCATCAAAAGGGGGAGAAAAGGCAAAAGATGAGTTCTAATAATGATATCTGTATAGAAGATTTTGAAATGGCAGATATGCAGTTGGTTCAGACAGAGGCAAATATTCAGAAAGTGGATACTCAGATTGTTCAGATTACAAGCTCAGATACAGAGGAAATGGAGATGGAATGTATGGATGGTAATGATTCTGATAAAACAGAGGAATTGAACTTAGATGCAGAAATGGAAGTTAATTCCGATGAAACTGAAGCCATTGAGGAACCTGTTTTGGGGTCAGAAGAAATAGATGAAAGATTAGTAGTTGTGAACACTTGTACAGATATTGTCCCATATGTCAGAATTGGCTTGTTGAATTCTGAACTGGAAGAAAGGAGAATGAATGAGATTTTGATCAGAAGGATGCACAGTGAGTTAGTCAGAGCACTCAATGATCAGAAAATTCAAAGGGCTGTGAAGGTGATAAGACCTATTGATCTAATGGGAGAAGAAGATAGTACTGTTGGCTATTCTCAGAAATTTCAAGAGGATTTTTATGTCAACTATGTGGATGACATTGCTGATGTTGAAGGAGAATATGAAAAAGTTAAAGAATACTTCATGCCTTCAGAATATCTATTCAGAAAGCCAATTGAGATCCCTAAGATTGACTTACAAATGTTAGAAGAGCATGTATGTGACTTTGTTCTGGAAATGAGTGATGTACCTCTTACTAGACAATTTCATGATGACATTTTTCCAGAGGAAACATATGAGAATCTTTATCACACAGAGGAAGACTATGAAGTGGTGGAAAATAATGTTGATGGTTTCATGGATGGGAGATCTCAGATGATTTATGCAGAAGCCTCAAACAGATTTAGAATTCCTGATTCAAGATTGCACATTCAGAAAAAGATTGAGAAAGTACTGATGTTTCAAATAGAAGAGTTTGATGGTCTGAAATATGTAAGATTGGAAGTTCTGAAAGAAAGAAATGTAAAAGTGGTCATGTCTAGCTTTGATTTCCACAGATTGATACTTGATGATCAAATATTCCTAGTAAAATTCTTTGCCAGTACTGAAGAGGCCTGGATAGAGATTGAATGCAGGAGACTTCTGGGTATCTATGTCAGGAACATGTACTTGTATGATTTTCAAATGGCCATTGAAGGAAGAAAAGAGAAATGCAACTTAAGCTGTCCAGTGATGGTTCTAGGGATCGGTGTAAATAAGCCAGGATTTATAAATGAAGGAATGGAATCATAAGGATTTGCATATACAGTTCATGAAAGACTTGAATTATTCAGATTAAAGGATTTAGTGAAATATAGTAATGCAACTTTGAGTTGGTTACAAAATGAAATGAAATGGTATTCTGGAAATGAAAGAGAAAATCTTAAAAGAAGATGTGTGAAGTCTGTGAAAAGAAGATTGAGTCTCAGAAATAAGATCAGAAACTGTGGTGAATGGTTATTATCAGAAGTTAATCCTAAAAGAATGTTGCATAGTGATTTTGTGTTTCTAGCAGAATATGAAGTGAATGAGGTCTTTTCAGAAGAAATTGAAGAAGAAATTCAAGAGACAACTTCTCAGAGTGCTCAAATGACAAGCATTGATCAACCTGAACAGTCAGAACCAAAAGAAGATGAAAGATCTGTAGATGTGAATGGGTATTTTCTGGAGTTTGATCTGCCAAACTTCTTTAATCCAAGTGAAGTAAACTTTCTAAGTGTATATCATGACAAACCAAAAGAGACTCAGATCTGGTTGGCTGAGAAATCAAGATGTCTTGGAAAACGAAAGAAAGATGTTTATTCAGATTTTCTAATCACTGGGATCAGAGAACTAAAGATCAAGCAATTCAGAAAGCAAGAATACTTATCCTTTGAAGTATTGAGAGAAGATGGAAAGGTGTACTATTTTACTGATGCAGACTTTGAAAAGCTATCAGTAATGGATTTCTACAGACTACACAGTATGTTGTGCTTCAAAGAATCAAGCAAAGATAAGAATGAAAGGAAGGCAAGGAGTGTAGTGATTGAAGCTATGTTTTACATCCTAAGATGGCATTGTTATACAGATTTTCAAATAGCTCTGTATTTACAAAGGCCATGTGTCTATCTGTCAAGACCCATCACAGATCATGATCAGAAGCAAGTATTAAGAACTGGAAATGTGTCCAGACATCCAGAATTGGGAGTCTTTTTTAAAACAAGAGTGAAAATATCTTTTTCAGAGCAAAGGAGACTGCAAAATACTGCTCTAGAACTTTGAGATTCATCAAGCACAATTTGGAGAAAAAGATGTTGAAAACAAAGCAATCCAACATAACTCAGGAAGTGATGACTCAGCAGGTTGAAAGTATTCAGGAAATTATTGATAGAATTGACAAGAGACTTACTCAGAGGAATGTGCTGTTACAGAAGATTGTTCCTTCCTTAAAAGAATTGGATGATGCAAAGTATAAGTTTATTTGACAAAAAGGGGGAGATTGTTAGATCTGGGTTTTGTCAATAAACCAAGTGCTAAAGATCTGATGAGAAGGTTCAGATGTTCTGATATGAAGGGTCAGAGTTCTGACTAAGAAGACTCAGAAGTATTACACGGAATGTTACTAAAGAGAAGTCATAAGTTCTGATATGCCTAATCAGATGAATGTTCAGAAGTTCTGAACAACCTGTTCAGAAATTATAACTAGATACTTTACTTTGTATTTAGTTAACTAATTAAGACACGTGTATTGTTCCTATTAGTCTTTCTTCTATGTACTGTAGCTTTAATGTTTCCATTGTAGTATATATAGTGGTTAGCACTGTTACGCTAACTAATTTTTCCGCATATTCTTGTATTCATATTTTGTAATCTTTGAGATACGCTCTCTCCAAGATCTGTAAATCTGTTCTTCATTGAATACAAGTGTTCTTGATCAAATTACTTCTTGATTACTATTCTGTTCATTATTATATTGATTGTAAGATTGTATCCTGGACTTACAGTGCCGAGCCTCCTTTCTTAAGCTGTGGGGCAATCCCTTGACATGTGACCCGGTAGCCCACACTGAAAACATGACCTCGACTCCACCGCACATTCCCCTCGATGCACCCTTCGGCATTTTCCGCATGGCTTAATTCCAAATCCCTGATTCCCACGTTGCTCTGGACTGAAAGTCCTCCCTTTCATGGCATCACTTCCCGGTCCTTCCCACTTCCTTTTATCCCCAACTTTCTCAGTCACTTGACGGTTCTTTTCTTTTTTCGTCAACTCGCCTGCATTAATAGTCGCTTGAAAGGTGGTAGGGTTTCTCGTTGAAGCCAGCTCTCTTATACTGCTCCTCAGTCCGTATAAATACCGTTCTACTCGTCGCTCCTCAGTCGGTACATATATTTAAGAAAAACCTGACTTTTCGATGAACTTGGAGGGGTACTCCCTAACTGTCATCCCACCCTATTCCAACCCCAAGAATTCCTCTTCCAGTTTCTTTATTGTCGTCAGTGGGAAAAACTGTGCTCGAAATTTTTCCACAGCACCAGTACACAGCATCGGATTTTAACATAGACAAAGCACACATTACTCGGTCTCCATCGGCGCACTTGCAAGTATCAAACACCAATTCCATCTCCCTTACCCATTTCATTGCTATCACTGGATCACACTCTCCCTTGAACGTATGAGGTTTACACGAAGTGAACGCCTTGTAGTTACATCCTTTAGCTGCAGACTCATTCACCACTAGCCAAGTTGACCGAGAGTGATCCCCAGTATCGGTTACCAACGGGCTTGACAACTCCACACTTTCTTTGTTCTTGCTTCCCTCCTTGCTTCCAGATGCCGACTGATTCTGCTTGGCAAGGAGAGCTTGCAGAGTCTCCTGAATCTTACCCAGCTCAGTAGCCAGGTTCTCCTGAGTCACAAACGCAGATGCACGACCCTGACCGCGCCCCCTTGGCTGGTTGCGTACCTTTACGGTAGCCGAACTCTCTTGCTGAGATGTTTCCTGAACAACCGGAATCTCCATGCTCCTTGCCCTACGACTCACTCGTGTTGTCCTTCGTATTGGGTTTCCCCCATTGGTTTCATCCACTTAGGGGATGGCCCAGCGTGGTGTTCTCCCCCGTCCCCTTCCGCGAACGCTACCCCTTCCCCGAGTGGCAGCTTGCCTTGGGATCTCCTACGGTCCGTTAGCGAGGACCTCCTCGTTCTGAACTCTCCTATCAGCAGACACAGACCTGCTCCTTAACGTTCTCCTAGCCATGACGACAGCTGAAAGAATTTCACAAGTAACAAACATTCAACAACGGATTTGCTAAATAAGGTAATTTAAGCACTTACATGTACCTGTAAATTCACAATTACACTGGCCAGGTGTAATTCCAAATTTACCTTACATGGCCGTTCTTGCTACCTTATCCTTACGTGCACCTATAGTGATCTTTCCTAAAGGCAATCCTATTACTCGGTTGTGTTCCTTAACCTACAGTTTAAGTGTAGGCCCGCTTGGTCGCCTAAATCCCTTAAACTACGACTCTGATACCACTTGTGACAACCCAAAACAAACATGCAATAATATAAATATAAAAGCCCAATAAAGGGTTCAATTACATACTTTCCCCAAAATGGGTCCCAAAAAGAGCAACAACAATGCTTAATAGAGTCTTTTAAAAAATTTCAGCGGAAACACTAATCCACAGCTGAGCATCTATCTAAAAGAAATATCAGTGATCTAGGCTAAGACCAGCGTCTCTTACAGCTTCAGGCCTTCTCTTTTCCCTTACTGGAAGCAATTCTACCGACCAGATTCCCTGAAAAGGGTTTTATATTTAGAAAGCGAGAGTTAGACCACGAGGTCTAGTGAATTCTCTCATAAAGCGATTTAACATGGTAAAACATAATAACATTTATTCAAAAATGCCATGCATGGGTATTTGCACAGTGGTCATCATGACTATCATCTTAACGGATAGTCCACAATCGGGGCCCCCAGTAGCTCCCCATGGCCCCCTCGTAGATGCCCATACCCAGATGCACAAGAAACAGATTCTAGGCATCCGGTCTACCACCACTCCAAGAATCCCGAGGATTCAAGAAGCAACTTCGCCCCACTATGCAACCCGACTCCACATACAAGTATTTCCATCAAGGCTAGAAAATCATATAGCAGTTGCTTATATCTTTGCAAAAGAAACAGATTCACAGCATATGAGTATAACGTTCCCAAAACATGTAGATAATGCGAGAAATAAGATTGAATTTATAAAGAGAAATCATGCTCACATATCATACCATTACCAACGAAAAATGTAAGTAACATCTCAGTTTAGGTATAAAGGGTTAAGGGAACTCACCTGAATCCGAAGGTTGGAAAAATACCCGGGTCTCACTTCTGGACTACCCGAAACGCACCTAAACCAACAAGCATCTTAAGGTCAGGCAATTCTATCTGAATACACTACTGCACTCACTCACTTCCGGAAGTTCCTGGATTTTGGATAACTATCAGAAATCTGGAATTTGATCAAATTCGGAACCACCGAAACCGGAACCCCAAATCCGGGCTCCCCAATCCGGACTCCCCAATCCGGAACCTCGAATCCGGAACCCCAGATCCGGACTCCCCAACTCCGGACTCCCCAATCCGGAACCTCAAATCCAGAACCCCAGATCTGGACTCCCCAACTCCGGACTCCCCAATCCGGAACTGTTGGTCCCGAAGGCCTATACAAGTTTGTAGAAGGGGGGGTTGAATACAAACACACAAATTTTACTTTTCTAAATTGTTTATTGATAAATCATTAACAATTTACAGCTTGTTGCGGAGACAAGATTAAGGATAAACCTAAATCTAAACAAGTTGGAACACTAAGGTTTCTTGCACTAAGAGAGATAAGGAAATTACTAATAATAACCTATCTGAGATAAGAGATTTGAACTTGTCCAGAGTTAGCAAGTTACCTCAAAAGAAGTGAGTTCATCTCTTTATATACTGCATGCATTTAATGCAAGTCAGTATATACTTTACACGTGTCATCAGCTGGTTGGTTGCATGTCATTGACCTTTGGTGACAACCTTAGTAGCCGCATGGATGAATAGTGTAGTATCAGAGTGGTTGTACGATTTCAGATATTCGGAGGTTCTTTCCTGACAATTCGTACGGAGTCGTGCAAGGGTGGTTAAGACAAAAGTACTTTGTACGGAGGACTTCATGATCAGCTTTCGTTGATTCAGCGATTATCATTTACTATTCAGCAGATGATAAAGTTCAGCGATAGCTGAAGTCTTGTACTTGATACTTCACGTTGAGTGGACAAATCTGAGTCTTCGCTGATCCGCATCAGTTCATTAGGAGACTTGTCGCTGGTTCTTGAGCTTGATCTTCGACTTCAGCGTAGAACCTTTGTTGACGTGAAACTTGTCTTCAGGGATCATAAGTAAACAACTAACTTATTAGCGATCATCATAATGACTGAACAGACTCAGAGCATTAATGATGAACAGTGTTCGCTGAATGTTTAATTTAAAAGAGCGAGAGTTCCTATCAGCGGTACTGTAAGATCTTAGTACTTATCAGCGATAGTGAAACTCTGATACATATTGTTTACTTACAATTTTCACTAAGTATTTAAGAGATGGTCATTATCAAATCACTGAGGGTTTGGATCAACAATCTCCCCCTATTTGATTATGACATAGCAACAAAGAAAATTGCTATTTAATGAAAACATAAGGATAAAAAGAACTCATAAAATATTTGTCCCTTTTACTGTTTTCTGGGATCTTTTCAGTACTGATGGAGTAAAGTACGTTCGCTGAAATCTTTCTTTAAAATATTGAATCAGGTTACAATGAAGAACAGAAAGATTACAAGTACAAGCGAAATAATTTACAAGTACAGAAGGATAACTGATACAATAGAGAAAAAGGAGATTATATCAGTTTTCAAAGGGTTCTTCCTTAATGAGAAGTTCATCAAGGGTCTTTTTAGTGGGGATCATCCAGTCAGGGACATTTACTCCTTGATTCTTTAACTTCAGAGCAGCTTCAAAAATCAAGGGCTTCAGGTGTCTAGCTTTGATGTCGCGTCTGACTTCACACCAGTGTACGAGATCTCTGAGTTGTTCGATGGGAGCGATTTGGAGCTCAGAGACACATTGAAAGTGATGATTTCCATCATAGTCTAAGAAGAATATACCATATGGATCACTTACCACTGTGCCAGGGATGAAAGTTTCTCCAGGTGGTAGGGAGGTGTCAAGCATTGAAAGATCAGCATCAGGGCCAAGAACTTCAGCACAAGAGAAACCAATACCTGTTTCATTTCGAATGATTGGACCTGAATCAGAAACTTTCTTCTTCTTAGCAGAGGCTTTCTTCGGTTGAGGAAGAGTAGGAGGGATATCCACAGCAGATGAAAGCAAGTCGATCTGTTTGTTTAAGATCATCTCAACATGGCTTTTGAATTTTGAGCGTGATCCCTGAATGGCTAATTTTGTTTCTAACCATTCAGAGAGACCAAACTTTTCTAGTGAAGCAGCATAGAAGGTTTGCTTGGTTTTGTCATCTCTGTAGATATCCACTTCAACAACAGGAACATCAACAAACATTTTTCCTCTGATGTTGGCTTTGATTATCTTGGATGGTCTTGATCGATAGGTCAGCATTTGATTTGCCCATTCCAAGGTTGTATCAGAGACCTTTGTCTTTTCTCTAACAATTTCTTGAGCATTATCCCAGAGCTGACGTTGAACATCAATGGGAACTCTTTTTAGCTTGGGGTCTTTGATTGATCGTTGAGTAAGCTTGATCGCGTATTCTCTGTCTTTCTCTTCAGCTTCCTTTCTTTCAGCGATGAGGCGTTCAGCTCTGAGGTGTTCCTTGTATTCAGCTTTTGAAGTTCTGAACTTTGGAGGAACTGAAGGCAGTTGATCACGCCTTAGAATAATTCGCTGATCCTCGAATCGCTTTATTATTTCCTCTGTTCTCTTTTGATCCTCTTCACTCAGCTTTTGAGGAGCTGAGGAAGGTCTGTTTCTGTGCGAGAGAGGTTGTTCTTCTGGTTCATCAGTCTCAGAGATCAAATCTAAGACTGGGATTATTTCATCAGCAGCAGCTGGCTTTATTTGTGAAGTCGCAATGGTAGAACCTTCAGCGACATCCTCAAACAAGGGAGAGGACTAGCTGAAACATAGCGATCTTACAAATAAGAACACGGGTAGAAGAACTTGGGTAGAAAGAGAAAGATAAATCTGTTCAGGTGTAGGCTAGGGAAGTAGAACTTATAGTGTGGAGGAGGGATGGAGTAAGAGATGTTTAGTGTACCTGACAAACCGGCTTTTCAAGCAAGATCATCAGATTGTCATCTTCAGCGACGCTTTTGCCTTTGCCTTTCTCAGCGCCAGAGGCTGAGGGCTTTGTCTTTGTCCGCTCCCCTGTTGGTTCATTTATTGAAATTCCCTTAAGAGCCTTGATCCTTGGGGCAGGTTTGACGATAAAGAAATCATTGTCATCTTCGTCATCATCATCATCATTCTTCTTTGGAGAAGAAGATGGTTCATCATCAGGGATGTCGATGGCTTCATCATCTTCTGCTTCGGATTCTTCAGCGTCTTCTTCGAGTTGCTCCCCCTCAGATACAGAGGCGAGCTTCTCGGTTCCCTCAGGGTTTTCATCTCCCTGAGGTCCAGCGATAAGATCTTCATTCTCCTCTCCCCTGATAGATTCATCATGGGAAAGGTCTTCAGCGCTCTTTTCAAGATCCTCAGCGCTCTTTTCAGCGGTATGTTCTGCGCTCTTCTCCCCCTCTTTCTCATAATTGGGGGAGGAATGGGTAGATTCAGCATTTGTATTTTCTCTGTCTTCTTGGCCAGAGATTTTAATACAACTTTCAATCGCTGCTAATCTGTCTTCAAGGCCAGATATAGCAGGATTGATCTTTTCCAGCTCTTTGCGATCCGCCGCTGTGAAAGTTTCCAAGGCAGGGGCAGGGGCAGGTTCAGGAGCAGGAGTTCTCGCCTTGTTGAGCAGCTCTTCAATCATTGTTTTCATCGAACCAACGTCGGTCTTTACAGAGCCTAAGTCAGTCGTCAGAGTTTGAACATTTGTCTTCACAGCAGACATATCGCCCTCTAGTGCTCCAACCGATGTCTTCAGCGTTGTTACTTCGCCGGACACGGAGGAAACTGATTGTTTGAGTGAGGTGTAGTCTGTGTAGATATCAGCGAGCACCTTAGCAAAGTCGCTGAGAGTCTTATCAACTTGCTTCAAGTCATATGTGGAAGCTTTCTTCTCCACCACCGTAGTCAGCTTTGTCAAATTCTCTCCAGCGTTTGTTACAGCTGTAGAGTTGTTGGAGAGTGTGGTGGTGAGACCGGTCAGCTTTGTTTCCACGGACTTCAGAGACTCGTTGATGTCTCCCAAATTAGGACCTGTAACACATAAGTACTTGTGAACAAAGGAAAGCTCAGAAGTTTCAGGTTTAGTTACAGTGTATATGGGTTGATTTGTACCTGCAGGAGGATTGACGAAATCGTCAAAGATGCGGGTTCCTGAATAATGTTCCATATCTTCCTCAAAAGTTCGGTGAGGTATGGTGATCTCTGCAGGTCCTGTCTTCATCATTCGTTGAGAAGCGTCAGCGGTGGCTTCTGGAATGATGGCATCTCCAGTGTTCTTTGGAGGAGTGTCCAAGTGAGTGGGGGGAGAAGCGAAGGATAAGAATGGGGTTCGGGTACTGAATTCAGCGTTGGAATCGCTGAGAATCACTTCATCAGTCTTTTGAGAGACTGACGGAGGTTGGGTAGGGTCCAAGTTTCTAACCTCAGCGTTTGGAGACGCTGAAGTCTGGATTGAAGGGATGGCTTGAATGGGTGTGGCAGAGCGTACCACGGAACTTTCCTTCAGCTCGTCAGAAAGAGCTGAGGAGTCTTCAGCATGGAATTGCTGGGGTTGCTCCTTGGTTTTCTTGATCCTTTTGGAATCAAGTTGGGTGTGAGAGGGTTTCCTTTTCTTAGAAGGAGAGGATGGTGTGGCCGGGGGTATCAGCGATGGGTATTGTCGCTGAAGGAGCCACAGAAGTCGAAGAATTGGGGTTAAGAAGAGAGAGAAGGGTAGAGAGACGTACCTCATTGTCGACAGGTTTGAAATCAAGCACCTTAGGGCCAACCTGAGAAAGTTTCAGGTCACCCTCTTGAGGATAGCTGTCCTTCAGGCCATATTGAAAAATGGCGCTGATGAAACGGGGGTAGGGAACCCATGCAGGTCTGTCAGCAGCAGAATCTACTCTTTGCACTAGGTCATCATAAATGATAGATGCCCAGTCAATATGTAGACCTTTCAGCAGTGCGTATCCCATAGCCTGCTGAGGTTGAGCGGCTTGATCAGAGGAGCCGGTCTTCGCTGTCATGCAGCTGATCAGGTGTGCGAAGATGAAGTTCATCTCGCTAGGCATTTTAGACTTCTTTATCAGCGTCAGCTTCTTCTCGGGCTTCTTGTCCCTTCCAGTTTCCCAGATGTAACCCATTGCGTCGAGGAAAGCAATGATTGCTTCTCTGTCAGCATGCTTCTTATGGTCAGGGAATGGAACAAATGGTTTTTCTTTGGTAGCATTGGGAAAGTTCAGGGCTTTTCGTATGATAGCGGGGGTTATCTTAATTGTACCATACTCAGTATCGCTGAGTATGCAATCGATGGTTTTGGATGCATCTTTGGCGGAGGGTAGCTGAGTGTGTATGGCAGAGTACCAGAACGGGGATAGTAGTAGCTGACTAGCAGGAGGTGTGATTGTCAGGGCTGTTGAAATGCAGCAGTTTTTCAGGAAATTCACAGCATCATCCAGATGTGTGACTTGCTTTCGAGGAGGAAACTCGAGAAGCGCAGAGAGGTTGTTGACCTTAGTCCAATCTAGTTGATCCAGCTTGAACTTAACCTGAGGGGCTTTGATGATGTCCACTTCCTCAGAGTCAGCGGAGATGGATTCAGCGGTAACATTGATCTTTGAAGATGCCATTTCTCTGTATTATCAGTTCAACCAAAGATGTTAACAAATAAGAATTGTCTTAGTATGGAAAGAATTTCCATTAAGATGGTTCGAATTTTGTCCATTTCATTCAGACATAAATGTCTTAATGAAGATTAGGGTTTTTCATGATTTTGAAACGAAATGCAAAACCCAAAAATTCTTGTATTCCAGTTTCAAAAAAACTGGATACGAATGAAGAGCAAGTTTAAGATTTAGATTTAAAACTTGAAAAACAACCATGAAATGGTTGTGTTCATAAAACCATGAAAGAAAATGATTTTATTTTTAAGTTCTTTTGTTTGATCTTGTTTAAAACAAAGATAAGATCAGAAACAAGTTATCTGCATTTGAAAAATAAGAACATATTAACCTTGATGTTTTGATGAAGAAGATGATGAACAGTTCTTTGGAGATTTGAGAGCACAAATGCAACAGTAATTCTTTTCTTGCGGAGAAAGATTGTTCGCGTAAAAGACAAATATAAACCAAGAGTTGTTTATATAGGGAGTTTTAGAGAGAGAAAACCTTGAGCGGGAAAAGGTTTTCATCATGACACGGACACGTGTTTGCATTTGATTGGAAGTTTGAACGAAACGTGCAAACGTGTGTCAGAAAGATATCGTGCCTGGTGATATCCGTTGCAATGACGTCACAACTGTCCTTTCACATTCTTTTAGGATGTCTCTGAGGTTTTGAAAGCTCAGTGACTCTTTTGAAAAAACATGAAGCACTGAATAGAAGATATCAGTGAAGGTTTTAAGAACTTTCAAAATATCGTTGTTAAGGAAGAGATATTCAGCGATGCATTTGTTTTTGAAATCTTGCATTTTCATGCGTTTGTCAGAGAGAGAAAACATACCTGGATATCAGTTTAACCAAGTTTATTCAGAGAGAAGATGATTGAATAGGTTATAAGAGTTGATTTTATCCTATCGCTGATTAATGTGAACCGCTGAAGATTTTACCCTTCAAAGTTCAGCATTCCAAGCTCGCTGATGAGAAAGTTGAATCTTGTCTCATCAAGAGGTTTGGTAAATAAATCAGCTAACTGATAATCAGTTGGGATAAAATGAAGTTCTATATCACCATTCATCACATGATCTCTGATAAAATGATATCTGATTTCTATGTGTTTTGTCTTTGAGTGTAGCACTGGATTGTTTGCTATAGCTATGGCACTAGTGCTGTCGCAATAGATTGGAATTTTGGAGAGCTGAAGATCATAGTCTAGTAGCTGATTTCTCATCCACAAGACCTGAGAACAACAGCTTCCAGCGGCTACATATTCAGCTTCGGCTGTGGAAGTGGACATTGAGTTTTGCTTCTTACTTGTCCAACTTACCAGCTTTCCACCCAGGAGCTGACATCCTCCTGTGGTGCTTTTCCTATCCATTTTGCAACCTGCAAAATCACTGTCTGAATAGGCGGTTAGATCGAATCCTGAGTCTTTGGGATACCAAAGACCTAGATTCGCTGTACCCTTAAGATATCGAAAGATTCGCTTTACAGCTTTCATATGAGATATCTTAGGTTCAGCTTGATATCATGCACACAAGCATGTTGCAAACATAATATCGGGTCGGCTAGCTGTAAGATACAATAGTGAGCCGATCATCCCACGGTACAGCGTGACATTGACAGGAACACCCTTTGTGTCCTTATCAAGTGTCAGCGGAGGTGCCATAGGGGTTTTCATAGCTGAACTTTCAGTTAAGTCGAATTTCTTCAGCATATCTTTAACATATTTTCCCTGATTAATGAAAGTTCCTTTTTCAGTTTGCTTAATCTGAAGACCAAGGAAATATGTTAGTTCACCCATCATGCTCATTTTATACTCATCTTTCATTCTATCAGCGAAACGAGTACAAAGCTCAGGGTTAGTAGAACCAAATATAATGTCATCAACATATATTTGAACTAAAATGATATGACCTTTCACTTTTCTAAAAAATAGAGTTTTGTCAATCTTACCTCTCTAAAATTGTTCAATATGGAGATAAGTAGAGAGAGTATCATACCATGCACGAGGAGCTTGCTTTAAGCCATAAAGTGCCTTGTCCAGTTTATAAACATAACCTGGACGCTTAGGATCTGAGAATCCTGGAGGTTGTTCCACATACACTTCTTCATTCAGCTTTCCATTCAGAAACGCTGACTTAACATCCATCTGATGTATAGTGAAGTTTTTGTGTACAGCATATGCTAAGAAAGGACGAATAGATTCGAGTCTTGCTACTGAAGCAAAAGTTTCGTCATAATCTATGCCTTCCTCTTGTCTGTATCCCTGAGCAACAAGACGAGCTTTGTTGCGAGTTACAGTACCATGTTCGTCCAACTTGTTTCGATAGACCCATTTAGTGCCTATCACCGTTTTGTCAGTTGGTCTACGAACGAGTTTCCAAACTTTGTTTCTTTCGAATTCAGTCAGCTCTTCTTGCATAGCGCTGACCCAGTTTGGATCTCTGAGGGCATCATCTATTTTCTTTGGTTCAGTTAGAGAAATAAAGTTAACAAATAAACAAATATTACCTGCACTTCTACGAGTCTGAATACCAGCGTTGGGATCACCAAGAATTTGATCGATTGGGTGATTTACAGTCCATCGCTGATCCGGAGCATACGTCGCTGATTCAGTCTGAACTGGAGAAACTGAAGATGAGGCTTCAGCTACTTCTGGATTATCAGCTAAGAGAGGAATGTTTGCATTTGTCACTTCATTCACTGATTGCTGAGAAATAGACGGAATTTCTGAGACATTTGGATCAACTGTAGGTATAGTGTTTATAGGCACAACTGAGACCCAAGATGTTTCAGCTTCACTATTCTGCATATCTGGAATGATAGTAGGACCATCATTTTCTATGGTGTGAGCATGAGGAGTGGGAACTTCTTCTGAATCACCAAGATGAGAAAACATCCATTGATTCAGTTCTTCAGTATCAGCGGACGGTTTAGAGTTCGCTGTACGGAATTCGTCAAAAGTGACGTGAATAGTTTCTTCTACAGTTTGTCTTCTACGGTTGAAGACTCTGAAGGCTTTGGAGACTGAGGAGTATCCAAGAAAGATTCCATCATCAGCCTTAGGATCAAACTTTCCAAGGGCATCTCTGTTGTTCAGTATGAAACACTGACATCCAAAGATGTGAAGAAAGCTGATTGAAGGCTTTCTCCCATGAAAGAGTTCATAGGCTGTCTTTTTTAATCTTTTAACTATCAGCGACCTGTTTTGCATAAAGCAAGCAGTGTTGACAGCTTCTGCCCAAAACTGAGTAGGCAGGTGAGAATCGCTGAGCATTGAACGTGCAGCTTCAATAATTGTTCTATTTCTTCTTTCAGCGACTCCATTTTGTTGCGGTGTTCTCACTGACGAAAAGTTGTGAGAAATACCCTTACTCTCAAGAAAGGAATCAAGAGAACTGTTTTTGAATTCAGTTCCATGATCACTCCTTATTGAGCGAACAGTCATATTGTTCAGAGTTTCCATCTTCCGAACAAAGGTGATGAGTTCTTCAGGGGTGTCACTCTTAGAACGGAGAAACATTACCCATGTGTAACGAGAGAATTCATCAACTATGACCAGCGTATATTTCTTTCCAGCGATGGATTGTTTGTTAACAGGGCCAAACAAATCCATATGGAGTAGTTGTAGAGGAGATGACACTGAGGAGACTTGCTTTGACTTGAAGCTTGCCTTGGTCTGCTTCCCTTTTTCACACGCTGAACATAAAGACTCTTTGGCGTATGAATGCTGAGGTAGACCAGTGACTAACTCTTTGGAGGAAAGAGTATTCAGTGTCTTGAAATTTAGATGTGAGAGCCTCTTGTGCCATAGCCAGTTAACATCAGAAGATGCCTTTGAGAAGAAACAGGAGTTCTCAGTGGTTGTTGAGTCCATGTTTATTACATAAACATTTTCCAAACGATAACCGCTGAGAGCTATCTTCTCCTTTTTGTCAGTGACAAAGCAGGATTCCTTAGTGAAAATCACTTTGTTATCCATGTCGCAAAGCTGACTGATGCTCAGAATATTATGCTTCAGCCCTTCAACATATGCGACTCTTCTGAAGGAGGTTGTACCATTTGAAAGTACACCATACCCTTGGGTGTGTCCTTTTCCATTTCCACTGAAAGTTACAGAGGGACCCTTCTCTTCCTTGTATTCAGCGAGCAGGTTTTTCTTTCCAGTCATGTGTCTAGAGCATCCGCTATCGAGATACCAGATACCCTTCTTAACCTGCATTTACAAAGGAAGATTAGTTTTGCTTGGGTACCCACTTAACCATGTATACACGTTTGTCAGTGGAGCTAGTTGGAATAGAAGGTTCAGCGGTCTTCGCAGCATTTGAAGATTCAACTGTGTCTTTCTTCACTTTGGTTAATTTCTTAACTTCAGTGGTAGGAGTCACCTTGACCTGATTTGCATCGGGGTTGGTCTTCTTTGTCTTGGGGGCAATCTTCACCTTAGCTATCTTTTCAGCTTTGGTGGCTGTGGGGCACTTACTAGCAATATGATCGGTAAGTCCACAGTGATAACATTTCCTATAACTAAAATTAGTTCTAGGACCACTTGTATGCTGAGCTTTTAATTTCGAATTAGAAGTGCCAGCACCAAGTAAACTATTGGCTTTAGAAATGGGACGAACATTCAGTTCTTCAGATTTCTTACCAAGGACATCCACTCTGAGTCTAGGAGTAGATCGCTGAATAGATCCAGAGATCAGCTTTCTAGATCCAGAGGGGTTGGTCACTGAGGCTTTAGAAGCATTCAGCTTTGGTACTAAGGTACCCTTCTGAGGATTTTGATAAATAACAATTCCTTTACCTTTGTCTTTAGATACAGAGGTAGGTTTTGAATAAACCCTTTTCTCCTTACCTTTTGAGGAGGTAGGAGTTTCCTCATGGATTGGTGTAATGGACGAGGAGTACTGAGATGATGAAGTGTCAGCGACTGAGGATACGAACGTTCCAAATTTAAGCATTGAACGTTCAGTGGTTGGTTTTGAAGTTTCATATTTATAACCCAGACCACGTTTATCACTCAGAGGAATCTGAGCCTTAATTATCTCAGTGATCTTTGTTGAAGAATTACACCATCCTTCAACAGTAGCTTGTTCAGCTTTTAATGCAGCGATAGCTTCTGCTCGTTCGATTTTGACTAGCTGATTTAAATAGACTTGATCTTTAAAATCATCTTCAATTTTAGAAAGCTTTTCTATTTGAAGGTGGCAGTTTTTAAGTTTTTCAGCGAGATCAAGATTTTGGTTTTCAACCACAGTTTTGCCGTTCATGGCTTTGTATAAACTTCTAGTCAATAGATCGATCTTACGGAGACTATCAGCTTCATCAATATTTGCAATATTGGTAAAGAAAGAAGGTGATACCTGAATGGCAGATGTTGAAGTGGAGGGAATGTCTGAACTTTCTTCCTCTTCTTCAATCTTGGCCATGAGACATTGATTTGCTTCATCATCTTCAGAGTCAGATGATGATGCTTCTTCATCAGAAGCAGCCCAATCATAGTCAGCCATCAGGCCTTTTCCTTTCTTCTTAAAACTTTTCAGCTTTGCATACTTCTCCTTCAGCTTTGAGTATTTGTCATCTTTATTCCTTGGAACAAAGTTTTTCTTTGAGAAAGCTGAAGGTCTCATGACTTTCTTTGACCTGCACTCATTAGCGAAATGACCTGTCTTTTCGCAGTTGAAACAAGTAGCAGTAGCCTTATCAACAAAAGCTGATGATTTAGGCTTGTCAGTTATGGAAAGAGGTTTGTTCTTTCTAAACATTTTCTTCTTGGCGAATCTCCTGAACTTTTTAGTTAGGAGAGCCAAGGATTCATCATCATCTGAAGAATCAGAGTCTGATGACCTTTCAGAGTTACTTTCTAACTCAGTGATAGTGACCGAGGGTCGCTGAGTAGAAGGTTCCTCTGAGATTAAAGCAACAGGAGTGCTTTTGGAATCTTTTACAAGATTCTTCTTAAGATGGCTAGATTGCTCATGATTCAGCAATATACCATATAAGGTTGAAAGGGTCATTGATTTAAGATCCTTTGACAGCTTGAGACACATGGAATAATTGTCCCAGCTTTCAGGTAAACATTCTAGAAACTTTGTCAGCACTTCAAAGTTAGAATATTCCTTACCAACAGTTTTTAGATCTATAATTAAGCAATTAAAACGTTGGTGAACTTCAGAGAGAGTTTCATTCTTACCAGAAATGAAGCTTTCGTATTGTCTTACCAGGTTGATCTTTCTTGAGTCCTGGACTTCAGACGTTCCTTCATACTGAACACATATTGTGTCCCACATGGCTTTTGATGACTTCAGGTTCATGACGGAATGGTAGACTTCGTCAGGAAGGGCCATGGATAGTATGGATCTGGCTTTTGTATCTATAGCCACTTTCTTCTTATCTTCATCGGTCCACATGTGTATTTCCTTTGGAATCAGCCTTTCTGGAATAGCAGCTCTAGTTGCAGTGGCTGGAACTAAATGATCAATTGTTACAGGGATGTGTGGGCCGTTTTCAAGATAGTAAGTCATAGTAGGGTCTACACCTTCTAAGAAGAGTGTCATCCTATTTTTCCACAAGTTGAAGTTGTCTCTGGAAAATCTAGGGGGTTTTGCAAGAGAACCATTGTCTATATAATGTGTGTTTGTGTTGGCCATTTTCAGATAATAGCAAGGAAGAGAGATATCTTAGATTAGATCTTGTTTATGAGATTAAACAAATCTGCTCTGATACCACTTGTTGGTCCCGAAGGCCTATACAAGTTTGTAGAAGGGGGGGGGGGGGGGGGGGGGGTTGAATACAAACACACAAATTTTACTTTTCTAAATTGTTTATTGATAAATCATTAACAATTTACAGCTTGTTGCGGAGACAAGATTAAGGATAAACCTAAATCTAAACAAGTTGGAACACTAAGGTTTCTTGCACTAAGAGAGATAAGGAAATTACTAATAATAACCTATCTGAGATAAGAGATTTGAACTTGTCCAGAGTTAGCAAGTTACTTCAAAAGAAGTAAGTTCATCTCTTTATATACTGCATGCATTTAATGCAAGTCAGTATATACTTTACACGTGTCATCAGCTGGTTGGTTGCATGTCATTGACCTTTGGTGACAACCTTAGTAGCCGTATGGATGAATAGTGTAGTATCAGAGTGGTTGTACGATTTCAGATATTCGGAGGTTCTTTTCTGACAATTCGTACGGAGTCGTGCAAGGGTGGTTAAGACAAAAGTACTTTGTACGGAGGACTTCATGACCAGCTTTCGTTGATTCAGCGATTATCATTTACTATTCAGCAGATGATAAAGTTCAGCGATAACTGAAGTCTTGTACTTGATACTTCACGTTGAGTGGACAAATCTGAGTCTTCGCTGATCCGCATCAGTTCATTAGGAGACTTGTCGCTGGTTCTTGAGCTTGATCTTCGACTTCAGCGTAGAACCTTTGTTGACGTGAAACTTGTCTTCAGGGATCATAAGTAAACAACTAACTTATCAGCGATCATCATAATGACTGAACAGACTCAGAGCATTAATGATGAACAGTGTTCGCTGAATGTTTAATTTAAAAGAGCGAGAGTTCCTATCAGCGGTACTATAAGATCTTAGTACTTATCAGCGATAGTGAAACTCTGATACATATTGTTTACTTACAATTTTCACTAAGTATTTAAGAGAGGGTCATTATCAAATCACTGAGGGTTTGGATCAACAAGAACCATGAATCCGGAACCCCAAATCCAGACTCCCGACTCCGGACTCCGGAACTCCCGAATACAGAACCACAATCCGGACTAGGCGATTTCCGGACTAGACGAACCAGAAATCCCCAACTCCTCTCCGATTGATTAAAACCATGGTTCTTGCCACAAAATGCTTTTCATAAAACGTTCTGAAGGCTCTCCTAACCTTGCACATTCATAAGAATAACGATTTAACCCAATCTCACCCCAAAGCAGATGTAAACCACTATTTTCATTCTTACAAATTGCACAGTGAAAGAAAATAAAGCCTTCACCAAGGAACCTTATTGGGTTGTACTCCAGAATCTTGGGTTTATGGTGTGATGTTCCAACACTTGTGCACAAGAGTTGAACATCTTGAGTTATCAAGTAAGGAGTCGAGGCTCCAATTCTTGAATGCTAGTAAGTAGGCAATGTGGGTCCTTTAGGGACCTTGAGGTGTAACTTACTAGAGGCTGAACAAGAAATGAGATCGTGTATCCTTGAGGTGTAGTTGGGCACAACAGGCAATGGGGGATACGGTGGTGCCACTCGTATATGGGATGGTCGACTTGAGGTGTAGCTTAGCTAGCAGGCACTAAAGTTCGACTTGAGTTGGAGCTAATCAAAGAAGACAATAGAGTCATGATCTGAGGTGTAGTTCCATAACATAATTATGCGACTTAACTTTGTGTTCTGTCACATATAATGGAAGCGGGTCTCCCCTGACACCGAAAGGTGTTATCTGTGTATTTATTTGTATTCATGTTTTCAGTGACGTCTTAAATATATGTGGATTATTGTCCACGATTTATGAGATGAGTATTATGCCTCATCCGCGTTTGGATGTTTTGGGAGAGGATGTTTTATCTACATTTTCATTATTTAAGGGTTAAACCATTATTCACATTTCGGGTGAGTTTTTGGGTTCGAGCTTATATCTTTATGAAACGATTGATGTTAGTATTTCCATCACCTAAAATGCATGTTATTGGGAAACGGGTTGTTTTCGTTTTCATGATTAAAGTTGTGTTTCTTTCCTTTTAACGATTTTATAGAATTATGATGTAAACTCTTGAACTCACTAGGCGTTAGCCTAACCTTTTTTTGTCGACATCTGCAACAGGTTCAGGTTGGGAATAGCTCTAGCAACACTGTGAAGAGATGGGTGCTAGTTGTGTGCTTGCTTAGTGAAGTCTTCCGCACTTGGGGAATAGCAACTTGATTTTGGGGTTGAGTAACACTCGACCTTTTGTAGTCTTGGCGAATGACTTAGGTTTTGATTGTTGAAAATATAATGTTTATATTGAGGTAATTTCAAGAATGGTTTGTAGAAGGAATTTTATTCTTAAGTGGTTATTTTATTGAAAATTTTGTTTAGTTGCTCTTTCAAAATTTTGAGGGTGTTACAAGTTGGTATCAGAGCATAAGTTTGAGGGATTTAAGTGCTGATTTTGGATACCTAGACTAAAACTAGCATTGTTTTAATTGGATGAGAGCGAATTTGCACCATTAAGCACTTTAAGATAGAATTTTTGAGGTTGATGGAGTCACTAGAAACGGGAATCTTGTCTAGAGTAGCAAGGATGATCATGCACGGTAAGTTCATAATTGCACCTGGCCAGTGTGGTGGTGAACCTACAAGTTACATGTGAGTACTTGGACTACTTTGATATGATGACCGTTGGGGTAGCGAAGAAGTTTCTAAGCGAATAACCGTTAGAAGAGGTTAATGATTTTAGCATTTGTCATTTGGAGCGACATTAGGCATGATGACTGCATTAAGTGGACCGTTTCGGGTCGAAATTGTTGGGTAGATTAGAACCATAGGCTTATGGAATCGACCATATTCGAGGAGAAATTGTAAGGTGAACCGATGAAATCTTCGCTGATTGTCCTAAGATGTTTGAACATCCAAATGACGATAGTTTGACCGTAGGAATATGAGGAGTGTGCTTTTGAGATGTTGAGTGCCGACTAAATTCATGCACGAAATTTATTTTTAAAAAAAATTGCATCTATTGTTTCTTGTGTTTCAAATCGTCATGTGGGTTGTATTACGAAATCATGGAAAAACGTTTAGCACACACAAGATTTTAAACCATGATTTTAAACATGCATGAAATTAATTTATTGCAGGTGATTGCAAACTTTGACAAGACTTTCTTTCTTTTCGTTGTTGTCAAACGCCACTTTCGGATACTGTGATATCTATGTTTTAAAAAAATTTAGGGCCCTGGACAAGTAACTGCGATTTATGACCTTAACATTAGATACCTCCACATATGTTAAGGTTGGGGATGAAAGGTTACCTTCCATCATTTTGGTGTTTGAGTTTTATTGAGAATTTTATTTCATGCAACTTTTATTGAGAAATGTTACTTTATGTCGTATTGCAACAAAAAGGGAAATTTTTGAAATTTTGATATTGTATGATTTCTCTGTTGAGTTTTGGTGTTAATACATTTCATCACACATCATTTGGCATACAAATCAGTTTATACTTTTTGGCGTGAGTAAGCGTATGTGAATACCATGACAATTTATCTTAATGCTTTGTTTTGTGCAATTTCGGATGTAATTACTATCGCTATTGGTTCACACACATGCATTATATTGATTATTTGTATGCAAGGCATTATACACACTTTTTGGAATAAAGATGCATATTGTTTGTACAGTTTGAAATTTGAAGCCAATCTAAATTATTTCATGATACGACCAAATTGCATGCACATATAAATTTGCTAAGTTTTGAGAAGATAAACTGATGTATGCGGGTCTTGTTGCGAAATTTCATCCCACGTCATTTTATAATTAAAGGGGAAAATTTTGGAACTCGATTACGTGAATTTTCACTTTTAAGTTTTGAATAAACAACCTGTTGCTCACTATTTTAATGCAGGAAAACTACTCGCGTGCATGGCATAAGTAGATACATGCTAGAATCATAACGGTTTATTTTAAAAGTTAACCGAGCATATTTTTGCGTCATCATTATTAACTTCGTTTGTGATCAAGTAGTTTTCAAAATGACTTTTATATGTGTGACAAGTGTGTATACTTTACACAACTACCGAGTAAATGGTAGTAGATTTTTACACGTAAGAGTAATTATTATAAAGATTTTTGCGTTGAGAATTCCTATAAAAATATTGGATAGGCATATTTGTTGAGTCTTGCACTTGAAACCTTGAACTCGTTAGGGCCTTAGAAGTTAAGAAACTCTCGTTAAGAATGGGGACTCAAAGGGGCTTGGAAGTGGAAGTGTTGGATAATCTAACTTGTGATAGTACCGTAATCCGAGTGGTACCGCTTGTTTTTAGTGTACTTTTGATTTTGAGGTATTAGACTTATGAGTTATCCCGCTATTTAAGTAGTGATCTTTCCATTTCAGTAGATCTTCAGGCTAAAGCTTTGTGTGGTTGTTTGCACCTAATTGGATTTGAATTGAGGGATCATTTTACAAACTTCATGTTAAGTGTTAGTATTGCTCTCTCTTGGTTGGCCTTCGGTAATTAAGAAAGTTTTGGAATTCGTCATTTGAGTTGTATAGTTTGGGATTCTAGTTTCAGTATCAGTATGGTCCATATCTGTTAGTATGGTCCAAATATGATTTCCACTCATTGTTGCTTCTTCCTTACTCCTACTTGTGGCCATCGATAAGGGATGACTCCTAGTATTATTTAATTGCTTTAATATCCCTTGTAATCTTTTGTAGTTATTAGTTGTTTTTCCTCCTCTATGTTATAGCTACGAAGCCTTGGTTTGTTCCGATTGAATGTAATTAATATTAACATTCTGTAATGAATATTAACTTCTTGTAATGAATATTTCTGTAATGAATATTAGCTTTTTGTAATGAATATTAACATCCTGCAAAGAATATTAACTTTTTGTAAGGTATATTATTCATCTTCTCACATATTTCTTCAGCTTTTGAGGTCGATGACTCATTTGGAGTTTGGGGTTGTGAGTCTCAGATCCGTGCAATGAACAATGATATCAAATAGATAAGCAATAGTGTTTATGATTTCAACTGGTCATCCATGTATTAGCTTTCAGGGAGAATTTACAATAAGGAATAGAAAGCAAATGAACAACTAGCCTATTTTTCTAAGGCTAATGAACTATTTATATGGCGGGCCCGTGGTTAACAAGCCCACGGCCCGTTCACTAATAAGCTCAAATTAAGGAATTACATTACAGACCCTTGAACTTTAAATCAACATAAATTTACCCTAACAATCTCCCCCTTTGATTTGAAGTTCGCGTTCTAGTTCTTGCCAGTTGTAGACGTACCTTTTACGGAGCGCAAAGTGTACCTCAAACATTCTGATAGCACGGCGATATTCAATGCGTTCTTCAACCACTTCTAAAGAGTTTCGTGCAGTTATCTCATTCGAGTTTGGAACATACAAAACCTTCTAATTTTCCGATTCATAAGAAATGATTTTGCAAAGAGCATTTTGAACTTTGAAGAGCGTGCCGTCGCAGAATCTGTCAACCTGACTGAAGCGCATAAATTTCTTTTCATTCTGATCGTTGATGAAGACAATTCCAAATTCTGGTTTCAGAAGCAGAGCATTCTCGGAATACAACTTCAACTCAGGAGCCTTCAGATTCGGCTTGATCAGATTTACCTTCTTTGCCCTGTTCTCGATTGCCATTTGGAAATCCGTGAGATATTACATCATAATAGTACGGACCAGGAATCGACGAACAGCTTCGAGCGCCTTTGTGACAGGTAGCGGTCGGATGGTTCTTGTACGAAGGTCTTTCAGAATTGCCAGAAAGTCGAATGGTCGGAGGTGCTGGAAGTCGGCTTCAGAAAATATCCATTCATTACCGTCTTCGCGTCTGACAGTGAACACTAGATACACGATTTTCATCATACGGCTTGATTGGATGTTGAGTACCTTGGTGATCTTATGCTTTGTTCTGACTTGACTGACTGGAAGACACCGCTTCATTGCGCAGATGTACCGGCGTTGGTATTCGGGGTTGTAGTTGTAAATACCAAGGCAGAAGGTCGGCTCGATCGGGTGAAGCTTGTGAACAAACAGCTTCTTCAGGGATTCTTCTAGATGAGGAATAAATATAGGGATCTTCTCCCAACGAATTTGTTGTTGTTGCTGTTGAGGAGGGAGATCAGAAGCTGTCGGTTGCTGAGGAGATGTCGGAATGTCGGCATTTGTGATCTCGGGTCTTGTTGAAGTTTCAGTGGGTTGAGCAGAGTGAAAGGGGGTTCCATATAAATTCTGGAGCAGGAACTGATCGTAGTCTACATTGTCATCTCCATCAGTAGGGAAGACCAAATTAACCTGGAAGTTTACGGCACTGGCGGCTTTTTCATACCATGCATCTTCGGTTTCCGGGTTGGTCTCACAGTCTGGATCAATCATATCCAGTAACGATCGGTCTGATGAGTCAAAATTAATCAGTTCCTGTGTTGAACCCTCAGGCTTTTCAACCGTCAGGTCTTCATCATCTGAGATGTCCATGTCTATTACCATCTCGGCTAAGGATAACTCGGCTTCAGGTTCGGCGTCGGTTGTTGTTGCCGCACTTGCTGGTTCCAGATGAACCACAGTTGTCGTTTTGGTGAGGATAGGGGCGGTCTCGGTAGGTCTTAGTCGTTTCTCCCCCTCACGGTGATCAGGATCATCCTGGTCATCGTGCTTGCACTTCAGACCACCTGCTTGACTCTTGCAGGTATCTTCGAGTGAACGGACTCTCTCGGACAGCGTTGTGAGCGCTTGGTTGTAGTTGTTGAGAGTCGAGTCAATGCTATCCAAGCGAGTGGTAATGGATGATGAAGGAGCAGTGACATGTGATTTCAGAACGGTTATCAGGTCTGCTTCGGTAGAGGCGTTGGTTTCGGATTCTTGGAGCAGTTGGGCTAGAAGCAACGTCTTTAGGGTGTCCACCGAGTAGGTAGGCTGAGTAGGAGCCGGTGGAGGTGTAGGTGCGGTTTCAGTGTCGACGATATGCCATTTACCTTTGATTAAGCGTTTGACGGTGTCGATCTCGGCGGCGACATGCTGCTCCATCGCCTCGCGGATAGCCTTAAGGGTGCTGTCCAGGGACCCTGGTGACACAAAGTCGTGTAAGATAACTCCGGGATCACGTATATTACCCGTTGAGGCATCTACCTGAGAGGCAGAGCCACCTACGTTCACAGTTGGCATAATGGTAGCTGTGGTAGGATTTCTGTCTGATCCTCGTGTTCCGCTACGGTGGTATGGCTGATTTCTTCATTGTGTAGGAAGTAAAAGTAATTCAAGTTGTACTCAATGCATTATATCTTGCATTTAAGAGTTTTTTGATTTTTTTGCTTTAAAATCTTGTACATTATGTTTAGACACTTGTCTTTAAGACATTTGATGTAAATGCTTATATATGTAGTATAGATAACTATCATATTCTAACCACAAGGGTGGTGGCGTGTTGGCAAGGGCTTGGGGGGATGTGGTGGAATATCCCATCCACCCCGGTTTCGAGTCTAGGCGTCAGCATTCTGTGGCCAGGCTTAGTCTCAGACGGCCGCTTTGTTTGTTTGTTTCCAAATTACCAAGGATGTAGTCTAGGCAAAGCCTAGATGAACCTTATCCAAAAAAAAAACTATCATATTCTTGAAGTTCCATTAATCAGTTTGCACATATTATTAATCACTGCTTAGAAGCAAAGTGTACTTCATGTGATTTATGTTGATTGCAAAAGTTATCTATGCTCTTTCAAACTACTAATTGCCTTTTTAAGCATTTTCTTCTTGTTGAACGAAGATGTGTATATCCGTAGCGTTTTGACCGCTCTTAGCATCACCGGGTATGAACAAATAAATATCACGGGTTTCTCATTGATTCAAAATGTAACACTACATCGTAACTTGTTAATGATGTGTTGATCCAAACCCTCAGTGATTTGATAATGACCCTATCTTAAATACTTAGTGAAAATTGTAAGTAAACAATATGTATCAGAGTTTCACTATCGCTGATAAGTACTAAGATCTTACAGTACTGCTGATAGGAACTCTCGCACTTTTAGATTAAACATTCAGCGAACACTGTTCACTATATCGCTGAGTCTGTTCAGTCCTTATGGTGATCGCTGATAAGTTAGTTGTTTACTTATGATCCCTGAAGACAAGATTCACGTCAACAAAGGTTCTACGCTGAAGTCGAAGATCAAGCTCAAGAACCAGCGATAAGTCTCCTAATGAACTGATGCGGATCAGCGAAGACTCAGATTTGTCCACTCAACGTGAAGTATCAAGTACAAGACTTCAGCTATCGCTGAACTTTATCATCTGCTGAATAGTAAATGATAATCGCTGAATCAACGAAAGCTGATCATGAAGTCCTCCGTACAAAGTACTTTTGTCTTAACCTCCCTTGCACGCCATCGTACGATATGTCAGAAAAGAACCTCCGAAAATCTGAAATCGTACAACCACTCTGATACTACAATGTTCATTCATGCGGCTACTAAGGTTGTCATCAAAGGTCAATGACATGCAACCAATCCGCTAATGACACGTGTAAAGTATATACTGGATTGCATTAAATGCATGCAGTATATAAAGAGATGAACTCACTTCATTTGAAGTAACTTGCTAACTCTGGACAAGTTCAAATCTCTCAAGATAGGATTTTATTAGTAATCTCCTTATCTTTCTTAGTGCAAGAAAACCTTAGTGTTCCAACTTGTTTAGATTTAGGTTTATCCTTAATCTTGTTTCCGCAACAAGCTGTAAATTGTTAATGATTTATCAATAAACAATTTAGAAAAGTAAAATAGTGTGTTTGTATTCAACCCCCCCCCCCCCCCTTCTACAAACTTGTTTAAGCCTTTCGGGACCAACAAGTGGTATCAGAGCAGATTTGTTTAATCTCATAAACAAGATCTAATCTAAGATATTTTCTCTTCCTTGCTATTATCTGAAAATGGCCAACTCAAACACAAACACTCACTATATCGACAATGGTTCTCTTGCAAAACCCCCTAGATTTTCCAGAGACAACTTCAACTTATGGAAAAATAGGATGACACTCTTCTTAGAAGGTGTAGACCCTACTATACCTTACTATCTTGAAAACGGTCCACACATCCCTGTAACGATTGATCCTGCCGTTCCAGCCACTGCAACTAGAGCTGCTATTCCAGAAAGGCTGATTCCAAAGGAAATCCATCATTGGACCGATGAAGACAAGAAGAAAGTGGCTATAGATACAAAAGCCAGATCCATACTATCCATGGCCCTTCCTGACGAAGTCTACCATTCCGTCATGAACCTGAAATCCTCGAAGGCCATGTGGGACACAATATGTGTTCAGTATGAAGGAACGTCTGAAGTCCAGGATTCAAGAAAGATCAACCTGGTAAGACAATACGAAAGTTTCATCTCTGGTAAGAATGAAACTCTCTCTGAAGTACATCAACGTTTTAACTGCTTAATTATAGATCTTAAAACGGTTGGTAAGGAATATTCTAACTTTGAAGTTCTGACAAAGTTTTTAGAATGTTTACCTGAAAGCTGGGACAATTATTCCATGTGTCTCAAGCTGTCAAAAGATCTAAGATCAATGACACTCGCTACCTTATATGGCACATTGCTGAATCATGAGCAATCTAGCCATCTTAAGAAGAATCTTGTAAAAGATTCCAAAAGCACCCCTGTTGCTTTAATCTCAGAGGAACCTTCTACTCAGCGACCCGTGGTCACTATCACTGAGTTAGAAAGTAACTCTGAAAGATCATCAGATTCTGATTCTTCAGATGATGAATCCTTGGCTCTCCTAACTAAAAAGTTCAGGAGATTCGCCAAGAAGAAAATGTTTAGAAAGAACAAAACTCTTTCTATAGCTGACAAGCCTAAGTCATCAGCTTTTGTTGATAAGGCTACTGCTACTTGTTTTAACTGCGAAAAGACAGGTCATTTCGCTAACGAGTGCAGGTCAAAGAAAATCATGAGACCTTCATCCTTTACAAAGAAATCCTTTGTTCCAAGGAATAAAGACGACAAATACTTAAAGCTGAAGGAGAAGTATGCAAAGCTGAAAAGCTTTAAGAAGAAGGGAAAAGGCCTAATGGCTGACTATGATTGGGCTGCTTCTGATGAAGAAGCCTCATCATCTGATTCTGAAGATGATAAAGCAAATCAATGTCTCATGGCCAAGATTGAAGAAGAGGAAGAAAGTTCAGACATACCCTCCACTTCAACATCTGCCATTCAGGTATCACCTTCCTTCTTTACCAATATTGTAAATATTGATGAAGCTGATAGTCTCCGTAAAATCGAACTACTGACTAGAAGCTTATACGAAGCCATGAACGGCAAAGCTGTGGTTGAAAACCAAAATCTTGATCTCGCTGAAAAACTTAAAAATTGCCACCTTCAAATAGAAAAGCTTTCTAAATTTGAAGAAGATTTTAAAGATCAAGTCCATTTAAATCAGCTAGTCAAAATTGAACGAGCGGAAGCTATCGCTGCATTAAAAGCTGAACAAGCTACTGTTGAAGGATGGTGTAATTCTTCAACAAAGATCACTGAGATAATTAAGGCTCAGATTCCTCTGAGTGATAAACGTGGTCTGGGTTATAAATATGATACTCCAATACCAACCACTGAACGTTCAATGCTTAAATTTGGAACGTTCGTATCCTCAGTAGCTGACACTTCTTCATCTCAGTACTCCTCGTCGATTACACCAATCCCTGAGGAAACTCCTACCTCCTCAAAAGGTAAGGAGAAAATGGTTTATTCAAAACCTACCTCTGTCTCTAAAGATAAAGGTAAAGGAATTGTAATTTATCAAAATCCTCAGAAGGGTACTTTAGTACCTAAGCTGAATGCTTCCAAAGCCTTAGTGATTCATTCATCTGGTTCTAGAAATCAGACCTCTGGATCAGTTCAGCGACCTACTCCTAGACTCAGAGTAGATGTCCTTGGTAAGAAATCTGAAGAACTGAATGTTCGTCCTATTTCAAAAACCAATAGTGTACTTGGTGCTGGCACTTCTAATTCCAAATTAAAAGCTCAGCACACAAGTGGTCCTAGAACTAATTTTAGTTATAGGAAATGTTATCACTGTGGACTTACCGATCATATTGCAAGTAAGTGTCCCACAGCCACCAAAGCTGATAAGATAGCTAAGGTGAAGATAGCACCAAAGAAGACCAAACCAGTTGCAAGTCAGGTCAAGGTGACTCATACCGCTGAGGTCAAGAAATTGACCAAAGTGAAGAAAGACAAAGCTGAATCTTCAAATGCTGCGAAGACTGCTGAACCCATTCCAACCACTTCCACTGACAAACGCGTATACATGGTGAAGTGGGTACCCAAGCAAAACTAATCTTCCTTTATATTGCAGGTTAAGAAGGGTATCTGGTATCTCGATAGCGGATGCTCTAGACACATGACTGGAAAGAAAAGCCTGCTCGCTGAATACAAGGAAGAGAAGGGTCCCTCTGTAACTTTCGGTGGAAATGGAAAAGGACACACCCGAGGGTATGGTGTACTTTCAAATGGTACAACATCCTTCAGAAGAGTCGCATATGTTGAAGGGCTGAAGCATAATCTTCTGAGCATCAGTCAGCTTTGCGACATGGATAACAAAGTGATTTTCACCAAGGAATCCTGCTTTGTCTCTGACAAAAAGGAGAAGATAGCTCTCAGCGGTTATCGTTTGGAAAATGTTTACGTTATAAACATGGACTCAACAACCACTGAGAACTCCTGTTTCTTCTCAAAGGCATCTTCTGATGTCAACTGGCTATGGCACAAGAGACTCTCACATCTCAACTTCAAGACACTGAATACTCTTTCATCCAAAGAGTTAGTCACTGGTCTACCTCAACATTCATACGCCAAAGAATCCTTATGTTCAGCGTGTGAAAAAGGGAAGCAGACCAAGGCAAGCTTTAAGTCCAAGCAAGTTTCCTCAGTGTCATCTCCTCTTCAACTACTCCATATGGATTTGTTTGGCCCCGTTAACAAACAATCCATCGCTGGAAAGAAATATACGCTGGTCATAGTTGATGAATTCTCTCGTTATATATGGGTAATGTTTCTCCGTTCTAAGAGTGACACCCCTGAAGAACTCATCACCTTTGTTCGGAAGATGGAAACTCTGAACAATATGACTGTTCGCCCAATAAGGAGTGATCATGGAACTGAATTCAAAAACAGTTCTCTTGATTCCTTCCTTGAGAGCAAGGGTATTTCTCATAACTTTTCGTCAGTGAGAACACCACAACAAAACGGAGTCGCTGAAAGAAGAAATAGAACAATTATTGAAGCTGCACGTTCAATGCTCAGCGATTCTCACCTGCCTACTCAGTTTTGGGCAGAAGCTGTCAACACGGCTTGTTTTACGCAAAACAGGTCGCTGATAGTCAAAAGATTCAAAAAGACAGCCTATGAACTCTTTCATGGGAGAAAGCCTTCAATCAGCTTTCTTCACATCTTTGGTTGTCAGTGTTTCATACTGAACAACAGAGATGCCCTTGGAAAGTTTGATCCTAAGGCTGATGATGGAATCGTTCTTGGATACTCCTCAGTTTCCAAAGCCTTCAGAGTCTTCAACCGAAGAAGACAAACTGTAGAAGAAACTATTCACGTCACGTTTGACGAATCCCGTTCAGCGAACTCTAAACCGAACGCTGATACAGAAGAACTGAATCAATGGATGTTTTCTCATCTTGGTGATTCAGAAGATGTTCCCACTACTCATACTCATACAACTGAAAATGATGGTCCTACTATCATTTCCAATATGCAGAATAGTGAAGCTGAAACTTCTTGGGTCTCAGCTGTTCCTATAAATACTATACCCGCAGTTGATCCAAATGTCTCAGAAATTCCATCTATTTCTCAGCAATCAGTAAATGAAGTGACAAATGCAAGCATTCCTCTCTTAGCTGATTATCCAGAAGTAGCTGAAGCCTCATCTTCAGTTTCTCCAGTTCAGACTGAGTCAGCGACGTATGCTCCGGCTCAGCGATGGACTGTAAATCACCCAATCGATCAAATTCTTGGTGATCCCAACGCTGGTATTCAGACTCGTAGAAGTGCAGGTAATATTTGTTTATTTGTTAACTTTATTTCTCTAACTGAACCAAAGAAAATAGATGATGCCCTCAGAGATCCAAACTGGGTCAGCGCTATGCAAGAAGAGCTGACTGAATTCGAAAGAAACAAAGTTTGGAAACTTGTTCGGAGACCAACTGACAAAACAGTGATAGGCACTAAGTGGGTCTATCGAAACAAGTTGGACGAACATGGTACTGTAACTCGCAACAAAGCTCGTCTTGTTGCTCAGGGATACAGACAAGAGGAAGGTATAGATTATGACGAAACCTTTGCTCCTGTAGCAAGACTTGAATCTATTCGTCTTTTCTTAGCATATGCTGTACACAAAAACTTCACTGTACATCAAATGGATGTTAAGTCAGCGTTTCTAAATGGAAAGCTGAATGAAGAAGTTTATGTGGAACAACCTCCAGGATTCTCAGATCCTAAGCGTCCAGGTTATGTTTATAAGCTGGATAAGGCACTTTATGGCTTGAAGCAAGCTCCTCGTGCATGGTATGACACTCTTTCTACGTATCTCCACCTTGAAAAATTTGAGAGAGGTAAGATTGACAAAACTTTGTTTTTTAGAAAAATAAAAGGTCATATCATTTTAGTTCAAATATATGTTGATGACATTATATTTGGTTCTACTAACCCTGAGCTTTGTACTCGTTTCGCTGATAGAATGAAAGATGAGTATAAAATGAGTATGATGGGTGAACTAACATATTTCCTTGGTCTTCAGATTAAGCAAACTGAAAAAGGAACTTTTATAAATCAGGGAAAGTATGTTAAAGATATGCTGAAAAAATTCGACTTAACTGAAAGTTCAGCTATGAAAACCCCTATGGCACCACCGCTGATACTTGATAAGGACACAAAGGGTGTTCCTGTCAATGTCACGATGTACCGTGGGATGATCGGCTCACTACTGTATCTTACAGCTAGCCGACCCGATATTATGTTTGCAACATGTCTGTGCGCACGATATCAAGCTGAACCTAAGATATCTCATATGAAAGCTGTAAAGCGAATCTTTCGATATCTTAAGGGTACAGCGAATCTAGGTCTTTGGTATCCCAAAGATTCAGGATTCGATCTAACCGCCTATTCAGACAGTGATTTTGCAGGTTGCAAAATGGATAGGAAAAGCACCACAGGAGGATGTCAGCTCCTGGGTGGAAAGCTGGTAAGTTGGACAAGTAAGAAGCAAAACTCGGTGTCCACTTCCACAGCTGAAGCTGAGTATGTAGCCGCTGGAAGCTGCTGTTCTCAAGTCTTGTGGATGAGAAATCAACTACTAGACTATGATCTTCAGCTCTCCAAAATTCCAATCTATTGCGACAGCACAAGTGCCATCGCTATAGCAAACAATCCAGTGCTACACTCAAAGACAAAACACATAGAAATCAGATATCATTTTATCAGAGATCATGTGATGAATGGTGATATAGAACTTCATTTTATCCCAACTGATTATCAGTTAGCTGATTTGTTTACCAAACCTCTTGATGAGACAAGATTCAACTTTCTCATCAGCGAGCTTGGAATGCTGAACTTTGAAGGATAAATCTTCAGCGGCTCACATTTAATCAGCGATACGTTTATACATTCTTGTATAGGCTCTGGATAAAATAAACTAGTACAATCCATTTCATCATCTTCTCTCTGAATAAATTGGGTTAAACTGATATCAAGGTATGTTTTCTCTGACAAAACGCATGAAAATGCAAGATTTCAAATTCTTTCATCGCTGAATAATATTTTGAAATTTCTTAAAACCCTCACTGATATTTCTATTCAGTGCTTCATATTTTCCAAAGAGTCCCTGAGTTTTTCTTTCAAAACCTCAGAGACAACGAAAGAATGTGAAAGGACAGTTGTGACGTCATTGCAACGGATAACACCAGGCACGTTTCTTTTTCTGACACACGTTTGCACGTTTCGTTGTCTATCCAATCAAATGCAAACACGTGTCCGTGTCATGATGAAAAACTTTCCCGCTCAAGTTTTTCTCTCTCTACTCTCTTCCTATATAAACTCTCTCAAAGTTTATATTTGTCTTTTATGCGAATCAATCTTTCTCCGCAAGAAAAGAACACTGTTGCATTTTGTGCTCTCGATCTTCAAGAACTGTTCATCATCTTCTTCATCAAACTCAAGGTCAATATGTTCTTATCTTTTATCAAATGCAAATAACTTGTTTTCGATCTTATCATTGTTTTACACAAGATCAAACAAAAGAACTCAAAAATAAAATCATTTTCTTTCATGGTTTTATAAACACAACCATTTCATGGTTGTTCTTCAAGTTTTAAATCTAAAATCTTAAACTTGTTCTTCTTCAGTATCCATTTTTTAAAAAAACTGGAATACAAGGCTTATAGGTGTTATATTCGTTTTTTTTTAAAACAAGAAAAACCCTAATCTTCATTAAGACTTTTTTGTCTGAATGAAATGGACAAAATTCGAAAAATCTTAATGGAAATTCTCTTTCCACATTAAGATATTTCTTATTTGTTAACATCTTTGGTTGAACTGATAATACAGTGAAATGGCAACTTCAAAGCTGAATGTTACCGCTGAGTCCATCTCCAGTGATTCTGAGGAACTGGAAATCACCAAAGCTCCTCAGGTTAAGTTTGAGCTGGATCAACTAGACTGGACTAAGGCAAACAACCTTTCAGCGCTTCTCGAGTTTCCTCCTCGGAAGCAGGTATCCCATCTAGACGACGCTGTGATTTTTTTGAAGAATAGCCCCATATACACAGCACTGACAATCACACCTCCTGCCAGTCAGCGTCTATTATCCCAATTCTGGTACTCTGCCAGACACACCAACCTACCCTCAGCCAAAGATCCATCTAAAACCATCGACTGCATACTCAGCGATACTGAGTATGGCACCATCAAGATAACCCCCGCAATAATCCGTAAAGCTCTGAAATTCCCTAACGCTACCTCAGAAAATCCTTTCATTCCATTTCCTGACCACAAGAAGCACGCTGACAGGGAAGAAATCATTGCTTTCCTTGATGCGATGGGTTACATCTGGGAGACTGGAAGAGACAAGCTACCTGAGAAGAAGCTGACGCTGATAAAGAAATCCAAGATGCCCAGCGAGATGAACTTCATCTTCGCTCACCTGATCAGCTGCATGACAGCGAAATCCGGATCTTCTGATCAAGCCGCTCAACCTCAGCAGGCCATGGGTTACGCACTGCTGAAAGGTCTCAACATTGACTGGGCCTCCATCATCTATGAAGACCTCATTCAACGTGTTGATTCTGCCGCTGACCGACCAGCATGGGTTCCTTACCCGCGATTCATCAGCGCCATCTTTCAATATGGCCTGAAGGACAGCTATCCTGAAGAGGGTGATCTGAAACTCTCTCATATTGGCCCTAAAGTTCTCGACTTCAAGCCTGTCGCCAACGAGGTACGTCTCTCTACTCTTCTCACTCTTCTTAACTCTCCGCTTTCTGTGGCTCCTTCAGCGACAATACCCATCGCTGATACCCCGGCCACAAAATCCATTCCTTCTAAGAAAAGGAAACAATCTCTTACCCCTCTTGATTCCAAAAGGATCAAGAAAACCAAGGAGCAACCCCAGCAGTTGCATGCTGAAGACTCCTCAGCTCATTCTGAAGAGCTGAAGGAAAGTTCCGTGGTACGCTCTGCCACACCAATTCAAGCCATCCCTTCTAAACCTACTTCAGCGTCCCTAAACGCTGAGGTTAGAACTTTGGAATCTACCCAACCTTCGTCAGTCTCTCAAAAGACTGATGAAGTACTTCTCAGCGAATCCAACGCTGAACTTGAACCCCAACCCCAATTCTTATCCTTCGCTCCTCCCTCTACTTCTTTGGACACTCCTCCAGTCAAAACTGGAGATGCCATCATTCAAGAAGCCGTTGAAGCTTCTCAGCGAATGACGAAGAAAGGACCTGCAGAGATCTCCATTCCTCACGGAACTTTTGAGGGAGATATGGAACACTATGGAAGGACTCGAAACTTTGATGAGTTCGTCAACGCTCCTGCAGGTACAGATCCCACCTTAAACACTGTAACTAAACCTGAAACTTCTGAGCTTTCCTTTGTTCACAAGTACTTATATGTTACAGGTCCTTTTTTGGGAGACATCAACCAGTCTCTGAAGTCTATGGAGATGAAACTTACGGATCTCACCACCGGTCTATCAAATAACTCTACAGCTGTAACAAACGCTGGAGAGAATCTGACGAAGCTGACTACTGTGGTGGAAAAGAAGGCCTCCTCTGATGACATCAAAGATCTTGATAAAACTCTCGCCGACTTTGCCAAAGTGCTCTCCGACATCTACACTGACTACACCAACCTCAAATCATCAGTTTCCACCATTTCCAGCGAAGTTACAACGCTGAAGAAATCGGTTGGTACACTCGAAGGTGATATGTCAGTGGTCAAGACCGACTTGGGCTCAGTGAAGACCGACCTTGGTTCCGTCAAGACAATGATCGAGACGCTGGTGAACAAGGCAAATAATCCAGCTCCTGCTCCGGCCCCTGCACCTGTTTTGGACTCATTCACCGCAGAGGATCGCCAAGAGCTGAAGAAAATCACGCCTGCTATTTCTGGCCTAGAAGACAGAATAGCTAAGCTTGAAGGTTGTGTGAAAATCTCTGGCCCAGAAGACAGAGACAACACCAATGCTGAATCTACCCATTCCTCCCCCGCCCATCATGAGAAAGAGGGGGAGAAGAGCGCTGAACAGGAGAAGAGCGCTGAAGACCTTTCCCATGATGAATCTATCAGGGGAGAGGGTAATGAAGATCGGATTACTGGACCTCAGGGAGATGAAAACCCTGAGGGAACCGAGAACCTCGCCTCTATATCTGAGGGGGAGCAACTCGATGAAGATGCTGAGGAATCTGAAGCAGAAGAAGACGAAGACTTCGACATCCCTGAAGCTGAACCATCCTCCTCTCCAAGGAACGATGATGATGATGATGAAGATGACGATGATTTCTTTGTTGTCAAACCTGCTCCTCGAACCAAAGCTCTTAAAGGTATTTCAATAAAAGAACCTTCAGGGGAGAAGACAAAGACAAAGCACTCAGCCTCTGGCGCTGAGAAAAGCAAAGACAAAGGCATCGCTGAAGATGATAATCTGGCGATCCTACTTGCAAAGCCGATTTGTCAGGTACACTAAACTTATTTTTCCTTCCCTGATCATCTATGAAAAATCAGTTATCCATTCCACAAACACCATACACATCCACATTTTTTTTCTATCTTTTCTACCCAAGTTCTTCTACCCAGTTCTTATTTGTAAGATCGCTGCGTTTCAGCTAGTCCTCTCCCCTGTTTGAGGATATCGCTGAAAGATCTGTTGCGACTTCACCAATAATTCCAGCTAACGCTGAAGACATAATCCCAGTCTTAGATTTAATCTCTGAGACTGATGAACCAGAAGAACAACCTCTCTCGCACAGAAACAGACCTTCCTCAGTTGATCAAAAGAGGAGAGAAGAAATGATAAAGCGATTCGAGGATCAGCGAATCATCCTAAGGCGCGATCAACTACCTTCAGTTCCTCCTAAGTTCAGAATTTCAAAAGCTGAATACCAAGATCATCTCAGAGCTGAACGCCTCATCGCTGAAAGGAAGGAAGCTGAAGATAAAGACAGAGAATACGCCATCAAGCTCACTCAAGAATCTGTCAAAGGCCCCAAGCTGAAGCGTATTCCCATTCAAATCCAACGAAAGCTTTGGGAACAAGCCCAGAAGATCGTGGAAAAGAAAGCTGAAGTTTCTCAGACCACCCTGATCTGGTGTAAAGAGAAAATCCACTTAAGATATCGTCCAGCGAAGATCAACAAGGTATTCATCTCTGGAAGAACCTCCGTCGGAGTACCTATTGTTGACATCAAACTGTTCAGAGAAGATGACTCATCTGAAACCTTTCGTGCTGACACTGTAAAAAGGTATGGTCTCTCTGAATGGCTGGAGATGAGGTTAGCTATCCAACCGTCAAAATCTAAGTACAAGGATCATTTCGAAAAGCTGATAAACAGACAGATCGATTTGATATCTTCTTGTGTGGATATTCCTCCTGTTCCTGATCTAAAGCCGAAAAGAAAAAAAGACTCTCCAAGGAAGAAACGTCAAGATTCAAACTCAGGTCCTGTCATACGAAATGAAACTGGAATTGGTTTCTCTCGCGCTGAAGTACTTGGTCCTGATCCTGATCTATCTGCCCTTGATGTCTCTTTGCCACCATGTGAACTTTTCGTCCCTGGTAAAGTCATCAGTAATCCTTATGGAATATTCTTTCTTGACTACGACGGACGTAAATGCTTTCAACGGATCGCTGAGCTTCCAATCACTCCAATCGAACAGCTCAAAGATCTCATCTACTGGTGCGACTTCAGAAAAGACATTCAGGCACGACACCTAAAACCCTTGATTTTTGAAGCTGCTCTGAAGCTAAAGAATAAAGGAGAAAAGGTTCCTGACTGGATGATTCCAACTGAAAAGACAACCCTTGATGAACTTCTCATTAAGGAAGAACCCTTTGAAGGCTGACAACAATCACCATTTTCTCTATTGTATCAGTCATCCTTCAGTACTTGTAATTTATTTCGCTTGTACTTGTAATCTTTCTTATTCATATTGTAACCTGATTCAAAGATTTAAAGAAAGATTTCAGCAAATGTACTTTACTCCATCAGTACTGAAAAGATCCCAGAAAACAGTAAAAGGGACAAATATTTTATGAGTTCTTTTTATCCTTATGTTTTCATTAAATAGCAATTTTCTCTGTTGCTATGTCATAATCAAATAGGGGGAGATTGTTGATCCAAACCCTCAGTGATTTGATAATGACCCTATCTTAAATACTTAGTGAAAATTTTAAGTAAACAATATGTATCAGAGTTTCACTATCGCTGATAAGTACTAAGATCTTACAGTACTGCTGATAGGAACTCTCGCACTTTTAGATTAAACATTCAGCGAACACTGTTCACTATATCGCTGAGTCTGTTCAGTCCTTATGGTGATCGCTGATAAGTTAGTTGTTTACTTATGATCCCTGAAGACAAGATTCACGTCAACAAAGGTTCTACGCTGAAGTCGAAGATCAAGCTCAAGAACCAGCGATAAGTCTCCTAATGAACTGATGCGGATCAGCGAAGACTCAGATTTGTCCACTCAACGTGAAGTATCAAGTACAAGACTTCAGCTATCGCTGAACTTTATCATCTGCTGAATAGTAAATGATAATCGCTGAATCAACGAAAGCTGATCATGAAGTCCTCCGTACAAAGTACTTTTGTCTTAACCTCCCTTGCACGCCACCGTACGATATGTCAGAAAAGAACCTCCGAAAATCTGAAATCGTACAACCACTCTGATACTACAATGTTCATTCATGCGGCTACTAAGGTTGTCATCAAAGGTCAATGACATGCAACCAATCCGCTAATGACACGTGTAAAGTATATAATGGATTGCATTAAATGCATGCAGTATATAAAGAGATGAACTCACTTCATTTGAAGTAACTTGCTAACTCTGGACAAGTTCAAATCTCTCAAGATAGGATTTTATTAGTAATCTCCTTATCTTTCTTAGTGCAAGAAAACCTTAGTGTTCCAACTTGTTTAGATTTAGGTTTATCCTTAATCTTGTTTCCGCAACAAGCTGTAAATTGTTAATGATTTATCAATAAACAATTTAGAAAAGTAAAATAGTGTGTTTGTATTCAACCCCCCCCCCCCCCCCTTCTACAAACTTGTTTAAGCCTTTCGGGACCAACATGATGTTTGTTTTAGAATGGCGAAATTTTATAAAAGAAAAACTAGTAAGAAGCTAGGGGCGCGTCAATGTACTACAAGCATTCTTCGGGTCCATACACCAAAAACCGAACCATTGATTTAAGTCTTCGTTATTGTTAACCAAGTTATGGCTAAGTATCTAACTGTTGGTTACAAACCTAGTTTTTATATAGCTATTAAATAGTTGATAAACTGATAAAGTTTGGCAAACGTACATGATAAACTAGTCATGTTTCATAAAAAATAGCCGACAATACAACAAAATTGAGTTTATACACTAAATTACTGTTTTATAAGACTTAGTTTATAGGATAAAAAAATAAAGTGTTTTATCTAAAGACGTTGTCGATCGGGTCACGAAGAGCCTCGATTTGTTGTTCCTCATCATGTGTCCTAGCCGAAGAAGTAATAATATCAAGTGGCTCTAGACTCAACTTTGCACTGAAAGAAGTCGCGACCGGGGGCTGTTGGTCGCTTATTTCAACACCAGCACTCTCCGAGTGAGAGACCGGTGGAAGTTGTGCTATATCCCCGTAAGAAACTGAAACATCCGTCTTTTGAGGGACGGATGAGCGGATAAGGGGGTTGTGCAATTGCTCCGCTGGGTCCACGGAGGCTTCTTCAATACCCTGTCCCAACACATGAGACAGGATTGCAGATGTGGCTACCCGGATATCACTCGGTTCGGTTCGCTCAGGAGCCTAGTTATCTTTACGGCTCAATCTTTCCTGGTTCGCTTTCGAACGCAGTTCTCTCCGGCTCACAGTTTCTAACTCTTCAACTAATTCTCCCTCGATTGTCCTAATAGTTCCCGTTCCAGATTGGGTTAGAGGGGTTGAAGGTGAGGCAGTAGAGGTGCCTTCGGTAAAGTCTGGGTTCGGTCCGATACGGGGAGGGATTTTTAAGAGCCGAATGGCACGGGTCGTATCAGATTCCGTATCGGAGTCAGAGTCCACGTTATGAACATGGAAGGTAGGCGAAGGCGGGTCGGAAAGATATGGTTCGGTTGAATGATGAAGCTTAGGTCTAGAGGATGGACCAGCTTGGGCTTGGCGGGAACCGGGACGCGATTCCACTGCACCACTCACACTAGCTCCCCTTCACCGAACAATCAGCACACCCCGCCCGGCAGCACCTGTTTGTCGGGCCCTTCCACCTCTCACTCTTGGACCCTCACGACGCTCAGGTCTAGGTCCCTGGGCAGGTCCCTCCGGTTCTGGCTGGACCACGGGATTCCCTAACTCTTCCCTATAAGCTATCACTCCTGGTGCAGTGGGATCGGCGATTGCCAGAAGGGCTTCAGGAATGGGCATGGCTACCGCGTTAGACAGGTTCCAAATAACCATGTACTGTAAATGATGAGGAGGACATACCGGATGAGTTAGGCGGCGCGGGATGGCAGGATTTGCGTCCATATGTTGACGAATAGCAAGCGAAAGGAAACGCGGATATGGGAGGAATTTCTTCTGTTTGGTACCTCCGATTTGACGAATGGCGATAATTAGTTCGCGCCAAATGATCATTGCGACATCCACGTGGCGGTTGTAACAGACGGCGTGGAATAATCGGAGGAAGTCGCTCGCATACTGGTCTATGCCCTTCCATCTCGAAGAAAGGCATCTGTTCAGAATCGTAAACAGAGTGTACCTTATGGGAGCCAGGTGCTTTCTGTTGAAAGCGGACGGACGGTTGAGCGCGAAGTTGTAGCCGAGCGAGCGTACCTGAGCACAAAGTGTGTCGTCGTTGACCACGGGGTCATATCCTTGATGGCCGCCGGCGTTGGCATCAGGCAGTGATAGAAGGCGGCGGAAGGAGTCCGGTGTGAGCATGAATTGCTGGTTATCGATCTGAGCAGTGATACGCTGTGAGTTACCGGCCGTGCGAACTTGTGCAGAGAACCACACTTGGAGCACATACAGCAGCAGGACGTCGGCAGTGGCGGTGAGGGCCTCACGGAGAGGGTGACGCATAAGTATGTCCACAATCACTCGATGTTAAGGTTGTGGTCTGAAGAGTGCCGGGTCCAGGTGGTGATTCTTGGGCTCGATCTCCGTGCCATGGTCAGGTGCGACCAAGGCGTTATCAGCTGCCTTATCTATGAATTCCTCTTGAGGAATTTGTTGCTCTTCCGAGTTTTGTGGAGGATTTTGTTCCTGATCCGCCATTGAATATCTGTAAAAAGAAGTACAGTCAGTAATTGAGGCAGATGAACAATAGTCGGTGCGTACCTTTGCATTTGATGGCTCAATTTGAGACAAATTGAGGACTGGCAGTGAAATAATGGACACAAAGGTGACATCCACAGGGGAATCCGGACAAAAGGTTTGAAAGCTTAGACTTTCCGGACAACCCCAAGTATCCGGACAAAAGGGTGTCCGGACAAAACACGATTCCGGATGGGAAGAACGTTCCCGGATAAAATGGGTAAACCGGTTAAAATGGTTTCCGGGTGATAGAGTTTTCCGGATAAACTGGAGTCCGGACAAAGCAACAATCTGGTAGTCTAACTTACCGAAAACCCTTGGGTTTCCGGACAACTAGGTTTCCGGAGGTTGTGAGTGTCCGAACAAAAGATCTTGAACGATGAGACTGTCCGGATAAAACCACAAGAAGTTGAACGTGTCCGGACACGACGAATGTGTCCGGACGGAATCGATTTTGCACAAATCAGTCCCAAACAGTTGCCAAAACATGCAGGTAATGTCTAGCTAAGTAACTAACCATTGAAAACCAACTAAATCTACCAATATACGTCCGAAGGAACCCAAAGTCAAAAAGACGCAATAGGGGTTTTCGGAATCTACGAATCGACCAAACTGGTGGTCGATTGAAGTGATGTAAACCATGATACGGACTTAAACGATGTTGAGAAGAACATACCTGAATATTGTAGCGAAAACGAGTGGTAGAGGTCGAGTTTGAGAGAGAGACCAAACGAGAGAGAGAGTCGTGAAGGGTTTTGGGTTTTTCAGAGGATTCCGGATAATGACAACGAAACAACCCGAATGTTATATATAGGAACCAAGGAGTCCGTGTGTGGTATCCGGAATCCTATCCAACCCGGATAAGGACCCGGTCCGGAAACCTATCCGGAAAGATGGGGTTTTCGGATACCTGTCCGGAATCTTTGGGTTTTTCATGAAAAATGTCCTGTCCTTGAAAATTTTACAAGGATTAGAACTGTAAAAGAACCTTCTCTCGCTCCCCCTCAAATTTTCAACGGGGCACACTTCCTTTTCGGTATCTTGGTGTTCCGCTTTCTTCTATGCGCCTTCGAGTTTCTGATTTCAGCCCCCTTATCACAAAGGTACGCGCTAGAATTTTGAACTGGAAATCGAAGTTCTTGTCTTTTGGTGGTCGTTTGCAGCTTGTGAAGTCGGTTCTTGAATCCTTACAGCTCTACTGGATGATGGTTTTCACTATACCTTCTTCGGTGGTTTATACATTAGAAGGATTATTTCGTGATTTTCTTTGGAGCTGAGGTGATCCATCGAGGGGAAGGGTTTGGGTTGCATAGGCTGATGTGTGCAAGCCGAAGAAAATGGGCGGATTGGGTCTTAAACGTTTATTGACATGGAATCGTGCGTTACTTACGTCACATGTTTGGGATATTTTGAGGAAGAGGAATTCGGTTTGGGTGTCTTGGATATACGAATACCGTCTTCGTGGTGCTTCCTTTTCGACCTTGCCGATTAATGCGTCGTCTACTTGGGTTTGGCGTAGACTTTTGGCTCTACGGGAACATGTTAGACCACGGTTTATGCATATTATTGGGGATGGTCGTTCCACACATGCATGGGAGGATACTTGTCTAGAAGTGGGTTACTTAGCTAAATATCTCTCGTATCGTTTAATTCGTGATAGCGGTTATGAGCCGAACGCTAAGGTGGCGGATGTTCTTATATCCATGCAAAACTGGCCTGTGAGGTGGGTTCAACGGTGTTCTGATCTGGATGTTGTTCCCATTCCCAACATTCAGCCGCATATCCATGATCAGATTATGTGGCGAAATAATTTTAATCATTTTGTTCCATTTATGGTGTCGGAAGTTTGGAAATCGCTTGATGGGCCGTATCAGGAAGTTTCTTGGCATAAGGTGTGTTGGTTCCCAAAGCATATCCCAAAGCATTCTTTTTGCTTATGGCTGGCGTTTCGGAGGCGGCTACCTACTCAAGATCGTATGCAAGCGTGGAGAAATGATACCATGACATGTAGTTTGTGCAATCAAGGTATGGATTCGCATAATCACTTATTTTTCACTTGTTCGTACTCGGCCAGTGTGTGGAGAGTCATGAAGTTGGAAATGCATGCCACCTCGGTCTCAGACTCATGGGAGGAAATTCTTGATGATATTCACCATAGACGGTGGCATCCGGGTGAAGTTCGTATGAAGTTATTGTTTGCGGCTACTATTTACTTTTTATGGCAGGAGCGCAATAATAGACTATTCACGACTAGACGAAGGAATGATCATCAGCTCGTTATGGAGATAAAGAAGATCGTTATGTTGCGTATGGTGGGATTGGGTGGCCAAAGATCTGTGGCTACGAGAGATGGAGCTCGAGGATGAATTGTTTTTCATGATGTATCGGCGCATTGAGTCTTTGGGTGTCTCTCATTTTTGTGGGGTACTTGTGATGTTGATTTATTTGTTAGTGTAGTGTTGGCTGGTTATATGTCATTATGTTTATTTTGGTTGCTAGCACTTTGGTATTTTTTGTCGAAAATGTTTGATTTTGTAGTAGGGTTCCTTTCCTCGTATTGGGCTTGTCCTTTACTGTGGGTGGAATTCCTTTCTGGGAGGGAGTCCCTCGCCGTTTAGGTGTATTTTTTCCTTTTTTTTGTCAATATATTGCCAGGAGTGCCGCCTCCTTTCCAAAAAAATACTTAGCATGGGGAAAACCTTGCTCCCCCTCGGATAATGCAAAATCGTGCAATGGAGAGGCCGACACACAAAAACCTTTGGAGCATTTTACAGAAAAACACAGTGTCGCTCCCCCTCAAATGATGAATATAAGTTGAAATTCACACGGGAGTGCCCACACACACAAAAAACTTTTTGACAGTTGTAAGAAAAACTGTGTGTGACGCTCCCCCTCAACAGTAGAATGAACTTACCTGATAGTTGATCATGCTCCCCCTAAACACATGAGCAGCTCGTGAAAAACAGGTATAGACAAGCCTCACGTCTTCGTAATATAGTTCCTTGTAGATCGTGAGCAGCTCCCTCCTTCCGGTCATGTGCGTGGAGCATCCAGAGTGTAAGAACCACACATGACTGTCCTGCAAAACAATATTAGCGGACCTTTGGTACCCAAATTTGCCTGGGTCCGGGAGGGTTAGGTTTGGCACCCCGAGGAGGAACTTGCTTTGACTTAGACTTCCCCTTAGGTGCAGATTGTACACCGTTAGGAGTAACTGGTTTTGTCACATGTTGCCTCTTAGGTGTAGAATTTACACCTTTTGGAGGAACAGGTTTTGTAGCATGTTGCCTCTTGAGTGCCGGTCTATCCTCAGTGGGAGAAGCTCGTTTTGGAATTGGTTTGGTCTCCCGCTGTGGTTTAACCTCTGTTTGAGAACCCCGTTGTTTATGATGTTTTCTCTTGTTATTACGGGGTTTGCGTTTGGGTGTATGATTATACATGTGATATGACCCAAACCAATCATTAATGTAAATTTCATCAAAATCATTCCAACCACATCTAGAACAACATAAACAATCACACGATAACTGAATCAATTGATGAACTAAATTAAGTTTAATCGGATAAGAAACTTCAAAACGATTCCAATGATTCCAAGCACAATTGTCTTTGTGTATTCTAGTATTAAAAGCAGTGGGGAAAGACTTTGATGTTGCATTCTTGACAGGTTCCTTGTTTAGCCACTTGGGTTTTTCTTGTTTTGCGCGAACATTCTTATTTGAAACAACAGGGACAGAACGATCAGTGACTTTTGAAGAAACAGGATTTTTGACGGGCAATCGCTCGGTCTTTTGCCTCGGTTGTGATTGGTTTTGAGAAACAGGTTTAGATTCGGTAATCTTAATCACAACTGGGGCCTTGGTGTTAGAACAAGTACCCTTTTCAAAGTTGACCGGTCGATTCACCACTGGTGATAGAAAATCAGTGTGACTCGGAAGAGGTTTGTCGAAAGGGAACGACTCAAACTCTCCATCAGAATTACCTTCAGAGTTCATATATTCTGAAAAATCGACTTTCGGAATTACAGGACTTGGATCGGTCGAGGAAGGCGAGGAACACGCTGTGCTTTTGGTTGTGTGCTTTGGGGAATTCGGTGCGGAAGCGTTTGAAAAATCAGAGTTTAAATTCCTTTTAACACACTCATCTTGAGAAACTTTACTTTCTTGTGAAGAGATATTTCCGATGAAGGATTTACACGAGGATGTGTCAGATGAGTTCGAGGAAAGTTCAAGTGAAATCTTCGTTATATTTTGGAGTAGGTTAATCTGCACTTGGAGTTGACCATTTCTGATGTGCTCTTTCATCGTTTCTCTTGTCATATCAGACAATTTCGATGAGAGCTTATTGATTTCACACTGAAGAGTTTCCTTTTCTTCACTTGACACAACTTCGGTTTTCTCAGATTTGAGTTTCTCAAGTTCCTGAATGAGAGCTTTCTTTTCGTTTTGAAAAACAGACCTTTCTTTCTCAAGTGACTCCTCCAACTCGACAATCTTTGCTTCCAAGATGAGAGGGGGAACATAGAGTTTAAACTCGTCCATCTCAGTCTTGGTTGCGTTTACTTGGACCTCATCCTTTTTGGAGGAATCCTTGGGCGTAGCAACCTTGTAGGGGTCGAAGTAGTCATTTGAGAGATACTTTTTGTTCTTTTGATAGGAATAATTTAAAGGTTCATAACAAACGGAAGTTGTATTCCTCGTTTGTGTGCGCATTTATATTCCTCGGTTTCCTCTTCCTTTTCAGGTTCAAGAGGACCAGTCCATTGAATAGCATATTCCGGATACTTTTTATCTAACCCAAAACAACTAAAATCATACAAAGTAGGTGTTTGGTATCTTCCCTTTTTCAAATAGTGTGGGTTGTCATATCCGATTCCCCAGTCTTTGTTAAAATAGGTGAACTCTTTGGGTTTATTCAGAAAGATGGTTTGATCAGTTTGACCCCTTTTGTGGAGTTTGGTTTCAAGATCAAGGATTTTAGCAATAAACTCCTTGTGCTGAATCTAAAGAGAGGAACATTGATAAACAATTTCTTCTTTCTCATTCATGCACTGATCAAACTGAGACTGAAGATCAGATAATTTGGCCCTTAAGTCTTTAGGTGCTATTGAAAGATTTTTGCATTTCTCCTTTAACATAGCATTTTCAGACTTATGTTTTTCAGTTATTCTCATTTGAACATCTAGCTTTTCGGTTAGAGAACTAATCTCAAGCTTTTGTTCTTTAGTGGTGGCCTTAAAGGAATTTGCATGTTCAACAAGTAATTGCATTTGATTCAAGAAATCCTTTTGGCAAGAATCACATACCTGACTTGTCTGATCTTCATCGGCTGGAGAGTGATATCCCATGAAAGCATTAGCACCATCAGTATCGTTTTCATCATCAGAACGACCCAAGCTGTAGTCGTGTTCCACAAGTAGAGCTTCTCTAGCTTCCTTCTGCTCAATCAGGGCGAGCTTAGCCTTGTAGTAATGAGAGTTATTTACTACCGGCCTCGTACAATCTTTAGCGAAGTGACCAAGCTTTCCGCAGTTGTAACAGGTCACTGGTTCATCTTTCTTCTTACTTTCTCCTTTCTCCTTCTTCTCCTTCTTCTCTTGCTCATTAGCTTTCTTCTTTCCCTCATACTTGTCCTGATGATCGTGGCGCTTGTTGGAGGAGGTGGAATAGCGCTGATTATTGGACGAAGGCTTCTTATAGAACTTCTGTTGTTGGAAAGATTTAGTGAGCAGAGCTATCGCTTTCTTGAAGTCAGATACTTCATCATTAGAGTCGTTGTCTTCCTTTTCAGATTCGGAAGAGCTTTGCCTTTGAGCATGTTTGGAGTGACGGCCCAAAGATTTCCCTTTCTTGGAGGACATGAGTGCAATAGGATCAGCAGTTGGCTTTGAGTCAGTCTTTTTCTCGCTCAGAAGCTCATTCACATCATCTTCGTCTTGAAGAAGTGTCTCATAAAGTTCATTGATGCCAATGTTCTCTATCAAGTTGTTGTGCTTGACATGAGAAGCAAACACCTTCCATTCTGGCAGCAGATTATTGAGAAATTTGAGCATGTTCTCCGTGTTTGAGCGAGTGATCTTATTCTTGTTCAGTTCATTAAGAAGTAAGCAAAAACGCTCATAGGCCTGGGTGAGAGACTCGCCGGTGCGCTGCTTAAAACCATCGAACTTGGTTATTGCGCTGTTTATCTTTAGTTGATTTCCGACATCGCTCCCACGCATCATCCTGGCCACTTGATCCCACATGCCCTTTGTTGTGTCTTTGTAACTATCGATGGCAGTGTAGATCGTGTTGGGGAGAGCTTGAACAAGATATCTCTTTGCATGCTTTTCACCTTCAATCATGCCTCTTTCATCTTCAGTCAAGTCGGCAATAGTCTTGTCCTCAGTACGAGCCTCAGCACCTGCAGTTGCTGCTATGGTCTTCTTTGGCCAATCAATTGGACCATTTTTAAGAGCTCTCTTGATATACACATAGTTGTCCTTGGACTCTATGAAGATCGTGAACCTGTCGCGCCACTGGCTGTACTCACCTTGGTAGAGGCAAGGTGGTTTGGAATCGGTACCGATTGCGAGAGCATCACGCGAAGACATCTTTGGTTGCAACGGAGTGATCGCCAGACGTGTTGATTGATTCAAAGTGTAAACCTAACGCAAGGCACTAAGAGTGGAGTCCTAACGCAGGTTCTATGACAGATATGAACTAGGAACTGGTAAGATTTCAACAAACTAAACTCACTGGATAGGAATCCGTATGAGATACCTGATCTGGAAGTGTCCGAATCAGAATTGAGTGAAATCAGTTCAAGTCAAACAAAAGTGTCTGGATAAAATAGAAGAGTCTGGACAGCTTAATGTTTCCGGATAAGTAGAAGTGTCCGGACAGCTTGAGGTCTCCGGATAACAGAGGTTACCGGAAAGCAAAAGTGTCCGAATGAAACAAAATGAAACAAGTACTTACCGGATGAGATACTTACCGGGTAAATGGGATTCCGGATGAAATTGATTACCGGATACCTTGAGTTATCCGGAAAAATTGATTACCGGATACCTTGGGTTTCCGGAACAAAATTACCCGGAGAGATTTGAGTTTAAGGAACTTACCCGGAATGCTTGACTTACCTGGAAAGAATGATGTACCCGGAAAGAAGACGTACCCGGATAGAATTAACACAATTGTCCGGAAACTTTGGAAGTGTCCGGAAATATCGGATGAGTTACCCGGGAACTGCGGCTGCTCTTTTTAAATCAATTGAAACTCGATTAGGGTTGCTCAAAAATGTTCCTGAAAGATTAGAAACACTACCAAACACAAAGATAACACTAACTCAATCGATTTTGAAGCCAAAACAATACGTTTTGATGGTAAACCAAAACCAAAACGTTTGACTTTGATTTGCTTAATAAACCACTCAAACGATCGAATTAGGTTATGAAAATTTGCAGAATCACTCAAAACAATAATGCTAACAATACCCAATAAACGAAATCGACCAATTTTGCTCGAATGAAAATATGAGTGTGCAATCAAGAACACAGACGTGAAAAAGTCAATACTTACCAGAAATCAATAAGAAGGCTTTAAATCAATTCTGTCTGTCTGCTCTGATACCAATTGAGAGTCTCAGATCCGTGCAACAAACAATGAAATCAAATAGATAAGCAATAGTGTTTATGATTTCAACTGGTCATCCATGTATTAGCTTTCAGAGAGAATTTACAATAAGGAATAGAAAGTAAATGAACAACTAGCCTATTTTTCTAAGGCTAATGAACTATTTATATGGCGGGCCCGTGGTTAACAAGCCCACGGCCCGTTCACTAATAAGCTCAAATTAAGGAATTACATTACAGACCCTTGAACTTTAAATCAACATAAATTGACCCTAACAGGGGTGTCATCCGTGTTGAATTCCTTGAGAAGTTTGGAAAGAAAACAATGACCCTGCGGATACTTGATTTTGGTAATTAGTGATCAATGATTGAAATCATCCCGCCCTGCTGAGGATTTAAGTTTTAGATGAACAATGTTGAGGTGTGTCTTGGTACGAGATAGTGTACTTGTGTGTACTTCCAGTGAATTCTAAGAAACATTGCAATAGAAGTGGTATATCTAAGGAGTCAAGACTTTTGGTAATTGGCAGTTGATTATTAATATCTTTTGACTTGCTAGCGATTTTATTTAGAATGATCAATATTGGGTCGAGTTTAGAGATTTGTGGAAGGCTTGAATTTGGATAACTTACTTTCTGAAGGATACAATGATACATTCTTGAATGGCACGTTGGCCAACATCAAGAGTTATTGATTGAGGAACTTTAGGAACTCTTGTAGTGGACATGCATAGTATCATGTTGGGGTTGTTAGAAAATATAAGAGTGACTTCTCGGCTTGGAAACACTTAGGAAGTGATTGACTGATGTCATAGACTATTCTCGAAGTAGCACGAGTCACTTAAGGTTGGGAGACAACCGAGACCGTATTATTGGAGATTGCTCAAGCAAGGTTCGATGTCTACACCAGTGTTTTGAAATTGGAGGAACTTTTGGGTCGAAATTGTTTAAGTCAAGAAACGATCGAACTGTTGAGAATCGAGCAATCCGTTGTAGGCGACATTTTAGTTATGGATTGGCAATAGATTTCGTGGACGAAATCATTTTAAGGTTGGGAGGATTGTAACACCCGAAAAATCCTAGGTACTTGTAATATCTCAAAAAAGGGGGGGAACTTAAATTTAGTAATCTAATAGTGGTGTAGGGATGACATTGTTTATGTATTGTTTCTTGGAGGACCAAATAGGTAAATTAGTACCAAAAAAAGGTAAAAAGAAAAGGTGTATGTTTCTCACTTTGCTTCATCTTCTTCTAGATCGTGAGTTTTCAAAGTAGGTGTGTGTGTGAGAGAGAGATTTAAGTTCCCAACTACTCTCTCACCCACTCCTTTTCTTCTTTATGATTTCTCTCTTCCCTTTATTTCTTTCTCTCATTTCTTTGCATCTTGACCCATACCTCTCTAACCCCCTCACTTTCGGCCATATCTCCACCACCTAATAACTTTTCTTTTGATTTTTGAACCAAACATAATCACCCTCATATATGGATGATTTTGAGAAATATTTTAAGGATTGAGCTAAGATTCAAGATTTACGTGTTGAAACTTCAAGATCTTCATATTCTCCGATCACTCTTCTACCATTGTTGACCTAGTCTTTGAGTTCATTCCTAAAAAAGAGATGTAAGTCCATCTTAAACTTCTAAATCTTTATTCTTGTCAAAACCTTTCATTTTAACCTTCTAGAACCTCTCTCTTGATGTATTTCTCATATTATGAGTTTTGACCTATTTTGGGTATTTTGGGAGATTTGAGATTTTGACAGAGATTTGTATGAATCTGATTTTGGAAGTTACTCTTGGTGTGTTTTAGGTTTGTTTGTGACCTATATAAGGTTTCTAGTGATGGATGTTTATGGATCTAAAGCCTTCACCAAGGAAGCTCAAGATTTGGGTAAAATCTAGATTTAGCCTAAATCTAGCAAGGTGAGTTCAAGTTGATTTGTGAAAACGTTGTACATGCCAAAATGTTCATTTTAAAGTGTTTTAAGTGTTTTACAAGAAAATATGCATTGTTGAGTTATTTGAAAGATTTTGATTACTTGGATTATTTAATTTTATAAATCTTGCAAAATAACCATTTTTGGGAGTTTTGGATAACTTGATAAAATAAGCATTAATGGAAGTGTTTTGATATTTAATGCATAATTGAAGGTTATCTAATAAAAATACACTTTTAGTGTTTTGTTGGAAATATGCATAATCTTATATGGTGGTACGTTTTGAAGCATGAACGTGTGGGTCATTGGGTTTTGGGTCATTTCCGACCTTGTGAACATTTTAAAAGTTGTTAACCATTCGGTTTGAGAAAAGATGTAAGTTGGGTATTTTGATGGAGGAACCTTAAGCATTGTTATTTTAAATGATCTATTTTACATTTGTAAATCTTTGGGTATAAATGCACTTGGATGTGTACTTCGTGAAATGACGTGTCTTAAATTAAGAGTTGTGTTGAGTAATTCGAGTCTATAAAGTATCTTTCGCATAAACGTGGGTTATAAGTGTTTTACGGATTATTTGGTTTTCATGAGTGGTTAATTGGTTTTGGTTGAGCTTATGGCTCGGTTTCTGACTTTAATGAGTCTTGAGGACATTTGTCCGGATTTTAACATTTGAATATGACGTCAGTTGCATTTATTGCATTTTATTTAAAGAGCACATGTTTTGAGTGCGTGTGTCATTCAAGTGGAGTCGTGTACTATTAGACCGTAATGCATTGGATCCTTAGGCATATGAGTCGGTCATATTTGCATGGTGGAAAGTCTTAGTATTCTCAGTTTGGGAAGTATGCCGTCTTGGCATGTGTATGTCCCAGTGTCATGGAGAGGAACCTTATTGGGTTGTACTCCGAAATCTTGGGTTTGTGGTGTGATGTTCCAACACTTGTGCACGAGAGTTAAACATCTTGAGTTATCAAGTAAGGAGTCGAGGCTCCAATTCTTGAATGCTAGTAAGTAGGCAATGTGGGTCCTTTGAGGACCTTTAGGTCTAACATACTAGAGGCTGAACATGCAATGAGATCGTGTATCCTTGAGGTGTAGCTGGGCACAGCAGGCAATGGGGGATACGGTGGTGCCACCCGTATATGGGGTGGTGGACTTGAGGTGTAGCTTAGCTAGCAAGCACTAAAGTCCGACTCGAGTTGGAGCTTATCAAAGCAGACAATAGAGTCACGAAATGAGGTGTAGTTCAATAACATAATTATGCGACTTAACTTTGTGTTCCGTCACATATAATGGAAGCGGGTCTCCCCCGTCTCCGAAAGGTGTTATCTGGGTATTCATTTGTATTCATGTTTTCGGTAACGTCTTAAATATATGTGGATTGTTGTCCACGATTTATGACCTGAGTATTATGCCTCATCCGCGTTTTTGATGTTTTGGGATATGATGTTTTATCTACATTTTCATTATTTAAGGGTTAAACCATTATTCACATTTCGGTTGAGTTTTTGGGTTAGAGCTTATATCTTTAATAAACGATTGATGTTAGTATTTCCATCACCTAAAATGCATGTTATTGGGAAACGGGTCGTTTTCGTGTTTAAAGTAAATCATTTTGGAAATCATGATTAAAGTTGTGTTTCTTTCCTTTTAACGATTTTATATAATCATGATGTAAATTCTTGAACTCACTAGGCGTTAGCCTAACCTTTTTATTTGTCGGCATGTGCAACACGTTCAGGTTGGGAATAGTTCTAGCGACATTGTGAAGAGATGAGTGCTAGTTGTGTGCTTGCATAGTGAAGTCTTCCGCACTTGGGGAATAGCAACCTAATTTTGGGGTTGAGTAACACTCGACCTTTTGTAGTCTTGGCGAATGACTTAGGTTTTGATTGTTGAAAATATAATGTTTATATTGAGGTAATTTCAAGAATGGTTTGTAGAAGGAATTTTATTCTTAAGTGGTTATTTTATTGAAAATTTTGTTTAGTTGCTCTTTCAAAATTTTGAGCATGTTACACAATTGCTACCAACTAAATTGGTACCAATTAAATTGGTTGGAACTACCGTACCAATTTCACAAACTTCGTTGGTATGTGGTATTGAAAATCGTGTACCACGGTAATACCGTACCGTATCGACTTTTGTATATATATATATATATAAATATTTATTAAACAAGAAATGAAATAAAATATGTTTAATACTATCTATTTATATATTTAATGACTTTGAAGTTTCATCTGATTGTTTATATGGCCCTCAACCATCATGGATAGTGGATTGGGCCTTGATTACACATGGATATTGACTTACAATTCATTAAGACCGTACCATAGTTAATAGTAGGTTTATTTTGTACAATAGTTAATAGTATGCTTCTATTTCGTGAGATTGTAACAACATGTTTGTATAAATTCACTTAGTTATAACTTTAACTTTTGAGATGTTGGTATAAAATTGTACCAACATGTACCAACCAAAAAGTTGTTGGTACAAATTAAGTACTACCAAGTTGAGTTGGTTGGTACACAGTATAATTTTTGGTATACCAATTATAGATGGTTGGTACACGGTATTGAGAAAAAATATGGTACCGTACCATGTTCACCCCAAATGTATAGGTTCGCAAATTGCGGACCTAACTCAAAAACTTGAAAAAATACGAATCTGGTCAATTTCCCTTAAAACAAATTTGTCCCAAATCCGCAATTGGGACCCCACATCCACAATTACAAACCTAGGTCTACAATACTGTTTTTAAAGGAAAAACAATTTTTTTCGTGTTGTTTAGATGGATATTACGGATGTAGTGACATTTGATTAAAAGTGGGAGAGAAATGGCTATTAGACCAATTTTGATGTTTAATTTGCCTATTTGAGTCAATTTCTCGAAATATTAGTCTACCAACATCAACACAGGTTTATGAGGGTGAGACACGTCGTCTGCTAGGGTCGAGTCTATGTTCGTGGAAAGCGGGTTCCTAACCATATTTTTCCCGTTAAAATAATGAATCAAAAACTAAAATTTCTAAATATTTATATTAGCTTTTATATTTTAAAGACTTTAACGTTGTATTATTAAAATGCTAGGGTTGAAACCGCGCGTTGCGCGGTAACGTGAATAACTTGAGTTGACGCAATGATATTTTATCCATTTTTTTTATACATACATTCTTTTTCCAATCTTACAACCTCTTACCAATGTGGGATATTTAAAACTTACCCACAACTAACCTTTTTATAAAAAAAATTGTTTTGCATAAAATAGGGTCATCGAAATAGGATAACCTTATGACTCAAACCTCATGAGTTGACGCAATGACATCCTATCATTCTTTTTATACATATCACTACGCTCCAACTGTTCAACCTCTCATCAATGTGGGATATCTAAATCTCTACCATAATCCACCAATATCTCAATAGTCAATTCTCATAACGTCACCTCAATACCTTTTGGTTTCTCTTTTAAAATTATATACATATATATATATATATAGTGGCGTAATAATTTGTAAACTTTTTTTCGTGTAAACTTTGGATTTCATAGGTTTTCTTGATGAAATTGTTTTTAATGAAATTGTTTATTTTTGATTAAAGTGTTTCATATCATTCATTTCTTGATTAAATTGTTTCATATATTTGTGGTTTTTATTGCGTGGTGACTAATTTCTTTTTGTTAGGTAATACATAACTACATTAAGGAACACCTAATTCATTAATTGAAAACTATGAAAATGCAATGTGTACTTATTTTGGAGTGATTTAGATGTAAGTTATTTTGGTAGACGCTAAGATAAAAGAAATAATGTTTTAATGTTGAAATTAATTAATCCTTTTGTATACACAGTATTAAGCATTATGGGTATGCAAAATTAATGTTCCCATTTAAGATTATAAAGTTTGTTTTGCAACCTAATTTACCATATGACAATAGATTTTACACGTGTAACAACCCAAAATCTCAACCAACAATACATACATAAATAACTCCCAAAGCGGGTCCCAATTACATAAAAATTTCATAAAGAGATCAATACAAGTCTGAGAAACACAAAATTTTGCAGCGGAAAGGCATTCCATCCACAACCGAGATCTATCTAAGCTAAGACTATTAAGAAGTATAGTGCTCCCCGCTAGCCTCCAACTCAAAGCTCAAGTTGTCTCTTTACCTTTGCTCGAAGCCCCACTAGAGCGCTTCCCTGAAAATGGTTTAGTTTTGAAAAGCGAGGGTTAGACCAAACGGTCTAGTGAATTCCCTCCGAAAATGGTTTTAACAACAAGCAAAAAACATTTCTTTAACAAACCACGCATCTCAACATCAAACTCCATACATGGGTACTTGCACAGTGTTCAAAGATCGCTCAGTCCAGAACCACGATCGGCGCCCAAGCAGACTCCCCTCTCGCCTCATATCGGGGCCCAAGCAGACTCCCCATTACCCGAATAGGAAGGAAACGACTTACATCCTACCAGTTCATAACAAACTCCCAAGGGACCATCGGATCTCGAGGTACATTGATCCCACTGTGCAACCCGACTCCACATAGCATATACGTAAAGCTAACAATAAATCACAATGCGTGCGATCTATATAAACAACTCAATCATGCTAGATAAGCCTTTCTAAAACATACTTTCATGCGAGAGATTTATAAAAGCTTGTAAACAAATCATACTCGTAAAGCATACCAAGATCAGTAAAAGCATTTAACATCGCATTCCACGTAAAAAGGATTTAGGGAACTCACTTGATTGTAGTGATTTCCTACGCATATGTCCCTCTCTTGAATAAGTCGAACCGAACCCGAACACCTAAAGCATACCAAAATCGGTAAATCTAATTGTGTGAACATAAACTATCGGACACTCGGACTGTCCGGTAACTCCACTTCCCGGGTCCTCTATTCGGAACCTCTGTCTGGATGGGTATCCGGTAACACTACCCGGAAGGCTTATCCGGAACGCTATCCGGAAACATTATCCAGAACACTATACAGAACCATCTATTCGGTAAAACAATCCAGAAGCTATCCGATCACCTACTACCCGGACACGCTTGTTCGGAAACTCACACCATCCGGCACTAAAACTTACCTGGAGACTCACACCATCCGGATGCCTTATCCGGACACCAGCAATGTCCGCATGCTAACCCTAACCGGACACCTGCACTATCCGGGTGAGGCACTCAACCGGTAAAACCCAAATCCATCAAAATCGATCAAAACATGCGTTTAAGACCCAAACATAGCTACATACAACACTAGACATGAATTTGCAATGAAGAACTTCCATTTATTTCATCCTTGATGATCTTTACTTGGTCCAAATCAAGAAAACTTCCCCACTTTCTTTTAAAGAAGAACACAGTGAAAAGGATGGGGTTTAAGGATTTTCGTGACCCAAATCAGTACACGCATTCATAGTTATAACCCAAATAAGAAGGAAGGATTCAAGAATTTACCTTAATCGAAACCCTTCTTAGCCGATTCCTTTCTTCCTTCCTCTCGGTCTCTTTCTCAGCTGCAAAACACCAAATTGAGGAATGTTTAGGGATTTGTTCCCTTTATATACTCCCCAACACTTTACATTTCAGCCCCTCAAGTCACCACCCTTCATTTTATGACCAAACTTTAACTTGGTCTTGACAATAAAAATTTATGGTTATTACAACACATCCCCCTTAAAAGAATTCCGTCCTCAGAATTCCTTGGTTAAAGGAGCGGATGCTCGACCCTCCTTTCTAACTGAATTTCTCATGCTAGCACTTATCCTTTGTGGCTTCACCACGGAATCTTCACATGACTAACCTCTTTAGTCTTTTGTTCCTTGATCTTGCGGTCGACGACCGCTTCGAGTTCCAACAATTTCTTGTCCACTTGCAATGACACAATCCTATTAGCTTTCAACCAACGCTCTCTAAGGTAGAGGCGTGAAACACATTGCAAATCCCACCATCACACTCAATCCACAGGCAAATCTTTCAATCCATTGTACAAGATACAACCGACTTAGTAAAACGTGCCTCAACCCTCTTTTCTTTCGACATACTAAAACCCAAACCGAAACCATACCAAAGCGAACCAAGCCGAACTGAGCCAACCAAACCAAACCAACCTAAACCATACCAAACCAACCAAAGGTTTCACGATTTGCACTTCCAAGTTTAACAACTTCGGTCTCAATTAACCTTCCAAGCATTTCTGTCCAAGACCACAACTTTCTTAGGTTGGGAATACTCACATAATGTACCCGTAGCCCTTCCGACAATTTATACTAGGCATATAGCATCCTAGGTCAACATCCCGGCCAACATCTCGACTAAAGTCTGTGATGAGACAATGCTTTGAATACACCTACAGACGTGTGCTAATAGAACCCATAAGCAAGTATACTTATGTGAACTATGTCGTCTATCAAGTAATAAAGTGGTAAAGATACCGATTATCGTCCCACAGAGATTGGAGTTAAAATTGCTACAAAAGTATGATGAAAGAAATGTTTTCTGAAGATGATTTGGAAGTAAATATCTTTGATTGGTTGGTTGATGATTGACACAGATTCTAATTAACAAGATTAAAAGAGAAGCAAGGGTGTAAGACTTGTGATGTTATGATAAACCAAATTCCAGCAGACAAATGCTACAACAATGCTACAGTATGAAACTGCAGTGATGCTGCAACATAGCAGTGACAAAAACTAGTTTTATTATCTACTTTGAGACACGTTCCTCTCGGACTCTCACCATCCCATGATTCTAGTAGCTAGAGCAATCTCATCTCTGAGCAGAACCCAAGATAATGGAACGATGGAAATTGAGTTCTCAAAGCATATGGAAAAACAAATTTTCTTTGTTAAAAGTTACTCTCTCGATATAACCCCCATACCTCCCGAGTTTTTATACTCCTAAATAGCTTATCTCTAAGTCTATTCCATTTTAACCCTTTGAGAAAATGACAACTTATCAAGAATGAATCATTTTTAGAAAACAAAAGTAACAACTCTCATTGCAAGTTACTCTCTTGATATAACCCCTTAAGTCATCCAAATTGACGTGCTATTCAATGGCCTATCTCTAGGTCCATGACACTTTAACACTATCAAAGTGATCAATTTGTCAAAGGATTTTGTTATCTTGAAAGAACTTGGGTTGGAATAATAAAACCTCATTTTTGCCACAAAAATGCCTACTTTCTTTTGGTCATCATAACACCCTTTGTCTCACACCCAAGCTATAAGATTAGCTACTCATTACACTAAATGAAACAAAGTAAATTCAAAATACTTGGAAAGTAAACATGATGATTGGAAGCATAAAGTACTTGGAAATAAAGACTAACTAAAGTAAATGACTAAAAATGTAAAGATAAGAATGTAAGTAATAAGCAATAAATGACAAGACTACAAATGGAATGTAAATCTATGACTAACAAGAATAAATTCTGGAAAGTAAAAGCATTAAATATAAAACATAAGTTACAAGAACATTAAAGGAAGTAAGATGTGCAGTGAGATAATCTCCAGTGCTGCAGCAATGCATACGTGTATCTAAGAACGAAGAAAAATTAAAGGAAGAAGATTTGAAGATTGGAAGAACACTCATAATATTTCTGGAAAATAACTAGAGAGAACTTAGAACTGATTCAGATCAGTTCCAAGGAGATATATCTAAAAAGGCTAGATGGCCCCTCTATATATAACAAAAGAGAGGGGCATCTTTGGTAAATAAGTGCAACTAAGCTAACTAAATAGTACAACTAGTTAACCAATAGTACAAAAGCTAACTAAGCAATTACTTAAACTACCATTACAATCTAAAGAGTGTTTCAGGGGTTACAAAATATCAGATTAATCACAAAATATCAATTTCCAGCTCATGAATTCGTCTTCTTCATCCCCTTATCACCAGATCCATGCTGTACCAATGCTGCAGCAATACCCTGTTTTGGCTGATTTTTCCAAAAATGCTTATATTAGCCTACCAACATAGTAAAACAAGCTAACCATGATCCCTAGCTCCAAGAAAGTAAAACAAGATAAAAAAGACTCAAAGTTGGGATTTTAGAATGAAAAAGTCCTAACTAACCTAAAGAAATAAGTGCTTAAGTACTCAAAATTGAGCACTTATCACCACCCCAAACTAAGAAATTTGCTTGTCCCCAAGCAATAAAAAGACTAAAAGAAAATGACTCAAATTTTGAAAGTTTTGCACAAGGATGGCATTAAGTGCACATCATGAGTGTAAGCATGTTAAGGGTGCATAGCATAGCCTTTCATAAATCCCAAGTGACCAAAGTCCCATTCTTTTGTGTCCATAAACCATAAGTTAGCCTCAAATTCTTTTTGTTCTAGTCAATACATCATACACATCACAGATTACTAGGGCTTTAAGTGAAAATGGATCTCTCTTTTTGGCATATTTTTCTTTCTCACTTTGCCTTTTCTCTCCCCATGCATCAAATCACATTGGATTTTTTAATTTTTTATGCATTTTCTGTTTGATGACATACATCTGCCCCTATGGGGCATTTTTGGTGTTTCAACCACTTTTTCTTGACATGCAATGTTTGCTAAGGCTTTGCCTTTGATTGTCATTTTTAGACATCCCCCCACCCCAAACTAAGAATTTTACAATGTCCTCATTGTATGGAGGAAAGGATGTGTTTTCAATGGTTTCAAGTGGCTAAAAATGGGAGAAAAGAACAATGGCCAAGATCATTTATGTGATGAGTGCAGAATGTGGACCAAATTGTGTCCCAAGCAATTCTGAGGCTAATTCTAGCGTGAATAACCAAAAGAAATGGTCCTGGACTTGTGAAGTTATTTAGGCTATGCAAACATGCTAACAATACTCATTCATGACCCAAATGCAAGAAAATAAACCTAAAATATGCAAAGACTAATCCCAGACTCAAAATAATAAAAATAAAACAGTAAGTGGAGCTGGGAGTGCATGATTAAACCTGTCCTACTCAGTGGGAGTAGGTTGTTTCTGCCCAAAAATGGTAGTGCCATGAGTTCCAACAGCAATGGATGTTGCAGCACCGGACTTGGCAGCAGCTACGGCCTTCAACTTTCGGTTGTCCTCCTTCAGCTTAGCAATCTCCATGTTCTTTTCTTTCAGCAGCCTTCTCAGCTTTGGCAGTCCCAAACTACCCATTTCTCTGATCTTCCTCTTGTGGTTTGCAACAATGGTCATCATCTCGAACCTCAGTTCCTCAACCTTTTCCATAAACTCATTCCTTTGCTTTAACATCGTGTCCAAGAGGGTGCTGTTTTGGCTTAGCACATCCTGCATCATGGTCACCATATCCAAAGTTCCTACACCTTTCTCTCTTCTGTCTCTCAGCCTCTGAACTGCCCTCATATCAATTTATGACTTATCCCGTTGTTCTTTGACGATCAAATCATCTTTATACTATGGGACACCCATCTCGACCAGCAGCTTTGTCAACATTCCAGGAAAATAGAACTTTCCTTTCGCTCTGGTGGCACACTCCCTTATGCTTCTGAGCATTTGCTTTCCCAAGTTTACGCTCTTACCTGTCATAACACAAAACAAAAGAAACATTCTTTCCACAGATATAGTGTTGTCGTGTGTGGTTGGTGAGATGGAGTGTCTCACCAAGTTAACCCACACATTGGCATCTGCAGAGAGGTTTGAAGCCTTGAAAGTTCTCAACATTAGATTGGAATGGTATTCCCATGTTGTTCTAGGCTTTCCTAATGCTGCAGCAACCTCATGCAGGTCATCTAAAGTTGCATTGGTTACCAACTTACGGTATTCTGTTCTGGCTGGTGGTGTAAGTGATAGAAAACTATTGATCCTCTTGGCCATAAGATGGACGGGAATGCCTCTAACAGTCAGCCTAGAGGATGAGTTGGTGGCCACTTCACAGTAAAACTCTCATATAAGTGTGAGATTGTAAGAGTGATGGATCTCACAAACTTTCTCAAGCCCTTGGGTTTCTACCACCTGCTTAATGAAATGGAACTCTCTAATGCTCTGCTCATCAAACCCCTTATCAGGTAGACCAATCCTATTCTGAAATTTGGGCCACATTTTGGCAGCAGCTGTAGAGCTGAAGCCACGGTTTGGTTTGGTTGGTCTTTTCACAAATTTAGCAACCACAACCTCTGCCTTTTTTCTTTCCTACAGATTGCTCATGTTGCACAGTTGCTGCAGCATAGCAATTTGTCTCTAAGGGTTCTAATCTGGATGGTTCACCCTCTTCAATCACACTTTTACTTCTTTTTCTTAATGGTTTAGTCCATGTGGTCTTAGTGGCATGTCGTTTACCCAAGTATTTCCTTTTTCTAGGGTCTATTCTCTCTATCAAATGTTCATCCTCATCAGTCCAGATTGAGTCATTCAATTTAGGAAGATTTCTGTTTGGGCTCATTTGGACCACATGAGTTGTATAGAGGGTTTCCATTTCTATTACATCACTATCCTCTACCTCAGTGCTTTTAGTAGATGATATTTGAGCATCTAAGATGGATTCCAATGGTCCAAATGGCCAATCAAACTCATGAGGCTGGAAGAAAGTCACATTGATCTTGGTAGATGCAATGGGTTTTTCTCGATCATCCTCTGAACATGAGGTAAAAAGACCATCGACAGGGATTTTTGAAAGAGGTGATGATACCTTTGTCTTACCCTCCTTTATAGACGCGGACTGTGGACCTTTGCATGGAACGAGAGCAAGTATTTGCGTAGGTGATTCTGTGGCATCAGTCGTAACAGGGGGTGCTTCGGTTTGCTTTTTCACACCTGACTCTTCGCTTTTCTCTGTTTTCTTTGGTGAGGCTTTTGCGAACGGCACACGACAAAGAGGTGGAATGGAATCGTCCTCAAGCACCACCGTTTCAGGTTCTTGGTTCGAAACAGGGGGCGCACCACAGCCCTGTTCCGACCACTTCTTCGCACGGGTTGATCATCTCCTTCAGCATTAGGGTTTCTGGGTAGGGTTCTTTTTACCCTTGCCATGGATTCGCAGGTCTGGATTGTAGAAGAATGGAGAAATTTTTGAGTTTTGTGGGTATTCTGGTGGGTTTCGCGAGTGGCAAAGACGAGAGAGGTGAGGGAGATGAAAAGAGTGGGTCAGTTTAAAACAAAAGGTTTAGATGGGGTTTTGAGGTAGAAAGCTGAAAAGACTCTTGTCCTTATCTGAAATGGGGAGTAGTAATCCAGCTGTAAATTGGGTATTACTCAATGGGTAGTTTTAAGGAAAGTACATAGTAGGGGTCTACTAGTGTACTTGGGTCCAACATCTTGTTTAATCTGGTTAGCAAAAGGTAAACTGATTTGGTTAGCTTTTTGTATGAGGACCTTTCTGCCTTTTTCTTCAGTTCCATCCTTAAATTCCCTGGAAAAAAAATCATTTTTAATTTCCCTCTGATTTCCAACTGATTTTCCTGAAAAAGCTAAACCCCCTGATGTTGCAGCATTGATTTAGCATCCTTTGGTTTCCCCTGTTTGCTTAATTGGCTGCACATCAGTAAACCATTACTCTTAACTAATACAGAAACATAATAATGCATTAAAAATAATATTTACAAGGATAGTTGGAACTTTTAAGATAGTTCCCATCTTTGTTTGAAGCTTTTAGCACAAAGAAACCACCTCTACAGGATAATGTAGTGGAGATGTTGCAGCATCATGGTATAACTTTACTCTTTGACCATTGACCTTGAACACACTATTGTCTTCCGGGTTAACTAAATCTACAGCCCATATGGATAAACTTTGTGTATGACAAATGGTCCTGACCATCTAGACTTTAGTTTACCCGGAAACAATTTCAGCCTAGAATTGAACAAAAGACATTTCTGACCGGCTTTTAACTCTCTATGCCTGATTCTATTGTCATGCCACTTTTTTGTCTTTTCTTTATAGAGCTTGGCATTTTCATAGGACATATTCCTATGTTCCTCTAGTTCACAGAGTTGTAACTTTCTCTTGTTGCCAGCATCATCTAAGTTCATGTTTAATTCTTTTATGGCCCAGTATGCTTTGTGTTCTAACTCTAAAGGGAGGTGACAAGCCTTTCCAAAGACCAACTTGTATGGGGACATACCAAAGGGTGTTTTGAAAGCAGTCCTGTATGCCCATAAAGCATCATCTAATTTGAAAGCCCAGTCTTTTCTATTTGGCTTGACAACTTTTTCTAAAATCCCTTTTATTTCTCTGTTTGAGAGTTCAGCTAACCCATTTGTTTGTGGGTGATAAGCAGTGGCAACTCTGTGTTTCACATTGTATTTTTCAAGAACTTTACTTAACAAATTGTTTATAAAATGGGTACCCTCATCACTAATTAGTGCACGGGGGTACCAAACCTTGTAAAAACTTGTTTTTGTAAAAACTTGACAACAGTTTTTGCATCATTTGAAACACATGCCATTGCTTCCACCCATTTGGATACATAATCAACAGCAACAAGAATGTATTGACAATTGTTTGATGGTGGAAATGGACCCATAAAATCAATTCCCCAAACATCAAATAATTCAACTTCCAAGATACCATTCAAAGGCATTTCATTTCGTTGAGAAATGGAACCACTTCTCTGGCATTCATTACACCTTTGTGCAAAGTTATGGGCATCTTTAAAGAGAGTAGGCCAATAGAAACCAGATTGAAGAACTTTAGCTGCTGTTCTTTGGCCTCCAAAATGTCCTCCATAAGCTGACTGGTGGCAATGCTGCAGGATTGCTACCACTTCTGTTTCTGGGATGCACCTTCTCAGTATTTGATCTGTACCAAGTTTAAACAAAAAAGGATCATCCCATATGTAGAATTTACAATCATGGAGAAATTTCTTCAGCATATGGTGAGTGTAATCAGTGGGTTTGATGCCACAAGCTAAATAATTAGCTATGTCAGCAAACCATGGCAGTTGTGATTTTACCATAAGAATCTTTTCATCAGGGAAGGTTTCTATGATATCTCCTCCTTCCCTACTCTCAACAAGCTTTTCCAACCTAGACAGGTGATCAGCCACTTGGTTTTCCACACCTTTCCTATCAACAATTTCTAGGTCAAACTCTTGCAGCTAGAGCAATCTCATCTCTGAGCAGAACCCAAGATAATGGAACGATGGAAATGGAGTTCTCAAAGCATATGGAAAAACAAATTTTTTTTTGTTAAAAGTTACTCTCTCGATATAACCCCATACCTCCCAAGTTTTTATACTCCTAAATAGCTTATCTCTAAGTCTATTCCATTTTAACCCTTTGAGAAAATGACAACTTATCAAGAATGAATCATTTTAGAAAACAAAAGTAACAACTCTCATTGCAAGTTACTCTCTCGATATAACCCCTTAAGTCATCCAAATTGACGTGCTATTCAATGGCCTATCTCTAGGTCCATGACACTTTAACACTATCAAGTGATCAATTTGTCAAAGGATTTTGTTATCTTGAAAGAACTTGGGTTGGAATAATAAAACCTCATTTTTGCCACAAAAATGTCTACTTTCTTTTGGTCATCATAACACCCTTTGTCTCACACCCAAGCTATAAGATTAGCTACTCATTACACTAAATGAAACAAAGTAAATGCAAAGTACTTGGAAAGTAAACATGATGATTGGAAGTATAAAGTACTTGGAAATAAAGACTAACTAAAGTAAATGACTAAAAATGTAAAGATAAGAATGTAAGTAATAAGCAATAAATGACAAGACTACAAATGGAATGTAAATCTATGACTAACAAGAATAAATTCTGGAAAGTAAAAGCATTAAATATAAAACATAAGTTACAAGAACATTAAAGGAAGTAAGATGTGCAGTGAGATAATCTCCAGTGCTGCAGCAATGCATACGTGTATCTAAGAACGAAGAAAAATTAAAGGAAGAACACTTGAAGATTTGAATATTGGAAGAACACTCATAATATTTCTGGAAAATAACTAGAGAGAACTTAGAACTGATTCAGATCAGTTCCAAGGAGATATATCTAAAAAGGCTAGATGACCCCTCTATATATAACAAAAGGGAGGGGCATCTTTGGTAAATAAGTGCAACTAAGCTAACTAAATAGTACAACTAGTTAACCAATAGTACAAAAGCTAACTAAGCAATTACTTAAACTACCATTACAATCTAAAGAGTGTTTCAGGGGTTACAAAATATCAGATTAATCACAAAATATCAATTTCCAGCTCATGAATTCGTCTTCTTCATCCCCTTGATCACCAGATCCATGATGTTCCAATGCTGCAGCAATACCCTGTTTTGGCTGATTTTTCCAAAAATGCTTATATTAGCCTACCAACATAGTAAAACAAGCTAACCATGATCCCTAGCTCTAAGAAAGTAAAACATGATAAAAAAAGACTCAAAGTTGGGATTTTAGAATGAAAAAGTCCTAACTAACCTAAAGAAATAAGTGCTTAAGTACTCAAAATTGAGCACTTATATGTCTGCTTTGTACACACACCTTAAATATTGTCCGCTTTGTCCACCCACCTGGACTCGCAGTTTTAAAACGCGTCTAATCACAAATTTCACATACAAATCACTTCCTTAAAGAAGGATTTTAACCAAATCAATTCCGCAATAACATGCATTCCTTGCCGAAATATGACCACTCAATTCGCCAACCTTGGCACATGGCCAAATCTTGACTTTTCCAATTCACCTTCCTATCACGACAAACGTCTAACATAAAAGTATTTCCTTCTTTCAAAACACGTTGACCACAACTTAATATTATATACCGTTTCATGTGCTTGCACTACGTCCTCTTTCCATACTCGTACACTACTAACAGTAGAAGACTTCCCTAACCTGCCATCTGGGGTAAGGAATACATCACCTTGAAGATTCACATTCGCATTTTCACTGCATCCGATAGACATCCAACTAAAAGGAGCGACCATGCCTACTCCAAACTATGACAAGTAATACATTGATGAACCCCACGTTCACTTCGGAATATTTAACACCCCAACACTTATTTAAATCTAACGGTCTTACACTTTGAGTGTCCCGTACATCCACTTATCAAACATTTCCAAAGGCATAAATCACATTCCTTCAAGGAAAGACTTATTGACTCATACAAGCCTCTCCATACTTGAACCAAGACATACAGGAAAATGCCACCCTCTCGTAACCACACGAGTAGTTAAAATGCCCGTCATTAGAACCGCTTTGAACATATCGTCTTAACCCTCTTTTGCTATCCTGGCATTGCCCGTCTAGTAGCATCCACTTCATTCCCGATCGCTCCAAACATGACAACCACACTTAGCGTTACTAAGCCCAACCAACGGCTTCACCACAATTCTAATTTGAGATAATCATCCAAGTCCTTCTGTAATACATTCAATGTTCGAAAACACCACACGTTTCTCGTTTCCCAAACAGAGTCAACATACTCACCAAAATTTCCTTGAGCACCAAGAGCAATTTACATTCCTCAGGAATCCTGTATCAACTATGTCACTTCGTAAACTAACCAACCCAATATCTTCATCGATCTTTTATTGATCCCAACATGAACTCACTCAGTGACTCATGCCACTAGAAGCACATGGTTCCTCTTTTGGGCAACCACCAACCACCGTTTTATTCTGACAACATCCCTGTCATAACCCCAACTTACCATCCAAGCATCCCAACTACATGCTTAATACTTCGTACTCTCATCCGCAACCTCCGAAAAGACTTCCATCTGTGTTTATCCTTCTTTACAACACATCACTATAACATTGTCTTGCGCAACTACCCTGGAAAAGGATATCACTAATTTTATCCACACAGTCTCCATCCACCACTTCACACCACAGACCAGGTGCTCCTGGCCATTGGCACACATAACAATGTTTCTTTCATTCCATCTAAGTTCATAAATAACTAAGTCTGTCTCACGACTTGCCTATCTCTGAATTTAGACAAACCACCACTCACGACTTCCCGTACTTGCTCCAATATACGTCCCTTGACAGACCATTTCGAGCTCCACGAAAGTCATCCCAACGACAAGGCACAATCCCTTACAGATTGATTACTCCATGCACCAGCTTTGGTTGTGTTGACTGCCTCATTCCTATACAGGTCATCAAATCCCTTAGGGCATGCATAGCTACGTCAACTGCTTCACGTTTGACACACCCATACGTAGTGGTCCAACATCTCACCGCGTATACATCTTTCCCAACAACCACTCATTTCCTTGAATAAATTATGTGAACTAGTCGCATCAGAATTCCTTCTCGTATCTCAGCCTCCTGATAAGATTTCAAACCTGGACATGTTTAACCGTTAACAACTTTAGCGTCCCTAACTAACGCGGTGAAGTTTCCACCATTTCACCGACACACAAAGATTCCCAATGGAACCCACCACTTCCCACGCACCGCAACTAACTACGTGCCTATTTACAAAAGAAATAAGACTCGTATGGTACGGAGTCTATTTACAGTACCATTCACCACTCTGGCTCCTATCTGAAAGCATTTCATCTGGGCACCTTATATACTTATTAACATGCTACTACATAGAGTTTCTCAACAATCTTCGGTTTCAACATGTGTGTGCCCGCTCCACGGGCTATCTCATCACCCGTTATCCAGCATTAACAAATTCATTGCCCGAGACTCCCGCTGGTCCGTTCCCCTCTAACTGAAACACTATGGCCATAACTCGATCACAATCAAGTCAACCGAACAATTTCCATTTGAACATTTCCTTGTTTTTAATTGTACCATTCGCTACGACCTATGGAGTTCATAGCCTTCATGCATGACGACACAATGACTTTAAATCATTTTACACACTTGAAAGTTCGATAGATACGATAATGAGAAACAAGTTGGCATATACACGACACATCACTACTCAAGCCGAATTGTAAACACAACGACCTTAAGGTCGCTCACATGCCCCCCACAATAAATGTGCGACTTAGTCAACCAAACCAGTATCGGTCTAAATAAAACGTGTTTAATAAAACGTGTCCAATACGATTAAAAATCTCAGAACGAAATCACTTTTACGGAGCGAGTTAGTCGGCTCCCACATTCTTTTTTATGTTAAAAGTATTAATATTCATTTCGATTATAAAACTTTTGCGGTAAAACATTTTCGTGACTTTCACAACAGGGTTTATCCCCATATGAAAAGTAAAATAATTCATAGATCACTATGCTCAAAATATCATAGTACGTTGTAAACAAGTCTATTTTTTGTTTAAACACACGCTCGCGCGTGTTGGCTCATTTTCCAAAAATAAGGAGCTCATTATGCTCGTAAACATTCTTAACACAATAAGATTCCATGTAAATCATTTAAGAAAGACACCATGAATGAAACTAACATTGCGATAAAGGCTATTCACTCTAATAAGGTCCCACATTACTCCTACAGTAACTTATTGTCAACACACAACTTTCGACCATCGGTCTCCTTCTCGTTCTCATATCCACTTGTGGTACAGTTGCTTCACAACCCTTCAATTTTCGTATAGACCAAAGATCCACAACCATGCGATTTCAAAACTTAATTCTTAAGGTCGAGTAACGACCAGTTATCTCATGTTTTACTCATACACATGTTTGAATCCATTACTTACATCTTTCCTTCACCAATCCGGCCACTACACCGCTTGACTAACAGCCGAGGGTTCATTTTCTTCACCCAATTTTTTTTTGAAACTGACAAGATTTCCATCACAGTTCTAATCCCAACTAATCGACCCATCGAACCAAGGAATGGGGAAACACTAGAAACTAGGAGTTCACCCCTATTTCGTCCTTCGTCCCCTTTTGAACCCAGAATTTCCACCCTTGATCGGTTCATCACCTCTTCGAACCACACTCCTTCTAGAAAGTGCCAACAAATCTCACTATGAACAACCTCACGTGTTATAACAAAGTCGTACGCATCATAAAAAACATTGTTACCATCACAGTTACATTCCACCTTCCTCGAAGGACTGCCACAACCATAACAACCGACCATATAGTACAAGAACTGGAACAACCGCAAACAATCACTACTCAAACTCTACTTCGCATCATAAGGCAATTCGAGCACGTACATGTACCTGTAAATTCGCAATTACACTAGCCAAGTGTAATGTAAATTTACCTTACACGACAGTTCTCATTACCCTATTTTCTAGCATACCTAGAGTGTTCTTCTTTAAGGCATCCTATATCTCGGTTGTGACCCTCAAATCACAGTTTAGGTTTAGGCCCGTCCGGGCACCTAAATCCCTTAAACTGTGGCTCTGATATCATTTGTAACAACCCAAAATCTCAACCAACAATACATACATAAATAACTCCCAAAGCGGGTCCCAATTTCATAAAAATTTCATAAACAGATCAATACAAGTCTGAGAAACACAAAAATTTGCAGCGGAAAGGCATTCTATCCACAGCCGAGATCTATCTAAGCTAAGACTATTAAGAAGTATAGTGTTCCCTGCTAGCCTCCAACTCAAAGCTCAAGTTGTCTCTTTATCTTTGCTCGAAGCACCACTAGAGCGCTTCCTTGAAAATGGTTTAGTTTTGAAAAGCGAGGATTAGACCAAACGGTCTAGTGAATTCCCTTCGAAAATGGTTTTAACAACAAGCATAAAACATTTCTTTAACAAACCACACATCTCAACATCAAACTCCATACATGGGTACTTGCACAGTGTTCAAGGATCGCTCAATCCAGAACCACGATCGGGGCCTAAGCAGACTCCCCTCTCACCTCATATCGGGGTCCAAGCAGACTCCCCATTACCCGAATAGGAAGTAAACGAATTTCATCCTACCGTTTCATAACAAACTCCCAAGGGACCATCGGATCCCGAGGTACATTGATCACGTTGTGCAACCCGACTCCACATAGCATATACGTAAAGCTAACAGTAAATCACAATGCGTGCGATCTTTATAAATAGCTCAATCATGCTAGATAAGCCTTTCTAAAACATACTTTCATGCGAAAGATTTATAAAAGCTTGTAAACAAATCATACTCGTAAAGAATACCAAGATCAGTAAAAGAATTTAACATCGCATTCCACGTAAAAAGGATTTAGGGAACTCACCTGATTGTAGTGATTTCCTACGCATACGTCCCTCTCTTGAATAAGTCGAACCGAACCCGAACACCTAAAGTATACCAAAATTAGTAAATCTAATTATCCGGACATAAACTATCGGACACTCAGACTGTCCGGTAACTACCACTTCCCGGGTCCTCTATCCAGAACCTCTATCCAGATAGGTATCCGGTAACACTATCCGGAAGACTTATCCGAAACGCTATCCGGAAACATTATCTGAAACACTATTCGAAACCCTATATCCGGTAAAAGAATCTGGAAGCTATCCGATCACCTACTACCCGGACACACTTGTTCGGAAACTCACACCATCCGGGCACTAAAACTTACCCGGAGACTCACACCTTCCGGATGCCTTATCCGGACACTAGCATTGTCCGCATGCTAACCCTACCCGGACACCTGCACTATCCGGGTGAGGCACTCGAACCGGTAAAACCCAAATCCCTCAAAATCGATCAAACATGTGTTTAAGCCCCAAACTTAGCTAGATACAACACTAGGCATGAATTTGCAATGAAGAACTTCCATTTATTTCATCCTTGATGATCTTTACTCAGTCCAAATCAAGAAAACTTCCCCACTTTCTTTTAAAGAAGAACACAGTGACAAAGATGGGGTTTAAGGATTTTCGTGACCCTAATCAGTACACGCATTCACAGATTCAACTCCTTGATAAACAAGTGCAACACTTTACATTTCAGCCCCTCAAGTCACCACCCTTCATTTTATGACCAAACTTTAACTTGGTTTTGAAAATAAAAAATTATGGTTATTACAATATTGAAAATCCTATCAAACAAACAAACTAAATATGAAATATGTATGTTTTAACCAATAATATAATAAAATCACAAATTATCTTGAATCAAGAATCTTACTGACTATGTATAGTCAAAGTAAAAAAAAAACTTGAAAAGCGGAGAAAATTGAATTATAGAAAAACCATAGAGAATCATTATTTTCAAATTCTCGTTAAAGCGGACATAGATGCAACACGTATGGTTTCAGTGATTATGGATATATCTAGTTATAGAAAGAAATTTTCCCAAAAGTTAAAAAGAAGTTTCACAAAAATAAATAAATAAAGGAGACGAACCTAGGTAAACTGCATACCGGTCCATAATCCTACCCCAAGAACACTAACAATGAACCAATATTATACCCTCAACTAATAATATAAATCTATAAAATAAAAAAATACAACACATGTTGGTTTTTAAAACAACCAATATTGATATTGTTTATCCTTTCATAACTCAAAACTTGTGTACAATCAAATACTTTTTCACCCCATCCTTAAATTCTTCACCACCAACAACTGATACATCGACTTCTATCAGCATCCACTAACATCAACAATGAAGTCATGGAGATGCCAAAAATAGCAGCCTCATCAAAAATTATATCATCAAACTTCACAGTCTCATAGATTTCATCATCCTCATGCCTTTAAACAACAACCGGTAGCATTTCGATCTCTATAACAAACCCTTAAGTTAAGCATCAACTTCCAAATATTGATATCGGTACCAGCACCATCATCTCAATTGCTAAAGCTTTGGGCTTCACCTTCCTAAAATTGTGTACACATTCATAAACAAACAATGGATATTGGAAGCAACAGGAGCAATAACGAAAATCCTTCATGTAGTTCACTGCACCCCACAATTTCTGTTTTACTTTTTCGTGTACTCGTTTCAATTTTCTAATATAACTTTGTTGTTGCATTTAAACAAAAGAACTATTTGAATACAAAACAAATATATCATACATTAACAAAGACTTTCCTTCAGCGAATCCTTGAGAACATAAAAGAAAATTAGTTCATGAATAAAGTGAAAGACCGATAAAAGCATAGACGATCCAACCGAAAGTCCAGAAACTGAGATAAAGAATGTTGCACCTATGTAGGGAGAAGGTGTTGGCGCCATACAATGGGTTGGAAGAAATGGTTGCTGCCGCAAAGAGAGCCACGACCATCGGAAGCCTTCTCCACAATGTTGCTAATTTGAACGATATCTTAAAATCAAATGAGTGCTGTGGGATCGTTGAAGAAAAATATGAATGACATATGAAAGGTGTATTTGGTGATTGAAGAATTGCGTCGAGTCCAATCTACAATGGAGAGGAAGAAAACGTACACGGGCAAATGAAGAGTTTTGAGTTAAACCTACAACATTAAATATGAAAGACGCGACGCAAAGCGGAGAAGATGTATAGTCAAAAACAGAAAATTACTCGAAAAAACGTTTGCAATTAAAAGTTTTTAACAGGTTGAAGTAAAAAAAGGTAAAAAGGAGAAACTTTCTATGACCACTTCCTGCAACACCAATCCGCCACGTCAATATATTTAATATTCCAATAAGTTTTATTTGTTAACATTAAATTTTAGAAAATCTGAAAAAAAATTAGGTTCTTTTTCCTTTGTTTTATCTTCTTTAATTTTTTTAGAAAATCTCTCTTGGACACAAGAAAAAACATCTGAAATATTAATTTTCTCGATTTTAGAAAATCTATTGCAGATGCTCCTAGTGCCCATAGAATTAATAAAGGATTGGTGCGTGCAAGTTGGTCTGGACAACCATGGTTACCAAAAAAAAGTTGAATAACCCGAAAAGTGAGTAAGAATATACATCGAGGGAAAAAACGTAAAGCTACCCAGACTCTGTACTTGTAGAGAGTATATCCTACGAATAGCTGTCAAACCAAAAACAAACCCCGGAAACGAAACCCCAACTAGCACTCGTATTATCATCTTCTTATATCCCAATAAGCTATTACCAAATTAAACCAAATGAACCAAGTATATCCCTATATGTGCGAAAGAATAATGAAAGCTAGTATTGGAAAATAATAAATTTGAATTTCTACTAGAACTTTTCCTGGGATGGAAGAAGTATTGTTTCAAATCATATAGACCTCATGAAGATAACAAAAACATATATTAAATGACTACCATTCTCATTTTCTAGCAGAACATATTCAGAGAGCCAATGTTCATAATTTGCATAACTAAGTTAATAGGATTGTTAATCACGGTGTAACCATTGAGGAAGTTCAACATCTCTAGGAACTTGCGATGGATGTCGCCACGGTCCATACATCATAGCGTTTACATTTTCATCTTCTATTGCTGATAATCGCATCTAAGCCAATGTCGTCTGAATCGAATCAATGTGCCTCCTAACGATAAGTGTTATTATCACCAAAATAAATGCTACAACGATACTCCATTTTAAGTTATCTTTACTGGAATGCTTGTGAACCGGATGAGAAGGGAGAAGAATTGTAGGAGGTGGATGAGGTGTGGTAAGTGTCGAAGGCAGAGAGGGTAACGGTGTGGGGAGCGCCAGAGGGGGTGGCAGAGTCGGGAGCGTCGAATGTGGTGGCGTAGTGGGCAGTCCCGGAAGGGGTGGCGATGTTGGGAGCGCCGGAGGGGGTGGCGGTGTCAGCAGGCCAGAGGCGGAAGAGGATGACTCGGAGATGGAGCCATTAGTAGTACAGACGCATACTATGAAATCTCCACAAGACAAATATCTGGAGTGGATAACAAAAAAAGAATTAAATGAAATATATTTTCGATCAGCAAAAAATAAGATATTTTACAATTTCAAATTCAAATTCAAATGGCCAAAGTAAAATGGCACTAAGGTTTGAGCAAATGAAAAACGACAACACATATTTAGTGCAAATCAGATTTAGAACATATATAAAATTTACGACAAAAATATAATGAAAGAAAATCAATTTAGAGTAAACCTAGAACTTAGGGTAAATAAGACAAATCAATAATGAAACTAATGCAATTTAAGATAAATAAATAAAATGTAATAGATTTTATCCTTGGAAAATACAACCACAAGAGAGGTGGACTGTAACGTCCCGCAAAATGAAACATACATATAACATATATTCCATAACATATTTACAACAAAGTACTTCATGTTTCACATTTGGTCCCATCTAAAGTCTGAACATAAAAAATTCATTACAAATTGATCCACTTTAAATTACATAGTAATAACAAAAGTATAACTACAAAAGCATCCATAGTATCATGATGAAAATCTTCTCCAAAGCTAGCCGACAAGTACTCTATTTACTTGTTCTTACGGGAATCATCACCTGGAATACATAATTTTTAAAACAGAAAATGAGGGTTAGACTTAAGGGTCTAGTGAGTAAATCTCTGACATTTGTAATTCATTAAAAACTCATTTATATAAAACACTATTTATATAAATACACATACCACACACGTAAGTTAATACCAACTAACAATTATTCACCATACCTATCTCATTCCACCTTATCCCTCCACCAATGGCCAATATCAATTGGTTGCGAGCCAATTTATCACACCGGTCCAAAGCCCGGCCACGTATTATATTATCATATAATACTCACGTAATTATAATATCTTAATATATTATAATCACCCACGTATGACATATTCATACCACATATCAAATATTTGTTATTCACATAATGCATTCCAGTAAAAATACTTTTTGAAGTAAAACTCACCTGATCTTTTAAGCAAAGGTCCTTCAAACTCTCCTCAATTTAGATTATCTTTTAACCCAGATCCTTAGTATCTGAAACAAATTAAAGTATACATACTCTTTAACACATAAACAGGAAAACCCAACTTTTCGCAACCCACTATTACGAAAAGTTTACTTTTCGCAACCTACAGTTGCGAGTTCCTCACTTTTCGCAACCTACAGATGCGAAAACCTCACTTCTCGCAAACCACAGTTGCGAGTTCCCTACTTTTCGTGACCAACAGATACGAAAACCTCACTATGCGCTTTAGCTGCATGCGAAAAGTGGACTTTTCGCAACCAAGGCTTGCGAATTCCTACTTTTCGCAAAAACACTGTTCATCGTCATTTTTCCAGAAAGTTCAGTTCAAAATCAAGAATCCATCTTTTACCCAGATTTGCACAGAAACGTTCTAAACTCCATTTAACACCCTAAATTGTAACTAAAATTCACCAATTCATCTAAAATTACCTAAACCCACTTCAAAAATCATATGAAACTTAATTCTCATAAAAGAGAGTTTGAATAAGAAAATTACCTCTTTGATTTCCTGCACCAAACAAAATCCCAGCTGAGAATCTTTAATCTTCTTCTTCTCTCCTACGGTTCTTCTTTTCTCTCTTTTTCTCTCTGCCGTGAACAATTTCACACACACACACACTATTTGGGTTCTGCTTTACTGTTTCAATTTGAGATATTTCCTCTATTTAGGATACTGAGTCGGTTTGGCTAAAAAAAAAGTTTGGGTAAAATACCCAACAACCCTAAACTTGTTTCACTTGATAAAACACACCCCTAAGCTTCTATTATACAATAAAACTTATTCCTTAATTTCTTAACTCCATAAAATACTAAAATAAGGACTTATAAAATTTCGATTTTAATTTGGATAAAAATACTTGGTTATTACAACATCTCCCCCTTAAAAGAATTACGTCCCGGAATTCACTCAAGCAACGAACTAGGGTAACTACTGTTGAAAAGATATCAAATTCTACGAAGGTTTAAATTAACTCGAAAATTCACTTATCTCTTAGAAAGAAATAACTTATACTCATATGAATCTAATCCAAATAACAGAACATTATAGGCTTACTCGGGACATTTACCACGCTAATACTATTTTTAACCTCACCGGCCTTTTACTACAAACGTCGTGTGCTACACTTTTACAATACTAACTCTAAAACGTAAACATATACTTTCAATATAAAATTTGCTTAGTAAATACTACCTATTTCTTATATTCTTTCATGGAATAGAATATACTCAACACGAATCACTTTATATCACGGAAAAATTTCTTAATTTTATCAAACCCGCAAACTTCATCCTACCATTTCCATTTCCCATGAAAGCATAGCATTATTACTAAAATCACACAACCATACTTAATTGCACTTGACACCAATTCATCCATCAAGTTAAAACAAAGCCTAAATAGCAACTTAATTTCTCGAATATCAGCAAAATACAATTTCAAACATTCCAATTATCTCAATAACCTCACCACCATAACTCATACCGACTTCCATCCAAATATCAATACCAATTCATTCCTTAATAAAATTACAAACTCGTTATCACATCAATTCCTTACATCTCCAACTTAGCACAAAATTACTAACACAAATCTTTAGACATTTGTTTCACTTAAACCACTCCGCAATTTGAAATTTATCAACACCGGTCTCACCTTACCCAACTAAAATAATTACCAAATCATCATGTAATAATTTCACTACAAAACTAAGCCGAAAAGAATTCATCACAACTCCGTTAAAAATTTCATGTCACTAATCATATAACTCATTAACGACTTAACATGCAAAGTCCAGCACCAAGTTTAAAACAACTCTTTATCTTAAACAACTCCATAAAGAAGGTTCATCACACGACCATCAAAATATTTATTGATCATTGCTTTCTTCCCACTAATCATAACACTTAATATAAATCCCTTTTTCAACTTAAATTCTCCAATCCATGGGAAGTATTAGGTAAACATCCAACCCATTGAACCATTTTTCTATATCCCGCAAACTCTCAAGCATCAATTTCTTATACTTTAATATCATAGTATGCATATTCTCTTTCAGTTAAGTCCAGGTTATCAGCAACCTAGTTTTCTAACCTTGCGACCCACTATCGCCAACGCTTCCCCCACATCATTCCATCTTTGATCCAGTCCGCTGTTTTCTAACGGTACAACCTTACTTGCTTCGGCTAAGCCCTTCCGCAGAATCGACACGGGAAAGGCTGAATGAACTCTCACTATGCGTAACCCTTCAATACCAAGGCGCATACCAACAATTTAGTACCCTCCTAACTGCAACAACTCTTACTCCAAGAGGAAAACCCGCGTGATACAAACAAGGTATAATATCCCAGATCAATAATACCAATATCATTCACAAATCCTGACTCCAGGTTCACCTCATCCTACTACCCTTGCTATGACGGAATCTCCACTAGTCATGACGAGTCGCCTCGCGAATGCACAGTCGCATACAGTGTGAAATCAGATAGACATTCGAAATAAAGATTATGTCCCACAACGGTTAGACTCAAACAAGAGCTGCGCAATAGAACTAAATCAAATATTCTAAGCCTATTTAGTTCCTACTGTATACCACTTATAAGGCAGTCACTTAACAACCTATCAGGACTAGCATAAATTCCTACTGGCAAGTAGTAGTCATGCAGCAAGGTGTAATAAGCACCAGGCAATCTAGCATACATACTCCTATGTTCTAGAAAGCAATAAATTACACTAAGTACTCTACCTTTTCCCTTGGTCTCGGCTGACTGTACACACTGCGCCTTCGATCACCGTCTCTAAAATGTCCCAACAATCCAACACTCAAAAAAATAACGACATTCTACTCCCCAATAGATTACAAAATCAACTTGGAGTATCACCTTAACCCGTAGTTGAATTTTCTCCATAGGTCATCCCCAACTCTACCGTCACTTCTCTAATTCAAAATATATCTAAGACAGACAACACTTTCTTGCATTAATTACACCGACCCCGAACCTTAGATTACAATTGATTTCCACACTTGCCACAACATCACTCTCATACTACTACCACGTCCTATCCCATGGTCCTTCACCCCGATCATTACATTCGATTATTTTCTTCTACTCTTTCCTCAACATAAAATATGTTTCCCCAAGGATAGCTCACTAGGAGGTGCTTACTCTAGACCGACCCTATGAGCTAGCTTTCTTTCACCTCCAAACCAATCGTACACACCCAATTCCCACAATTACTATACTTAACCAATAATTTCACCACACCTCATAACAGGAATTTAACCGAGTTAATCTGAAATCACATCCATTGCCCGAAACAACCACACACTTTTTCATTTTTTTTCAAATATCGTTAACATATTCTTTCAAAACGATAATAAACAAATTGGATCTACACTATACACCCATCCCCAAAATATAACAACCATAAAAACATCTTTATAACAAAATCGGTACATCTTTATTTCACCTCGTGCCTCTTTCAGCACAAAATATGTCATCGTGCCTCTTCCAGCACAAAATTATATATATACATATATATTTTTATATATCACAAATCATTTAACACGTTTAAAATTTTATTCATAACATAAACTTTAACATTTGGAGGCATAACCTAGCGTTTGAAATACTGAATTATGCATAACGCCACATTCTACACTTTCGCAATAACTTTCCAAAATTCTAATCATGCACCTTCAATTTGAAAAATTGCAAACAATTGCAAGTGTTAGATCATTCATTCCAATTTAAACTACCATCCACTTCCGTTCTCATACAATAAATTTTACTACCACCTTGATAAATCTTTCGAATCCAAACACATATGATAACGGGTTATCACCTTGATCACTAATAGCTTTTCCTTACTAATCACTCCCAAAAACAATCTTCACTTTCTAGTTCAATTATCCTTGATTTCTCACTTAAATGTATCCCAAGCAATATCATAATGAATAAGCATACTAAATTCGATATCATCCAAAATATTTGTTACACTCTTACTAAATTAGAACCAACCTCTTTTCACATCAAATGCTTCCAAACCTACACTCTTACTAAGCCTTATCGAAATTAATTCATATATCCTTGATATAAAACTTGTTAACAAACGGAAACTTTAAATCAATCACTCGACAATCTCTTCTTTCATCATAACTACTTATTCCAATATATACCGAATTACCGAGGATCACTTATCATTACCTAATCGACAATTTTAACAAAAATCAAGTTCCAACACCATCCTATACTTACTACTACCTCAAATTCCGACAACATTATCAAAAATAACTTAATAGGCACTCCACTCTTATCTATATTACCAATACAATTATCAAATTCTTTTCTAACGCATATAAGCAACAAAAGATTGAAAACACAATTAATCAGTTTGTACCGAAGTCAAATAGCACTTTAGCACGTGTAGAGTTTATATAAATATACCTGTCTTCGTCTCTATCCATACGTCGAGACCGACTTGCCACTCCGTAGATTTCAACAAGGTTAATATACACATAGGCACATACTCCATATAATAAGGTATTCCAGTCCAATCATGTAACTGTAAGTTCACAATTACACTGGCCAGGTGTAACTCGAATTTACCTTACATGATGTTCCTACTACCTTTTTATACTTAACATCCCCAGGTTCTAAAAATAATAGGGACATCCTACTTCACATGCAGTTTAAGTCTAGGTACAGATACTAATACCTAAATCCCTTAAACTAGGGCTCTGATACCATCTGTAACGTCCCGCAAAATGAAACATACATATAACATATATTCCATAACATATTTACAACAAAGTACTTCATGTTTCACATTTGGTCCCATCTAAAGTCTGAACATAAAAAATTCATTACAACTTGATCCACTTTAAATTACATAGTAATAACAAAAGTATAACTACAAAAGCATCCATAGTATCATGATGAAAATCTTCTCCAAAGCTAGCCGACAAGTACTCTATTTACTTGTTCTTACGGGAATCATCACCTGGAATACATGATTTTTAAAACAGAAAATGAGGGTTAGACCTAAGGGTCTAGTGAGTAAATCCCTGACATTTGTAATTCATTAAAAACTCATTTATATAAAACACTATTTATATAAATACACATACCACACACGTAAGTTAATACCAACTAACAATTATTCACCATACCTGTCTCATTCCACCTTATCCCTCCACCAATGGCCAATATCAATTGGTTGCGAGCCAATTTATCACACCGGTCCAAAGCCCGGCCACGTATTATATTATCATATAATACTCACGTAATTATAATATCTCAATATATTATAATCACCCATGTATGACATATTCATACCACATATCAAATATTTGTTATTCACATAATGCATTCCAGTAAAAATACTTTTTGAAGTAAAACTCACCTGATCTTTTAAGCAAAGGTCCTTCAAACTTTCCTCAATTTAGATTATCTTTTAACCCAGATCCTTAGTATCTGAAACAAATTAAAGTATACATACTCTTTAACACATAAACAGGAAAACCCAACTTTTCGCAACCCACTATTACGAAAAGTTTACTTTTCGCAACCTACAGTTGCGAATTCCTCACTTTTCGCAACCTACATATGCGAAAACCTCACTTCTCGCAAACCACAGTTGCGAGTTCCCTACTTTTCGTGACCAACAGATACGAAAACCTCACTATGCTCTTTAGCTGCTTGCGAAAAGTGGACTTTTCGCAACCAAGGCTTGCGAATTCCTACTTTTCGCAAAAACACTGTTCATCGTCATTTTTCCAGAAAGTTCAGTTCAAAATCAAGAATCCATCTTTTACCCAGATTTGCACAGAAACGTTCTAAACTCCATTTAACACCCTAAATTGTAACTAAAATTCACCAATTCATCTAAAATTACCTAAACCCACTTCAAAAATCATATGAAACTTAATTCTCATAAAAGAGAGTTTGAATAAGAAAATTACCTCTTTGATTTCCTGCACCAAACAAAATCCCAGCTGAGAATCTTTAATCTTCTTCTTCTCTCCTACGGTTCTTCTTTTCTCTCTTTTTCTCTCTGTCGTGAACAATTTCACACACACACACACACTATTTGGGTTCTGCTTTACTGTTTCAATTTGAGATATTTCCTCTATTTAGGATACTGAGTCGGTTTGGCTAAAAAAAGTTTGGGTAAAATACCCAACAACCCTAAACTTGTTTCACTTGATAAAACACACCCCTAAGCTTCTATTATACAATAAAACTTATTCCTTAATTTCTTAACTCCATAAAATACTAAAATAAGGACTTATAAAATTTCGATTTTAATTTGGATAAAAATACCTGGTTATTACATGGACTATTTTTCATAGATGGTGATTGAAGAACAAAAGTCGGAACAAAATTTCATTCTTTAGATAAGTTTTATTAAAACTTCCGGTTTAGTCACTTTTGTTGCAAAATATTTCAGAAGACCTTTCTACTTTGAGGAATTTCATAACAAAACCATTTAAAAGATAAAAGATATGATAAAACTGCTCTAAAGCTAGACGACAATTTGTTATATGAAACTAGGGGTATCAAATTTATACCATGACAAACCAATCACTTCAATAACAACCGTACCAATTCAATTGGTACCACCTAAGTTGGTACCAATTCAATTGGTACCAACTAAATTGGTTGGTAGTACCGTACCAACTTCACAAACTTGGTTGGTATGTGGTATTGAAAATCGTGTACCATGGTAATACCCGTATCGTACCGATCTTTGTATATATACATATATAATTATTTATTAAACAAGAAATAAAAAAATATGTTTAATACTAATTATTTATATTTTTAATGACTTTGAAATTTGATCTGATTGTTTTTATGGGCCTCAGCCTTCATGGATAGTGGATTGGGCCTTTATTACACATGGATATTGACTTACAATTCAATAAGACCGTACCATAGTTAATACTATGTTTCTATTTCGTGAGATTGTAACAACATGTTTGTATAAATTCATTTAATTATAACTTTAACTTTTGAGATGTTGGTATAAAACCATACCAACATGTACCAACCAGTACAAATTAAGTACTACCAAGTAGAGTTGGTTGGTACACAATATAATTTTTGGTCTACCAATTATAATTGGTTGGTTCACGGTATTGAGAAAAAATATGGTACCATACCATGTTCACCCCTAATATATAGGTCCGCAAATTTTAGACGTAGCTCAAAAACTTGAAAAAAATACGAATCTGGTCAATTTCCCTTAAAACAAATTTGTCCCAAATCCGCAATTGGGGACCCCACATCCACAATTACAAACCTAGGTCCACAATATTTTTTTAAGGAAAAACGAATTTTTTGGTGTCGTTTAGATGGATATTACGGATGTAGTGGCACTTGATTAAAGTGGGAGAGAAATGTCTGTGAGACCAATTTTGATGTTTCTTTTGGCTATTTGAGTCAATTTCCCGAAATATTAGCCTACCAACATCAACACACATGTTTATGAGGCACGTTTATGAGGGAGAGACACGTCGTCTGCTAGGGCCTAGTCTATGTTCGTGGAAAGGGGGTTCATAACCATATTTTTTCGTTAAAATAAGGAATCAAAAACTAAAATTTTTAAAAAATTATATCAACTTTTTATATTTTAGAGACTTTAACGTTACATGTATTATTAAAATATTCAATATATTTAATATTACATTAAGTTTTATTTGTTAACATTAAATTTGTAGAATTTGAAAAAATTTACGTTCTTTTTCCTTTGTTTTATTTTCTTTAATTTTTAGAAAATCTCTTCACAAGAAAAAACATCAGAAATATTCATTTTCTCGATTTTAGAAAATCTATTGCAGATGCTCCTAGTGCCCATGGAATTAGTAAAGGATTGGTGCATGCAAGTTAGTCCGGACAACCATGGTTACTAAAAAAAGTTGAATAACGTGAAAGGTGAGTAAGAATATACATCATGGGAAAAAACGTAAAGCAACTCGGACTCTGTAATTGTAGAGAGTATATCCTACGACTCCAATAGCTGTCAAACAAAAAACAAACCCCCAAAACAAAACCCCAACCATCACTCATATTATCATCTTCCTATATCCCAATGAGCAATTACCAAATTAAACCAAATGAACCAAGTATATCCCTCTATTTGCGAAAAAAATAATGAATGCTAGTGTTGGAAAATAATAAATTTGAATTTCTACTAGAATTTTCCTAGGATGGAAGAAGTATTCTTTCAAATCTTATAGACCTCATGAAGATAACAGAAACATATATTAAATGACTACCAATCTCATTTTCTAGTAGAACATATTCAGAGAGCCAATGTTCATTATTTGCATAACTAAGTTACTAGGATTGTTAATCACGGTGTAACCTTTGAGGAAGTTTAACATCTCTAGGAACTTGCAATGGACGTCGCCACGGTCCATATATCATAGCGTTTACATTTTCATCCTCTATTGCTGATAGCCGCATCTATGCAATTGTCTTTTGAATCGAATCAATGTGCCCCCAAACGAGAAGTGCTATTATCACCAAAATAAATGCTACAACGATGCTCGATTTCGAGTTATCTTTACTGGAATGTTTGTGAACCGGAGGAGAAGGGAGAAGAATTGTAGGAGGTGGAGGAGGTGGAGGAAGAATTCAATTGGTACCAACTAAATTGGTACCAATTCAATTGGTACCAATTCTATTGGTTGGTACTACCGTACCAACCTCACAAACTTGGTTGGTATGTGATAGTTAAAATTGTGTACCATGGTAATACCCGTACCGTACCGTCTTTTGTATATATATGTATATATAATTATTTATTAAACAATAAATGAAATGCAATATGTTTAATACTAATTATTTATATATTTAATGAATTTGAAATTTGATTTGATTGTTTTTATGGGACTCAGCCCTCATGGATAGTGGACTGGGCATTTATTACACATCGATATTGACTTACAATTCACTAAGACCTCACCATAGTTAATTGTGCGTTTGTTTTGTACAATAGTTAATAGTATGTTTTAATTTTGTGAGATTGTAACAACATGTTTGTATAAATTCATTTAATTATAACTTTAACTTTTAAGATGTTGGCATAAAACCGTAGGACCATGTACCAACCAAAAAGTGTTGGTACCAATTAAGTCTACAATGTAGAGTTGGTTGGTACACAGAATAATTTTTGATGTACCAATTATAATTTGTTGGTACACGGTATTGAAAAAAACATATGGCACCGTACCATGTTTACCCCTAATATATAGGTCCGCAAATTGTGGACCAAGCTCAAAAACTTGAAAAGAATACGAATCTGGTCAATTTCTCTTTAAACAAACTAGTTTGTGACATCGCGCGTTACGTGATGACGAAAATTTATTGTTAGAAAATATGTAATTAAATTGAGATGAAGAATAATTTGTTAATTCATTGACAACTAATGAAATACAATGTAAAACACTGAACGCATTTATAAAAGTAATGCTCCAATGTTGAAATTAAATTTGTACAAAAATATGTGGTGGCAAACGTATATGCAGTATCAACAATTATTTTGGCCTAGCACAAATAAATGTTTGTTTTGCAACATATTAAACTAATTTTGAAATGAGTTGCACATAAAAGAAAACTATAATAAATCATCATAAGAAGTTAGTCAATTGAATAGGGGAAAAATTACATAAATTAAAAACACAACATATTAAAAGATTGTTTTCTAAATATAATTTCATGACCATATAGCCACCTTCGTCATAGACTTGCAATCAAAATAAAATAAAATATGTAATATAGTTAATGATAATGATTTCTCTTGGTTGACATGTTTTCGAGCAAAAAACGGGAAACTCTTTTGATTCAAGTACCATTCATATCGGTTTTTAAATAAGGTATGCATGCAAATGCAATCTCATTTTTTGTGAACACTTTTAATTTCTCAAAGTACATTTATCTTGAACCGGAAAAGACGAACAATAGAAGGGATTCAAGTGCTAAAGGTTTGTAGAAGGGATTCAAGTGCTAAAGGTTTGTAAAAATATAACGTTGACACTCTCAACTAATACAACAAATGACGTTTACCCAAAAATTATTTTCTTACCGGGTATTGAAACTGTTAATACGCATAAGCGAACTAAAATAGTTCTTGTTGCATATGTGAAACATAATCCAATAGAAAGTTAGTGTTGAAGTAGATCCACTTGGTGTCTTTACTACATTTGACCCGTAAACAATCTCCGATTCCGCTCCTGCCAGATGAAGTAAACAGAAGCCGCCAATGAAAGCCTATGAAGTAGTCGACGCGGAAATCCCCCCTGCATTGCTAGCCGAACCATAATAGCCGATCAGTCATCCGGGAAAGTCGTCAAAAGGATCTCCTCCTTAACACCATGCCAAACTCTGCTCGAAAAGGGACACAGAAAGAAAAGATGATCATGCGAATCGACACATGAGTCACATAGGGCGCACCGCATGTCGGGAGGATCATGCTTCCATATCAACAAACGGTCCTGTGTCGGCAACCTGCGATGACAAGCTAACCACATACAAAAAGAATGTTTAGGGATGTTACCCTTAAACCAAACCATCTTCGTCCATGGGATCTCAACCATATCCCCCATTAAAGCCACCACCGCCTCTCTTACCGAAAACGTGCATTCAGTAGTATTCCTCCGTCGCCAAACAACCATGTCCCTATGAGAGTCAACCACCGTAGGTATTTGAATGGAAGCTAAATCCGATTGTCGAGCAACCCACTCCAACGGCCAAGCACCATCTAGCCTATCAACCAACTCTCGAACCGTGGTAGTCGGGGAAAAACCACAATCACGGATAAATCGGTATGTAAAGGCCGAACTTAACCGAATCCCCTCCAACCAAGAGTCCTCCCATGCATTAGTGTGTCTCCCATCACCAATCCTTGTAAAAACAAAGGGCCGCACACTTTCTCGAAGATCAAGCAGCTTACGAAACAACCACGACCAAGATTGTTTTTTCCGAACCAACCAAAACGAGTCAGTCTAAATTCTGTAGTGGTACAACCAAGTAATCCATAAGGAGCCACGCTTCTTTAATATGACAATGATATGGGAATACAACAAAGATCGGTTCCAAAGGCCTAGGCGTTTAAGACCCAAGCCACCGCAAGCAACCGACTGACACACATCTTCCCAAGCAACTCGACATCTCCCTTTAGAGCTCTCCCCATGAGCCCACGGAAAATCTCTAAAGAGGGCTTCCAATGAGTGAACAACACCTGACGGTATGAGAAAAGTCGACATCCAATACAACTGATTGGAGAACAGACCTGATTAGCTGAAGCCTTCCCCCAAACGATAGGAACTTGGACTTCCAATTGTGAATCCGATTCCTAACTTTCACCACCAAGGACCCATAATCTGCCACTTTTAGAGTAACCGAAGAAAGCGGAACCCCCAAGTAACGAATTGGGAAAACACCGGTCCGGAAATTCAAACATGTCCGAATGGCCTCCTTAGTATTACTAGGAACGTTTCCAAAGAAAATATCACTCTTCTCCAAGCTAGGAGCAAGACCCGATCTTTGTTCAAAAATTTGAAGTGCTATCTTCAGCACTTCAACCGATTCCACATCCCCCCCCCCCCCCCCCCCCGGTAAAAACGAACAAGTCATCCGCAAAGCAAAGATGGGTAATTTGAAGTGCGTCACATTTAGAGTGATAACCAAAAGACGATGCTTCCAGAATACATTGCTTGAGGATCATCGAAAATCCCTTCATGACCATAGTAAAAAGATAAGGAGACAAAGGATCACCTTGTCTAATCCCTCTACCAGCCTTAAAAAACCAACTGAATCCCCATTGATGGCTAAGGAGTATGAAACAGATGACAGCATTTCACGAATCCATTTATTCATAACTGGATGAAAGCCAAATCCACTCATCATACCAATTAGATACTCCCAATCAACCATATCATATGCCTTGCGAATCTCAATTTTGAACGCACATCTAGGAGTACCAACATCGCGCTGATACCCAGAAACAAGCTCGTGCGCCATCAGAATATTATATGTTATCCTCCTGCCCGGAATAAAAGCCGACTGACAAGGACTAATAAGAAAGTCCAGATATGGTTTTACACGATCTGTAATAATACGGCTAATGCATTTATAAAGAATAGTACAGCAAGATATCGGACGAAAGTCATTTACCCTAGTTACATTCTCCACCTTCGGTATAAGACAAAACAGCGTATGGTTAATAGTCTTCTCCATATATCCCGTATAGAAAAAATTATGGACAGCCACCATAACATCCGTCCCTACAATCCCCCATGCATCTTTAAAAAACTTGGACGTATACCCGTCCGATCCATGAGCTTTGTCATTGCCAATCCCAAACATCGCCAACCGAATCTCATCATTCGTTATAGGCCTAATGATATTATTAGCCTCAGCCAAAGACAACGTTCGTGCATAAAAATGAGAGGGCATAGCGGGATCAACATGCACATGAGGGGACCCCAAAAGGCCTTTGAAAAATTCCACAAACACCGACGGTACCTCCTCCCCTTGAACAAGATTACCTTCAGAATCACAAACCGAGAGTATATGCCTTCGATGCCTCTTTTCCTTAACCGCCATATGAAAGAACTTGGTATTGCAATCCCCTTCATTAAGCCACTTTATCTTGGCTCTCTGTCTAAAGTAGGCCTCCTCTTCCATACAAGCTTTTTGATAAGCCAAGAGCACAAGGGCTAAATCCTCCTTAAGAGATGCATTTAAAGGGTCAGATGCACAAGCAAGCTGAATAGAATCCAACTCAATCTTGAGTTTTTCCACCATCAACGAGAGGTTACCATAAGAAGCTCGAAGACGACGTAAAGGAACCTTTAGACCCTTGAGTTTCATGGTAAGTTTGTGCATGAATGAACCCCTAGTATGAATACTCCACCCTTGAGACACGGTCTGCAAAAAAGGGGGTGATCGACTACTATGTTATCAAATTTAAAACCCCAACATTTCCTTCGAACACCACCTTGGAAGGATGCAATCAACGGGGAATGATCCGAAACACCCCTTGGGAGAAATACGGTCGTAGCATCATGAAAACTGTCCGTAAACTCAATGTTATCCATGCATCGATCTAATTTCCTTAGAATGTCACCTTCCTCCCTTGGTTTTTGACACCAAGTGAATTGGATCCCAGTATACCGTAAATCGAAGAGCTCAACATCCTCCACACAAGAATGGAATGCATCCATATCACTATTTCGGCGCGAAGAGCCCCCGAAACCATCATGCGGAAAAAGCATCGCATTAAAATCTCCCATAGCTAGCCACGACTTTTGACCCATACATACTTTAAATCGTCGAAGCCCCGACCAAAGGCCCACACGATCCGTAGTAGTGTTAGCACCATATATCACCGAAACAAAAATAGGCTCAAGCTCTCCCCGAATAGTAACCACCAAATTCATATATTGTCTATGGGTCTCCATCACCATGACATCCAACATACGAATGTCCCAAGCCACAATAATACGAGCACCAAATTCGGAATGAGATTGGTTAGAAACCCACTCCCAACGACCAAAGACATTACCACATACGTCCGCCAAAACATCCCGAGCCACATGGGACTCAACAATAGCACAAAACGAAATGCCATGCGAACGAATTAAATTCCGTACCTCCCGTTGTTTTATCGAAGTAGTTAAGCCTCGGACGTTCCAACAAGCGAATTTCAACATGAGAAATCAATGTTCGACCCGAAGTCCACGTCCTCATTTGCATGGGGCTGGTCATGTCCCATGCATGCATTAGAATTTCTATCCAAGTGTATCTCTTCCACACTAGACTCATCCTCCTCATCGCCAATTGCTCCATCCGAAAATACACTATATTTATTCGAGAGGGTAGGGGAAGCAGTAAACGTACCTCTTCGTGGTTTATTCATAGAGCGAAAGGTGTTCAAAACCGCTGACAAGCTTGGAGCCTTAACATGCATCGGTGTGCTAGCTTTAATTTGTTCCATTCCTCCTTTATTACTCCCATCCAAATGCCTAAATTCCTTTGGTGAAGAGATGGGTACCGGTGCATTCCCCACGGCCCCATCCAGAGTATATTATTCACCGATGTTCGTCGTACCGGATCCACCACCTCATTCTCCTTGGCAACATGAGGTATGTTACCTACACCTTGCGGGGTAACGCCCAACTGACTAGAGCCATCTGTAAAATTCTTTTCAATAGGTTGCCCCCATTCTCCAATGAACCACCCATGCTAGACACGCCAACACCATCTTTCCTTTGATCCACTTTCGTAATAGTACCCACAGTTCTAGCATCATCTTGATTACCCATATTGGATTTAGAGGAACTTGGTCCCGCTTCCTTGTTAACGATATGCTTCGGTTTAGGCCTCCATTGTCTTCACTCCACCCTAATGAACCCATCCTCATCTTGGTTCCTTGGCTTGGCTAGGGGCTTACATCTCTTAGTAATCTCCGCTTTTGGGCACGAACCTATCTTATGCCCAAACACAAGACAATGCGTGCATTGAGAAGGCTCCCATAAATATTCAACACCCACTTTCACCGAATCACCCTTACCCCCATTAAGGCTAGGAATGATCACATCTAGTTCTCTCTTAATCTCCCCAACAGCCCATACATCGACAAGAACTTTCGCAAAGCTCGGCCTCCCCCATAACTTGTCACATAGCCGTGGTACATGCATCCATTTGCTTCGGGACCCCCAACGCACTTGCAATATGGCTCACCCCTCTCGGTTAAACGCAACCAACGGGGTATAATAGAGAATCACCCATAGAGGACAAGTAGAGTGTTCAGGACGATGAATTCCTTTTGATGGATCCCAATGATGCACAAACAGAGGTACACCACGGATCATAAGAGGCCCCGACTCAATAACTTGATCACACCCACCCTCATCATTAAAACGAAAGAAGAAGAATCCCCTATCATTCATCATAGCATCACAATATCCAAATTTACTCCAAGCATTCTTAACGTACCTTTGCACCAATGGGAATGGAATGCGAGGACCCAAAAAATACCCGTACAACGCCGTACGGAAGGATTTACAGGCCTCCTTCGCAAGTTCAATGGGGATAGGTATACTCGATTCCTTCTTATCAGCTAGTGGGAAGAACTCCAACTTATTCGAACCATAGTTACCCACAACGTCCGCAAAAAGATTAGTCTTTTTCACGACATTCACTTCGCCAAATCTGAGATTAGCATCTCCATTGCCCCCATCTAACGTTAGGCGATCCCAAACTGAAGTCCTAGCAACCTGCGGCGCAACCCTAGCTGCCTCCTCCACCATTACATCGTCAGTAGACAAAACCCTAGCAGACTCCTTTGAAACGACGTCGGCCGTATCCACAACCCCATGCAAAAACCTAGCCGTATGGGTGACGTCAGCCCTGTATGGCGCTGCACTTTGCGAAACTCCACCCTCCCCATTAAGATTCGACTCACCCTGAATGTTTCTCGACGAGTTTACAGACATTGGTGCAATCGCCGATCACCGAATGAAGCCAACACGCTGCCGCCTAGACTTGGGGACCCTAATCGTCTAAACGATCGGAAAACGAAGACCACGGTGTGAGCCGCAGTGCTGAATTCCATGAGACCCAAGCAGACAACGAAGGTGCTAGAAACACATACGGCAATCAACAATGAACACCAAGACACACACAACTCAGAAAAAACGAAACCCTACCTCCGATCGACAGGAACTCTTAGAAACCCTAAACGCCGTTGTGGTCGATATTGCAGAAACGAGACCAAAGCCGCGAAGAAAACCAATGAAAATGCTCGAAACAAAGCGAGGAAGAAGATTCAAACACCGAACAAAGCCAAGAACCACCGGAAAAGTGACCGGAACCCTAAAACCCATGTTTGCCGTCCAAAACCCTAATCGCATAGAGAGAGCATTTTTCTAATTATGAGCATCTTTACTGCAAAGAAGATGAGTATGTTGATGTTGAGAACTTTATTGATGGGTTTTTGGATGAGAAAATGCAGATGGTGTATGTTGAAGCTTCAAACAGATTGAGAAAACTAGATGAAAGGTTATTTGTAACAAAAAGGATTGAGAAAGTTCTGGAATTTCAAATAGATGAATTTGATGGACTCAAATATGTCAGCATGGTAGTTCTAAAAGAAGGGAACTTGAAAGTAAACATGACTAGCTTTGACTTTGACATATTATTCTTAGATGATCAAATTTTCTTGGTGAAATTCTTTGCAAGCACTGAAGAGACTTGGGTGGAACTTGAATGCAGAAGGATTTTGGGAATATATGTCAGAAATATGCACTTGTACGATTTTCAGCTGGCAATTGAATCAAGAAAAGAGAAGTGCAACTTGATGTGTCCAACGAGAACTCTAAATGTAATAAATAGCATTGATGGGTTTATTAGTGAAGAAGTTGGAAATGAAATATTTATTCATGCAGAATCCAACAAAATCATTCTGTTCAGATTGAAGGATTTAGTGAAATACAGTGATGCTACTTTGAAGTTGACAGTGTCAAAGATGAAAGCATATGTTGAGAAGGTCAGAATTTCTGTAAAAGAGAAGTGTATCAGATGTGTGAATAAAAGAATGGATCTCAGAAACAAAGTCAGAAATTGTCATGACTGGATGCTATCAGAAGAAAATCCTAAGAAGCTACTCCACATTGACTTTGTATTTCCTTCAGAATACCAAGTAAATGGTATTTATTCTGATGAAGTTGAAGAACCTGTTCCAGAAATATTATCTACTCAAGAAGATGTTTAAGTGCAAAAGGCTGAACAAGTAGAAGGATCTGAAACCAATGCAGAGGAAATGCCAGTTGATTTGAATGCTATGTTTCTGGAATATGATTTGCCAAATTTCTTTCAACCAAGGGAAGTTAATTTTCTGAGTGTGTTTCATGATAAGTCAGAGTTTTCTCAAAGGTTTCGTGCTGAATTGTCAAGATGTGTGGGAAAACACAAATAGTCCGTATATTATGATTTCATGATCACTGGAATCAGAGAAATATGTGTTAAGCGATTTATGAAGAATGAATATTATGGGTTTGAGGTTCTGAGAGAAGATGGAAAAGTGTACTACTTTACTGAAGCTGATTTTGACAAGATATCAGTATATGACTTCTATCGTTTGTACTGCCTTTTGGAAAACAAGGATGGTAGCAAGTACAAGAAGGAAAGAGGAGCATTGGCAACTGTAAGGGAAGCAATGTTCTACATTCTAAGATGGTATGCTTATATAGATTTCCAAGTTGCTCTATATGTGCATAGACCACATGTTTAACTTTCCAGACCAAACAATGATCATGAGCAACTAAATCTTCTGAAGAGTGGTAATATTTGTAAATGGCCAGAATTAGGGGTCTTCTTGAAAAACAAAAGAAGTGGAAAGATCTTCTTCAGAGCTAGTGAAGTTGCCAAGTACTGCTCTGGAACTCTCAGATTTATCAAACATAGTTTGCAGAAAAAGTTATCAAGAGGAACTCAAGTTAAAGAGACACAAGAGATCATTGAAAAGATTGATAGAAGATTAGCTTTGAGAAATGTGATTCTTCTGAAGACTGTGTCTGCTTTAAAAGAATTCAATGTTGATCAATACATGCTTGTTTGACAAAAGGGGAGATTGTTAGAACTGAAGTTTGTCAAAAAGCCTAAGTGTTGAAGTATGAACTGAAGACTCAGACTTCTGAGAAAGAAGGCTCAGAAGTTCTGATTGGAAAGTATTGCAAAGATTGCTAAGTATCAGTTCTGAATAGAAGGCTCAGAGTTCTGAGTAGGAGACTCAGAAGTTCTGAAGATGAAGATGAAAATGTCATGTGCTTAAGTATATGTTCTGAAGTATGCTCAATCAGAAGAATGTTCAGAAGTTATGAACATGTTGTTCAGAACGTATGTCTTATACATTTTCAGTTATATTCTGTTATTCATTAGAACACGTGTAATTGTTCTATTGGTTTGTCATGTTTATGTACTGTAGCTTTAGCTTTTCTTTACAGTATATATAGGAGTTAGCAATTGAATGCTAACTAACTTTCGCATAACTTTTGAATAGCTTTCGTATTCACTTTGTAATCTTTGAGAGATTCTCTCTCTAGATCTGTAATCTGTTCGTGAATGAATACAAAGCTTTTGGATCCAATTCTCTATTTTTATATTGTTTGATTGTGTTCTTATTGGTTAATTCATTGTAAGATTGAATCTTGGATTCTACAGATCAGTTTGTTCTTTTGATTTAGAACATGCAGCAACAAGTAGATCTAATTTTGGTCAACAAATCAATGAATTATCAGATTGCACGTTGTCAAAGCCACCTTGCCGGAAACCCGGATTTGGCCGAAAAAATGTGATTACTGACGGAGTTTAATCTATTCTTCACAGATCAATTTCTTATGTTAATTTGATCATATAGAAGTGGTTTTACGAAATTTCCAGCAATAAATCATAACTTTTAGAGTTGTTGGAGTTTTCTCGCCGGAAAAGTTTGTTAGTTCATCGGAGAAATTGGTTATAGCCGGAAAAACGTGTTTCACGTTTGCATGATCATGTTTTATACATGAGTTATATTTTTGGAAGATCAATGAAGGAGAAGAAATGATTTGGAAGCATGTTTGATCATGAAATTTGAAAATAAATTGAAAGTGAAATCAACAGTACATGAAACGTGGTTTTGTTGAAAGAAGATGAATAGTACTAACTGGACCAGTTAGTGATCAGTCAGTTTTTCTAACATTTTTGGTCCACGTTTCGTTAGTGTGGATAAATTTCGAGGTTTTTGCTAACGGAACCCGTGTGGCATCACTCCTACATTTAGTTTGTCACACATCTATCTCCACGACATCGATTTTTTGATCGATTTCTCGAAACCCCTATCGTGTAGCGCGTGCTTTTTACCGTTCCTCCTTCGAGCAAATTCGGACCAAGTTCTTAAGCCGAATTCCTACTCAACTCGTGGCCCAACGACGTATTCTTTGTTTTAAACTAAGAATGCATTTGGGTTATCACTCAAAACTCACTCGTTATCATTCTTGTGGGCTTATCGGAACGAGCTCGAGTTTCTACATTTTGGAGATGTTTTTCGTGCAATTAGTCGGGGTTATGGAGTACATTGAATCTGATTTTTCAAGGTTGAAAATATGATGAATAAGAGCAACTTTCAAGGGGGGGGCTGAGCCTACATTTGAAGAAATGCACCGCTAAAGTTTTTCAAGAAAATCAAGGGGGAGAGGAGTTAAAGACTTCTAGATGATTTTGCTTTCCAAAACTTTAGGGGGAGAATGTTAGGACACTAAAGTTGTCCTAAATATTAGATAGTTTTGTAAAGCAAAGGCTTTGGGCCTAATGGGCTTGGATGTCTAAATGGGCTTGGGCTTAAGTGTTGTAACAAGGGAAGGGGACTATAAATAGGACTTGTTATGTAATTTTGCATTCATTAATTCATAATTCAAGATGTAGCTCTTAAACACTCTTGTGTTCTCTCTCTAGATTAGTTTACTTTTCTATAATAAATTGTTCTCTCCTTCCTCGTCTTGTTACCTAATACTTGAATTGTTGAAGATCATTGACTCACATCCCAAAACCTAACCATCGCATTCAACAGAACCATGCTCTCATTTGAATTCGAACTACATACCAGAGGTTTACTAGGAATCAAACATTATGCAGAAGAACCTACAGATGCAGAAATCTGTGACTTTGCCCTGATGCTTGGATACAACGAACCATTAGCCAAGAGAAATGACTTCAGAAGACATCGCCTACCCCCTCTGTGGAACACCCTCTTCTCCATCCTCAACAGATGCCTCACTGGCAAGACTGGGAGCCCTGACCAGAGCTCTCACCAGATCCTGTCCATAATGTATGGAATCTATTAAGATCTTCCTCTGGACTATGTTGGACTAGTTCTACGGAAATTAGTGGCCACAATCAAACATAAGCAGTCCACGCAGAAAGCAAAGGGCACACTTTTCTCTTTACAATTCCAGAGGATTCTAGGAATCATACCGGAACCGCTATTAGAAGGAGAAAAATGGCCACTGGAAGGACAAACGGTAAAGACTTACCCCCTGCAGAAGATGACCCCTACCAAACATGCTGACGGATACCCTCACTGCAGACCCATCAGTGAGAAATGCTAATATATGCCTCTGACGAAGAGTTGAAAGCAAAGTATGTGCGTGCACATAGGACTCCAAAACCAAGTCCTATGAACCCCCCCCCCCTCACACTTAGGTGTCCCCATAGGAACAGAGGTAGTGGAGAGAATGAGTGAGGAAGAATGGGAGGTAGCCTTAGAAAAACATAGACTTAAGGTGGATAGAGTCAAGAGAGATAGATGCAAAGCAACCTTTGCCACCCCAATCAAGGTATCTGCACAACCACCTCCATCTCCAAAGCAAGTGGCACACAAGAAGAAGAAGGCCTCTAAAGCCAAACCCATAGAAGAAGCCACCTCTGCTATCCCTGTTGACCCACCAACAGAACAGACTGTTGTTGAGTCTTCTGTCCCCCCTCCTCAAAAGGAGAAAAAGAAGAAAAGAAAAACCAAAACCTCTAAGGAAGGCGCCTCTAAACACAAAAAGAGGAAAACCCACAAACCAAAGTCCTCTCTGCAAACTATAGCAAAGGATGTGACTCTTGCTGAAACTGAACTCCGCTCACCAACCCCTCTGCGATTCGCAGAAGCAGAAGCCCAACCCTCCAACATCCAAGAATCAACAGAACAACCCTCTGTTGAAACGTTTGCTGATTTTCTAAAGCAAACACAGATGGACACCACCCTGGATACCTCTAGGTGGAACATAAACGATTCTCCAGAGTACAATACCCCAGAATGCACAGTCGCAGATGTGGATTCTGATCTGGAAATAAGAGATGCAACTCCCAAAGGCATTATAGCAGAGACTCCTGAAGTCTCTGCCAGAACGGAAATCCTTGCCTCTCCCACAACAGAGTTCGACCCCAACTTGGAGGAGATAGAGAAATTCGAGGTTGTAGAGGGAACATGGGACGACGAGGTAGAGTCTAGGTTAGACACTCCAGAAGTCATAGGACTAGAGGGTGAGGAATTGAGTGAAAACGATGTCGGTACTAGAAGAGGCACATATCCAAATTTTCCTCCTTGTGCTACCCACATATCTGATCTCGCCAATCTAGTGGCAAAAGAGATCATTGAAAAAGAGCTGCACAGCTCAAGCCCTAACCCTGTCAACCAGCCAGAGGGACCTTTTTCCTCCTCTGTGCTTGCATAAACCGAGGAAGCCCAACAGATAGTGTCCTCCCCAAAGGACACTACTTTTATTCGTGACACTTCGCCACAAGTCACACATGAAATCCCAACAGAGGAATTTGTTTCCTCTGCCACACGCACAATCATAGAAACAAACCGCTCTTCAGAGGAGTGTAGCGTGCACGATGACTAAGGGACTTTAGACAAGTCCCCTAGTCTAAACAAGGATACCTTTGTCCCCACCTCTGAAGTAGATCAGAATAGGATTCTTGACAGAACATCCATAGAGCTTGCGGCCTCTAAAACCTCTGCTCAAGGATTAGATGGAAGTCCTGCTGATTTCAACGCCAAAATAGGATCGAAAGCAGGCACCTCAGGAACAGAGGTCCACTCTGTCCCCCAGAGGTTACCCCTGGCTCACATGTAGCGAAGGATGAGTTCCAAACCTTCGTCACCTCTGTGACCAACACACTTACTGAGTTGAAAAGCTTGGTAACTACTCTTGTAGGGAATACACAAAAGGCCCTTGATAACATGTCCACAAAAGTTAAATCACTATCTTAGGAAGTCAAGGACAATACTGCTCTACTGAAATCTATCAAGAATCCTCCTGCACAGAGTTCCACAACCTCCGCTACTCAAGCCTCCATAGAACAGTTGACTAAGGAACTGAAAGAGGCCAGAGCAATCGTTGAAGCTCTGTCAAAACAACACTCTACAACTCCATCCTTAACCTCAGAGGATCTACGAAAGGCACTGGAAAGAGTACAAGAGTTGACAACAGAACAGATGCAGGCTCTTAAACCACAAGATTACATCACCAGGGCCCAACTGACAGAACTTGGCCAGAGTGTTCTGAATGACATAACAGAGTTCATCAAGGCATTCACCACTGCCAATGCCACCTATGTCAAGAAATTTCAAGCCAGTGTGTGCAAACTTAGATTCAACTCAGAGGCAGAGGTAGCATACCTGCTCGGGATATGTGATGATCTATGCTAGAAGATGATAGCTGCAGGGGCAAGTCAGCCTAAGAAGTCTCCAACTTCTTGTCAGGCTAAAGGGAAATAGGATCAGGGTAAGCATGATGATTTTGAGGGTGATTCTGATGCACCCTCAGATCATCGTGAGGGGGAGAAGACGGGCATAACACTCATAAGACTTTTGGCAATCAAACCTCTTCAGCAGGTATCACTCAACTCACCAACCAACTCATCTAGGAAGACCACAGAGGCAACACCTACCTTTGTGGAATCTAAACAACCTGATCCCTAACACCTCGATCACCTCTACCAAAAACCAACCTACCCTCACCCACACCCCCTGAACAACGACCCAAAACACCTAGGGTCAAATCTCTAGCTCAGAAGCAAAGATCATACTTGAAGGCACCTACTACTGCAGAGCAATCTACCAAAACCCCAACCATCGTACCATAAACAGAAGCTCCATCTACAACAGAGGAAACCATAAAACCAACAAGACAAAATCCTCCAAGTACTCACAGAAGCAAAAATCTACAAAGGTACCCCCAACCAAACAAACAATAGAGCTACCCAAACCCAATCCAACAACCAAGGACAAGGGTAAATCCATTGCCACAGAGGATCCTAAACCCAAGAAATCTAAGCCTCAACCAACAGAAAAACTGATGAAGAGTGATTTCGACTCGTTCATCACTCCAAAACCAGAGGAAGAGGATTGGGCGTTTGGACCTCCTCTGTTAGCCATTCCTTCCCTTGACCCAAAAGCAAAACCAACTGAAGATAAGGTTGCCCATGTCCTCAGAGAGATGGACGCTCTGAGGAAACCTATGCCTCCTACCCTACACCCAGGAGAGACGTGGAAGAGGTTGTATACGACTACCTATACAACAGAGGCCTCAACAACCCCTCGGCCAAAGCCTACCCTAAGCAAGGATATGATCTCAGAAATTAAGGACCAATTCTACAGAGAAAAGGCACAGAAGGTTGACCATGTTTTCTCAAATTCTAAGATCAAAGAGGTCACTAGAGTCAAGCTTTCCCACACAACATGTCGGAACTTCTGGTACAATAAAAAATGCTCTCTAGGTGGTGATTAGGGTTTCAAGCGACGGGATGCTTTTCTTGATCGATCTTGTTCAATTCGTGTGGTTCTTGTTCTTGTTAATGTTTGCAAGATTAGTGCATTGTGTTTTTAGAGTTTCGAGCATTTTGTCAATGGTTTATTGCGTTTTTTCCTGGTCGGCGGCTAGGGTTTCCAGCGCCGGCGCTGTTTCTTCTCCGACAAGTTTCATCGTCGGCTGTTTTTTCAGGTCTGTTTGGTTTTCTCGTTCAAAGTAGAGTGTGTTTCTAACATCTTCGTTGTCAAGCGAGGTCGACCCGTGGGGATTCAGCACCAAGGTGAGAGCTTTGGTCTTCGTTTCCTCGGCTAGGGTTTCCTAGTTTTGGGTTTGCCTAGTTTCGGCTTCAGCGTGTTAGCTTCACTCTATCGCGAATGAGCCCCCAAATGGATGCTGGTGTCGTGGTTATTGAGGACATAGGTGATGGTTGTAGAGATTTTAATGAAGAGGAGGAAGACTTGGATGTGTCGGCTGATGCATTGGGTGCAAACCCTAATCCTTCCGTAAACGTCAAGAAAGGGTTTTTCGGCCCGAATCTGTCCGGGAGTCTAACGGATCTGCAATATGGGAGTGTTTCTATACTCCAGAACGATACCCATGGAGGGGTCTCTCTACCGCAGGCAACGGCGGCGGTGGTGGTGGCGAACAACTCGCAATAGGAGGGTTCCCGCACATCAGTTTTTGAAAGGCTCTCGACCAAGCGGGCTCCTATCGATGAACGACTTAGTTTTTTGATTGATGTGAAGAGCAAGATGGATTTCGCAGCAGCTGTAGGGAACGAAGGGACGTCGGCCTTGCAATTCTTCCCTTTAGAGGATAAGGTACATTCCCGTATTGAAATTCCGGTGAAACTAGCACAGGAAGTTGTAAAAGCATACCATACAACCGTGTATGGATATTTCCTTGGCCCTCGTGTTCACTTCCCAGTGGTCCAACGCTACGCCAAATCTGCATGGGGAAAATTTGGTTATTGTGATGCAATGATGAACGGGAATGGATTCTACTTTTTTTGGTTTAATGATGAGGGAGGGAGTTTACAAGTTGTGGAAGTATGCCCTTTAATGATAAGGGGTGTGCCTCTCTTTGTGTTTCCTCGGGACCCCACGAAGAGGATTACGAAGACGGTATATACTACGTGCCCGCTTTGGGTTAAGCTACATAACATTCCGTTGGTTGCTTTTAACAGAGAAGGAATAAGTAGAATTGCAGGTGCTATAGGCGTGCCCAAGCAAATGGACTCGTGCACCTCGTCTATGTGTGAAAAAGCTTGGGGAAGGCCGGGATTTGCGAAGGTATTGGTGGAAGCATGGGTGGTGGGGGAGTTGAAACGAGAACTAGAAGTGATAGTCCCAGATTTGAATGGTGGGGAGGATGCAAAGGTTAAGGTCTTTGTGGAATACTTATGGGAACCAGTCCAATGTGCTCATTGTTTGGTGTTTGGACACAAATGTTCGACTTGTGTGAAGGCAGTGGCAACATTGCCGGCTAAGGAGAAGCAAGGTTCTGTGGATGCGGATGGATTCACGAGAGTTGAAAGGAAGCAGTGGAAGCCAAAGAACAAAGTCAACGGGGAAGGAAATTCCTTCTCCATGCATGAGCTGTCTGGAGCCATGCAAGCTGGGTCATCGGCTTTAGCCATGCAGTCATGTGAAAAGAGGGACAACATGCAGACTTCTACTTCTCAGGAGAAGGATACGGGAATTGGTGAGAGGGAGTCTAGGGTGGAGGAAGTGGAAGTGGATGTGGGTGCTCATAAACACCCTACTGGAGAGAACAAAAGCAAGGGAAAAGGAGTGATGGATGGTGGTAACGATGTGAATGAAAATATGGGGCTGTCGCGTCCCTCTTCTATGTTGAACCTTAGCACCCTAATTCGGGAACAAGCACCTATGGTGGCTACTGTTATGAAGAATATGAGGACGATAAATAAGTCTCTTCGGGGTATCCTTAAAACCTCGAACAAATTTACCATTTTAGGGGGGATTCCAAGAAATGGGGAGCCGCTCCTTGGTGAAATGGGTGTGGACAACTCGAGTGTGAAACAAGATGGGATGGAATCGGGAAAGCATGTACATGATGGTAGCCATGATTAAGACGGCTATGTGGAATATCCGTGGCCTTAATGCCACGTCTAAGCAAAAGGAAGTGAAATCGCTTATTAAGGAGAATGGAGTTAATATATGTGTAATTGTGGAGACCCATGTAAGTCGTGACTCCCTCACAGGAATTTGTGCAAACACATTTGGTAGGTGGTCTTGGGTTTCGAATCAAAGCTACACGGATGTTGGCACGCGAATAATTATTGCATGGGATTTGCATGTGGCGGACATAATGGTGGTGGAGATGCATGCACAGTACATTCATTGTGAAGTCCACTTACGAGGTATGAGTTCCCCTTTTTTATGTCAATTATTTATAGGGCCAATGCCGGGATGCACCGTCGAGAACTATGGTCGGGGCTTCGACGGTTTCGTGCTATCCTTGGACCTAAGCCGTGGGTTCTATACTTCTATTAGGAGACTTTAATACCATGCTTTTCCCCACGATGGGTATGGGGGAGGATCAAGAAGAAATGGTGATATGCTCGAATTCTACGAGTGTATTAAGGATGTGGATGTTTATGATATTCGCTATGGGGGTATCCAATTTACATGGTGTCAAAAGCCATGTGTGGAAGGAGGTTTGTGGCGTAAGTTGGATAGGGTATTGGCAAACATGGAATTCACCACTCTTTTCCATTATGCATCGGTAATGTTTCTCCCTAGGGGAATTTCGGACCACTCCCCTGCACTCTTATCGTTCAAAGGGGGAATTAGGCGGAAAGTTTGGGCATTTAAATTTGATAATTTTTTGGCAGATAACCCAATGTTTTTGCAAATCGTTAAGGATGAATGGGCTAAAGAGGTAAATGGCACTTTTATGTTTCGGGTTACCACTCGTCTTAAAGCACTAAAGAGCCAATGGCGTAGGCTCCGGAACGCTTATGGTAACTTGTCTTCTCGTGTGGGTTCGTTAAAGCATGAACTTAATGTGATCCAAATTGCTTGTGACATGGATCCGGGTAATGTGGAGCTCAAAGAGGATCTTGTACACTTACGGTTGGCATACCAACAAGCGTGTTGGGATGAGGAGTGCGCGGCTAGGCAACGATCTAAGGTGAAGTGGCTCAATGAAGGGGATTCAAACACGAAATTCTTTCATAATGTTGTGCGGGAGAAAAGACACTCCCAACATATATTCTCGGTGTGCAATTCAAATGGTCGGTTTGTGCATGGGGATGATATCCCAATGGATTTTGTTGACCACTTCGCTACGGTCCTTGGTACTACGGATATGGATGTTGATCCGTGTCTTCCCTCGTCATGGTTCACTACTACGCTTTCCTTGGCCGAGTCGAATAATATTATTTGCCCAATTTCGAATGCGGATATCCGCAATGCTATGTTTAATATTGGGAGTGACAAAGCTCCGAGTCCAGATGGGTATTCTTTGTTGTTTTTCAAACGTGCTTGGGAGGTGGTGGGCTCGGATGTGTGCTTGGCGATTCACAATTTTTTCTATAGAGGGCACCTTGCTAAGGAGTTAAATCATACTCTTTTGTGTTTAATCCCTAAATGTGCTAATGCTTCCAAAGTGACGGATTTTCGGCCAATCTCATGCTGTTCGGTCCTATACAAGTGCATTAGCAAGATCATAGTGGATCGTATGAAACCCCATCTTGATGGTTTGGTGGGGGCGCCCAATCGGCTTTTATTCCGGGAAGGAAGATCTCGGGCAACATCTTAATGGCACACAAGTTAGTTTCGGGCTATCAGCGTGATGTGGGCCCACCTCGGTGTGCTTTTAAAATAGACATTCAAAAAGCATACGATACGGTAAACTGGATGTATCTTCTTAATATGCTAACGGGGTTTGGGTTTCACCCGGTGTTGGTTCGTTAGATAAAAGAAATGATCTCCTCGCCGTCCTTCTCGATTTCGATAAATGGAGATGTTTGTGGGTTCCTCAAAGGGGGGCGGGGTCTTCGACAAGGAGACCCATTGTCGCCATATCTTTTCACGATTGTTATGGAAGGGTTTGCCATTATTTTTAGGCAATGTATTGAAGAGGCGACCTCATTTGGATATCACAAAGGGTGCCAAGATTTGGGACTAACGCACGTATGTTTTGCTGATGACTTGTTTGTGTTTACAAGGGGAGATGTGCCTTCGGTGGAAATTCTCAAAAAAGCCCTTCATTTGTTTAAAATCCGCTCGGGTCTCTCTCCAAGCCTCCCAAAGAGTGAAGTTTTCTTCGGCAATGTCCCACCGCACACCCAAGAAGCCATCTTGGAATGCCTTCCTTTTTGCAAAGGTACGTTTCCGATACGCTATCTTGGCGTCCCGCTTTCCCCTAAACGACTAAAATCTGCTGATTTTGGTGGGTTGGTTACAAAGGTTCGGATGAGAATCCAGAATTGGAAAACGAAATTTCTCTCGTTTGGTGGTAGGAAGCAACTCGTAAAATCTGTGTTGCAATCTTTACAATTGTATTGGATGGCGGTTTTTGTGATACCCTCGGGTGTGGTCCACGAATTAGAGGCTCTTTTCCGTAACTTTTTGTGGGCTCAAGGGGGTGAGTCAAGGGGTAAGTGTCGCATTGCATGGAGCGATGTGTGTGCGCCATTCATATATGGAGGTCTCGGGTTCAAACGTCTTGCAACTTGGAATCGCGCTCTTCTCGCAAAACAATGTTGGGATCTTCTTGATCGGCGTCCTTCATTATGGGTTAGATAGGTTTATGCTCATTGTATTCGCGCCACTCAGTTTTGGCTCTCGAGGGTTTCCACTAGATGGTCGTGGGTGCTTGTAAAAATTATGGAGTTGAGGCCTTGCATTCGTAGATTCTTGTGGTTTCATGTTGGAGATGGGAAGAATATTAACGCATGGGAGGATAATTGGTTAAGTTGTGGGCCCTTATCTTCTATTATTTCTTACCGAGTTGCGAGTTCGTTGGGTATCTCAGACTCATCTTCGGTTTGAGATGTTATCGACACTACTAATGGAAGTTGGCCGAATGATTAGCTGGTTAGCTATGATGAGCTTAATACTTCTCCTCTTCCATCTTTGCATAATCATGTTAGGGATAAATTATTTTGGAGGAACGTTACTGGCGATGATATTGAGTTCTCGGTAAGTGAGGCCTATAGATCACTTGATGGACCACGGATGATTGTCCCTTGGCATGATGCGGTTTGGTTTAAAGGCCATATACCAAAACATGCATTTTGTATGTGGTTGGCTTGTTGGAAACGTCATCCTACGCAGGATCGAATTTGAGTGTGGAAGCATGACCCACCTGACATGAAGTGTGTGCTATGTAAACTATGCATGGATTCGCATGCACATTTATTCTTTGATTGCCCTTATTCGAAAGAGGTTTGGAAGAGGGTTCGAGTGACGGTTGCATGGAGTGGGTTCCCTACGGTTTGGGAGGACATCCTCTCGGCTCTTGGCGATGCTCAACTTGCCCCGAAGACTCTCCTCCACCGATTGGCCTTGTCTGCTTCGGTGTATTTTGTTTGGCAGGAACGAAACCGAAGGCTCTTTACGGATACTGCTCGTCCAGTGGTCCAGTTGGTAAAAGAGATTGAAGAGGTTATTCTGCTTCGAGCGGCTTGGAAGGAAAGGAAAAAGGATGGTGTGATTCAAGATGGGTGATTTACATGATGTTCGGCTTAATGATGGTGCTTGGAGGATCTTCTGCAGTGCTTATTTTATTATTTATTTTTCTAGCCTTATGTACTCCGTTAGTTTATGCCTTTTTTGGCTTCTTGTTGCTTGGTATGGTGTTGTAACCAAGTTTCTTTGTTTTGTGGCCGTTTGGCTTTGGATTGTGGCTTAGGCCTTGTTTTTTCGTATTTATAAAATTGCCTGGAGTTATTCCTCTAAAAAAAATCTGATACAATATCTATTATGTGCGGAGAGAAGATGGCTCCAAAATGAGATTCACAGACGTTGATCTTAGAAACCTCCACCCTTATGACCTGCAAGAGCTATACACACGGGCACAGAGAAACTATGTATCTGGGAGAATCGAGCATCAAAGAGCCTATGATGCTGTCAGAACTTTTATGAGGGAAAGGCTACTGTACTACAGCTTACTCGATTTCCAATTAGCTCTGGACCTCGGGGTAAAGAAGATCTCCCTGACACGCCCAGATGATAGTTGCCCCTCATCCTCTAACATCAGACCCCACTCTATCATTCATCATCCCAGAGTTGGCTATGTGTATCTTGATCCACAAGGACATAAGAAGCTCTTCGTTGAATACGACTGTCAGAAGTATGCCATAGAGACTCTGCTACAATTCAAACAAGATCTACTCAACAATAGAGGATCTGAACTCGTAAACCTAGAGACTGCGGATCGACTCATTGAAGCCATTGACGCAACCATCAATTTCAGAGAACTGTGCATCTTCTTTTACACTCAACTGAAGAAGGAAGGAACATGGGGAAAGAAGATCAATGATTTCCCTAATGCTAGAATATGAACTTTGTTGTTAAATTTTGCACTTAGTCTAAAATTTTCAAGCCTTGTAATTTCTTTTCAATGAATCTCTGTAAATGCCTCTGGCATATATGATTAATGAAGATTCTCTTTCACAGAGGTTGATTCATTCACCTCTTGTCCTCTTAGCTTAGTGCATATTTCCAAATTTCATTTTTCAATACATAGGGGGAGATTGTTAGCTCCAAGTATAGTAGTATTGAAAAATAGCTACGGACAACTCTGACAGAGCCTCTTCCAGAAACACCAAGACATCAGAACCTCTGCCGATCAACATCAGAAGAATAAGTCCAAGACATAACTCAAGACCACAGAGCCTCTGTGGAACTAAAGACTGAAGATGAAGATCAAGACTAGAAGACAAATACAAGTGTGCTACTCGCGTGCCTCTATTGTACGAAGATCCTGAAGATCAAATAGTACAAGGCGCATTCCTCTACTTTCCACATGTCATCTTCTGTGAGGTTGCAGCTTTTGCAGAGTACTATCAGATGGCGCACAACATTAACGTGTACCAGAATGCGTCCCACGACCTTGTCTCCTGTACACCTTGTCCCCTTGTCTTTAGTATAAATAGAGATTCTTACCAAAGCTTTTCTGGTAACGAAGCACAACACACACACACACACCTACTTAGAGAGAAGTTGTTTGTAAGAAACATACACTTTGTGGTGTTCTTGGTGTAATTCTGGTGAATTAATAGAGATGAGTCATTGAGCATTATTCTTGTTACATACGGCATTCATCTTTCTATTGTGTGTACTCTACCATTGAAATCTAACCTAAACTGTTCTTTAAAACGCTTCCGCACTTAAATCTTATTGTACTCTGTTTTTTAACGTTTGTGGTTTAAATATCATTGTTGAGTCTAAAGTGGGATCAACATATAATCAGATTACAAAGGGATGTTGAAAGTTTGAAGTACAAGTGAAAAACTATACAAGTACAAAAAGGTTAAAACTGATAAATTACAAGAAGATTACAAGAAGAGAATATATCATCTAGAAGGGTTCATCCTTGATCAGGTCTTCGTCATACGAGTCTTCTTCAGTGATCATCCAGTCAGGCACTTCTTCACCCTTTTGTTTTTTGAGGTTATCTTCTCTGTGAATATGGGCTTTGATGAAGATACCTGGTCTTGACATGTTGCACCAGTAGATAAGATCTCTGAGGTGATTGGTTGGGTAGATGGGAATCTCTGAGTCTCGCTGAAATCTTTGGATGCCATCCCAATCATAGAATATGATTCCATAAGCGACCCCTATCAGTGATAGGTCAAGAGCTGAGAGATCAGGTGGTGGTCCAAGCACTGCTTCTCTTGAGAATTCTATCCCTGTTTCATTTCGATGGGCAGGTTCTTCAGAGGTTGATGCTCGCTTTTTCTTCTTCGCTGGTCTTTGGTTCTGAGGTAGAGGAGGAGGAAGAAGTAAATCCACGTTCGCTGAGACTTTGTTGATGAGCAAGTTCAAGAACTTTTCCATGTGGGCTTTGTACTTAGACTTGGATCTTTGTATTGCATCTCTGATCTCTAACCATTCTTTGAAACCAAAATTCACCATCTTAGACATGAACATGGTTTGCGCTGAGTCATCTTCTCCGATCACATGGATAGTTACCATCACTGAATTCTTCTTGCTTTTTCCCGTTACTTTCACAACAGTAATCCTTTTGGGATGGTATCGATGTTCGAGCTTCTCTCTACACCAGGTTAACTCTGAATCACTAACGACCTTTTTTTGGGGCTTCCTCCTCAGCTTCCTTAAGTAATTGAGCTTGGACTCTGATCGGGTTCTTTTTCAGCTTCTTATCAGAGACTAAGTTTTGAGCTACCTTAAGGGCATATTTGGCATCCTTTTGGTAAACCACAAACAATTTCTCAGCTCTGATAGATTATTCACATTCTTCCGGACTCAGAAATCCAAGCTCATCAGGTTCAACGCTTTGTCGAGGAGGGAGTTGGATTCTTTGGCTTTCTAGCTAATGGAATAGTGCTGATCTTCTTTCTAAAAGTTCCTCCTCAAACCTTTGCAGTGGTCGTGAGGGTATGATTGGATGTGTCAGCACTTCCTCTTCTTCTTCTTCCTCTTCAGTCTCTAAGACAAAGACTGGGATTATTGGGTTGTCTTCAGCGAGTGCTGGAATTATTTGTTGGTTGTCTTTAGCTCGTCCCATAAGCAGGGGAGAGAACTAGCTGATTAAAAAGAAGAAGGAATTAGGTGTTGAAATAAAATATAGAGAAAAAAGGGTTTAAGTGTATATGAGGGGTTTTAGATGGGCATGGGTAGAAGTAGAGAAAGGGATAACGGAGAGACATACCTGAGAAGGTTGCTCCCGTCAGAAGTATATATAATTTTTAAATTTCCCTCGGCATAAATTCCTTTCTGCTTTCCTTGGAACTCTTCTTTGGAGCTGGGGATTTCTCAGGTCTCCCACCATGCTTCATTTATTACAACTCCTTTGAGAGGATTGCTAACGGTTTTGGGTTTGAACCATATTACAAATTCATCTTCATCCTCGTCGTCATCATCAGCACCCTTGGAGTCTTCCTTGGAGTCATCAAGCTCAAGTTCTTTGAGCTCTTCATCCTCATCCTCATCCTCATCCTCATCCTCATCATCAGAGGGAATATTTACAGTTGGAGCTGAAGAGGACTCCTTATTCATTTCCTCCCCCTCAGCAAGAGGAGGGTCTTTAGCTTGAACTGGAATGACCCATTCAATGTCATCATTAGTGACAACGTTTTCTTCAGTATTCTTCTCCCCCTCTTTGTCATCATCAACAGTGGGAGGGATCATCGAAGAGGTGGCAGCATCGGCAGTTACCGCTGTAGAGGTGGAAGGAGGAGTGACTTCCAACTTATCAACTCTGTCGAAGAGTTTGGTGAAGGAGTCAGCATTCTTTGTGACATAGTCCACGACCATGTCAAGGTTCCTTTTATCTCCATCAGTGAATGATGAAGAAGGGGCTGGTGCAGGTTTCTTCAACTCTGCTAGCACGTAAGCTAGCAGTTTATTATTAGCTTCAACCTTTGAGCAGAGGTCGGTGATAGAATTGATAAGTGAGAGGATGGAGGTGGTATTGGCAACAACATCATCCTTTATTCGAGTCACCTCCTTCTGAAGAGCTGATAGCTGAGAGTTATCAGCATTATTAGAGATGGAGGAGGTGAGTTGTTTCAGCGCAGAGTCAACATTGTTGACCGTTGACATATTATTTTGCAGCTCGGTGGAGAGAGTGGCAACTTTATCGCCGACTTCCTTGATGGAGATGTTCAGCGACTCCAAAGTAGGACCTGTAAAAATAAAAGAATTTTAAGCACAAATTTGCTCAGGCTTAATCAGCGAAGAAATTAAGGGTATGGAAGATAGAGTGCCTGATGGTTCATTGAAGAAATCCAAATGATTTCCTCCAAAGTATGTGTTCATATCCCACTCGAGAGGAGTCTCAGATATGGGTATCTGAGGGTCCTCGAGAGGAAGACCATCAGGTCATATACCTTACATGAGATTGCGTAGAAGGGTCGATCGTGTGTCAACGACGGAGTTCGCTGAAGTGTTAGACGTGTGGACCAAAGAAATAGTTGGAGAAGAAGCGATTGTAGAGAAGATGGTTGTGTGTTGTGGTAGGGAGGCACTGGCGGTTCCTAAATCTACACCTTCAGTGCTTTGAGGCATTGAGGTTGATGGGGTATAAGCCAGCGTAGATTCAACGAATGAAGACATCGTTGAAGTAGTTGTTTCGGTTGCAGGAGTGGTGGAGCAAACCACGAAAGTGTCAAGGGAAGCCTGTGAAGAGGCAATCCCTGATGTTGGAGTAGTAGTTGTTGTTGTTATTGGCTGAGGTTTCTTCTTGTGTTGTTTCTTGGCCTTTTTGGATTGACCAAGAGGGGTGGAAGATGGTTTCCTCTTAGAAGAGGTGGTTGGAGCAGCTTGGGAAGCCACGAGGGGTTGAGCTGTGGGCATCGTTACTGAAGACTGAGTAGGTTAGGAGAGGAGAGAGTTGTAGAAATCAGAAAAAACGTACCTCATCAGCAAGGGGCTCTCGATCGAGGTAGCGAGACCCAATTTTGTGTAGTTGATATCCACCAGTGGTTGGGTATAAGGAACCCAAGAAGTGTTGTAGAAGGACACTAATGAAGCGTACATAGGGCACTGAAGGTTCCCTATCAGGTTTCTTGACCTTCGCCATTAGGACATCAAAAATCATCCTGGCGTAGTCAGCGTTCCTGCTAGTGATGACGCAGTAGCCAAGGTCAAGAGCGACCCTGCTAGCCTGATCCATGATTCCCGTTTTTCCGCCCATGCTTTGGACGAAATGGGCAAACATATACCTAAGTTCAGTGGGCATCTTCGCCATGAGGATCTTGGGGAGCTTCTTGTTAGGGACACCACCGTGTTTAGTTTCCCATTCATAACCCATCAAGTCGAGAAACTTGATGAGGTTTTCATTAGTGGGGTTGTTAGCATATGTTTTGCTGACAGGGAGTTGAAGGCATTTACGAAGTCCTGAGGGAGTGATGCTTCCCTCGCCGTGCTCAGTTTTGAAAGCGATCACTGTCACTTTCTTCCCAGAAGGCAGCGTCTTCTCTGTGCGTTCAGTAGTGTACTAGAACTGCTTAAGTAGCTGCTTATGCCCAAGGGGATACACAGTGGGGGCATAAGAGATGGGAGAGTTCTTTAGGAACTTGGCAGCATCGAGTAGGTGAGAAGAGGGTTTGTTAGCTTTGAAGTCTAGGAGAGCCAAATGGTTGTTGGATTTGAACTGTATCGCTGCCATTTCGAATTTCACTATTCATACCGGAAAAAACTATTCATACCGGGAAACAATATTCATACCGGAAAACACTATTCATACTGGAAACACTATTCATACCGGAAACACTTCATACTGGAAAACACTATTCATACCAGAAAACACTATTCATACCAGAAAACACTATTCATCCGGATCCTCATCCGTAATCCGGTATCAAATCCGGAATCCGGTACCAATCCGGAATCCGGTACCAATCCGGAATCCGGTACCAATCCGGAATACTCATCTTCCGGATTTCACCAATTTTACCCAATTCCACTATTTTTCATCCAGAATTCTATCAATTGATTTGTATCCAATCATACAGATATAATTATTTTCACAAAACCCACTCAGTTCAACTTATCAATTCTATTAAGACAAAATTTAAAGGATGAACTCACCTGTGATTTGGAATCGAACACAGCCTCCAACACGAATCGATTTCACATTCAATCTTTCTCAAACGAAGCAATTTTGGATTCAACTTTCTCTGCATATAAACCAACTTCAACAAAACAATTTGAGATCCCTTTTCAGTTCCTTTGCTGACTCATTCCTTAAATATAAAATCAACTTTCAATAATTGACAGAATTAACCTCCAAGTTTCAAGTTTCACAATTAACTTAAACTTTGGTCAATTACAATTTCAACCCTTGAGTTGTACATTTACAAATAGCCCAAATCTTAGACTAAATTACATTTCGACCTTATTCATATTAAATATAATATAATGGAAATTCGAGGTGTTACACCATGATGACTGTGCGATGATTTTTTTTAGAACAATGTATATATACACATAATTATGTAAAATTAAAAATATTAATATATGTATATACACATAATTATGTAAAATAATATTATGTATACATCATTATATAAATTGTATATTTTAAATTTTATGTATACTTTTATAATACATATCATCAACGTGTAATGTAATTCTCTTTTTATATTTATATAGTAAAGATGTTCATAATATTAATGAAAAATAAAACAAGTTAGAAAAATCAAGTATGACAAAAAATGTTTTTTTTGGAAATAATATATTATAATCATATTTAGAATAATATTACAATGTTTATGTCTGATGGTTTAATTTTTTTTTATCATTATTCATTACATGTTTTGTTATACTAGAAGTCTACTCGCACAATGCAGCGCGATATATCTTGATTTTAATGTTCTAATTTATTTTAATGTGTGATTTTAAGAAAACAGTCATGTTTTTTTTTATAAATTTGTTTAAAGAATAACATTTTTTTAAAGAGTTTATGATTTGAAAGTGGTTAGAGATAAATATTTAATTAATAAGAGCCAATGATTTAAGGATTTGAAGGTTGTTAGAGATAAGTATTAATCAAGTAATTAGCATAAAAAACGACATATAAAGCTTTATTAGTTGTTTTTAAGAGATTTTAAGTAATTAACATTAAATAATGGTACATGAAGCTTTAGGGGTTGTTTTTAAGAGTTTTTCATAAATGTTTTATAATATAGTATAGATGTTAGTTTTATAATATAGTATAGATGTTATTTTTATATAGATATAATATATATGAATAAGAATTTTATAAAATATATTATTATCTATTATTTTAAATGAATAAAATGATTTGCATTACCTTACTATCATTAACCTCACATATAATCAATGTTCTAAATGGCGTGAGGCGTGGCAGCGAGGCCAAACCTCAAGCCTTAGAAGCCAAGGCGAATTCATGACGTTTTCAAAGCGTGATTTATGGCGTCAAATTTATAATTCATATATAATGTTATATATAAAAACACTAGATAAGTACATGCGCGCGATGCGGCGCGAAGTATTTCAAATCTAAAGCCGAGAATTCGAAAAAATAATTTTGTTTCATGTTCATATTTATACGCTTTTAAATCGCATATAAGATGTATATAAAATTAAAAGGTCAACATGGTTAATTGGTCAAAAAATTAGAGAAAATAATATAATCATGATTAAGAAAGTATAAATAATTAAATATACTATACTAAAATATTTGCATATTATATTTTTGAAAAAGGTTCGAAGTCATAATCCAAAAGTCAGTTGATAAGTGATATCTTTTTTTCCATGTAATTATATCTCTTATGATAATTCTAAGAGTGTTTCGTTGACAGAATGAAATTTGATAGAATTGTAATTCGTCGAAGGAATTCGACTTTGAAGTAAAAATTGATATGAAATTGCAAAAAGAAAATCACGACAATTTAGTGATTATTTGTATCAAATCCCATACTAATTTCAACAAATCCCATACTAATAACGACACATTAATTCGTATATATTTATGATATTTAATAATACAATTAAATCCAAAAATATTCAATATTGGGGTCATTTCGAAGGTATTGACGAAACGATTACAATGATTTACTTTGTAAAATATAGAAATGTTTTTAATGCATTTTAGTTCATATACATTATTTATGTTTATATGATAAGAGTATAAAATAAAAAATAAAAAAGTAAGGGATTAAAAGTAAACTACATACCTAATTATAAGGGTAGTAAATGTAACGTATAAATTAAAAAAATTGAATTAAGGAGAGATTTTTGGAGGAGTGAATATGAGTGTGCTAATTGAATTTATAATGTAAACTACGTCCAGATACATGTTTAGGCTGAAAAATATTGTAGTCGGCTCACCAGAAGACGACACGTGGCATGCTAGTTACTTATTTATTACATATATAAATATGTTTTCTAGTGTCACTCAATGAGTCAATAGTATAAACAAGTTAAATTATGTTATATATTAACAAACTTGCAAATAAGCATTAAAACGTAAAGGAAGATGAAATATGACATTACGAAAACTGCACATTAAGTCATGACGTGCCATGGGCTTAACGTGGTGTGAGACACAAACCTTGATGCCATGACACACCTTAACGACTGTGTGACGAGTTTTTTTAGAACATTGCATATAATAATTTTTTGAATATATGTCATATTTACATTCGAATTAGCTTTCAATAATTTAATAATGTACCTATTATAAAAGATTTTGTAAGATAAATACTATTAAAAAGTATCAATTCTTACAAAGAGTATAATGGTTACCAAATAATATCCATTTTCTTATCCCGATCGCCAACACACCCACCACCAAAAGGCAGGAGAGACAGAAAGAGACTGCGACAGGGACTCATCTGTTGCGCATAATCTCTTTTTATTCTTATTCTCCCCCATCCCCCTCCTATAAATACTCCACTTCCATCTTCATTACAAACCCCAAACCCTGGTTGTCAGTAGGGTTTTGAGCTCCATCATCACTCATTGCAATCCATTCTTCGATCACCATTTATTTATACCAATTTATTGACAGAAAACATGGATGCTTATGCGTTGCATCTAGCTATGGCGGCACTAGTCGGGGCCTCATTCGTCGCCGTTTCGGCCTTCTACATGCACCGGAAAACCCTAAATCAATTACTGGAGTTTGCAAAGACTGTTGAGAAGGAGAGAGAAGACGACAGTGGGGCCTACGACGATGACTCGTCTCTGCATTACAGGAAGTACGCTAGTACCGAGAAGCAGCAGCATCAGAGGCGGAACCAGGGAGGACGGAGAAAAGGAAGAGATGATGGATATTATCGGCGGTCTTCGACTTCCTTGCCTGACGTCACGGCGATTTCTGGTGGCGGAGGTGCTGCTGATGCGGATGTTATTCCGCCTGGGTTGCCTAAACTCCGTACGCTTTCGAAAGGTAGAAAAATGTGGGAACTTTTACCTGAATAATTATTCTTGTTTTGCTTGGAATGTCATCAAAGTATGAACTTTGGCTGAATAGAATTGTATACTTCTGTTGAAGTTGTTGCAGGCATTCCACTTAGGAGTTTTTTTGATGTGCTGATTATCTGAACTAGTTTTAATATTTTTGCTGAACAAATTACTTTTTTCTAACTATTTAGGGGTCAAACAACTAGTGTTGGGCAATCAGTTTCTTATTGGCCTCATATTTGCCCAGCTACTTTTACTCCCATTTCACTAATGTTTTTATAACAATGTTTTTATGGTCATTGTTTCTGTTAGTTCCTTACATAATAAGAATTTGCCAAACACTCAAATAACTGTTTACCTGATGATTATAACTAGAAACAACATAAACACGTCAAACGCTATCTCCTGAAGCCCGTTTTATTACATTTGATTATGATTCTCATTAGTCAATATCCCGTAATCTCTTTTAAAAGCCCAGCTATATTATGAGCACGATCGCAGGGTCATGTGTAAATTGTAATCATGTATGCGGATGATCCACATGTGATTAATTGATAGAATGATTACATATGTTCAGCAGATGGTATAACTTGTATATTTGTATATAACTCTTCAACATGGAACGAGGATTGTCAAAGCTATTAGGCTGCAATAGCTCAGGCCTCAGTGGACTGTTATCAAGTGTGGTATTTCAAAATCAATATTGTTTCTCTTGTTATTAAAGCATTCAAAATGTTGAAAGGTGCTTTGTTTGCGGTTACATTGTTTATTTATTTTTTATTGAGTGCTTCAAGTATACTTGATTCTTTGGGTATAATATTAAGTTTTGTAAGGTTGTACGATTGTTGTAGAGAAATCTGGTGCTGGGTCAACAAAGAGAACAGGGCTTCCACTTAGACCGACTTCTCCAAAGTCTCCAATTGCAAGTGCAAGTGCTCTCGAAAGTGGGGAAGGATCTGAAGAAGATGCTGATATAACTGACAATGCTAAACTAGATACAACATACCTTCACACCAATGGAAATGCTGTAAGCTTTTGATGCACTATTATTAAATCTTTGTGTTTGTTTACGAGTTGACCTAATAAGCATTTTATATAAAATCTGTTTAACATTTACTTAATATGGTCAGGAGTGCACAAGCCTAAATTTACCAGAACATGTTAATCCAAATGAAGAGCAATTGCCCGGCATGATTCGGTCACATAGTGTATCTGGAGACCTGCATGGTGTTCAACCTGATCCTGTAGCTGCTGATATTCTTAGAAAAGAACCAGAGCATGAAACTTTTGTACGGCTCAGAATCACCCCATCTGGTAGTCACGTCTCTTTTGCAATACATATATATATATATATATATATATAGCACATATTTTTTCTTGTGTATTTAAAAACAAAATCATTACCTTTGGAGTAATTAGTACCATTTAGCTTCATTCTTTCTGACTGTGCTTATTGCAGAGACGCCAACTTCTGATGAAGCTGAGGTCTACAGAGCCTTACAAGTTTGTCTTGAAATGCGAAATAACTATGTGTTTAGAGAAAGCATTGCTCCATGGGAGAAGGAAGTTATAACTGATCCTAGTACTCCCAAGCGGAATCCAAATCCTTTTCAGTATTTCCGTGAGAGAAAATCCGATGTGAGTTTGCACCTCATTTTTTCTGACCATGTCGAGTTGGTGATGTTTATTTTCTCGACTTGATCTTTGATTGCTTGCAGCATTATTTTCAAATGGAAGACGGAGTGGTTCATGTTTATGCAAATAAAGATTGTAAGATGCCATGATTCTGTCCTTTGTGTGAGATGAGATAGTTTTGGTTATTGGCTTTGAGTGTATTTTCTCCGTTTCAGTAAAAGAGAAGCTTTTTCCAGTTGCTGATGCAACAACATTTTTCACTGACCTGCATTACATCCTTAAGATAATAGCTGCTGGGAACGCACGAACAGTATGTCATCATCGTCTTGGTCTCCTGGAACAGGTAGGTATATATACACACTTGTTGAGTTTCTTTATCTAATAAATTTTACCAAGTTTTTATACTTGTAAGTTGAGTTAATTAGTAACATGCTATGCTTATTATGCATGGGAAATTCATCAAGAAATTCAACCTTCATTTGATGCTAAATGCGGACAAAGAATTCCTAGCTCAGAAAAGTGCACCACACCGTGACTTCTACAATGTCCGTAAGGTCGACACTCATGTTCATCACTCTGCATGCATGAATCAGAAGCATCTCTTGAGGTTCATAAAGTCCAAATTAAGAAAGGAACCAGATGAGGTAATTCTTTGGATTGTTTTTTTTTCTGGTTATGTAAATGTGTATTTCTGTTCTGATTCATCTACATTAGGTGGAGGGTTCGATGATACTATCAAACATTCAAGCATTTTTATTAACTTGTTTATCATATTTATAGTTTTGGAATATGGGCTTGGAAGTTTATCATTTAGAGTCCCTTAGCAAACTTGTCTGCAATAATCAAAATTTTATTGTTATGAATATTGAAATAATTTTGGGGCTAGAGTTTGTAGGTGATTTTTGCTGTTTATTGATTTTTCTTTATTCTGTTTATTTTTTCAGGTTGTAATTTTTCGTGATGGTACATATCTGACATTAAAAGAGGTTTTTGAGAGCCTGGATTTAACTGGGTAACTTCATTATTTATTGCAACTGGTAGCTGCTGATGATAGTTTTTTGTGCTGTTTGTAGCATAATTTTTAGTTGTTCTATCTTTTGCTAATGTGGCAACTAGCTGATCAGAATTCTTCATGCAGGTATGACCTCAATGTGGATCTATTAGATGTGCATGCAGACAAGAGCACTTTTCATCGTTTTGATAAATTCAATCTGAAATACAATCCATGTGGTCAGAGTAGGCTTAGGGAGATTTTCTTGAAGCAGGATAATCTGATTCAGGGTAAGGTTCACTTATTTAAACTTGAGAGCTGTATGCCTTGTGGATTTCCTTGTATTAACTATAAACTCATGCTTGCCGTTTATTTTTCAGGCCGTTTCCTTGCTGAGCTGACAAAACAAGTGTTTGCGGATCTTGATGCAAGTAAATATCAAGTGAGTTTTGATATCCTTTTTGGGAAAAATGTTTTGAAGTATTTGAAAACCTCATCTTCCCCATTCCAATCTCTTTGCATTTGTGGATGATACTGTAATTATGCTCTGGCTACATGTTATTTTATTCCTTTTTCTGTTCTATCTCATTCTTCTTTGAAGTATATAATATTTATATACGGCAAATGCAACAAATAAACTCTCTCTCACACACAAACACACTTCTCACCTTTGGTGAGGTTTGAACCCTTCACCTCCTGGAAGGCCAAAGATTCGGATACCGCTAGGCCAAAGGTCCTTTGGTGATATCTAATTCTTTCTAGAAGGATGCATACAAGGGTGTCATTGCAATACACATTTGTTCTTTTCCTAGCATGCTAACATTATCTACAAAGTTGGTGTTTTATGCACATATTTTTACGCTTGCTACAAATGTAGTTGTACATGATTCTATCATTCTTGTAATCATAGAGAATGATTTGATTAAGCATTTACTTATGACTTAATGAACTTAATTGTCTAATTGGCTTATTCACACAGCCAAAATAGAGCGTTACTTGTGGCTTATTCGCAAGATGGTTTAACAAATATATCACTGTGTATATTAGTAAAAATGATAATTTGTGTTTCAAAAATTTCATTTGGCTTAAAAAATAAATAGCAATTTATCAAACAGCGCATAATTTATACTCAGTGGTATATTGGTCATTTATGTCATTCAGACTGTTAATTTAGATAAAGGGGTAAACAACACCACCAATTTATCCAGACAAATATTTCCATACAGGACTTAATAGAAAATTTGGTAAGCAGCCCCTAAGCTGGTTATGTCTTTGAGCTTTGTTAGATATATGTATACTGCAATTGTTTGAATGGATGCATAATCTAATTCTTAAACAGGAAGCCATCTTTTGAACTGTGTTATGACTCTGTGATCTTTTGTAAGCTTCGCTTTGTGCTGTCATTATTAGCATTATTGTTATTCATGCTGATATGGTTCACATCTTAATTTGCTGACATGTATTGATCTGATTCATGCCATACCCATTCATCTTAGTCTCATCATTTCTGACCTTAATGGATGATTCATGTCTGATACTTAAATCTCTTGCCTTGATAGATGGCTGAATACAGAATATCTATATATGGGAGAAAACAAAGCGAGTGGGACAATTTGGCGAGTTGGATCGTGAATAATGAATTGTACAGTGAGAATGTTGTCTGGTTGATTCAGGTACTGCGTTTAACCTGTCCCATTACCCATCATATATACATCAATGATTATTTTTCTTACAATTGAATTACTTGTTTATCTGTCCTAGGGCTTATAACTGAGAAGGTTGCTACAATTTTTATTATAAAATATTGAGGCCGACCTTTGTCAAAATTCTTCTCTTTACAACAAATAGTTAGAGGTCTGAACTGTAGTGAAAAAGATAGGAGCCTTAGATATATAGGTCACCACAGGTTCACACAAATTTGACTCATGATTTAACCTGAGTGGTATAAATAAGCAAGCACAATGAGCTTATAGTATTTTCATCTAAACAACAAGTCTTTCCCCTATGCTCTATATAGTCACAACCTCCTACTGTCCCAAATATTCCCCCTTTTCTGTGCGTTATCCAAAAACGAGTGGCCTTTTTCCTAAATGAAATATATCACTCACTGTTTGGTACTAGGTTGGATCAAAGGCTTGTTGCTGCTGTAAACATTCCATTGCCCTCAAATATCTACTATTATCCTAATTAAAGGTTCCTAACATTATTTATTTTTCTTAGTTTTTCTGATTATTTATATCGTTTTTATGGTGCGAGTATCAACTTTCCATGCCAACTCTTCATATGTCCCTTCCTCCAAATATGTGTAACAGACTAACAGAAAACCTGATTGTCAATCAATCCCAAGGATATGTCAATCTATTTGACAATTTTAATGTTACCTTCTTGATTGTTCTTGTCATCACAGCCAAGTGTATTTCTCTAATGGCGATGCTACCATTTGCCCTAGTTATCGGATGAGAGATTGGATAATTCTATGTCAGCTACTTTGTGCTAAATCTAAAACAAATAATCCCTCAGGTTTTTAAAGCATGGAAATCAAAAGTTCACATATGAGATTTAATAACTTAAGGTGAATGAATCATGCAGCAAGCTATGACCTGTGACATGTATAAATGTTTTTTATCCTTTACTAACCTTGTTTGTGAAGACATGGACATTGGAAGCATAAATATCAATGCTCACTTCTGAACCTCGTGTTTTCCCAGCTGCCCCGGCTTTACAATATATACAAGGAAATGGGTATTGTCACATCATTTCAGACGATGCTGGATAATATCTTTCTTCCTCTGTTTGAGGTTACCGTGGACCCAGAATCACATCCTCAGTTGCATATTTTCTTGAAACAGGTATTCAAATAAGACATCTCTCTGTTTGTATTTCTATGTTTTGAAGTAGACTAAAGCAATGCTTAAATTGATAGTGTAGTTTCTTAATGTGAATGCCCCTTGGGTTTTAACTTTTGGTTGTTATGGGGGTGGGGTTAGGGTGGATATAAAAGTTAAGCTCAAATGACTTCAATTTGATTTATTTCTCACAAAAAAATCTATGTAATGTTAAATGTCCTAACAGTGTAAGAATTGCAGGTTGTAGGATTGGATTTGGTGGATGATGAGAGCAAACCTGAAAGACGGCCTACCAAGCACATGCCAACACCTGCACAATGGACCAATATATTCAATCCTGCCTTCTCATACTATGTGTATTATTGTTATGCAAATCTCTATACCCTAAATAAGGTATGCTCACAACTGGTGTTGTATAAAAAGCATGCTTCTCTTCATCTCTCTCTCTCTCTGTCTCTCTCTCTGTCTCTCTCTCTTTCTCTCTCTCTCTCTCCAACTGTGTTCTCGAATTTGGGAAGAGAATAAAAGAAAGGAAAAGAAAGGAAAGGAAGTTTTTATTTGTGTTTTTTAAAGGGAAGGGAAGGGAAGGAGAAAGGAAACAACTTTTCATGCACCTGAACCTGAGAGAGGAAAGGAAAATTGTCATTTTACAAACATACCCTTTATATTGGTTTTCCTTACATCGTTGTATAGGGGTATTTTTGTCATAAAACATTAATGATATTTTCCTTCGTAAAGGAGTTTAGAGAACACATGTATTTCCCCCTCCTTTCCATCACTTTCCTTTATTTTCCCTTAAAAAAAGGCTTCGAGAACAAACTGTTAAGGAGCAGAAATGCTGATGGCTAAATGATAAAGGGAGAGGGGAAATGTTTGAAAAGCCTCACAGCCGGACAAATATTGTTCTGTTAAGAATTTATATAATTATGCATGCGAATGTTAATCCTTCTTGTTTTCCTACAACCCAATGAATGCTATGAGTTCTAAGCGTGTTAATGGTATGTCTCAGCTCCGTGAATCTAAAGGAATGACAACCATCAGATTCCGTCCTCATTGTGGAGAGGTATGTATTGCAGACCCCTTCTTCCGATTTGTTTTATCGTAGGCCGTCAACTTAACTTACGAGTTGCATACTACTGATCAGGCTGGTGATATTGACCACCTAGCTGCCTCATTTCTCACAACTCATAACATTGCACATGGAATTAATCTCAGAAAATCTCCTGTGCTTCAATATCTATACTATCTTGCTCAGGTATCACCCTTTTCCTGATTGGTGCGTATAACCTCTTTTAACTAAAATTACACACACTAATGGTGTATATTATTGGTGGTCAGATTGGTCTTGCAATGTCTCCTTTAAGCAACAACTCCTTATTTTTGGATTACCATCGCAACCCTTTTCCAATGTTTTTTCTTCGAGGCCTTAATGTTTCCCTATCTACTGATGATCCATTACAAATCCACCTCACAAAGGAACCATTGGTGGAAGAATACAGTATTGCCGCTTCCGTAAGCATTCTCACTCCACTTCCGTATGCAATGTATGATGTCATTTGGGTCTTAAAATATGTTGTATTCTTTTTACAGGTATGGAAGTTGAGTGCGTGTGATCTTTGTGAGATCGCCCGTAATTCTGTGTACCAATCAGGTTTCTCGCATGTTTTGAAGGTAAAAGATTAGTTAAAGTTTAATAATGAAAGGGAAATTATCTTGTATCTTCATATTGAGTATCTCCATAAAATTGCAATCTTATGAACCCAATTCAGGACCATCAATTTATTTGTAATGACGATAATCAAATACTCCGGAAATAAATGTTCACAATGAAAAAAAGGCACACAGTTTTAGGAATGTGTAATTATAACACTTTTTAATTGACAAAAGGACAATTTTACCTTTAATTAAGAGAATTTTTCTCCATCTCATAATCAAAGGGTAGAATGGGAAAGTAGGCATTTACTTTCAAAGTGGACACTTATTTTGGAACAAACTAAAATAGTAACATAGACACTTATTTTGGGACGATAGAGTAAGTAATTTGGCATGAAAACTTTCTAAAAAAGGGAAATGTTCCAATTTTTGTGAAAGGAAAGCATTGTGATTTTCATGGGACTGAGAAAATTTGGTGGCGTTATCCTTGTCATAACTTGCGACTTATTTCTGTTTTCCAGTCTCACTGGATTGGGCGTGAGTACTTCAGGAGAGGACCAGATGGAAATGATATTCACAAGACAAATGTACCACATATCCGACTTGAATTCCGAGAAGTGGTTTGTACCTCAGTTATTTTATGTTTTAATTTTAATTTATTTATTCATGTCATCTGTGATCTTTAACACCACATTTGATTGGAATCGTTTTTTTGGTGATTCAGATCTGGAGAGAGGAGATGCAACAAGTTTATCTGGGGAAGGCCAACTTTCCTGAATACATTGAAACCTAGTTTTATTCATGCAATCTTGCCACCTTAATCACTCGGAGGTATATTGAATCTTAGAGTAAATTACGTTTTTCATTCCTGTGGTTTGTTGAAAATATCTGTTTTTGTTCTTGTTATTTCGAAATTACGATTTTCATCCCCATGATTTATAACTCATTATTCTTTTCGTCCTTATGATTTAACTTGATTACTTTCTTCGTCCCTATGGTTTACAGTTCATTTCTATTTTAGTCCCTCATACTTGTAAGTTTTAATTAGCCTCAGGGATGAAAATTGGAATATCAAAACCACAAGGACGAAAATCTGCAGTTTTTAACAAACCTTAGGGACGAAAAACGTAATTTACTCTAAATTTTATTTTCCCCTTAAATCCTTTCGATTGCAAAGATATTTCCCATCCCATCTACAAATGGGTAAATGCCATTCTCCACTGCACCGGTCCCACGACCTTTATGGGGGAGGTAAATAAGAGTCGTAATGCTACAGTAACTTGTACCTCGTGCAATGTAGGTTGTACCTTGCCATGGATTTGTCAATTCCTGCAGTGAAAAAGTCCTGGCCCCATAAGTCTTGGTTGTAAAACATTTATCTTTGGTTTCGAAAGGCAAGGCTTAAGTTTTTAATATTCGACTTCAAAAGGCAGAGATTACGCTTTTAATCAAAACCGAAATGTTAACATCACTTTCCCTCTTTAATCCAGCTGCAGATTGTTAATTCTTTGTGGTTCTTGTTGGTGACATGTGGCTGACATCTTGATGCACTAAAGGTCAAGGGCTAAGTCGGGTCAACTCGAGAGTTGACTAAACGTGTTAAGAGGTAGAACTGCATTAATGAGGGTCGATAAACTTTTATATATTAGAGATAATTGGGTTTATACCAATTTAGGTCAGCAATAGAGTTGGTGCTGGATGTAGGGTTTAGCAACTTTTACACATCATAAGATGAACAGCCTGGCACACCCACAAATAATTATTGTTTTGGTTGCTTAAGTTTTGAGATGCTTCTGAAATAATGTGAAACATGGAATAGCATATATTATAATCGACTAATCGTATTATGCTCTTCGTCGAATCGTAAGTCTACGGTTTGCTATGGTTTTCGTTTTTGAATGCTCTTTGGTTGCATTGTTTTATTTGCCAAGTATTTGTCGTTGTGTCATTTAAGTTATCGTATTGGTTTGCAGGATTTGAGAGGATTTGGAGTGATTTGAAATTGAATTCCATTTCCATTTCCATTCTATGGGTTTGAGGTAATGAATGGATTTGAAATCCTAGGATTCCTTTGAAATTTAACAAACATGGGATTTAGAAATCTCCAAAGGGTAAGATGGTATGTTATGATAGTTTATAGGATTTGTTTGTAACAAATCTTTTAAAGAGACTGGTATTGTAGTAATCAATTAACAAAAAAGTGTTTTAATTATTTTCATGAATTATTTATAGCAAATTCAATTTAGTTACATTCCAAATATTATAAATCAAACACACAAAAATAAACCCTTTCATGAAATTCGGCCTTCAGGGGTTTGGAGATATTTGGTCTTCGAGTTCGAGAGGATATATTGCATACATAGGATTCTCACTCCCGATTTTTAGTCATTTTTATCTCATTCCTCATTCTCACTCCCGATTTCAAGAGTATTTGGACAATTTTCTCCACTCCTTGGCATCCCTCTCATTGATTGTAAGGCTAGGGTTGGTGTTCAATGATTGTAAGGCTAGGGTTAGTTTGAGCACTTAATACTCATCAAGACTACTTTAAAAGTCAGTTATTATGAACCTTCATAGCAAAATCAGGTTTCGACATCTCAAGTTCTCATCTCCCAACAAATTTCTAGGGTTTGTTGTTTCTAGGTTTTGCCCGTGAGTTTTTAAGCATTTGTAAACCTAGATACATGTCATTGTATGCTTTCTTATCATTATTTCTACATATTTTGTAAGTGAATTACACCGGTGGTCCCTGTGCTTTGCCCAAATTTTGGATTTGGTCCCTAAAGTAAGCTAACTACGGTGGACGGTGGTGGTCCCTAACTTTTTAAACAACTTTCACTCATGTCCCTTCTATATTTAACGCCATTTGTTAACTGTTCTTATCATCCATTGGGTTAAATAAATAAGGCAAATCAGTCTTTTAATAAAACGAAATATTTAACCTAATTAAATATTTTTAAAATCACTATTCTTCTTTTTCCTCATTTCTTCCTTTTTCTTCTGTGCAATTTCTACGACTCAACAGATTTATAAGTGGAAACCACTTCATTACTCCCCCTCCACCATTTTTCTTCTCTGCCACACGGTCCAGAACCAGAGCCAGCCCGCTTCTTCTAAACCTAAGCCCAGTTCATCCAAACATATTGGATTCGGGTTACTCGGATCTCTTCTCAGACGTTTGAAGGATCGGAGCACCCGAACAAAAACCCGTGAGACCGGACCCGTTAACGCAACACCATCTTCAATTCTTCACCACCCACGAGATGAAGACAGAGAAAGACGGTGAACGGTTTTGTGGAGATTAACGGCGGCAGTGATGTGAAACGCTTATGGTGCTCTTGTAACAATAGTAGGCTTGGCAACGCCGATTCGTCGAAGAAGTTTTCGGAGTTGGAAACTTCATGTAGCTCAAGACCAATTCATGACTTAGAAGAGATCGAGTTTGTAAACATAGAACAGAAAATGATTGTTTCGCTTCATGTGAAAATTTCTTCTTGTGGGTTTAGAGTGAGCCACCGTTGAGTTGCCGAATTTGCAGAGAAAAAAAGGAAGAATTGAGGAAGAAGAAGAACACATTTGAATAGTCATATCTGTTGATTTCTTTTTAATTAGGTTAAATATTATTTTTTACTAAAAGACTAAATTGCCCATGATTTATTTAACCCGATGGATGATAAGAACAGTTAACTAACGATGTTAAATATAGAAGGACCATGAGTGAAAGTTGTTTAAAAAGTTAGGGGCCACCACCGCAGTTAGCTTACTTTAGGGACCAAATCCAAAGTTTGGACAAAGCACACGGACCACCGGTGTAATTCACTCTTTTTGTAAAAATCTCATATATTTGCTAAAATATTCATATCTATGTATTTTGAGAACTCATGGTTCTTGTAATGTCATATTTGGTGCCTTGATAAAGATGGATGACCTTTTTGTAAAAACATAATGGTGTTTGACTATTGTTGAAAACACCCACTGATAACAAAAAACCGTATAGTTTCACACAGTGACCACAGTATTCCCACTGTGGGGGTGCAAGTATACACCTCAACTATGAGCGCTATAAGTAATAAAATGGTAAGTTTTACCAAAGATCGTTTCCACAGGGACTGAAGTATTGAGAATCAGAGAGTTTCATGAACTTCTTGTACACGTTTCGATTGTGAGAAAAATTATCGTTTTGTTGGTGAGATAACTTATAATATTAAGTGTAACTCTTGAATTTTAAAATGGGTATGAGTGTAAGTTTCCTTGAGATGAACGTAAATGGTTAGTTACTTTATAACACAAAGTGTCCATAAAAAGTCCGATCTCATGAAAGTGGATTTTTATAAACCGGTCCTACAAAGTTCCCATAAACTGTCAATTGTTACCAACTCTTAATCTTGCTGATTTAATTAAGTTTTGACTCAAAACGTCAAGTTCTATCAATATGAAGATTTATATCTAAATCTCTTAGTGATATAAATCTCGACCGACGTTTGAATCTTATTAAATCAGACAGAACCTGCCTCTCGACGTGGTTATCAAAGACTTTCTCAAATTTTTGTGCAACACTTAAGGCGTATTTCGAATCCGCTCCTCTCGAGGTCAAGATCTAATATTAACACTTCAAAGTGACCGGCTTATCTGTATTGAGTATAAGTCCCGACTCAAGTGACCAAGCTCAAGAGTTAGTAACAGTGGCCACACCCAAGTATTGCTTACTAGTCTCAAGTTCACTCACACCCACACCCAATGGGGCTCTTAGCTCATAATTAAAACAAAATCCATAAAAAGATGATAGAATTGCATAAAAACTACTTGCATAAACTTAAAGCAGTCCCCGCAGTGGGCCACCGTGGACAAAAATTTAATGCTAGAAGTTAAATACTAGAACAAGTACAAGGAAATAAAAACTGCAAGTCTTCAAGTTTGGGAGCAAACTTGAAGATGAACTTAGATGCTTAAATGTAAAAGGATGATGATTTGCACGAATGCCCCAAACCACTTTAAATAGTCCCAAAAAGTGCAAGAAACCAATGGACTTTCTCTTCAGTTTCGACTAGGCAACTATTCACCCATGCTTGGTATGATTTCCAGGGATTCTTCATATCTTCCAGCCTTTAAAATATCTTTATTTCACTGCTCCTATTGCCCAAAAAATTGCAATGTCCGTCAATGTCTAGAAATGGTCCTCCCGTGCCCATTGTGGTATGTCTTCGTGCCCAATGTCCTAAAGTTGCAGCATTTTCCAAAAAATAGACTTTTGGTACATCATAATCTCTTTTTCACATTATAGACAAAATGAATAGGATTGAAGCAATGTAGGAATAAAAATGATCTAAAATCATAGAATAATAATAATAAATAAATCTAAAAAATGAGAGTTATCACACCTCCAAACTTGAGGTTTTACTTGTCCTCAAATAAAAGAATGATATAAAAAGAATTTTACGAAGGGAGAGAAAAACAAATCATACAACAAGAGTGCTTGAATGTTCCCTTTAGTCGAGATTTGTACAACTTCCTTTTTGGACTTCTTTGATGGTGAAATTTATCGGTAGGACTTTTTCGGGTAAGTGTATGTGACTTTTTGAAAAAAAATTCCCTTCCCTCAACCATGAACTAAACTACAAAAGGACTTGATATTTCTTTGTTGCTTTTTCCTTTTGAGTTCCGTTTCAGTCACAAAACCCAAACTTTGTGATTTTTCGCTGAGTTTTACGAACATTGGGTTTTGTTTGCCTCCTTATTTTTTGAAGACCGTCTTCCAAATATTCGAAGACGTATATATATATATATATATATATCAATATATATATATATATATATATATATATAGGGGTTAAATCATGTGAGAACCACAAATATGTTATAAACCGTGAGAACCGATATAAAAAATATTTTTTTACATGAAATTTTTTCATCAAATGCTAGGATTTATTATATTCTACTTCAAATATATGTGTTTCATAATATGATAGTTTCACATGGATTTGTTTCACTATATGAATATTTTTTACGAGTATTTTTCATTTCACTAGGTGAAACAAAATTCGTTTTTCACATGTAAACTTATCATATGGTGAACACGAACATATGTGTAACAATATCTAAAATCATAGGTTTTGATGAAAAAAAATCATGTAAACAAAAATTTTTACATTGGTTCTCACGGGTTTATAACGTATTTGTGGTTTTCATTTGATTATCGTCCTATATATATATATAGAGGGAGCTTCAAATGAAACCAGTAAAAAAGATGAAACCGATGAAACCTAATCCAGACCGTCCTTTCCTTTGATCAACGGTTGAGAAATTTTTGCATTTTAATTAATTAAAAAATTAAGGAAAGGGTAGTTTAGGAATAGATTTTAGGTATTTAAATTTAAAATCTATTAATTAATTTGAATTAATCTAATTATGGTTAAATTATTTCATTAATTTTCTCCATATTTATCTCTTTCTCTCTCTCCCTCGCTCTCAAATTTTCGGCCACCATGATGATCCAAACCACCGGTGACAAGCTTTCGTTTTTCCGGTGTAGGTGGAGGAAGTACGGTGATCAACCGCTACCAGCTTTCGTTTTCCGGCGGGTTTTTGTAATTTCTTTAACGAAACAGAAGAACCGTAAGAAGCACATCCACACGAGCGTCGGTTACGGCGTATTTGAAAACACCGCAAGCATCCCGGAGGTCGTGGTAACGCCACAGGAATGCACCACCATCGTATCCTGTTTGTCATATCGATTTTGGGTTTCATATCGATTCATGATTCTGGGTTTCATATCGATTATGGGTTTCATTATGATTCATGATTCCGGGTTTCATATCGATTTTCATCTACTAAAAAACTGTTTTTTCCCCTATGAAACGTGAAAATTTCAAAAAAACGGTTTATGAAACTTATGAAAAATCCGCTTACGAAAAAACTGTTTATGAAAAACTGTTTTTTTCTCCTATGAAACGTGAAAATTTTGAAAAAACGGTGTATGAAACTTAAAAAACTTGAAACTTATGAAAAAACTGCTTACGAAAAAACTGTTTATGAAACTCGCAAAAATTATGAAACTCGCCGGAATTTGGGGGAGGTCGCCGGA